>OU015749.1:89499819-89522295 GCA_907169655.1 Acomys percivali
ACACAGATGAACCCTTGGCATCCGGCCTGCGTGATCACCTGCTGCAGGAGCCACTTCCCCACCCCCCCACCCCCTCCACCCCCAACCCCCCCAACCCCCACTTCTCCATAGTTGTCACAGCACTAGGCGCACCAGCGATACAGACAGGAACAGAAGGGCCAATACTGTTGGGGAGCTCAACCCTAGAATTCATCAATGTTTACAGACTCATTCTGAAATTGATGGCTATCATCTGTCATCTTACCCGATAAAATGTCTATTCCTTGTCCACTGTGTGTGAGGCACGACTCCAGTTCCAGGGCTAGCTCTGAAACTTAAACGAAGACCTCTTCACCTGCAGAGTTTTTGTTACAGCCCAGCATAGCAGGGAAACAATAAATGTGGCAACACAACTTTTGGTTTCCCCCGTGGATGCTGTGGACTCACAGTTCAGCCTGATCCATTTGGGCAGAAACACTGTTTCTTCTGATTCAAGGTGCGGCAAGGGAGGCGGAGTGGGGCCAGCATTCTACTGCAGAGATCTGTTCTGCTGTGAGCCAGGGTCAAGAAGCAGCAGGACCACAAGGCGATGGCTGCACAGGGAAGAAAGTGAAGAAAGTGAAGAAAGTAAAGGAGGAAAGTAGGGGGATTAGAAAGATGTCAGACCTGAGTTTTCAGGTCTATGTGGGCACTACTGCTGTTTTTTTTTTTTAATTTTAATTTTTAAAAAATATTTATCTATCTATCTATCTATTTATTTATTTATTTTTTTACTACTGCTGTTTTAACAACATCAAATTGTCCAGTCCGAGGCCCTCTTCTATTTGTCTCTTGTTTCTTTTAATACTATTTTGGATACTTTTTTTTTTTTTTGTGGAGTTTAGAGTGCAAACACTGCATAACTTTTGACAAGTTTAGTCCTAGATAGTTTCTTGTTTCTACGTTAGTGTAGATGAAACTCTCCCCTCCCCCCTCAGTCTTCTTATGTTTATTACCTTGTGCTTAAGTTTTGAAGGTCAGTTCTACAACCTTGCAGTGCTCAGTTTTATTAGCTTTCCAGCTGACTTCTGCAGGTTCTCTGGAGGCCACGTGAGTTCATCTGCACCGATGGATACTTTTGCTCACCTTTTCCCCAATCTGAGAGCCTATCTTCTTGGGTGGATCTTCTAAAATGATGTGGAAGACATATTGTGAAAAATGGGGAGGGGGCAGAACACAAAGCTAGATATGGTGTTTCTTCTCACTTACTAATTTTGGTCCAGACAAATGTGGCTCTTTGTCCCCATGGGTAGGATGTCACCTAGGACTGGGGAGTGCTCATTAAAGAGGTGTGAAGGCACAAGCTGAAGCAGCATTTGACGATTATAAGGTTAAGAGCCCTTGTTTTTTGATTTTTACATAAAAAAGCATAAGAAACTCACGGCCATACCTGTTGAGGATTGGAACTATAACTCACTGAGGAACTGAAATGATAGAAAATTCTCAAGTGGATGGAATGATGAGAGAAAGAACTGAGCCAGGTACTGAGCCCGGGTGCCTCAGTCATGTGGGTGAAGTCCTGTGGATGGGTGGGCTCAGACCTGCAATGCTCTATTTGTTTCTGACCTTTGACGTACAGGGATTTCAGGGCTTAGTTCACTGCCAATGAAGCGGGAGGCAGGGCACTTACTCAACCTCTTCCTGTGTTTGCTAATAATTATCACCCAGTTCATAATGGGCCTTGCGATGCTCCCACTTCCTTTAATTAATTTGCCCTGTATTAATTATTGGAGTATTTTGTTTTACAAAGGTGATGACTAACCCAGCCGGCAGGTTCAGAACTGCCCTGTTGGCGTTTGACTGACAAGGGCTTGGTCTCCTCATTCAGCCCCATGTGTTCGGGAGCATGCATCATTCTCCCTTGACATCAGGTGTGGCAGAGGAGCTGGGCTTGCCAGGGAGCCTGACCGACCTCCTGGGGCAGAGATCTTGTCAAGACCGCTGAGTCAGAGAGGTCAGTTCTGTTCATGACCACAGGGAGCTGAGCAGAATCAGCCACTGTACAGAAAAACTATGGTGGAACTGGGGACCTGTGGGGGAATAGCTACCAGCTAGGTGACAGAGGCTGGAGGCTCCTCTACCAGAGGCCTGGAAAACCCAGCTTCTTGGAGAACCCTAGGGTATTCTTCCAGGATACAGGGCAACACTTTTCATGGGATGAAAGGGATATTTCTTCTCTCCTTTCCTCTTGAGGTTTCTTTTTCCTTTCCACCCCTCTTTTCTCTTCTTCCTTCCTTCCTTTATTTTGCTGATGATTGAACCCAGGGCCTTGCATACACTAAGAAAACAAGCAAACAATTTAACCCTCAACGACACCACCAGCCTTTGAGTTCTTTCCTGAAGTTGATTTTTATCTTTCTGTGTTTCTCTGACTTTCCTTGCATTGCTCCCCTTCCCCTGGTTACTGCACTTTTACCCAATTTTATTCCCCTCTGGGGATAGAAAGCTTATGAAGCTTAAGGTTAGACTCATAGGTCTGTGTGATGGATGCTGAAGGTGTGTCAGCCACCATGGAGGAGATCCCCACACAGAAACTTCTCTCAGGGCAGTTGCTTCTTCTTCTTCTTTTTAAAAAATAATTTATTTAATATCATTTTATGTACATCGGTGTGGGGGTGTCAGATCCCTTCTAACTGAAATTACAGACGGTTGTGAGCTGCCATGTGAGTGCTGGGAATTGAACCCGGGTCTTTTGGAAGAGCAGACAGTGCTTTTAACCACTGAGCCATCTCCCTGGCCCCAGCAGTTGCTTGTTAGTGTGTCCTCTGACTACTGTGGGGAGCTGCCCCCTCTCCAGTCTACACATGGGGTGATCCTCACAGGTCTCAGGGCTCTTGCCACCCTGTCCTTAAATCTATCCAATGGGTCTTCAGTCACCTGGAAACAAACCTGGAATTCAGTGGCTTGGTACACATGTTCTCCAAGTACATGTTGCCCATGGATGGAGTTGCTGTCATCACTCCCTCGGGGCAAGTCAGAAATGGTCATTGGGGGAAAATTCTGACCACCTGGTGATGCCTCAGCCACCATACTTTTACACGTTTTGCTTGCATCCTTTTTTCAATGTCCTATCTTTTTGAGCTTCTGCGAGCCTCCCTGACTCATGCCAGGCCCACTTCCTCCATCTTCTTGCCATAGCCCTCCACATGGCAGAACCAGTCCCACACGAGAATGATTTATCACTCCCTCTCATGCCAGCTCCCGGCTGTGGGATTGTGCCTTTCTCAGGGTGAGGGACTAGGCTTATTTATCTTCATAATCCCAGACCTCTCAGTGAGCTTTTCTCACAAAGGGAAAAGGTTCACTACTGCTTCCTGGAGTGAATCAAGCGTTCCCCTCAATGCAGCCTTTGCTCCAATAAGGATGTATGTTATCCAAGAGCAAGGTTACACAATTTCCAGAAGGCCACCCCCTTTTGAGAACAGACACAAGACTTTTCTTTTTCTCTAATGCTATTGAAATTTCAGACCAAATCAAAAGTTGATATTAAGCCAATGCAAAGCAATGGGGCTTGCATGTGCTTATTCAGACTCCCCAACTCTGCCATCCCCCTGCCTCAGGAGTTGTCAGTCTGCTTAGGCTTTTGATGTAGGACTGTAGACCAAACCTCTGATTTTAGTTTGCTAAGAGTCACTTGTTTCCTGGTACTTTCACCATTTGGCAGTTGCCTTTCTGTAAGGTAGTCCCCTGCCTCATCTTAAGTTCCCTGAGAGTGGGAAAGATACGGCCTCCATCCATTCCTCTGCAAGCAAAGCCTGCCAAAATCTTCCATAACTGGAAAACCTCCGCCATCATCAAACAAAAGTCACTTTCAGAACCCCTTTAAGCCAGACTATGCAGCTCCACAGGCTGGAATTTATGTCTCATAGTGACCATGACCACTGTTCCTTCACGCCACGCTTTGAAAGCCATTCTTTTACTCCCTGCCCGAGAAGATGGGGCAAAACCAGTGTCATCTTGTGCCCAGTGGTTTGGGGCTTCAATGAAAGAAATCCATGGAATGACTTGCTTTTTCGTACCTGCTCACTTTCCAACTAGATGTGTGTGGCGTTGGAGTGGGATGCAGTGCAGAGGAGGAGGAGTCAATCTACCTGTCGGATCGCAAATCCTTCAGAGTTTGAAAGAGACTATGGAGGGAAGGAGGGGTGAACTGTGATACCAGAGCCCATGAGAGTTAAAGGGTCATGGCTCCACATCAGCATGGTTGGGTGAAGTGCAGGTGGAAGAGGGCGGTGCAGGTGGAGTCGCTGAGGGCGGAATTGGTGAGCTCAGCAGAGATGGGTTGAGCCCTCCAGAGTGGGCGGCGGTAGAGTATGCCACTCACCACCAAAAGCAGCCAAAGATGTTGGCTCTGGAGCAGAGCCTCACGTTCTGGGAATCTGAGGGGAGGAGATGAGGACAAATCTCATCTGGGCAGATCTGCCAAAATTCCAGGAAGAAAACAGTCTCAACGAGAGATGTTCTGCCTCGGGCTGGGTTTGAAGGTACCACGCAGTTGGAGTGGGTCTTAAATTCTGTAATCCTTGTGTTCTAAAAACTTGTTCTCCTTAGTTCAAATATTTTGTGCCAGGTTCTTTTATAGTCTCTCAGCATCCTGCACCTCCCCGGGATGATTTCTGAGGTGCTCTTCTCAGGGCGAGCTTCCATCTCTTTCTCCTCAAATTGTTTTTTTTTTTTTTTTTTTTTCCCGGGACTGATTTCCTGTGTGTTGTTGTCCTCAGATTTGATTAGGGTTTGGAGCAAAGCAGGAAGAGCCAGATGCCCTGGACCTTTCCACCAGCCATGACTCCCTTCCGGGCCTTGACCTCCTCCTTCTGTATTGCAGGCAACATGCAAGTTCCCTCCCCGGAGCTGCCTAGTTAATCCCCATTCCGAGTTCCCAGGGAGTGCAGTGCCCCGAAGCTCTCCAGGATGCAAATTGGTCATTTTTATTTTTCTGCCAAGCCTCTCACATCAGCTCCAGTTTCATAACCTCCGTCACCCTTCCCTCTCCCTCCCTTGCTGCACGTAGGGAACCTCCCCTGTAGCCCAGATGCACACCTGCAGGAGAAATTGGCACAGTCATCTTCCCATCTGTCACCGCTTCAAACAGCTCGAGTGTGCTGATGACAGATAAAGTAATTGCAGAGCGTACAAATGACTTAATATTTGATGTGCTAAAATAATTTTTTAATGCCATGTGTTTGTATAATTTATAGCTGGAATCCATGGTTTTCGTCTTGCCTCCATTGGTCCCTGGCTGCCCTTCCAGGAGAATGGTGGGAATATTTATTCTGTGGTTCATGTCTTTGCTCACAAGGAGAAACCAACGCTGGGCAGCATCAGTAATACCTATTGATTTCCAAATCTCCACGGCCCTATTCAGTTCTTAGCATGTCGAGGAGCTTAAAAATATTTGATGAATACATCATTAAGTAGCATTTTGAGAGTCATATAACAAATATTTATCGAGTGCTCGTGCGTGCCAAGCACCATCCAGGGCAGTAGAATACCACAATGAAGAAGGCAGGGGCTGGAGAGATGGCTCAGCGGTTAAGAGCACTGACTACTCCTCTAGAGGTCATGAGTTCAATTCCCAGCAACCACATGGTGGCTCACAACCATCTATAATGTGATCTGATGCATACTGTATATATAACAAATAAATCGTAAAAAAAGAAAAAAAAAAAAGAAGAAGGCAGGCAAGACCCACACTCTCAGGGAGTTTAACGTTTGGTAGGAAAGATAGACTCTGAGTGAGGAAGTAGAAAGGGGTGGGAGGAATGGTTTCAGGAGAGACACATGATTGACACCAGAGGTTGATGAGTGGACAATATGAGGCGTGGCCTGGCAAGTAGGCCATCAGTGGAAGGAGAGAAGGCAGAGATCTATCAGTCACACTGGGTCAGACTTTACCATAAGGGGCAGGCAAGGCAATGGAAGAAAATGGCTCCAATCTCTTTGGAAAAGAGCTATTCCCCCTCTCCCCCGCACATGTCCATTGTAGATAGTACTGGATTACATAAGGATGTTTTCATCCCTGTGTATAATGTACTTTGACCACAGCATCCTCCTCCTCTTCCTGCCCACACCCATCTTTGGTTAGTCCCTTTCATTCCCCACACATTTTTCACTTCTACTTTTGTGCCATTTGAAGCACATACATGATTTTATGAATCGATATAAAATCTAGAATCCACGAATCAGGGAAAGCAGCAAGATGTTTTCCCCCTGAGTCTGACTTAATTAATTTAATATAATGATATCTGATTATGTTTGTTTTCCTGGAAATGACACAATTTCAATATTCTTTATGGCTGAATAAAATTCCAATGTGTACGTACACCACATTTTCTTTTTGCGCATGCCTGTGTGTTGTATGTGTATATATGTGGTGTGTGCATGTTTGGTGTGCCTATGTGTGTATCTGAGTGTGTGTGTGTGTTTGCCTATGCATCTCTCTCTCTCTCTCTCTCTCTCTCTCTCTCTCTCTTTCTCTCTCTCTCTCCTCTTTCTCTCTCTGTGTATGTGTGTATGCTTTTGTGTGTATGTGAGTGAGTGAGTGTGTATGTATGTGTGGTGTGTGTATATGTGCCTGTGTACATCTGTGTGTGTGTGTATGTGTGTGTGTGTTGCAAGAGCATGTAGATTCCCAAGGCACTGATCACGCGTCCTCTTATTTACAGAAACTGAATCTCTCATATGAACCCAGAGCTCAGAACTTCAACTAGTCTAGCTTTCCAGCTTGCTCCAGGGAGCCCCTTCTGAGTGCTGGTATGATAGTTGGGCTACCATGCCCACCCAGCATCTACTTGAACACTGAGTACTGGAAGTCTGATCCTCACCCTTGCATGACAAGTGCTTTACCTGCAGAATCTATCTCCTCAATCCCTTCCCATTTTCTTTATCCACCCCCCATAATGCATATGTAGGCTGATTTCATAACTTAGCATTGTGGATAGTGATGCATGCATTAGACATTGACATGCAAGTGACTCTGTGGTACATTGACTTAGAGCACCTCTGGAAAATAAATACCCAGAGTGAGACAACTGGGTCATATGATAGATGTATGTATGTTTAGTTTGAGGGGAGGGGCTCCATACTGATGGTTACAGTGGTTATATAAAGGTTTCCTTTCCTCTGTATCTTTATCAGCATTTATTGTTATTTTTTTCCTAAGTGGTTCTGACTGAGTTAAGATGGAATCTCAACATATTAACAGTTTTAACTTGCATTTCCTTGCTGTGCACGGGAGTCAGTTCCAAATGGATCAAAGTGCTTAACATAAGACCTGAAATCATGAACTCACTAGAAGAGAAACCAGGAACAACAGTCCAAGGTCTAGGCCTGGCCGAGGACTTTCTAGAAAAGGACCCTGCCACTCGAGAAGTGATGCCAACAACCGACAGATAGAATCCATGAAATTAAAATGCTTTGGACAGCTAAAAGAAAGCAACCAAACCTAAAGAATGTAAGAAAAAGGTGCTAATTATATATCTTTGGCAGAGGATTAATGTCTAGAAAATACAAATAACTAAAAACCCCAAACACCAGTAAATCACACAATAAATGGGTTAATGAACAGATGCTTCTCTGAAGATGAAGTACAACCCGAGTATGGCACTATCTTGTATACAAGGTAAGTACTCGATTGACCACTGAGCTACAGCCCTCATCTAAGGTTCTCTTAAAACAAAACAAAACAAAAACAAAAACAAAAACAAAAACAAAAGGACAACTCTCCACTTTCTTTTTTCTTGTTTCTTTTTTTTTAAATTTTTTTATTAATTTATTCATATTACATCTCAATTGTTAGCCCATCCCTTGTATCCTCCCTTTCTTTCCTCCCTCCCGCTTCCCCCTCTACTCCCTTCCCCTATGTCTGTGACTGAGGGGGACCTCCTCCCCCTGTATATGCTCCTAGGGTATCAAGTCTCTTCTTGGTGACTTATTATCTTTCCTCTGATCCAGAGGGTCCTGGAAAACTACAGGCGGGTCTGGGCCCTGGGGTCCTCCTCAAACTATGGCACCAGCCAAGGAAAACATAGGCAGTAAACTTCGAACCCCTACCCAGTCTAGCCAATGGACAGGACATTCTCCACCATTAAGTGGAGAAGGAGATCTGACTTTCACACAAACTCTGGTGCAACTCTCCACTTTCAAAAGAACATTTGAAAAGCAGAGAAGATTCTCAGACAGAAACTTTTCTCCTCTTTATACTTTCTTTTTGTTTTTGGTTTTTCGAGACAGGGTTTCTCTGACCTGCTTTGTAGACCAGGCTGGCCTTGAACTCACAGAGATCCGCCTGCCTCTGCCTCCCAGAGTGCTGGGATCAAAGGCGTGCGCCATCAAACCCAGCTTACAGTTTATTTCTTAAATGCTACCCACAGTTCTGTGTACAAGGGACAGATGAAAGAAATGTAGCTGGCAAAAGTTCATCCAAAATGTCTATTTCTCTCCCCTGTACTGCTGACTTTCTTCCTTGGTCTGAGGACATGGCAGATTTTCAATGACTCAGGTGGCGTCCTGTACTAGTTGCTCTGGTTTGCCACTGACCTCACACTGGAGGTTGAAAGTGACCACAGGAACCATATTTATATCGTGGAAACTAAGGAAATACCCACAAACTCAGGGCTTTTATTTTTCTTGAAGAAAAGATTATTAAACACTTCTACCATGACCTGCCATCCCACAGTGAAGTGAGAGGCTAGCAGCTGAAAGCCCTCTGGGTACATGAAGGACATTTTTTTTTTTTTTTTTTTTTTTTTTTTTGTGAAGGACATTTGATTTACCCATAGCACCTAGTTCCTGGCTCATATTGGTGTGTCATTTCTCCCTGCGTCCTCAGATTTGGAGAGGATTTGCTTGCTCTGCCATGGAGGTCAGAGCATAGTGTTTGTCTAGTATGCTTGGGACACAGGTTCCATCCTCAGAACCACAAACAAAAACAAACAAGAAAGATGAAAGTTATACTGTGGAGGTCACGGAGGCCAACTAACAGGAAGGCAAACGTCTTCAAGATTGTATGAAATGACTTCATCCCCAGCACTTTCCCTATATTCAATGTCTAGGAATTCATTTGTATAGAAGTGATTTCTCGGTGTGGTCGCTGAGGATGAGGGTGTGTCAGAACATGAGCATCATATGTAGATGAGCTACTAGGAAGAGGCATACTTACCACAGATTGTTGGAAGACTGGATTCTCAAAGGCCAATGGGCTTGGCCTCACATCAGATTTAACAGTCTCTCTCTTCTTAAAAAGAGCATTTTTAGTCTATCTATTCTCTACCATCTATCAATCATCTATCTATCTAATCTATATATTACCTATTTATCTTCTATCTATATCTATCAATCATCTATCATTTATCTATATCTATCATTTATCCATTTCTATTTATCATCTCTCTCTATTTCTAATCTATCTATCTATCTATCTATCTATCTATCTATCTATCTATCTATCATCTATTTTTGTCTGTGTGTACGCACTTGTGCATGCCTTGATGTGCAGGTGGAGGTCAGAGGACAACTGACATCAGTTAGCTCCTTTCATTATGTGGCCATTAGGTTGGGCAACAATCTTGCTAGCCCTGCGGAATTTTTAACGCAAGGAAACTTCAATGGTCAGGGTACAGCTTTTAGCCACCTCTTTTTTCCCTTGTCCTCTTCCTCTTATTTCTTCTCCTCCTCCTTCAGCATCCTTATTTAGCAGGGAGAGAGAAACAGGCTCAAGTGAAGTACTTTGCTTAGTCAAGGTCACATGGCACCGATGGAGACAAGATTGGTTTTAAATTCCTTGTTGTCTGCTTCTAGCCCACGCCTGTTCCCGAAGAGCCAGACCACCTGTCCATCATGAAAGGCTTGCGGTCTCAGGTAACAGATGAGGAAATTAATCTCACAGTGCTTGTGCAATCTGCCCAAGGTCAGATCGGGCTTCATGCAGGGCGCTTACAGGGGCCAGCCACTGACGGGGCCTTCAGGGCTGAGGAGAGTTGCTTCTCTCTCAGACAAATAACTTCTCTGGCATGATCATCCTGCTAATCCTGGTTACTAATTACGTTGAAGTGTCCCTTCTGTGAAGGCAGATTAAGGATTACAGGGGCAGAACTGGGCACAGGACCCAGGAGTCTTGCCTTCACATCCCTGCTTTGACTTCAGGGCTGCACCTGTTTTATTCTTGTGGCTCCAAGTTTCATTTGGTCACACTTCAAAGCATAATCTCACATAAAAAGGCTAAATTTAGTGTTGGTCAAAGAGTTGCTGAGCAGTAAGTCATCAGGCAATCATTACCAACTCCAATTATTGGTGACTAAAGGGGAAAAAAAATGCCCCAGGAAGAGGGCAGTCAGCTATATAATTGAACCTCATGGAGACTTTAAAGATAATCCTATGCATGTCGAATTGTCTTCTTAATTCCGAAAGCTCAGCACCTGTATCAGATGCCCTGATATGTGCCAGAGAAGCCCCACTGGCTGTGAGTGTAGAGGGAGACCCTCGAATGGCTGAGGTGGGGGTGAGCCAAGAGATTTAGGGGCCAGAGGAAGAGACTGTGAGCAGATGAAGATTGTCCCAGGCCCATGCCTCTTATAGCAGTATTTATGTATCTCAATTATACTTGGGATAGGCAACTGTGGTCGCACGTGTCCGTATTCCTAACCCTCTGCAGTCAAGGCAGGAGCACCACAAATTTGAGACCAGTGTGTACTACATAGTGAGACCTGGTCATAAATAAACTGCCAAATGGCCACCAACTAAATTCTACACCTAGGACAAGAGAAACGTGGAAAAACAAAGAAGGAAAGGGAACAGTGCTCTTCAATTGCAACAAGAAGATGAACAGGGAAGCCATGAGTGGCAGGGCTTTATTCTTAGGGCATCGGCCAGCTCATACGACCCACGGGAAGGTTTCTGGGGTCCTGGAGATCCATTGGGGCACTGACATACTGAACTGCTTAAACAGTTCCTCCAGCAAGAATGCACAGTAAGTAGGGCCCTTTTAATACTGGACATTAGGAGGGCTGTGAAGGGTGTTAATCCTGTATTGAGTAGTGGGGAGGTGATTCCCACATGGGAGTAGCTTTGCATTCAGTGACATCACTGCAGTTGCTTGAAACTGGCTGGAGTGGAATTTTTTTTTCTTTTTAATTCAATTTTCCAAGTTATAATGAGCTACACTTGGCAAATAGCAATGTACACATTCAAGGTAGGCCACGTAGTTTTTTCATAAACACATATAAAATGCCTTGTAAAATGATGGCCTTGGCTGAGCCAATGCACCCCTCAGTACACTTCCCCTTCCCTTTGTTATGAGAATACTGCTGGCCTGCTCTCCCCATGAAATGTATAATACAACACCACTCACCAGGATGCTTTAGCTCACTGAGAATGGAAAGCTAATGCCCTTTGGCCCATATCATACCATTGGCCCTTGTCCATAATGCAGCTCCCCACTACTGTGTTTTGTTTTTGTTTTTTGTTTTTCAGGATAGGGTTTCTCTGTGTAGCCTTGGCTGTCCTGGACTCACTTTATAGACCAGGCTGGCCTCCAACTCACATCGATGAGCCTGCCTCTGCCTCCCAAGTGCTGGGATTAAAGTGTGCACCATCACGCCCAGCTCCCCACTACTTTTTTTTTTTTTATTGTGAGACCAGGCAGCATTTGTCTTCCTGTGTTTGGCTTAGTTTGTTTGGCATAATGTTGTCTACAATGGCAGAGCTTTCTTCTTTTGAAAGGCTGAGTGATGCTTTACTCTATAGCCAATGCAGTGTGACGAGCGTGAAGTGTTGCGGCTCTGAAAAGAAAGGCTTCCGCTAGAGAAGTGTGCTACAGCTCTGCTCCAAGAGATAGCCTGGCAAGCGGGAGCCGAGGTGTCCCACAAAGTCACACTGCACAACAACCCTCACGCAAGAGAGTCAAAAGAGGGACAGCCCCAGGAGGGGGGCTGCCTCTGCTCAGGTGAGAAGCAGCAGGGTTTAGATAGGATTTCTTGGCGAGTGGAGCAGTCAGGCTGAGGATTGGTGGAATTTCAATTCCCGACCTTGGGTGAGCTCAGGGATTGGTGGGGTTTTGTGGCAAGCTCAGGGATTGGTGGGATTCTGTGGCAAGCTCAGGGATTAGTTCCCTGACTCTGGTCAGGGTCAGGGGGTTCTCCCTTTGTCCTTTTTACCTATAACTTGTCTTTCATTATGTACAGCATGAATCACATTTTATCTACTTACCTGTTGATGAACACTTAGGTGATTTCCCTATCTTGGCTATAGTGAATAAAGTTTGTAATGAATGCTCAAATGGAGATATTTCTTTGAGAAAGTAACTTTATTTCCTTTATGTATATCCAGGAGTAAGATTGCTGGATATGCTGGTCAGGTTTTGTCAACACAACACAAGCTAGATCACCTGGGGAGAGGGAATTTCAGTTGAGAAATCACCTCCAAAACATTGTCTTGCAGGCACGTCTGTGGGACATCTTCTTGCTTAATAATTGATGTGGGAGGACCCAGCTTACTGGGGACAGTGCCACCCTCGGGTAGGTGGTCCTGGGAGTTCTGAGAAAGCAGGCTGAACAGGCCATGGGAAGCACATCTGTAAGCAGCCTTCCTCCGTGGCCTCTGCATCAGTTCCTGCCTCCAGGTTCCTGCTTGAGCTCTTGCCCTGGCTTCCTTCACTATAGACTGTGATCTGTACGCTGCAATGAACCCTTTCCTACCCAAGATGCTTTTGGTCAGTGTTTTATCACAGCCACAGAAGGCAAGCTAGACACTGGATCATATGGCAGGTCTATTTTTTTTTTTTTTTAATTTTCTCCAAGACCTCTACAGTTTCCCATAATGGCTATATTGTTTTTCATCTTCATGATTGCACTATTTACACTATGAAAATCCACAAGTAAATCAAACTTTCCCCTTTTCTGAAGAATTGGTTTCAAACACACATAAGTAAAACAACAAATGAGACACCTCTGTCTGTTTATGAGAATGGCTAAAATCCAGTTCTAGCAACATCAAGTGCTGGCAAGAATACAGAATAACAAAGGCTCTCATTCAGTGCTGGCAGGAATGTGGAATGGTTTGGCTACTTTGGAAGGTAGTTTCTTGCAAAACTAAACATACTCCTATCATAATCTCCAGTAATCACATACCTTGGTATTTATTCAAAGGACTTGAAAACTTATGTTTATACAAAGCCTGCAAGTGAATGTCTATTACAACTTTATTCATTATTGATCTACCTTCAGCAACTAAAATGTCTTACAATAGAGGGATAGTCATCCATACAATGGAATATTACTCACTGGTAAAAAGACGTGGGACCTCAAGCTGCAAAAGGATGCACATAAATTGAAATGCATATTGCCAAGTAAAAGAAGCCAGTCTGGAAAGGCTACATAATGTGTGATTTCCAACTGTCTAACATTCTTGGAAAAGCAAAGCTTATGGAAACCAGAAATATCAGTGGTTTCAGATACTAGGTGGGGGGTGGGGAGGGTTGAATGGGTAGAGCACATGGATTTTTAGGACTTTGACCCTATCCTGCATGGCACTGCAAGGGCAGTTGTGTGGCATGTATGTTGCCAAAATCCTGAAGCTGCAACATAGGGTGACCCTTAATATAAACATGGGTGTTAGTCAGTAGTAATGCATCACTATTGGCTTATTAGTGCCTCATGAATGTGATATGTTGACTACAGAAAAAATTGTGGGTAGTGAGGAACAGAAGGAATGTGTGGAAACTATATGTTTTCAATAAGCTTAAATCTGCTCAAATAAAAGTCTATTAATTAAAAAATGCCAGTGTGTCATTACTGTGACTATATAATGGCATATTGAGTCAATGGGATATGCTAACACACTCACAGAGCAACTTCACTTTTATTATAATTTATTCACATTACACCCTGATTGTATTCCCCTCACTTCTTATCTTCCCGTTCTCATTCTCCCTCCCTCTTCTGTCCTATTCCCCTCCCCTAGACCTGTGACAGGTGGGCTCCTCCTCCTCACCGGCTGACCACAGCCTATCAGGTCTCATTTGGATAGCCTGAAACCCCTTCCTCTGTGTTCCCATAGGGTCTCTCCACCAAGCGGCAGTTATCAAATGGTGGGTACCAGAGTTTGTGTCAGTGGCAGTCCCCTACTCTCTCCATTGGCTACATCTGAACAGGAGCTCTAGTTTCTCTGCTTGTAATATCTTTGGTTGGTGAAACAGTTTGTGCAGGTCCCACGGGTCCAGATCTGCCAGCCTTGACAGTCTCCTTGTGAAGCTCCTGACAACCCCAACCCCATGTTCTTCCATCCCCCAACTCTTCCATACAACTTGCAGCACTTCATCCTGAGTCCGACTGCAAGTCTCTGTATCTGTCTTGATCCTCTTCTGCTGGAGTCTCTCAGAGGACATCTATGTTGGGCTATTATCCATTTATAAGTGAGTGTATACCATATGTGTCTTTCTGCATCTGGGTTACCTCACTCAGCACGATCTTTTCTAATTTCATTTATTTGCCTGCAAATTTCAAGATTTTCTTGTTTTTAATAGCTGAGTAGTATTCCAGTGTGTAGATGTACCACAGTTTCTTTATTCATTCTTTGCTTGAGGGATATCTAGGTTGTTTCCAGATTCTGGCTATTATGAGTAAAGCTGCTATGAACATAGTTGAGCAAATGTCCTTGTTGTGTGGTGGAGCATCTTTCGGGTATATGCTCAGGAGTGGGATATCTGGGTCTTGATGTAGCATTATTCTAAATTTTCTGAGGAAGGGTCAGGTTGATTTCCAAAGTGGTTGTACAAGTTAACACTCCCACCTGCAATGGAGGAGTGTTCTCCTTTCTCCACATCCTCACCAGCATGTGCTGTCACCTGAGTTTTTTAATCTTAGCCATTCTGAGAGGTGTAAGATGGAATCTTAGAGTTTTTTTTTTGATTTGCATTTTCCTGATGACTAAAAACATTGAGCATTTCTGTAAGTGTTTCTCAGCCATTCAATATTCCTCTGTTAAGAATTCTCTGTTTAGCTCTGTTCCCCATTTTTAACAGGATTATTTGGTTTATTGGTGTTTAATTTCCTGAGTTCTTTATATATGTTGAATATTAGCCCTCTGTCAGATGTAGGGTTGGTGAAGATCTTTTCCCAGTCTGTAGGCTGTTTTGTTCTGTTGACAGAGTCCTTAGCCTTACATAAGCATTTCAGTTTCATGAGGCCCCATTTATTAATTGTTGACCTTAGAGTCTGAGCTATCAGTGTTCCATTCAGAAAGTTGTCACTTGTGCTAATGAGCTCAAGGCTTTTGACCAATTTTTCTTCTAACAGTTTTAATGTGAGTTTTATGTTGAGGTCTTTAATCCACTTATACTTTAGTTTTGTGAAAGGTGATAAATATGGATCTATTTGCATTTTCTACATGTAGACATCCAGTTAGACCAGCACCATTTGTTTAAGATGCTGTCTTTTTTCCATTGTATGGATTTGGCTTCTTTGTCAAAAATCAAGTATCCATAGGTATGTGGGCTCATTTCTGGGTCTTCAATTCAATTCCATTGATCAACCATCCTACCTCTATGCCAGTATCATGGTATTTTTTTTTTTTCTTATTACTGTTGCTCTATAGTACAGCTTTCTAGATTTATTTATTTATTAACTACACAGTGTTTTGCCTGCATGTATACCTGCACACCACAAGAGGGCACCAGTTCTCATTATAGATGGTTGTGAGCCACCATGTGGTTGCTGGGAATTGGAATGGAAGAATAGGCCGTGTTCTTACCTTCTGAGCCTCTCCAGCCCCTCCAATTTCTTTATAAAGGCACTTAGTGCTATGAACTTTCCTCTTAGCACTGCTTTCATTGTGTTCCATAAGTTTGGATATGTTGTGCTTTCATTTCCATTGAATTTTTAATTTCTTTTTTTATTTTGATCCTTACCCAGAGGTCATTGAGTAGGAAGTTGTTCAGTTTCCATGAGTTTGTAGGCTTTCTGTTGTTTCTGTTGTTGTTGAGTTCCATCTTTTTTTCCATGGTGGTTTGATAAGATGCAAGGGAATATTTCAATTTTCTTATATCTGTTGCTGTTTGCTTTGTTTTGAGAAGGTTTCTTGAGGTGCTGAGAAGAAGGTGTAAACTTTTGTGTTTGGGTGAAATGTTCTGTAGATATCTGTTAGGGCCATTTGATTCATGTTGTCTATTAGTTTCATTATTTCTCCATGTAGTTTCTGTGTTGATGATCTGTCTGTTGGGGAGAATGGAGTGTTGAAGTCTTCCACTATTAATGTTGGGGGCGGGGTTCGATGTGTGATTTAAGCTTTAGTAACGTTTCTTTTATGAATGTGGGCACTCCTGCATTTGTGGAATAGATGTTCAGAATTGAAACATCATCTTGGTGTATTTTTCCTTTGATGAGTATGAAGTGTCCTTCCACATCTCTTTTCATTAGTTCTGGTTGAAAGTCTATTTTATTAGATACTAGAATGGCTACTCCAGCTTGTTTCTTGGGTGTGTTTGCTTGGAATACCTTTTTCTAGCCTTTTACTCTGAGGTGGTGTCTATCTTTATTGCTGAGGTGTGTTTATTGTATACAGCAGGATGATGCATCCTGTTTTTGCATCCATTCTGTTAGCCTATATATTTTTACTGGGGAGTTGAGGCCATTGATGTGGAGAGATATTAATGATCAGTGGTTATTGGTTAATGAATTTTTTGATGGTGGTGGTGGTATAGTGTGTGTGTGTGTGTGTGTGTGTGTGTTTCCTTTCTTTTGGTTTTTCATATGTGGGATTATTTATTTCCTTTGTTTTCCTGGGTGAAGTTAACCTCCATAGGTTGGACTTTCCCTTTTAGTATCTTCTGTAGAGCTGGATTTGTGGCTAGGTACTGTCTAAACTTGGTTTTGAAATGGAATATCTTGTTTTCTCCATCTATGGTTATTGAAAGTTTTGCTGGGCATAGCAGTCTGTGTTAGCATCTGTAGTCTCTTAGTGTCTGTATGACATCCATCGAGGCCTTTCTGGCTTTCATAGTTTCTGTTGAGAAGTCAGGTTTAATTCTGATAGGCTTGCCTTTACATGTGACTTGGCCCTTTTCTCTTGCAGATTTTAATATTCTTTGTTCTGTAGGCTTAGTGTTTTGATTATTATGGATGGGGCCAGAGGCTTTTCTTTTCTGGTCCAATTTATTTGGAGTTCCATAGGCTTCCTGTATATTTATGGGCATTTCTTTCTTTAGGTTAGGGAAGTTTTCTTCTATGATTTTGTTGAAAATGTTTTGGGGGCCTTGGAGCTAGGAGTGTTCTATTTCTTGTATTCTTATTTTTCTTAGGTTTGGTCTTTTCACAGTGTCCCACATTTTTTGGATGCTCTGTGTCAGGAGCTTTTTAGATTTAACATTTTCTTTGACTGTTGTATCCGTTTCTTCAATCGTATCTTCTACCCCTGAGATTCTGTCTTCCATCTCTCATAGTCTGTTGGTGATGCTTCTGTCTGTAGTTCCTTTCTTCTTCCCTAGGTTTTCCATTGTCAGGATTGTCTCAGATTGTATTTTTCTTCTTTGCTTCTATCTCCATTTTTAGGTCTTGAATCTTTTTATTCATTTCCTTCTCTTGTTTGATTGTAGTTTCCTGTCTTTCACTAATTTCTTTAAGCAATTTGCTCAGTTCTTTTATGTCTTTCTTTGTGTATTCCTGTTCTATTTTGAGGGATTTATTTTCTTCCTTTAAGGACTCTATCATTTTTATAGCCTCAGATTTGAAATCTCTCTCTTGTGCATCAGGTGTGAAGGTACTCCAGGGTTTGTTGTGGTGGTGGGACTGCTGGTTTCTGGTGGTATCGAATAGCCCCTGGGGATTGTTGCTTGTGTTCTAATGCTGACCTCTTCTCATTGGGATGTCTCTGGTATTAGGAGGTTTGGTGATCTCTGATGGTCAGAGAGTTTGGGGGTAGGTATAGACAATGGGCTTCAGTTTTATGCCCTACTTACTTTTGCTGAATTCTTCATCTCTGTTGGC
This sequence comes from Acomys percivali, assembly GCA_907169655.1. Lineage (NCBI taxonomy): Eukaryota > Metazoa > Chordata > Mammalia > Rodentia > Muridae > Acomys > Acomys percivali. Next base: position 89,517,813 of record OU015749.1, read on the forward strand.
TCCCTGTTGTGACCCAGGTAGGCCACGTAGCTGGGGTGCAGGCAGAAAGATATCCAAGCAGAGAGCTGCTTTTATGGGCCTGACGGTCTCCTCAGGGTGGTAGGTAATGGGACTTTGGTTCCTTGCCCAACTCACCTCTGTTGAGTTCACTGTCTCTGTTGACTCCCTGTTTGTGACCCAGGTAGGCCAGGTAGGTGGGGAGCAGGCAGAAAGATATCCAAGCAGAGAGCTGCTCCAGTGAGTTTGCTGGCCTCCTCTGATGGAGCACAATGGGCTTTGTGCTCTGCAAGGCATGTGGCTACTCCTTGGAGCCCGTATTTGTGCCTGCAGGGACCCAGGAACTTTTCTTTGGATTAGCTGGGTGGCCAGAGGCTGGACCTACCCTTGCTCCAAGCAGTTTGGATCCCTCTCACCTAGGGATTTACCAGCACTGGTGTTTTGTGGTTCTCAGTTTGGTCCTTAGGTTTCTGTGCAGTCACTGCTGTCCTGCTGATCAAACAAGGTGTGTGTGTTTGGTGCTGCCATCTTGGATCCTTCCAACTTCATTTTATACTATTGTCCTGTCTGAACTGTCCCTCCCCCCATCAACCCCCCCTTTTTTAAATGTCTTGCTCTATAGCTCAGGCTGGCTTGGAACTGCCTAGTTGTCTGGCTTTCCTTCTCTTATTGATATCATCGACAGAAACTTTCCTGGTGCCCATAAATATTAGATTTTGTACTATTACAATTTTGGAATATTACATAATCAAGATTATTGAACTGTTTAAACAGTTCTGACTTTTGGCTGGTGGGGACTTCAGTACAGAAGAAATCTGACTTCCTGTCTCAAAATTCTTCCTTCTGTAATCACAATTCTGCTTTGGCTCCTCTGGAGATGGACAAGGGGATCAGGAGAGGTGCGTTATGGCTCCCTAAAAAGGGTACTTGTCCTATTTTAGCCTGTATATTGAGTCTCTGGGACCAGGTCAGTGCCTCCTGTGTAATTTAAAAAAATTAAGTTATAGAGGCCAGAGATGTAGCTCAATTGTAGAGTGTTGGGGGATGGTCTGATGTATTTTGATGCTAGTTAATAAAAAGCCATCCCACCTGGGCAGAGCAGATGAGATAGGTGTGGCTAAGGTTCCTGGCCTTGGAAAGAGAGGAATCCTGGGGGGGGGCGTTGGGGAGGGAAGAGAGAGAGGCCTGAGGAGGGAAGAGAGGAGAAGAAGGCCATCATGAGTTAGATGGAAGAAAGCATGTGGCCAGCATGGATGGAGGATATGGGCCAGATAAAGAACATTAGCAAGTATTTGGGATTATGGATGGGAGGTAGCTTGATAGAAATTATTAGAAGCAGATGGCATGGGAATGGGGCAGATATGGGATACCTGCCCCACTATGAAAAGTAGTTTAGAGGATTAATGTCTGTCCTACCCCAGGTTAACTGAGGCAAATTTAAAATATAACAGGTGTCTGTGTCTTGATTAATAGCTAGAGGGTTTACTGAAGTAATAATAATTATAGGCCTGATAATAAACATTATTAGGCCATACTGATAATACAGGTAATATATAAGAACAACAATAGAGTGCTTGTCCCAGCATGCAGTGGTCCTGGGCTTGATTCCCAGTATCATATAAACTATTTGTAGTGACTATGCCTGCGGTCTTGGCACTTAGAAGATGGAGGTAGGCAATTGTCAGGAGTTTATTCAAGATCATAGTCAACTTCGTGGTGAGTAGGAGGCCAGCCTGGGCTAATTAAGACCCTTTCTCAAAACAAAACAAAACAAAACAAAACCCAAAACATATACAGATGCGCGTGCGCACACACACACATACACACACACAAAATAATGATAATTGGCTGGAGAAATGGCTTACCAACTAAGAACACTGGCTGCTCTTCCAGAAACCTTGAGTTTGATTCCCAGAATCCACATGGCAGCTCACAAGTCTGTAACTCCAGTTCCAGAGGATAGATTGCCTCTTCTGGTCTCTGTGGGTATTGGACTCATTCATATGCACTGGCATATATGCAGGCAAAAGATCATAAACATAAACTAAAAATAAAAAAATCAAAGATGGGGCTGGAGAGATGGCTGAGAGGTTAAGAGCACTGGCTGCCCAGGCCTTAACGTCAACAATTAATAAATGGGACCTCATGAGGCTGAGAAGCTTCTGTAAGGCAGGTGACACTGTCAACAGAACAAAGCAACAGCCTACAGACTGGGAAAAGATCTTCACCAACCCTTCATCTGACAAAGGTCTAATATCCAAAATATATAAATAACTCAAGAAATTAAACACTACCAAACCAAATAACCCAATAGAGAAATGGGGCTCAGAACTAAACAGAGAATTCTCAACAGAGGAATATCAAATGGCGGAGAAACACTTAAAGAAATGCTCGACCTCCTTAGTCATCAGAGAAATGCAAATCAAAACGACACTGAGATTCCATCTTACACCCATCAGAATGGCTACGATCAATAACTCAACTGACACCACATGCTGGCGAGGATGTGGAGAGAGAGGAACACTCCTTCATTGCTGGTGGGAATGCAAACTAGTACAACCACTGTGGAAATCTATCTGGTGCTTTCTCAGAAAAATGAGAATAGGGCTTCCTCAAGACCCAGCTATTCCACTCCTTGGAATATACCCAGAAGATGCACTACCACACAACAGGGACATATGCTCAACCATGTTCATAGCTGCCTTATTCATAATAGCCAGAACATGGAAACAGCCTATGTGTCCCTCAGCAGAAGAATGGATAAAGAAACTGTGGTATATTTACACTATGGAATAGTGTACTCAGCTATTAAAAACAAGGAATTTCTGAAATTTGTGGACAAATGGATTGAGCTAGAAATTATCATAATGGGTGAGTTCACCCAGAAGCAAAAAGAGTCAAATGGTATATACTCACTTATATCGAGACACTAGTCCAAGGGGTACGCCCCCATGAAAAACTTTACCTACCAGGAAAGTGGGTCAGAGGGGACAAAATCCTATTGAGATTTTAGGGGTGAGAACCCTGGGAGAATGAGGAAATAGAAGGATCAAGAGGGTCCTGGAAAACTACAGGCGGGTCTGGGCCCTGGGGTCCTCCTCAAACTATGGCACCAGCCAAGGAAAATATAGGCAGTAAACTTTGAACCCCTACCCAGTCTAGTCAATGGACAGGACACTCTCCACCATTAAGGGGAAAAGGAGATCTGACTTTCACACAAACTCTGGTGCCCCATATCGGACCATGTCCCTTGGATGGGGACGCCTGGTGGCACTCAGAGGAAAGATAAGTCACCAAGAAGAGACTCGATACCCTAGGAGCATATACAGGGGGAGGAGGTCCCCCTCAGTCACAGACATAGGGGAAGGGAGTAGAGGGGGAAGAGGGAGGGAGGAAAGAAAGGGAGGATACAAGGGATGGGCTAACAATTGAGATGTAATATGAATAAATTAATTTTAAAAAAAGCAAAAAAAAAAAGCACTGGCTGCTCTTCCAAAGGTCCTGAGGTCAATTCCCAGCAATCACTTCATGGCTCACAGCCATCTATAATGAGTTCTTGTGTTCTTTTCGGGCACACAGGTATACCTGCCGGCAGAATATTATATACACACACACATATATAATAAATCTTTAAAATAAATCAATAAATCTTTAAAAAATCAAAGACAAATAAATAAGCTATAACTGCATCATAAAGTTACTTGATTATTTTTACTTTAATCTGTTGGTCTGGACCATGGTTACATGTTTCCATACACTATATCTGCCACTAACTCAGCGCTCATCACACTGTGAGTAACTGAAGCTGCCTTTGGTAAGTGTGCCCATGCTAAATCCTTTGCTATGATCTGGAAGACAGCAGCAACAGCATGGGGCAAAGCTCACAGGCCTTATAAGCCAGCGGGAGCTTACAGTCTTGCTATAAGGTAACATACTATGTCTTATGCATTTATATGTATTGATTCAGTACAGCCATCCAGGAGTATGAGGCCCAAGGAGAGAAAGAAGATGATGCCATTATCTCCCTTAATGGTGCATACTATTTGTTAGAGCATATGGGTGTTACCAACAGAATCAAAGCACTCACCATCAAAAATGTCTGTCTCCTTTGGAGGGTCCTTAATCTGGCTCCTAGCAGTCTGTCTGTACCATAACTCACAGAACCTGCAGAATTCCTTTGCTCTCAAGTGGTGTTCATGGCTCTAGGCCATGGCAAGTTGCTGTCATGTCCTCTTCTTTTGTGAAGACAGGGAGCTAGCTGGCTTTCCTCTTCAGTGCATGTTTCTGGAGTGGGAGGGTGCTTGGGTTGAACCTAGTAAATTATGCTTCATATCTCTTTAGAATGAGGGGTTACTGATGCCTTTGTTTCCACAGCTCAGCAGACACAGAGGTATGAGAGAGACACAGAGAGATACACAGAGACAGAGAGATACAGTAAAGGAGAGAGAGAGAGAGAGAGAGAGAGAGAGAGAGAGAGAGAGAGAGA
>OU015749.1:89522305-89559534 GCA_907169655.1 Acomys percivali
AGAGAGAGAGAGAGAGAGAGAGAGAGAGAGAGAGAGAGAGAGAGAAAGAGAGAGAGGGAGAAACATAGCGACATAGAGAGGCAGAGATGAAGACGGAATGGGATGAGAGTCCTGACATTCAAAGCTGATTGGCAATTACATCTGAGCCTACTGAATACACACAACCACACAACATACCAACCTTAGAATACCCTTAAGGTCATGAATAAAAGAGGCAAAGCCAAGCCACGTTTTCTTTTTGTCTAATATAGAACAAACTACTGTGCTTCAGATGAAAAATAATAAATACTTGCCCCACTTGGCTGGAAAAATAATAGTCCCTTCCTTGTTCCTTCCAAATACAGCTTTGCCCTTGCATCTCTACAGATAAGACTTATCACTTATTCCTTCATAGGAAATCCAACCTTTCCTCCCATGCTTTAGAGATCAGATCCTATTCTACACCACACAGTCCAGTGTCCAGTGAGCTCTCACTCTGCCCCCTGCCCAGGTGTACATAAACTTCTTCCTAACACTGTTTATTGCCATGTTCCATGGGTTGTCCATGGTGGATGCTCCTCCTGAAATGTTGAGACAAACATTTATTTCCTGGTAGCTTTCTCTGACGGAAACCACAGCAAAAGTCACACATTAACTTCTTACTGCGTGGCTTTTCCTTTCTGCAGTCTCGCAGATCTCTTTATTCTTGACAGATAACAACGTTGCCATCTTTTTTTACAGCTTTATTGAGGTTTGATTTGCATATGATTCCTGCATATTTAGAATGAAACTTTGATAAATTTTGACTTATGTACTTTCAGCAATTATTAATCTACGTTTTCAACAGTAGATTGTGTGTGTATGTATATGTGTGTTTGTATTCTCATCTCAGAGAGGATGGGGTGGGGACAAAAATATTCCAACAGTGATAAGCAGGCTTAATGCTTAGCTCTTTGCTTCTTCACTAAGGGGGACCAGGACTCCCTTGAGAAATGACCAGATTGTGGCTGAGAAAGTCTAGAAAGTGGTCAGGATATTTGGTTGCACTTGAAAGTCAGGAAGTATTTAATGAATGATTGCAACATCATCAAGGACAAAGGACCCAGCTTGAGGGGCTTCCAATGACTAAGTCTGCCATTATGTACCATGAAAATGAGTGTTAGCAATGGATTCTATCCAATTGGATAAAATGGAATCCATGAGTCAGACAGCTAAATATAAATGAATAAATGAGTAAAAATGAGAAAGTCCTCTTCTAAGTAATGCACTTGGAAGGAATGGTAAAACTGGAAAATCACCGGTTGGCAGCCATCACGGTAGTTAATTTACGCAGGAAACAATGTCAAGGATGTTAGTATATGGTAGGAGTGATGAAAGTTAGGTGAGGATATATTTTCTTAGTCTCTGCCAAGAGAAAAAGAGCAACTTTCTAGTGGAAAACCTGGAAAAACACCTTAATTAGGCGATCCAAGTTCATACCAGCTGACACAAGGCCAACTGTAGTGACATTCGTCAAACAAAATGCACCAAGAACGTATGTGTGACATTCTTGTCACCAAAGCATCACCTGAACCAGTCGCAAGGAGCTGTCTACAAAATGACTTTCACACAATCTCAGAGGCATCACAGCCAGGAAAGTCAAACCGGGGACTGTCTGGAGAGATGGCTCTACAGTCAAGAGCACTGGCTGCTCTCGCAGAGGACCCCGGTTTGATTCGCAGCCATGGCAACTCCAGTTTCATGGGATCCACTGGTCTATTTCAGCCTCTGCAGGTACCAGGATTACACGTGGTGCGCATATACATATTCAGGCAAAACACCTACACTTGTAAAAAACTTTACAAAGGATTTGTGGACCACAACTGCCACAGTGTGGGTTCTAGTGTTACTGAATCGGTCGACACAACCTCAGTGACTGGGATGACTAGGTGACAGGAGTGTGGGCACCTTAATATCTTGTGTTTTATGCTGTTATCAGTATGTCAAGGAAAGTCCTCGTGCATGGGAACCACATATTCAAGTGTCTGTGCTAATCTTGGAAATGAAGAAACGGAGTGTTTGACTCAGTCCCTTTGATCCTAGTCTTGAGGGCTCTGTGGGATGTTCTCAGAGGGCCTCTGCAGAAGGCCAAGGCTCCCTAAAAGTGGATGCCAAGAACTGATTGAGAACAACGTGAGGGGGTAGTAATGCAGACGAACTTTGTACTGTGCCTGGGACTTTCCCTGCTTTTGCTGCAGTGTTGAAACCAGGAAACTTACTAATGATATCTAGACTGTATCAACACAGGCATTAATATTAATGTCTGCTGAGGAGGCTGGGACAGTGTGGGAATTCCCCTTGCCATACACACTGTCCCAGAAGGATATGACTGGTAAAGCAATATTGCACACTGGGATATAAATGCTCGCGGCCAGACCCTTGCCTCTTACATTTTGTGTGATCAAATTGTATCTGTGCTGTCTTTATAAATTCTTTTATAAAACTGTAAGTTGCTGTAACATGGCACTCTTCTGGAAAGGGAGGCATTCCTTTTCCCTGGTTGTTGAAATTACCTAGAGCTTCTTCCTGGAAGCCAGGTGACTGTTCTCCACAGGCTTGCAGGCTTTTTGCCTCTTTTACTAGTATTGTACAGATGATTGAAGTTTACATAAATTGATCACATCTGCATATCTTTCCTCTATCTTTGCTGTAACTCTCCTTGCATCCCATTCCAAGTCCTAAGTGATCTCTCTCTCTCTCTCTCTCTCTCTCTCTCTCTCTCTCTCTCTCTCTCTGTGTGTGTGTGTGTGTGTGTGTTTCTCTCCTCTGTGTAGTCCAAGATGTCCTGGAATTTGCTCTGTAGATCAAGCTGGCCTCATATTGCAAATGACAGGCTTTGGTTCTTCTTTTATGGATAAAAAATATTCATGTTCCCCCTCCCTCAACTCTACAAGGGTACTTTTTAAAGACCTATTTATTTATTATTATGTATACAGTGCTCTGCCTGCATGTACACCTACAGGCTAGAAGAGGGTATCAGATCTTAGTATAGATGTCTGTGAGTCACCATGTGGTTGCTGGGAATTGAACTCAGGACCTCTGGAAAGAGCAGTCAGTGCTTTTAACCTCTGAGCCATCTCTCCAGCCCATCTACAAGGGTCTTAAAACAGATTCCTGACCTCATGCTATAAAAACAATCATAACAAAACTGTGTCATCTATTGTCATGGTTCACAGATTCTTTGACTTGGAAGGTAATCCAGGCGCTGCCTCTGCCGGCTCATGCTTAGCCACCCTTGGCCCACACAGATTTCTCAGAGCCTATGCTGTTGCTGAGCCTCTGCAACAGGAGAGGAGGAGGTGACCTCATTTCTGGGGCTCACTCCTCTCTTGAAGTTTCTAGATGTTATTCTAGGCCACTGTGACTGACCCCTCCCCAACCAATCATTGTGCTTGTTTTTCTTTCAGATCAACTGCAGAAGGTTCCCATCTCCCATCCTCCTCCTCACCTGCTTCTCCCCCCTTCACTTCCGCTTTGCCACGCAGCCGCATAGTTACCTCCCGTACTTCTCCTACAGCAATGAAATTATGGCTCCCACGTGTTTTAGCTTCATTCCTGCCTCAAAGGCACTGTGTTCAGCGGAACCAGACAGACATACAGACAGCTCAGTCCTTTCAGAGCCCTTTTAGTTCATTTGTTAGGTGGCATGTCAGTACCGTGCCTAGAGTCTGTACGCAGCCCGCTATTTCTTGATGGAACTCAGACTGGTACTCACCCCTCTCCAGCACACCGACATCTCCCAGGTGAGGGGGACAGATTGGGAGAGCCCAGAGCCTCAGGCTGGGGAAGAACCGCTTTACTAATGTGGGATAATCTGGAGCCAGGAGACATGAATGGGGGATTGTGCATTTCTGGGCTGTAAACCCCCCTCTCCCCTCCTCCTCGGCCCCATCTCTCTATAAAAAGTGAGTTGGGATAATTGCTGGAAAACAGCCTGCATGTACTTGGGGAAAGAAACTTTTCATGACGTAATGGTTTTGGATACAATCCCGCTAAGCTGGTGCCCTGTGGCTGTTTTTCCATCACGGTATTTCACAACCTGTGATCTCCTCTTTGGAGAGAGAGGGAGACTCAGGCATGGGGCCGGCAAGGGGAGATGAGAACAGGCTCTCTGTTCTCCCCTCGGCATGTGGGATGTAGCATTGGTTCTCCCTGGATTCAGGAGGTCTGTGGCTTGGCCCTGCTGACTTTAGAAGGCCTGGAACTCTGGGCAAGTTAGTTCTGGATAACATACAAAGAAAGTGCGTTACCGAAAACAACCTTAGTAGGCTAGGCAAACAATAGCACTATAGACTCTATAGCAGAATGAAAATTTCCATTCAGGACTTTGTTACCCTTATGGTTGGTTTGCTCTAAGGTTTGGGGCAAGAAGGAGATGTGGAGGAGAGACCAAGGAGTCTTTTGTATGACCCGTGGAGTCTCAAAGGGTTAGACTCATGTGTTCTAGGCCAGGCGGGCTAGGTGAGAATCAGAGATGTCTCCCAATGATTGACTCACACTCATCAGGAATGAGCCAGCACTGCAGAGGGGAGAGAGAGACTGTTGAGAGTCCATGAATAGGAGAAGTAGCCAGCATACAAAAGGCAAGCAGGCCGAAGACAGAGGATGCTATGTGTGCTTGCTTACCTAGAAGGAAAACAACAGCCCATTGTGCTTTCCTACCACTCTCTCTTTGACATGGCACATCAACAGTGGCTCATCCACAGAAGCCGCTGAGCTAAGTAGGGCGGATGCTCTGATCTCCAGTTCACAGAGGAGGAATTCAAGGTTCACAGGAGTTGGATGGTCTTCCAAAGCCTCACGGTAGACAAGGGGCAGAGCCAGGCTGGATGTCAGCTCTCTTTCTCCCATGGTTTGGCGGAGGACAGGGCGATACCTACAGATTGGAAAGGGCTGCCCTGCCTCAGTGGCCTCATCTTTTCCAGTTGAAGCTCCGTTTCTGACAGAGTGCCACCTGAGAGCAAAATGGAGGCTGTGAAATTGTGAAGTCTTTGGTCTATTGTAATGTCATAATTTTCAGGCCATATTGCTGTAGCAAGATCTTCCAGAGGCACAAACATGGATATGTCTCTCAGCTCCTTGAACCCATACTATTCTATCTCTTGGATATGCAGACACAAGTCCTGTGTCATGCCCTGCTCTTTGGCCAGCATATTCTACATATCTGCTGTCATAGATACACCCTCCCAAGCTCAAGTCTTCATATCTGTTGGAAAGCTTTCTTGCCTTCTTAGCCACACACTTAGTCTTTGTTTGGGTGTAATGAAAGTGTTCCACAAGACACAAAGAGCCACCTTAAAATTGTATATTTTACTAGTTAAGGGCTCTGCATCTAATTGGTGGAAATGGCAGTGGCTATAGATTACTGATAGAAGGATTGGTGGTATCTGTTGGAAAAGGTTCCATTCATTTTGGAGAAGCCAGTTAGACCTCAGTAGCTCTAGGATGTCGGTGACTTTCTTGGGAATATATGAATTGTTTTAGGTTGTGGACAGAGTCAGAGTCTGCTGATGGCGGGGAATGACTGTATGGCACCTACAAAGGTGGTGTGGAGGTTTGAAATATCTGCACTTTCTCTCCATCCGAACGACATGATACTGTTCTAAAGCCTGCAGCCATTCTGCTTCTTAGGGGTTACCTGTGCACACTGAAGTCCTGAGGTTGGTGGAAATGGAACTTAGACAGAATACCGGCAGTAAAGGCTTAAAGGGGGCATGGCATGCTCACATTGAGCTCCAGCTTCCTTGCCTCCTTTCTTCAGCAGCACAAATGCTATCATTGATAGAGCATCATCGAATCTATCAGTTTCCAATATAATCCCAGGACTAAACTAGATCATTACAAATACAACTTGCCAAAGTTCTAGGAGATCCTGGAGGCTCGAGGGTGGCAACCAGGACCCAGGTAATTCCAATGCTTACTCAGGCTGGGAAATGTCAGGCCTGCCCCATGAGGAGGGGCTGGGGGACTTTGGAAGGATGGTACTCTACAAAGGGTGGAAACAAGAGGAGACGCTCGTGTTGCTGCGTCCTTCCATGCAGCATCATCTCTGTGGAGCGAGGAGGAATCGCCAGGCCTGTCATTTAGGTCAAGTTTTCAAGTGCTTAGAGATTTTCATGTCCTTGCACACACTGGACTCTGCAAAGCAGCCTAGTTTTCTTGCAGAGCCACAGTTCCTTAGGCAACAGTGCCAGGTGTTGAATTCATGAATTCACAGTGTTGTCTCCAACAGCAACCAACACTGCCAGGCTCATTCTCACATCTTCCCCTTCCCTATTTGAATAAGATATTAAAATTCAATAGCAGAATATGTACCTACTCATTATTAAGTAGAGTGGGTCACGTTAATAGTGTCTGATGTGGAGTATGGGAGAATTAATGAACGGGATACAGAACCAACATTAAAGTCACCATCGAAAGTGCTGTAAGGGTAAAGGGTATTCCCTCCAGCCTTAAGAACAGACGAAAGGGCAAAGCTTCTTTGTTTGATTTTTATATGATACATCTCCATCTTTAAAGACCCATTTTAGCTTACAGTGGCAATATTTTTTTAAAAAGGTTTTATTTTTAAGGGATATATTAAAACAAAATTTATACCGGGCTGGAGAGATGGCTCAGCGGTTAAGAGCACTGCCTGCTCTTCCAAAGGTCCTGAGTTCAATTCCCAGCAACCACATGGCGACTCAACAACCATCTATAATGAGATCTGGTGCCCTCTTCTGGCCTACAGTTGTACATGCAGGCAAAACATTGTATACATAATAAATAAATAAATCTTAAAAAAAATTTATACCTACTCATAAGGTATCATGTGATGTCCCAGTACGTATAAATTCATCTTTTGGCCTTTTAGGGCATTTAGTTGGTCCATTGCTCATCAAATTTCCAACTACTGTGTAGCGTTTTTCACCCCTGTTGTCCAGTCAGGGTTTCTATTGCTGTGATGAAAACACCATGACCAAAAAGCAAGTTGGGGAGGAAAGGGTTTATTCAGCTCACATTTCCACATTGCTGCTCATCATCGAAGGAAGTCAGGACAGGAACTCAAACAGGGCAGGATTCTGGAGACAGGAGCTGATGCAGAAGCCATGGAGAGGTGTTGCTTACTGGCTTGCTTCACATGGCTTGCTCAGGTGCTTTTTTTTTTTTATAGAACCCAGGACCACCAGCCCAGGGATGACACCACCCACAATTGGCTGGGTCCTCTCTTATCTATTACCAATTAAGAAAACGTTTTACAGCTGGATCTTATGGCGGTGTTTCCTCCTTTGAAGTTCCTTTCTCTCTGATGACTCTAGCTCGTGTCAAGTTGACACACAAAACCAGCCAGTGCACCTGGCTGATGAACCTTCCTGTCTCTTCCTCTGAACTTGAGATCAGAGTCCATTCCCACCTGATCCAGCCAGAATGGCTACTGTCAAAAAGACAAATGGTAACATGTTTGGGGGAAGGGGGAGAAAAAGAACCCTTTACATTCTCTGCAGGAGAATAAATTAATATAGCCACTATGGAAAACCAGCATATTCCTAAAAGAAGATTTAAAAGTGGGCCATCAGAAAGCTTACTACTGGGTATGGGTACAAAGCAAACAAAGAGACATCTGTAAGAATCACCAAGATACGCAGACAGCCAAGATGTCCATCAAACGATGAACAGACCCACTTTAGCTCTTAAAGAATGATAGTATCCTATCATTTGCGACATGGATGGAAACAGGGATTATGATTATGCAAAGTAAGTCAGACTCAGGCAACAATGTATGTCCACTTTCACATGAAATCTAAGAGAGCTGATCTCACAGAAGCCCAGAGTGGAATGGAATGGTGCTCATCTTTATATATATATATATATTTCACCTTGCTGTGAGAAAAAGCTTTGGCTCCTCCTGCCTTTCATACATGTATGTTGTTGAGGCTGTTGTTGCTGACCTTCCACACTGCTCCAGCCCCACTGTTGTAAGCACACGCCCTCTCACATGCAGGTTCCCTCCTCACCTTTGTGTCCAGACTCTATTCTCATGGTCCTTGCTACTCCATGCTGGTCCTTCCCTGTGTGGAGGCGGCCTTTGTGCTCTAGCAAGCCCTAGCATCCCATATGGGGAGGTTCCCACAGCGACACCCTCCAGACTATTTTGGGCTGTAACCCTTGTGGGACAGGCAGCTCTTTGCATGGAGCACTTCACCCCAGACATTTGCATTAGTGTATGGACCTGTATGTCCAACCAGGAAAAGGAGCTGTCTGCATGTTAAGCGGCCAGACTTTCTCTGTCTTGTGTTGGTCTATCACCAGGCTTCCTGAAGAAGTCAGAGAGAGGGGTAGCAGTCATAGAATTGGAATTCAGACTGTGCTCAAGATAGACACACATTATCTTTGGATGGTTCAGAGCAAGAGGGCCCACAGGCCGTGGAACTGAGAGCACTGGTGTTTAGTCAGTGCCCTACAGTTTGCAACCACTAACGCTCATCTTTGAATGCAATGGCCTCAGCAGCCTAGGCTGAGGGGCGTCTTCACAGAGAAAGTCAAGTGATGGCAACACTCAGAAGCAAGAAAAGTTGTAGGCAAGGGACTCAGACGGGAGCCCATGTCATCCTGCAGGACAGCTGCCCACATTTCCTGAGTGGGACCAGTCTTAGTACTGTCTATGAGCTTTGGTTTTAACATGAGGAAACCATGGAGACAAATCAGCCATTGATAGAACTTTATTGTTGGGGATCGAGGGGCAAGTTGGGTATTGGGTTTAATCTAAGAAGCCTTCCTGTAGAGCGTGGTGTAGCTGGTTTGTGATTTCAAATGAAGTCATAGCGGTTGGCCTGGAGGAATGATGACACTAGAAGGGGCCTTCTTCCTTCTTATTCTGAACCTTCCCACCTCACTTGCTATGATTCTAATAGTCTTTCCCCCACAAAACAAAGCAAAGCTCAGAACGATGCCTTGAGGTCTTCGCTCTTTCCAGTTGAAGACCTAGAGAAAGATGCCGCCTCCCTCACCAGTCATCTGGTCCTGTCTTGTTTTTACAGCATGAGTTTCAGGCCAGAAGGAGGTGTGTGAGGGAGAGAGCAAGTGTTCACAGACTACCCAGGTGACCTGAAGAAACAGGCAGTGCTTTTGTGAAGCTCTGCAGAGAAGCCTTCCACACAGTTGTATACTCCTATTCATGCCCTGAACCTGGAGGCTGTACTTGATTGCCAAGTGTCACTGACATACACCAGAGAGTACCAGGAGGGGCGTGTTACAGCAGAGTGGTGGACTGAGGCCAAATGCCTCCGGGTTACAATGCAATAGATGATGGAAGACCAATTAATTTTTTTACAGTGGGAGAAATAGCTAAAAGATTAACAAGCATTAATTATTTATTGAATTGCTGCCTGTGCGCAAAAAAAAAAAAAAAAAAAAAAAACAGGAGAAAAAATTGCTTTGTATGGAGGAATTAATCTCTTCAGTAATGTCAGCTCTGGGATGCTATCTGCCTTTGCTTGGCGATCATGTCCGTCATCTCCAGGCAAAGGGATGAGATCACTTAGCAAGCCCCAAATAACTTTCCAGTCTCTTTCAGGGTGATCAACAAGCCGGTGGGAAATCTACAGGATTTCACCGGCTGTCTTTCAAGCTTTTCAGCTTCACCTCTGTCCCAGGCTTGCAGTCATCCCAGGGGAGCCCAGGCAGCTAGCAAAGCCTGGGCATGTATGTGGGCTCCGAGCAGTGGGGAAGGCATGTGAGGGGCTCCTTTCTGGACTTGTCAGTCAAAATCCACCCTAGAATACGCTGTAAAGAAGTTAGTTGTTCATGCCTTCCCTCGTCTGCTGGCTCCCTAATTCACTAGTTCAGTATTCATGGCACTATGCCTCTGCCACCGCTTCACGTGGCTCTACAGACATCCCGTTCTTTTGGAAGGAACCACTGAGATGTGTGTAGCCTGACCTGTATGCTGTGCTGGGACTTTTTCCTGTGGGGGTGTGTGGACTGTGGAAAAGGTGGTGGCAGAAAAATCTCCTCACAGCTGTCCTCATCTGTCAACATTCTCCCCATCTCCCGTCTCCCCCGTAGGTGCTAAATCCTCTCTCCACAGTGCCATTTCAGTCTACCTTCTCTGCTCTAGCCCCAATGTGTGGTCCTCTCGAGGTCCCCCCCCCCTTGTCCCTCACTTGAGCTTGAACTCCAGGTTTCTCTCAGCCTCCTGCCTCCAGAGCTGTCGTTTTTAAATCCTCTCTCCAAAACACTGCCATGCACCCCAGTCATCATTTGAGTCTAACCCTTGGTTGATATTCTAAACCAGCCAGCCAGCCTCTCCTTCTATTCTCTCCTGTTTCCTGGCCAGATTTTACTGTGGCTCCAGGTGTGTCAACCCTGCTGACCCCCTAATCTCTAGAGCATCAGCTTAGCTTTTCCCCAGTGTGGGCATTTTGTGTCTTTTCCTATGTGTGGAACTCTGTCTGGAGCCTCTGCAAACCATCCCCCGGAGGAACCTTCCCTGACTTAGCTAAGACATAATTATGAAAAATTTATCACACGCTCCGGAGAATCGCTTCTAGGAGCAGATCTCACTCTCTTGTAATAATTACTGTACCTCGCCAGCTTGACTTTGAACTCTACAGGGAAAGAGATGACACTTTACTCAGTGCTGTATTGTCAGCCTTTCCACGGGCTCTGAGACGCATTCATTTGTTCACCTATTACTTCTTGTTTGCTATTCACTCGAAGTCCGGCCTCTTTTAACCACCGAGGGATACCACAACGTCCCGCGTGTACCTCATCCTCTGCTTATTACCACTGGGGAGTAAACCAGGATTCAAGAGGGTGTGATGGGAGCCTGGATGGCAGGCAGCGGGAGAGGTGTGGGTGGTGCAGGCAGGAGCGGGAGCTGGCACTGCCCTGCACACCTGCAGAGCCCTGAGCCTGGCCCATTGACAGCCTTATGCACCCAGCCAGCAGAGGAAAGAGCCCGCAGGCTAGTCAGGCTAGGGGCCTCTGTTGTGGGCCACACCTGAGCCTCCCGAGGCAGAGAGGTATCGGTGCAGAGAGGATGGGGGACCTGGGCTCTCAGTACAGCGTTCTGAGAAACACTTACCTATGACACTAGAGGAGTACTGTGTCCTTGGAGTCTTGTAACTATGGTGACAGTAGGGACAGGTGCTGGGATGTCTAGCAAATAGACCCCAACAGAAGCCAGAGCTGGGAGCTGGAGCAGGCTTTCCAGGGGGAATGGCGTCACTGAGACTCATGTCCTTGTTAAGTCCATGTTCAAATGTCCCACAGGAGCCCATTCTGGTTCTGAGCCTACCTGTCCTGCAGCAATCCCCTGTAGCCACAAGGGGGCGTGGTTGGCAGGGCCCAGCACTTCCAAGTGCATGCACTGTTTCTGGGTCTTGAGCAGGCAACACTGTGACACTGGCATGCAGGTTAAGGCCAGCCTTGCCTGTACAATGCACAATGCCTGCACACTCACAGGCAGACAGAAGCAAGGAGGGAGCACACTAAACAGGCTTGTATCCTGTTAGTGAAGGGCTCATTGTGTTCTAAGCCCAGAACTTGCTGAACTGACTTGGCCGGGCCCCTGGTGACTCCTCTCTGAGGCCCCATCTCTCCCTAGGAGTTGCCAGGGAGCCCTTTGTTCTTTTCCTCTTAAGTTAGTACTACTATTTGCGTATCTGTTCACTGTTCAGGCAAGGCCCTGACCTTTCTCTAAGGCCCCTCAGCAAATCACCCACAGCAATTGATTGGCCTGTCCTTGGTACTGAACAGCTGCAATGCACTTCTATAGGTCTGCTCCGCGTGTCAAGCGACAGTCAGGCAGGGAAACAGTTACTTTTCACCTTCCTCACAAGGGGCTGGAAGTCTTGACTGAGGTCATCAGCACTCAATGTCTTCTGCCTCCTTGTTCAGCATTCTTTCCATGGTCTATGGTTGACACTACTCAGGTACCCTAAAGGAAGGGGCTTGTGATCTGAGCAGGCAGAATGCTGAGCAGGCAGCTGAAGCAGCAAGCAGGGCCATTAGCTGGGGGTAGTGGAAAGGGAAGGGGTGAGGGCTGAGGGTCTGAAGACAGAAAGGTCCCCAGGGAAGGAAAGCCTAGGCTTCCTTCCCTCTGTGCCAGGTGGCCTGTGTCTCTAGCATAAACACGTGCTCTTGTTTATTCCTTCTTTGGACTTGGTAACCGGTGGAAATATTTCAGATGATTTTTCCAGGCTGTAGTTTGCAAGCTCTAAGGGTGTGGCTTAGCATTGTTGGGGAGATGGCCTGGTGACCCTTCAGGCTGGACGACCCAGCTCTCTCTTCCCCAGCTTAAGGGGGAATGCCAGGAGCACGTGATTCCTTTCTGAGGAGCGATGCCTGAGCCTGGCAGAAACTGGCTCCCTATTGAGCAGCAAGATGCATCTAGAACTCCCTAATCAGGGAGAGGGAAAGGAAGCTGCCCTCCACGCTTGCTAAGAGACCTCCAGTTTCCACAGCTGCTGCTGCTGCTGCTGCTGCTGCTGGCCTTGTTGGGGGTGGTTCTTAAGGATTTGAATGGGGCCCCTAGTTTCATGTCTCTTTGGGTACGCATGTGGTCTTGGCAAGATCTTTGGCTTCCTAGCCTGTGTTCTTCTGTATGAATGACCACAGTGCAGAGCTCAGAGCTCTGTGCTTGCAGGGGCATAAAGAACAGTGGGAGCGGGGACCACGGCTGCTTCTCCCCACCTTAGCATCTCCTACAGTCTCCTCAGCACATTCCCGTTGTGTGCCCGCCTCCTACACATTGTTCTTTATTTTACTCCTCATACTCTTCAGACTTGCATGCTACTGGCGCAGGCCTTCACCTTGTCTGTTGAACCTGGAGGTAGTCACTCTTTATTCATTCATTTGTAGACTACTCTGCAGAGGGAAACCTGGCATCACAGGGAACGTGTGAATTTGTGTCTTTTATTTTGTCAGGAGGAGCCAACCCTTTTGCCTTCTTTGGCCTTCAACGTCCTAAAATAGCCAGTGGAGACAACACCTGCATTGTAGGGTTGTCAGGAGGATGAAGAGGGGTAACAGACTCGAAAACCAAAGCCCAGGCTTCAGTAAGTTTAAGTCTCTGCCCTGCCTGCTGGCTGCCAGTCAGATAACCTCAAAAAATGTCAACTGGTAACGAGCGACAGGGACTTATGTCCTGCCCAGCAAAACAACCCACAAATCCTGGCCTGGTAATAGTTTCTTGATAATTATGACTGAACCACCAAATTTGGCTCCGAAGGGAATGAGAGGGAGGTATTCCCAGGTGTAAGGCAAGGCCACCTGGATTTAGTTTGTGGGACAGACAGAAGCTAATCTCGGGTGTTGTAAAACACCACATCACATCCCTTCATGTACCTGAGATCCTGGAGAGGGCTTTAGATTTCAAACACACTCTGTGTCTGGGATCAATCTTAAGAGTAGATGTGTCATTAGGTGCATTTGCTGTTGAGTCTCTAGAGGGGAACTGGACAGACAAGCACAGGTGCAGTGTATGCGCGTTTTAAAGAGGCTCCTCTGCTGGATGCAGCTGTGCACACCTGTAATCCCAGAACTCTGGCTGAAGCAGGAGGATCCCAGTGTTAGAGACCACGCTGGGCTCTATAGTGATTCCCAGAGAACACAAAGAACCAAAGCGCTAACGAAGCCAAAAAAAAAAAAAAAAAAAAAAGAGGTTCCTTTAATTCTGAATTCAGCAAACACCAAGTCTTCTTTCAATGCTGCAGGCACAGCCATGAATAAGCAGAAATCCTGCCCTTGCAGAGCCAAGAAAGGAGAAGAAGCAGATAAGCCGGAAACACCATAAACAAGGGAATTAGAGATTTTTTTAACCAACAGGAAATGCCCAGAGGGAAAAAAGTGGGGCATGTTGAGGGGGGCATAGACTTGCCAAAGGGGAGGACTGATGTCTTAGAAGTAACATCTAGTCAAAACTTGAAGATGCTGAAGTCTGGACCAATCAATAGATGGATGTATAAGTCAGGTTTCTATTACTGCAACCAACTTTTGGAAGTAAAGAGGTTTAGTTAGCTTGTAGGTCTGGAGGCTCAAACACAGGATGATAGCCATTCAGCTCTGGTGAAGGCCTTGGAGTGAATGGAACCACACTAGTGGGAGCCACCAAATAGCTACATTCCTAAAAGATGCTCTCCTAGTAACATTGTTCCAATGAGCAGTAACTCAGTCTTTAAGGCGCAAGCCTTTAATCCCAGCTCTCGGGAGGCAGAGGTAAGCAGATCGCTGTAAGTTCGAGGTCAGCCTGGTCTACAAAGCAAGTCCAGGACAGCCAAGACTACACAGAGAAACCCTGTCTCAAAAAAACCAAAATACAAAAGAAAAAAAAAAAAAACCCTGCCACCACCACCACCAACAACAAAAAGAACTGTCTCAGTCTCTCCTGAGTGCAGCCCCCTCACTTTTCCCTGGATCACCTCTTACAGGTGCCACCAGCTCTTACTGTCATCACAGTAGGAACCAAGCTTTCAACACATAAACCCCTGGAGGAAAAGCTTATTGAAAGCAAAGCCATGGAGTCTGCCTGGAAAGCTCAGTGACTCCTTGCTGTCCGAGGGCTGAGGTGGAGGAGGAAGAGGAGAAGGAAGGGAGGTCAGCAGGTTCTGAGGTAGAAGGCAGACTGTGTGTGTCTTTGGAGGCCACTGTAAACACCTCACCTTTCCCTCTGGGAGTGAAAGAGACCCACTGTGTCTGAAGGAGGGATGTGATGTCCTAGGACAATACATTCCATATTGCCTCTGCTAGGTACCAGCTATGACACTTTAGGCAAACCAGTTACCTCTATGAGCTGTTCTTACTGCAAGGGCCAAATGAGGTGGCTGGCTTGGTTATGTCTAAACCCCATGGTGTCCGTAGACATCAGTTTCTCTATCACAGAGAGCATCATTCTCTGATGTTTCTTTCATCTCATCCCTGGCCCATTTTCTAGTGTTTTCCAGAGGCAAAGCTAGGTCCCCACAGGCATCTGGAAGTGGGAATCATTGTCACTGTGATAGATGGCCACTCCCAGAGGGAGCAGAGAGCAACTCCTTCCAAGGAAATTAATTCTCCTGGCATGGACCGGGGCAGTGCAATTTCCCATGGCAGCATGAGCCTCAGGCCTCCCCCTAGCACCCCTTCTGGGCTGGCAGGATCAGGATTGGGACAGGAAACAATTGACAGGCCTGGACTGGTCCCTTGTGGGAGGGGAGCAAGATGTAGCAGGCGGTAATTTTTGCACAGAGGCAAGGTAGGACGTGGGTGCAGCATCAGGGTGGCCGTGAGGGGAAAGGTTTGAGGTTCCAGAATTGAACCCGTATATTAGGAGATGTCAGGGAGGGCGGTGCAAGGGGATGCAGCAGTCTTTTCATGTTGGTATGTACTGAAGGTGGAAGGGATGACTGGCTCTTTCCCAGGGGACTCAGGACAGTGCAGAAGAGAGAACGAAGCACTCAGGGCTCAGCTCTCTCCTGCCCAGCATGAGCAGGCCATGGCTGTCTTCAGCTTGGTGCACCGCCCACTCCTCCTGCAGTCAGTAAGTGAGTCCTCATTAGGCAGGGACCAGAAACGGCCCCTGAAATGCTGCTATCCAGACCGCTGCAACCTGCGTTCCTGAAACCTAAGTAGAGATTTCTGTAAGAGCTGGTTCCCCCCCCCCCCAATTATAAGTTACATGGAATAAAAGTCATTCTTTGGGGAAAAAATATGAATTAATGAATTTTGACAAATACAAAGAGTGAGAGTCACACAACCAGATTGGGAGGGCATAGCTGGGGAGATGGTATCCCTGCTAGGGATACAGTCACCACTGGGGCAACACTTGGTGATTTCTGCCCCCCATAGTTGCCTGTTGTCCTTTTGCATTCAATTGTTTTTCATCTCAATATCTTCCAGAGGTGGCTTTCTTCAGCAATGCGCGCTCTCTCTCTCTCTCTCTCTCTCTCTCTCTCTCTCTCTCTCTCTCTCTCTCTCTATCTCTCTCTGTTCTTTTGTCTGTCTTTCAGTTGGCATCATCTTTGGGGGCGGGTTACCCAGGATATCATGCATTCATAATTTCTCTCTCTCTCTCTCTCTTTTTTTTTTTTGTGATGGAGGATCACTTTTTTGTATAAATCTGTTACTGTTATTTTCTATGTGCTAACTTTAACTCTGTGTTTGGAAATATGTAAAGTGCACAGCTCTGGGCTTGGTGATAAGCATCACGCTGCTGGACCTTCCTCACTCTTTGCTTCTGCTCTCACCACTCCAAAGAGAGTCTTTGCACTCAGTAAGCAGCAACTCCCCTCTGCCCCGCCTCTGGTTTCTCTAATTTATTTTCCTTCTCATTCCCCCATCATACACGTTCATATAAATAAAATCATATAGTACTTCTTCATCTGTGTCTGGCTTATTTCACTTCTTTCCAGTCATCTGTGTATTCCAGCCCTTCATTGTTTTTCACAACTGAATACTATTTCCTAGTTTGTATGTAACATATTTTATTTACCCAGTCACTGGTTGGTAGACATTCAAATTGTTACCAGCATCTGGTATTGTAAATAATGTTGCTATGAACATTGGCATAAAACTATATCTCATTGGATCCCTGTTTTTTTTCCAGTCGTTTCAAGTCCAGAAGTGGAATTGCCAGTTCATATAGTAACCCTTTGCTTAACTTCGAAGGAACTGCCATTATTGTTTCTGAAGAGGTTGTAGCACCATCCCAGCAGCCATGTCCAAGTTCTACTTTTTATCCTTGATAACATTTCTTTTTTCTTTTTTCTTTTTTTAAAGAGTAGAGCCATCCTAGCAGGTGTGGCGGAAACTTACTGTGGTTTCGATTGCATCATAATGACTAATGATTCTGAACATCTTTTCTTTGTGTATCTTATTTGGAAACATGTTTGTTCAGGTCATTTGCACATTTGTGAGGTTTTGTTATTGAGTTGTAGGAGTTCTTTATATATTGTGGATATCAATTCCTTATCACATAAGAATTACAACACAAGTTTTTTTTTTTAATGAAACGACCATCCTTTCATTTATTAATGTTCTTTGATATGTGGAGTGCATTCTTCACTCTGCTTATTTTTTTCTTTTGTTGTATATGCTTTTAGTATCATACCTAAAATGTTTTGCAAAACCCAGTAGTATGGAGCTGTCCTCCTAAAGGTTTTCTAGTTTTAGCTCTTTGGCAGATTTATCCATTTTGAGTTCATTTGTATCTCTTGTCAGGCAGAGATACAAATTTCATTATTCTCAGCATGTCCAGTTTTCCTAGCATCATTTGTTGCAAAGAATCCCTTTTCAGAGCCAGAGAGATGACTCAGTAGTTAAGAGCACTGGTATTCTTCCAGAGGACCTGGGTTCAATTCTGAGCACCTACAGGGCACCTCACACCTTTCTAAAACTCTAGTTCCAATGGATTTGACACAATCACACAGATATACATGCAGGCAAAGCACCAATGCACATAAAATTTAAAAATATATTATTCATTAAAAATTCATTTTTTATTGAATGATCTTGGCACTCTGTTGAAATAATTGTTTCTGATTCTCTGTTGTTCTATATGTGTAGCTTTTTGTCCACATCACTTTTTTGGTTCTAATTTTGTGATAAAATCAGAAAAATGAGACCCAAAACTGACAGTTTTTTTTTCTTTTCTCCAACTTTCATGTCTTCTTTAATCTGCTTTTTTGTGGTGCACTGAATTTAACTGTAGTTGCATGGACATAGGGGAGGAGTTATTTACTGGATCCAGGACAATGCCACCGAATAAAATGACACTGTACTAACTCCAGGTGAGAAAGGACAGGGTCTCAGGAGCCCTGCTCTCTCCATACTGGACTGTTGATGGGCTCTGTCTTGTTCAGGTTACCACAGATGCTGTGAGACCATAAATGCAGCAACAATGTCCCAGCAGACGGTGACATTTCACAGCACTTGGGCTCTCACGTTCTTTCTGACTTGTTTTCCAGATCATTTCCTAGAGACAGTGACATAATGGCCTGTTCAGGGAGGAGTCCCCAACAGCTACTTGTTCTGAACACTTTGATCAGTTGTAAGTCCCTTCATTAGCCACTTCCCACTGCAAACAGAATGTTCTTTCACCAAGTCTGAAAGTAGCACTACTCTACAGGAATACAATGTAAATATTTAGAAGACAGTTTGACACCATGTCCACTTAGAAAAACAAGAGTAATAGGCACCCTTAAACTTATTGGTATGTTTTGATTTTTATAACCTGCAATTATGCTACATTTATTAGTGTTATCAGCTTTATTCTCTTTTGTTTGGACAGCTATGGTTTTCTAAATACATGATCTTGTCAGCTGTGAATAGGAAAAATGAAAAATGCCTTTTCCACCTTGTTTCCCTTTTAATTGATTTGTCTTATCCATTTTTTCTGTCCAGAACTTTGAATTCTGTGTAGAATAGAAATGGCAAAATTTATCATCTTCATCCAGATCTTAGAAGAAAAGCTTTCTGTCTCACAGTTGAGTATGTTAATGTGGAGTTTTCATGTGTGCGTTGAATTCAATTGAAATATTTTTCTATTCCTAATTTGTTGAGTGTTTTATCAAGGGACCTTTAGTTTTTGTCAAATGCCTTTTCTGCAGTATTCAAAATGACTGTGTGTTTCCATCTCTCATCTTATGTGGCATTTTTAACTGATTAATTATTATTATTTTTTGAAGTGACGGGCAGAGGCTTTGACACACACATCCCTATGCCCTGTTCTCCTTTTGCTAGCCTCAGAGCACCTTCACTCACAGACACACACAGAAGAGACGCCCAGAATTAGCTTTCCTAGTCATGTGTTTCTGAGAATGTTGTACACATAAAGTATGTTTGCTTTAATAAACTGTGATTGGGGCTGGGGATGTGGCAGAGTTTGTAGAGTGCTTTTCTCCCATGCGTGGATATAACCCAGGTGGTTCACAGGTTCCTGTAATCCCAGGAAGTAGAGGTTGAGGTACAAGGCTCAGGAGGTCATGGTTATGTCTGGCTGAATAGTGGGAGCGAAGCTAGTCTGTGCTCCTCGACAGTGTCTCCCCGTCTGCACTCTCTCAGGCGGCATTTAGTGTCTGGAAGAGTTCTATGAATAGAGCTAATATGATATTGAGTTGGGGTTCAGTGGGCTACTTATGAGTGGTTTACAATCTTTACTGATTAATTCTTACACATTGACCCTCATTATTCCCAGTCATGGTGTGCAATACTAACGTGCTGATAAATCTGCCATAATAGTATATTTGTTGAGAAATTTTGCATCCATGCTATAAGGGATATTGGTAAGGATTTCACAGTAATCTTGGCAAGAGATATTGGTCTAAAGTTTTTTTTTTTAATCCTAAGTATATTTTGCCTTAGTATTAGAGCAGCAATGGTTTAAGAATGAGTTATGAACTCATTCAGTTTTTGGAAGAGTTGAGAATTACTGTTACTTCTTTAATGTTTAGCAGAGTTTATCAATGAGCCCTATAAATTTTGGTGTGCTGTGTTTCTGTTTCCATTTGTCTAAAGCTATTTTCTAATTTCCTAGTTATTGTTTTCTTTTTCTTGTTGATTCTTCTATTACTGCTTTCTGGTTTCAATCCATTGTGATGGGAATGATGGTTTGTATGATTTCAGTCTCCCTTCCTCTCGTCCCTCCTCTCCTACCCACCTCCTCCGGGGTTTCACGGTGCAGCTCTGGGTGGCATGGAACTTGATGTGTGGACCGGGTTGGCCTCACACTCACAGACATCAGCCTGTTTCTGCCTCCTGAGTACTGGGCTTACAGGTGTGTACCACCATACCCAGCTTCAACCTTTTTAAAAAATAATTTTACAACTTGTTTTGTGGCCTAAATATAATGTACCTTGGAAAACATTCTTTGTGTACTTGAGAAAATGATGTGTTCTGCTGGTGTTGGGTGTCACTCTGCCTGTATCTCTTGGGCTGATGTTAGATGTCACTCTGCCTGTATCTCTTGGGCTAAGGGATGTGTGGTATTAAGTCTTTTGCAGTTTGCTGCTGATTATGTTTCTTATGGGAAGTGGGGGCAGAAAACCTTCCATCTGTGCTTACGGCTTTATGTTTCTCTCTTCGATTCTGGGTTGTTTATGTTTTTTTTGTTTTTTCTCTTCTTGGCATATATGTGTTTGTAATTATTATATCTTCTTCACGAACTAGCTTCCTTATCAAGATATTTTGTTTTGATTAAAGTCTATTTTGTGGCCACCCCAGAAGTCTACCGCAGCCTCCCCAGCTCTCTTTGGTTATTCTTTATACGCAATCCAG
This sequence comes from Acomys percivali, assembly GCA_907169655.1. NCBI lineage: Eukaryota > Metazoa > Chordata > Mammalia > Rodentia > Muridae > Acomys > Acomys percivali. Next base: position 89,542,556 of record OU015749.1, read on the forward strand.
TAGCTGCTTCTTTTGCTCGCTTGCTCAAATCTGCCATTGAATCATCCGAGTGAAATTTATTTCACCTATTTCAGTTTCCAGCTTCAGACCTTTGAATGTCTTATTACTCTTTGCTACTCAAATGTTTAAATATTGTTTGCCTGCTATCCCTTAGCTTCCTGCTTAGGGTTCCTGTACTCCTTGAACACACTTACAGCACTTGGTTTAACATCTTTGACTGATAAGTCTAATGTCTGGATTTTCTTAGAGACAGTTTCTGTCAAATTATTGTTTTCTGTGAATGGGCCATATTTTTCTACTTATTGATATGTTTTGTGCATGATCAGGAAATTCCATAGTTAAAAAAAACCAAATCAACATTTTTTTAGACTACATTTTTCACATGACAGTATGATGGTTCTTATTCTTCCTTTGGGATTGCTTTTATAGGTGTCACTGTACATTTAGATAATGGATTTTTCTAACAGAAGTAGACTCTGCATTTCTTGTGTGTGATCACTGTCCCATGATCTCTGCTATCAGCCTGTGCCTGTTCCTTAACTGCTAACATCAGCAGCCTCTCCCTTCATCAGTCACTGTAATGATGATGTGCTCTTGCAATGATTACTTATATAAGCTATGCTCATACAGAGCAGTAAGTCAAATGCATTGGATATTGGCAGATGTCTTTCTAAACTGCTTTCACTGGCTTGGTAAACACTGATAGGTTATGAAGACCCATTTTCCCAGCTGCTCACCAACATCGAACACTTTAACCTTTCAATCTTTGCTAGCTTTTGTTTCAGTTTTGTCATTGCTGTATTAGTGAGTTTGTCCATCTTCTGTTGCATCTGGAATTTCTTTGGTGGTATTGTTACTCCTATCTTTGCCAATTTGGGGGATATCATTTTCTTCTTTTAGCTATTTATGAGTAGATTACAGTTTTACTAAAAGGAGCAAAGTTTATTTAGAAGAATTGATTTAAATTCTTATTTTATATCATTAAGGGAAGTAAAGAATTTATGTGAGATAAAAATCTAAATATGAAAGTGAAAAATATAAAGCTAATATGAAGACATTTGGAAGAATATATTTTTGACACTTGAGTGTATTAAGAACTCCCTGAACAATACACAAAGGGGAAATTGGTCTATCTAAATACACTAAATTGAAATATCTGTTTAGTAATGCATGCTATGAAACATTGACAGAAATCTGAGAAAATAGATTGTATTTACAATGGGCATGAAAAACAGAGGCTTAATCTAACACAGTCTAACACACAAGCAAGAAATAAATGAATTCCCAATTGAAAATTGGTAAAAGCATATGATCAGGCAATACACAAAAAAAGGAACTAGGAGTAGTTACTACGTATGTGGAAAAGTTCTTAATACTATCAGTTACCAGAAAAATCAAACAAAAGAGGAAATGTGGCTGATTGGGAAAGATTAGGAAAAGTCATATTACTAAACTAACTGTGGATGAAGATGGGGGAAAATGGGAACCTTCATCCCCTTCCTGCTCTCACTAGATGTATGTGTTAGTGCAGCCAGTTTTGAAAGCTAGCTTTATTCTATGTACATTCTTTTTATCAGGCAATTCTATGGCAGAAATATCCACACAGCAAACAAGGCATCATGAATATTTATCACCTTGATTTTGGTATCAAAGAGATGAAAGTGTCTTAGGAGTTTGTCCTAGGAAATGTGCTGAACAGTAACATTTATTATATTTACACACAAAGGAATATTGACTAGCATTGTGAAGGAATAAAATATAATAATGTAGCTAGGTATTTACAATGTTGAATAAAAAGTGGAGTAAGACAAATTAGGGATCTTATAGAGAGCACTTTCTGAAAGGAAGAAAGGTACCTACTTTCCTCTAAATACTTGGGGTAAAAATGTACATGCATGTATGCATATGCAAGTTTGGGAATGTGTGTGCATGAACAGGAAGTTGCAATGTGCATTAGGTAGGGCTCTCTAGAGCAGTGGTTCTCAACCTCCCTAATGCTGCAGCCCTTTAATACAGTTCCTCATGTTGTGGTGATCCCAACCATAAAATGATTTTATTGCCACTTCATAACTGTACTTTTGCTCTTGTTATGAATCATTATGCAAATATCTCATATACAGGTTGTCTGATATGTGAACCCCTAAGAGGTTGTGACCCATGGGATGAGAACTGCTGTTCTCAAAGAACAGAGCCAATATAATGTGTGTGTATACCTATGTGCACATACACACACATATGAGAGGAGCTGGGTCATCTGCAAGCAGTGGCTGGAACTGAGTCCATGTTGAAAGGCTGAAAGAGCTGGAATCTGATCTGGATTATACACCCAGAAAGAAGAAGGGTTTGCAGGGATTCATGCTGACTTTTCTTTTGGGCTTCTTGTTCAGGCGTCCCACCATTGGAAGGTGCCACCCACACTTAGGGCAGATCTTTCTCTTCTAGGCGCATGCCAGCCTTCTCTGGAACATCCCCTTCCTGCACCCAAGGACACAGGTACATTTCACCAACCCTAAGTATCTTTTAGTGCCATCAAGTTAAACAAGCACACTAACCCTTACAAGTAAGAAATAGTCCATATGGGTGTTTGTAATAAGCTGGCATAAGGTTCAGGGGGAAATCCAAGGTCTCCTACTGCAGAAGCCTAAGTAATTTCAAAATGCGTATTTGACATCCATGCATTTAATAATTTCACTACTAGCCACTGGGTTCTTCATCCTGATAATTGCTCTATGGTCTCTTGTCTTGTAATGGGTTAAGCATGGCCCCTTGGAAGACGTGAGCAGATTGTAGGCCCCATAGAAACTATGAGTATGAACTTACTGGGAAGAAGCATCTCTGTAGATATAATTAGCTCCATGATCTTCAGATGGATCCTCTAGAGTGGGCCCAGATTCAGGAAGAAATGTATGACACCTGAGGAGACACCGGTAGAAGCAGAAGACTACACAGATGTGCCACAAGCCAAGGAACATCTGCAGATAGACTGAGGCACAGAAACATTGTCCCACAAGGCCTTGGAGATGGCGGGACATCACATGCTGGAAGGTCAAGCGAGCTTTCAAACACCCCTAGAGACTTATAAAGGCACTAACGCATTTGTAAGGGCTTGACCCTCACAGACAAATCTCCTTTCAAAGGCCGCCACTTCCAGCAGCACTCTCGCCTTGGATGTTAAGGTTTCAGCCTTTGACTGTGGAAGGGACACAATTATTCAGTCTGTCTCTCTCAAGTGAGAGATCAAAGGACTGACTCAGCTTTAAACTAAATCGAATCACATGGTACATTATTTATTTCCAGACCTAATTAGTTAAAGAGTTGGGGAAATATGCGTAAGACAGCTAACATTTCCTCATCTCCCTTATCAAAGAGAAAGCAGGTCATGGCCTTGCCTGTTGGAAATCTGGCAATAGTATCTGGCTATTAATTTCATTTCGTTTATTTTTTGCTTGGCTACTTGCTTTTTAAGTGATGCCTTTTTTTTTTGGAAATTTTTATTTTAGGCTTATGACAACAACATTCCTTTAAAAGCAAATGAATATAAATGAAAAGATGTTATTTTAAAAGATCAATAATAAATAGAGATGATACAAGGATGTGAAAGTCTACAAAGGGGAGAAGTGGGACTTCTACCCCTAAAAGCTGCTCAAGGTGTTTTTCCTAAGAGAAGGCCCATAAACAATACTAGGCATGTATAAAAAGCCAAAGGAAGCATTATTTTATAAGTTTATGCATGCACACACATATACATATGCATACACACACATAAAATTTAGATGTAGCTACATCTTACAGGGTGATAATGTTCCCCCCAAGAATCATAAACAAACAAAATCTTAGTGCCAGATGGGTGAAACATCCCTTTGAGTTGTTGGTTTTGGGGGTCCAATAAGCAACCTAAACAGTATGACTACAGCCTCTGTCCTTGGCATGCCCCCCAGAACTTGACATTAAGACCCTATTGCTGAAGACAGCACACATGTAGGACATAAGACTAGGAAGAATCGAGCTGGAACTGATCAGAAGCCTATTCCCTGATGCCGACCTCTCATAGGATCTGAAGGTGCTGCGCAAGCTGCCAAGGAAGACGAACCATCAACAGTCCAAGCCATCAGTAAAGCTCACAAACCACACCAGTGCAAGTTCCGATTTTCTCTTAACGGTAACCAGCAGCAAATTGCTCTTTAGGCTTTCTCAGTAGGTGGGAATCCATGCCTGGTACTGCAAATCTATCCAGCTACTCATGACTGGAGAAGCTACAGAGAGAGCAAGGGTTAGTCAGGCTTCCTGGTAGGCCGACAAGGAGAGGCGCCACGGCTAGGTAGTGAAGTTGGCAGATTTCCAAGATGGCGGGCTTCTTCCCCAACCTCCCGACTTGAGACAAAAAGCCTGGCAGCTTTGTCTCCCAAGCAGGTCCTCCGCTGATGGACTGGCTCAGAGTTCAGGATTGGATCAGAACTAGTAAGTAACAGTTGTGGACCAATTAAACATTATATCTGTCTTCAAACTGAACGACCCTAAAGTAAGAGAGGAAAACTCTTTATGAGTCTTTAAAACTTCCAGACCTAAAGAAGGGAGTGGATTTCAGCACCTCCCCTCCCCCGCGTTTCCCGTGGCTGCCCCCCCCCCCGCCACTGCATATTTGGGTTCTTTTTCTCCGTGTCCTGTCGCATTTACCTGTTTTCTCACTGCCAATAAATGCCTTTCTTCAACTGCTGATTGTCTGCTGTGTTTGAGATAGCTCTGCTGCTGATTTTCAATTCTTTAGTTGGCGGGGGGAGTCGGGGGGGGGGGGAACAAAAACAAAACCCAAAAACCAAATCCAATCAAGACCCCTAGATGGTACCGTTTCGATACACACAGACTGCATCATCACCATTACCATTTTCCTAAGCTAATAGAACGTTAATTGCATTTTAAATAATTATCCTTATATCCACAGATAGGTGTAGGTCTCAGCCCTCGCCAAAAATTTTTTTAAATTGTTTTTGTTTTTGCAACAGATGGGGCCTTTTCAAAGACTCACAATTGCTTGAAATGCAGAGAATAAGTGACCGGCGTTCCTAAACCCAATTGCTCCATCTGCAATGGAACCCTACACATAAGGCTCAGGAAACATGGCAGAAAAGAAAGTGGGAATGTTTTACGGGCCAGAGGATCTGGACACCCACTTCAAAATTCTATCTTCTCGACAGGGCAGGGAAGCTACACCCACAGCTTCAACAGTGCAGTTGCTTACGACCTGCTGAACATCAAATGTAGGCTTAACACTACCAATGTAGACAGGGAAATTTCACAAGGCTCCACCCCCGGGAGAGCGTTAGCCAATCAATGGATGAGGCACGAGGGCGGCTCAATCTCCTTTAGGGACAAGGCCTTTTAGGGCTACCTCAATCCAGGTGTATAGTCCTAAACACACATACGTGTGAGCAGCACCGAACGGACTCAAGTAGGGCTTCTTTTTCTATACATATTTATGCGACAGTGATAAAGAAGCAAGAATTATGAATTGGAGAGGGAATGGGGAGGGGACACGGGAAGGGCTACAAAGATGTAGTACATAGTATCGTGCGTGTGATTCTTAAACATTTAAATAAATAAAAAGAATTCTGGGGCTGGGACCCAGATGAGCAGAGTAAAAAAAAAAAAAATCTGGTGTCCAGTGGGTAAAAGTGCCAGCCGTGCAAACATTAAGCCCTGAGTTTGCATCCTAGCTGCCACATAAGAAGCGGAGTGTGGCTGTTGCAGATCTGTAACCCAGTGCTGGGGGACTTTGTTTTGTTTTGTTTTGTTTTTCAAGAAGACATAACAGCCTTTAATGTGACTATGCCTAACGAGAAAGCATTAACATACATGAGGCCCGAACTGGTAGACCTGCAAAAACAAACCGAGGAGTTAGACTCTGATACCCCTGTCAGAGCAAATCCAGCACACCAAAAGTCAGGAAGGACATATTTGAACTTAGCAACGCATAGAAACGAATCAAACTGATATCTACAGTCTCCATATAACAACTGCAGAATATACAGACTTCTCAAGCTTATATACAACATTCACTGAAACAGACTTTTTCCTCATTAATTAATTTATTTAATAGCTTTACAGCCTGGCCATAGACCCCTCTCTGCTCTCCTCCCAGCCTCACCTTCACATTCCCCTCCAACCACTCCTCCTCCCCTTCTCCACAGGGAAGTGTACCAACCTACCCTGGCTCATCAAATCCCAGCAGGAGTAAGCACATCCTCTCCCACTGAGGCCCAGGCAAAGGGATCCAGAGGCAAGTAACAGGCTCAGAGACAGCTTCTACTCCCATTGTTAGGGGACACACATGAAGACCAAGATGCACATCTGCTACACATGTGTAGGGGGCCTCAGTCCAGCCCATGCATGATCTTTGGTTGGTGGTTCAGTCTCTGTGAGCCCCCATGGGCCCAGGTTAGATTTCTCTGTAGGTCTTCTCGTGGTGTCTTTGGCCCCAACTCTTCAACAAGATTCCCTGAACTCAGCCTATTGTTTGGCTGTGGGTCTCTGTCTCTGTTTTATCAGTGGCTGAATGAAGTCTCTCAGATGGCAGTTATGGTAGGCTCCTCTCTGCAAGCATAGCAGGGTATCATTACTATTGACAGGGGCGGCCAGGCATGGTGGCACATGCCTATAATCCCAGCACTCGGGAGGCAGAGGCAGGTAGATCGCTGTGAGTTCAAGGCCAGCCTGATCTACAAAGTGAGTCCAGGACAGCTAAGGCTACACAAAGAAGCCCTGTCTTGAAAAACCAAAAACCAAAACTCCAAAACCAACCTTCCCCTCCCAAAAAAAGTGACAGGAGCTGGTTCTCTCCCATTGGATGGGTGGGTTTCAAGTTGGACCAGTCATTGGTTGGCCATTCTATCAATCTCTGCTCCATCTTTAGCCAGGCACTTCTTGTAGGCAGGACACACTTTGGGTCAAAGGTTTTGTGGGTAGGTTGTGGGAGACTTTGTTTTATTCTTACAAAATTGTTACTGCAAGTGGCTGTACCATTAGATCCCATTTGTCTGTAATGAGAATCAATTTTACTTCATCCGCTTCTCAGTATATTTGAACATTTAAAATTTTTATTATTTTTTATCTGTGTATATGTGCAAGTGCATGCTGCATGTGTACAGGGGCCTGTGGAGGCCAGAAGAGGGTGTCAGATCCCCTGGAGTCACAATCGGGTTGACATAGATGCTGGGAACTGAACTCAGGTCCTCTGGAAGAGCGATTCAGCCAAGCATCTCTCCAGCCTCTACGGCTTTGATTCTATTGTCTTCCCCTTGATACTATTTGTGTTCTTACAGTTTTTCTTACACTTAGCAAATCCCTTAGACTTCTAACCCCATTCAATTCAACACAGAGTGAGCCATAGGGTTAAAGAGCTTGGAAGTCCTGAGAACTCTGGAGGGCCATTTTCCCGAAGCAAGAAAGCTCTTGTCACTCCAACTCTGCTCCAACTTCTAAGCGTCAGCTGCTCAGGGACTCAGGCCTCAGACTTCCTTATGAGCTCTCACTTCTCTGGTGATCTCATCCTTTGGTGCCGTGTTATTGTTTCTCTTGTGGACTTCTTTTATCTAATTGTCTATTCAACATTTCCACCGCAATGTCTCATGCACACCTGTTTTCCTCGTCTGAACACAGCACCTCTGGACTCAGGATGAACATGTGTTTTCCCCTACACCACGGAGTCCTCCAGCAGGACCAGGTGTTCTGTGGTTGAAATCAGTTCCAAGACCAACCAGTGCTAATGTGGATCACAGAGATCAAGGGCACAAGGCCTTACTAGGGTGTTGCCTTTATTTCTGAGTGACTAGCTGCAAGTTGGGGTTCCCATGAGCCCCTTCTAGGGACCTCAATTTGCTGAGATGGCTCACAGAACTCAGGTTAATAAAATTTCTATTCCTTACTTAATAAGAGGCATGATAAAGGGCACACATGATAAAGAATAGTTAGGTATAGAGAAAATCTAGGGGAGCCTTAAGTAAGAAGAGGGCAGCACGGCCCCAGCATGCAGCCTAGAAACTATGACTAGCGCTTTGCGGGCTGGTGGAAGTTTTAATCATGTAGGAATGATCAGCTACAAACTCGCTCACAGAAGACAGCGGTGTAGCCAACAACCTCAAGCTTCTAATCGTGGTTTGGTCTTTTCGATGACCAGCACTCATCAAGGATCCCGGCAAAAGTCACCTCATTACAGTCAACAGTAGTCCTGTAACTCAGGACATTTAAAAGGATTCAGGGCCCTGTGTCAGGAACCAGAGTCACAGACTGTATTAGAACAAAAGAGTGTCCAGTAACACCCATATTACCCATACAATTACAAAGGTTTTAAGAGTTTTAGCTTGTTTAGCATAAATAAGTTGGAAACTATTCTTTTATCTGAGACTATGGTTTATTTTTATTTATTTTATTTTACTTTATGTGATGGACATTTTGCTCACATACATGTCTGTGCATCCCTTGTGTGCAGTGCCCTTAGAAGCCAGAAGAACACTCAATTGAATAGGAGCAATAACATATTTTTCTGAATATTTCTATTGGTGCATTTTATTGTTACAAAGTATTGTGCTTCAGGGAAACCATTCATTCCTCTCATTCCTTTCCTTTCACTAAACCCCTTTTCTTCCCTCACTAGCCTCCTTTCTTTCTCTCTTTTCTCCTTTGCTTTCATCACACACACACACACACACACACACACACACACACACACTTTTTGAAATTAATTTATTTGTTTATTTTACATCTCAATTGCTACCCAACTCCCTCCTCTACTTGCACACCCTTTCCCCGTACCACCTTCCTCCCCTCCCCTACCGGGTACCAATCCACCCTGGCACATCAAGTCACATCAGGACTAAGTGCTTTCTCTTTCACCAAGGCAAGACAAGGCAGCCCTGCTAGGGAAATGGGATCCAGAGGGAGGCAACAGAGTACAAGTCAGAGACAGGCCCTGCTCCAATTGTTAGCAGACCCACTTGAAGCCCATCAGCTCCATATGTGTAGGGGCATAGGACCAGTCCATGCATGTTCTTTGGTTGGTGATCCAGTCTCTATGAGGCCCCATGGGCCCAGGTTAGTTGGCTATATAGGTCATCTTATGTTGTTCTTCGCTCCTCCAGCTTCCTCAATGCCTCTCCTAACTCTTTCACAAGACTCCCTGAGTTCTGCCTAATGCTTGGCTGTGTGTCTCTGCATCTGTGTCCATTATCTGCTTGGTGGAGCCTCTCAGAGGACAGTTATGCTAGGTCTGTCTGCAAGCATATAGTGTCAGGGGTTGGTTCTCTCCCATGGGGTGGGTCTCAAGTTGGGCCAGTCATTGGTTGGCCATTCTCTCAATCTCTGTTCCATCTCTTATTTCTGCACATCTTGTAGGCAGGACAAATTTTGGGAGGAGAGTTTTGTGGGTGGGTTAGTATGTCCCTCCCTCTATGGGAAGGCCTGCCTGGCTATAGGATGTGGCCACTTCAGTCTCAGTATCCCTGCTGCTAGGAGTCTCAGCAAGGGTCATGCCCATATCTTCCCAGGATCCTCCTCTATCTGAGGTGTCCAGCTTGTCCCAGAGATACCCAACACCAATTTCCCTTCTTTCTCACAGCCCTCTTACCCCCAACTACTGCTCCCCAACACTAACTCCTGCCTCATTCTCTACCCTCTACCCCCTTTCTCCACCAGGTCCCTCTCTCCCTCCACTTCTGATGTCTTTTATTTCCCTTTCTTAGTGGGAATCAAGCATCCCCTCTTGAGCTTTTGGGTCTGTGGGTTGTTGCATGGTTATCTTGTACTGTCTGGAAAATATCCACTTGTAAGTGAATACATATCATGTGTGTCTGTCTGGGTTACTTGACTCAGGATGGCCTTTTCTAATTCTATCTATTTGCATGAAAATGTCAAGATTTCCTTGTTTTTAATAGCTGATTAGTATTCCACTGTGTAAATGTCTCTTTATAGCACAGTCTCTTTATATATTCATCTGTTGAGGGACATCTATGTTATTTCCACTTTCTAACTACTATGAATAAAGCTGCTGTGAACATAGTTGAGCAAGTGTCCTTGTGGTATGGTGGAGCATGTTTTGGGTATATGCCCAGGAGTGGAATAGCTGGGTCTTGAGTCAGAGCTAGTCCCAATTTTCTGAGGAACATCCAGATTGATTTCCACAGTGGATGTACAAGTTTGCACTCCAACCAGCAATGGAGGGGTTCCCCTTGCTCCATATACTCGCTAGCATGTGCTGTTACTTGAGGGTTTTTTTTTTTATTTTATTTTAACCATTCTGACAGTGTAAGATGGAATCTTGGTCATTTTGATTTGCATTTCCCTGATGGCTAAGGACACTGAGCATTTCTTCTAAGCCACTCTTGTCCACTAGAGACTCCTCTGTTGAGAATTCTTGGTTTAGCTCTGCACCCCATTTTTAAATTGAGTTGTTTTATTGGTGTTTAATTTCATGTCATCTGGGAATAGGGATACTTTGATTTCTTCTTTTTCAAATTGCATCTCCTTGATCTCCTTTAGTTGTCTTATTGCTCTAGTTAGAGTTTCAAGTACTATATTGAAGAGAGACGGAGAGAGTGTGCAGCCTTGTTTTGTCCCTGATTTTAGTGGAATTGCATTGAGTTTTTCTCCACTTGATGTTAACTATTGGCTTGCTGTATATTGCCTTTTTTATGTCCAGGTATGGGCCTTGTAGCCATGATCTCTCCACAATTTTTATCATAAAGGAGTGTTAGATTTTTGCCAAAGGCTTTCTCAGCATCTAATGAGATGATCATGTGATTTCTTTCTTTCAATTTGTTTATATGGTGGATTACATTGATGCATTTTCATATGTTGAACCATCCCTGCATCTATGGAATGAAGCCTACTTGATCATGGTAGATGATGTATTTGATGTGGTCTTGGATTCGGTTTGCAAGTATTTTATTGAATATTTTTGCATCAGTGTTCATGAGGGAAATTGGTTCAAAATTCACTTTCTTTGTTGAGTCTTTGTGTGTTTTAGGTATCAGGATGACTGTGGCCTCATGTAATGAGTTTGGAAATGTTCCTTCTATTTCTATTTTGTAGAAAGTTTGAGGAGTATTGATATTAGCTCTTCTTTGAAAGTATAGTAGAATTCTGTGCTAAAAGCATCTGGCGGCTTTTCAGATGCCACTGTCCCTCCTCATCGCTTGCTGCAGCCATGGACAACTCCATAATGTTCTTAGACATCACAGTTGATGGCGATCCCTTAGGCCATGTCTCCCTCAAGCTCTTAGCAGACAGAGTTTCAAAGACAGCAGAAAACTTTTGTGCTCTGAGTACTGGAGAAAAAGGATTTGAATATAAGGGTTCCTGCTTTCACAGAATTATTCCAGGATTCATGTACCAAGGTGGTGATTTCATGTGCCATAATGGCAGTGGTGGCAAGTCCATCTATGGAGAGAAATTTGAGGATGAGAACTTCATCCTGAAGCACACAGGTCCTGGCGTCTTGTCTATGGCAAATGCTGGACCAAACGCAGATGGTTCCCACATTTTTATCTGCACTGCCAAGACTGAGTGGCTGGATGGCAAGCATGTGGTCTTTGGGAAGGTGAAGGAAGGCATGATCATTATGGAAGCCATGGAGCGCTTTTGGTTCAGGAATGGCAAAACTAGTAAGAAGATCACCATTTCCAACTGTGGACAAATCTAATTCTTTTGACTTGCGGGCATCTTGCCCACCAGACCATTCCTTCTGTAGCACAGGAGAGCGCCCCCCCATCTGCTCCCAGTACCCTGTAATCTCTGCTCTCACTGAAGCTCTTTGGGTTCCATACTGTCCTCATTCCTCTCCAAGTTTAGCGGGATTGCAGAGTTAAGTTTATGAGATTATGAATAAAAAGTAAATGGGAAGAAAAAAGCATCTGGCTCTGGGATTTTTTTTTGGGGGGGGGGGGTTGGAAGACTTTAATGACTGCTTCTTCATTAGGACTACTTAAACATTTACCTGATTTTGATTTAACTTTGGTATGTGAAATCTATCAAGAAAATCATCCATTTTGTTTAGATTTTCCAATTTTGTGGAATACAGGCTTTTGAAATAAGACCTAATGATTCTTTGGATTTCCTCAGTGTCTGTTGTTCTGCCCCCCTTCTCCTTTCTGATTTTGTTAAATTGCATACTATTTCTCTCTGCCTTTTAGTTAGATTGGCTAAGGGTTTGTCAATCTTATTGATATTCTCAAAGAACCAGGTCTTGGTTCCATCGATTCTTTGTATTGTTCCCTTTGTTTCTAATTTATTGATTTCATCCCTAAGTTTGATTATTCCCTGCCATCTACTCTTCTTGGGTGGGTTTTCTTCTTTTTGTTCTAGAGCTTTTAGGTGTGCTTTTAAATTGCTAGTATGCAACCTCTTTAGTTTCTTTATGAAGGCACTTAGTGCTATGAGGAACCCCTTTCCTCTTAGCATTGCTTTCATTGTGCCCCATAAGTTTGGGTATGTTGTGCCTTCATTTTCATTGAATTTTAGAAAGTCTTTTATTCCCTTCTTTATTTCTTCCCTGACCCAGTGGTCATTCAGAAGAGAGTTATTCACTTTCCATAAGTTTGTAGGTTTTTCTTTTGTTTTTGTTGTTGAAATTTAGCTTTAATCTATGGTGGTCTGATAAGATACAAAGGGGCTATTTCAATTTTCTTGTATCTGTTGAAGCTTACTTTGTGGCTGAATATCTGGTCAGTTTTGGAGAAGCTTCTGTGAGGTGCTGAGCAGAGGGTTTATTAATTTCCTTCACCTGTTTGATTGAAATTTGAATTTTCTTGTATTTCTTTAAAGGATTTATTTATATCCTCTTTTAATGCTTCTATTATTTTTACACATTTGGATTTAATATTGTCTTCTTTTGCTTCAGCTGTGTCAGGGTGTCCAGGGCTTGCTGTAGTAGGATGGCTGGGTCTGGTGATGCCATATTGCCCTGTCTGTTGTTGATTGTGTTCTTAGCCATCTGCTTGTTCCTGGTGCTGGGTGGATGGTCCTGATGCTGACAGGTCTTCTCAGGGAGGAAGGCAGAGCCTTGAGCCTGGTAGTGGAGCTCAGGTAACTACAGGATGCTCACTGCTGCTGGCTGGGTGTTCCTGGAGAACTGCAGGCCTGGATGCTGCTCTGCTGACTGTGTCCCAGGTGGGCAGGAGAAAGGCTGGGTGGGCTCTAACCTGGCTGTGCCTGGGTACCTGCAGGCCTAGATGATTCTGGGGTTGGCAGGCCGCCTCCAGAGGGAAGATTATGGAGAGTTGGTTGGGGGGGCAGCTCACTTCTGCTGATTGTGTCCCATGGGAGGACACACATACTTAAAATAAATTATTTGTGTATGTGTAGCACTGGAGGAGGTCCGAAAAGAATGACAGATCTTCTGGAACTAGAATTCATCCTATTCTGAGCTGCCATGTGGGTGCTGGGAATCAAACTCTGGTCCTTTTCAAAAGCGGCCTGTGCTCTTAACTGCTGAGACATTTCTCCAGTCCTAGTTCTGTTTATTTTTATAGGATTCAATAAAGAATTTTAGGACCCACAAATGAGAAAACATACGCTATTTGCCATTCTTTGTCCGACTTATTTCACTCAATAAAATCCCCTGAAGCATTCCTTTTTCCAGCTAATGATGTAATTAATATCTTTCTTCTTTATGGTTGAATATGACTCTGTGTGTTGTTTTTAAATTATCTGTACAGCCTAATAATTGTTATTATCAGGCCTATAATTATTATTACTTCAGTAAAAACCATTAGAATCAATCAACACTCAGACACTTGTTATTTTTAAAGTAGCCTTAGTTAACCTGGGGACAGATATTAATCCTCTAATATGGGATACCTGCCCCAATCCCATGCCATCTGTTCCTAATAATTTCTATTAAGCTACCTCCCATCCATAATCCCATATATTTGCTAATGTTCTTCATCTGGGCCAAGTCCCCATCCACTCTGGCCACATGCTTCTCTTCCATCTAACCCACGGCGGCCTTCCTCTCTTTCTTCTTCTCCTTTGGTCTCTCTTCTTCAGTCCTACTTCTCCCCAAGATTCTCTCTGTGTCTCTAAGCCTGGGAACCTTAGCCACACCTATCTCCATTGCCCTGGCCAGGTGGGATGGCTTTTCATTAATTAGCATCACAATACATCAGACCAACCTCCAACATCCATGTGTATACTTCACTTTTTAAAATTCATTCATCTGCTGATAGACACTGTGGCTCATTCTGTAAGTTGGATGTTATGAACAGTGCCTCATATAAGCATGGATGGCTGTGCATCTATCTCTGTGTATGCTGACTTAGAGTCCTTCAGGTATTCAGCCAGAAGTGGTATATCTGGGTCATATGGTATTTCTACTTTCGATTCCTAGAATAAGTTCTGTGTTGACTAGCATAAAGGCTGGACCAGTTTCCCCCCTTTGAGCAGCGTATGAGGATCCCTAAATCCTCACCAGCATTTGTTGCTGTTTATCTGCTTAATGATAGCCATTCTTACTAGTGTGTGGTAGAACTCTAATACAGTCTCAGTTTGCATTTCCCTGATCTCTAAGAATGCTGAACACTTAATGTATTTATTGGTCATCTTTATGTCATCTTTTGAGAGCTGTCTACTCATTTCATTAGCTTATTTTTTTGCCTGGTTTATTTGGTATTTGTTTGTTTGTTTTTTTTTTTTTGAGTTCTTAATAGATTTTTGTACATTTTTGAGACTAGGAATCACTATGTAGACCAGGCTGGCTTCAAACTCACTGAGATCTGGCTGCTTCTGTCTCTCGAGTGCTGAAACTGAAGGTGCATACTATCAGACCCAGTTTGAGTTCACTATATATTTTAGAAATTAATAGTTTGTCAGATATATAGACAGCAGAGACTTTTCCCATCCTGTAGCTTGTCTTTTCACTCTGCTTTTTTCCAATTTCATGCAATTATTTTTTTTTGAAAAATTTAATTGATTCTTTGTGAACTTCAGTTCATGCACTCCAGCCCTTCTCCTCTCCTCATCCTCACACGTTCACCCTTCGACCTTGTAACCTCCTCCAAAACACACACACACACACACACACACACACACACGCAACAACAACAACAACAGCAACAGCAACAACAACAAATGAATCATAGAAAACATCTCATCATGGAAGCTGGAGTATGTCAATGCATCCCACAGTGTATCTATCTTTCCATATCTCTTCCCTTACAAATGTTCATTGCAATGAGTCTTTGGACTGGCTCAAGATCTCTGGCTTCTATGATACCATCATCCATAGTGGATTCTTATTGGACTCCTCCTGGTTATCCTGCTGTTGCTCCATGTCATGGAAATCCTGCAGCTTGGGAAGAGCAGGACTGGTCTTTTCACATGTCCCAACCATGTGCAGATGATATAGATTGGGGGGCGGGGCAACTCAGAGCCCTGAGCCTGGGCCTGGGTAGTAGCTGAGCTGGTCAGCTTGCTGGCTTTCTCTTACCCACACCAGCAAGTGAGTTCTCCCGCACTGCTCCAGCCGCGCCACCCAACGTCACCATCAGCAGGGGGCAGGGTCAGCTCTCCTGCTCTCCTGCTTTTGGGACTGCCTCAGCTCCACTGGCTCTGATGGTCTTTCCACTTCTTCCTCCACAGGATTCCGTGATCCCTGAAGGGAGAGTTTTGATGAAGGCATCCCATTTAGGCCTCAGCGCCTACTTTTATAATTAAAAATGTAAATGTATCCCAAGAACACCATGACAAACGTTGTTTAAAGGACTGTGTTTATTGTTGTGGGGTGTATAGTCTAGAAATTCTATAGCTCAAGTTTGCATTCAAATCTTCTATGTCCTCTGTGTTGGTGATCTGTGTGCTTGTCCTATCAATCACTGGGAGGCGTTGGAATCTTCACATTCAGTGGTAGATTCACCGATTTCTCAGTTATCAGGGCAAGAGGTTTTATGCCAATTCTTGTGAGCAAACTGCTCTACCACTGCAAAGAGACCCTTATTATCCCTGACAATGTTCCTTGCTTTAAGGTCTCTGTTGTCTGATAGTACTATAACTGCTTCCAGTTCATTTGGAGCAATGCTAGCGCTGCTTATGTCTTGATGGGTTATTTATGAGAGTTTCACTGTGCAGCATAGGCTGCCTCCAACCTCACAGCAACCCTGTGCCTTAGCCTCACAGCCTCACGAACGCTGGGATTTCAGGCACCAGGCCCACCTTTACATAATTTTAGGATGAAATGAAGCACACTTGGTGTGTCCTGAGAAGCCCTCCACAGCTGATTACTCCATATTCTTCTAGCATCATCCTCTCTCTCTAACACTCTCAGCTCCTATCAGACACCTGGGTCTTTGACTCCTGGCCTTTGCTATGTGGCATCTCCAATATGCTCACTTCAGTCCTACGGACACTTCTGATGTGTTACATGCTGTGCTGCAGATGCCAAGATGAAGACAAAAGCCGTGAGCTGAAGAACTCTGAACTCCTGGAATGTTTGCTTCTGCCCCCCTTGCGTGATGAATGGTTAGTTATCTTTGAAGCCTCAGCCAAGATGTTACGGCAACCTAAGAGGCTTCACTGTGCTTGCCAAGACAAAACCATTCCCATGTTTCTATGCCATTTACCCAGCACTAGGATACTGCAGAACAAGGAACTTGATCCCGGCTCAAGCAACGCTGCCTCTTTTCCAAACAGGCCTTCATTTTTAAAAGAGTGCCATTTGGACTAGCCAATGTGCTTGATGGTGGTAGCACTGGGCCTCAAGGCCAAGGAAGGAAAAAAAAGAGTGAAGGAGATACATAGTTCTGAGATAAGTTACAGGTAGTAAACCAATGAAGAAAATATATCTTTAAAAATCTGGAAAGATGGCTTAGTGAGCAAAGGCGCTTTCTGCCAAGCCTGACAGCTTGAGTTCAATTTGGTGGAAGGGGAAACCCAATTTATACACATTTTCCTCTGACCTCCACACAAGTACCATGGCATGTGCTCCTGTGTTCATGTCC
>OU015749.1:89559544-89612272 GCA_907169655.1 Acomys percivali
GAGGATCTGAACATGGGTTCCCAGGAAATATGTGCTAAAACTGGATTCTTACCAATGAGCAGCTAGCTCCTCTCCCACCCCCCAGCTTAGCTTCTGTGGAAATCCCTGAAAGGATTCTCAGTGGTAATAGGTAGAAACCTGTTGTTTTCTTTCTCCTCCAAGACCTGGGAGCCCACACTTATTATGCGCCAAGTGTAATGGAGAAGTGAGTGGGATCTTACTGGGCTCTGAGGAAGGAACAGGGTAAGCTAGCTACACATTACTGATGTTCTTGGCTACTGGGACACACAATCTCAAAGCCAGTACCTGGGCAAATGAGAGACCGATGACATTTCTGATCACCAAAGTTCTTTCTACACACAGACATCATCTTTCCTTCCAGAGAATTAGAAGCTGTTCTACTACTCAAACGCTCTCAGAGAACTTCCTCACCTCATCACCTACACACTCAGTGTTCATAGCACTCCATGAGGCAGGGCGAGCGTACAATGTCCCTCAGTGCTCTTTACGAGCCAGTGTGAGGGAAACAAGGGTCTGCTTCACAAAGTTTTCAAGAGCTAGAAAGTGAAGGGGGAATAATAACGATGATGATGATGATGATGATGATGATGATGATGACGATATTAAAGAAATCCAGGCAGAAGGAAGATTGCCCAGCACTGATATGCTACACAATGAGGTGTGTGTGTGTGTGTGTGTGTGTGTGTGTGTGTGTGTGTGTGTGTGTAATTTCAGCAAATGTGGGAAACCTGTATCTGGGCACAGGTGTTTTGCAATTCATTGTCTAGATGAACAACTGAGTCATAACCCTGTTTCCCTGTTATGGAAAACAAACTGATGAACCCAGTACTTAAATAGGTACTCTCTAACTTACTGTGTCCTGTTATCACTCTCCCCAAAGGTTCCCAGTGATTTGGAAAGAGAAAGGAAGAGAGAAGAAGAGAGAGAAAAAATATATTAATTTTGTGTTAAATGGTTTAAAAACTACAAGAAGGGGGTCAGTGGGCTGTCTAAAGTTACATAATGAGTGATGAATACATAATCACAGTGTGTTCCTCCTTGATGAGTGGGTTTGTTGCCATCACCAAGAGGTGTGAGCATATATGACTCTAGAGGACCAAAGCACAAAGTCAGCCTCATCTGAACTTTACATTGTCTAATAGCCCCACTGAAGAAATAAAAAAGAATCAAAGTGAATTTAATTCTGTATTTTGTTTAACCCAATACATTAAAATTATCACTTCAACATAAAATTAATCCATTAATAATGTATTCATTAACTATTTTTCGACTTTGCCCTTATAATTTATAGCACATCTCACTTAAGACTAGTCACAATTCTGGGGCCTGTCGCGACCTCCCCGCCTGCAGGAAAGATGCTGACACCAGGATTCTTCTCAATCACACTTTATTGGGAGCGCCCTTGAAGCTGAAGCGAAAGACCCCAAGCCCTCGGAGCGCGCTGCTTATATGCAGGCCTTAGCGTGGTGTGTCTCTGGCTGATTGGTCCACCGGCCAATGCCTCATTAACATTCCCCGTGCGGGAGGGGGGATTGGTCCTCCATCCAATGCCTCATTAACATACCCCATGCGGGAGGGGGAAAGAGAAACATTGTTGACGTGCCCTTATCCGCGCATGAGCAGGAGCTGAAGTAGGATCGGCACCACCACTGGGTGTGATCCGCGCCCAACAGGGGCCCGTGCAACAAGTGGCTCCACACTGGAGAATGAAGCTCAAGAGTTTCTTAGGAAATGTAGCTTCTTCACAATGTTCTTAGCTTTATCCTCAAGAACCAATATTGCTTTGTATGGCTGTTTTCAACAAGAATGCCCACTGCTCTAGTGGAACAAGGGCACAACAAGAAATAAAGAAAAGCAAATGGGCCAGGTGTGGTGGCACACACCTTTAATCCCAGCACTCAGGAGGTAGAGGCAGGCGGATCGCTGTGAGTTCGAGATCAGCCTCGTCTACAAAGCGAATCCGGGACAGCCAAGGCTAACACAGAGAGACCCTGTCTCAAAAAACAAAAAATAAACAAAAAAAAAAAAAAAAAAAAAAGAAAGAAAAGCAAATGGACTCAAGAAACAAGCTGAAGTAGCCATTCTAGTATTTAATAAAATAGACATTTAACCAAAAATTAATAAAAAGAGATGGGAAGGACACTTTATACTCATGAAAGGAAAAATACATCAAGATGACATCTCAGTTCTGACTATCTATACCCCAAATGCAAGGGCACTCATTTTCATAAAAAAAGCATTACTAAGCCAGTCACGGTAGCACATTCCTGCGCTCAGGTAGGCAGAGGCAGGTGGATCTCTGTGAGTCTTGAGTTCGAGGCCAGCCTGGTCTGCAAAGCAAGTTCAGTCAGGACAGCCAAAATATGCAAGAGAAATGCTGTCTCGAACCTCCCAAAGCATTAGTAATGCTTAAATCACGTATAAAACTCCACACATTAATAGTGGGATAATTCAACACCCCATTCTCACCAATGGACATGTCATCAAGACAGAAACTAAACAGAAAAATAATGGAATCTGCCAACATCATGAATCAAATGGTCTAAACAGATATCTACAGAACATTTCACTCAAACACAAAAGAATATACCCTCGGCTCAGCATCTTACAGAACCTTCTCCAAAACTGATAAGATACTTAGTCACAAAGTAAGCCTCAAAAGATACAAGAAGATTTGAGAGTACCTTGTGTCTTATTAGACCACAATAAATTAAAGCTGGACTTCAATAATAACAGAAACAACAGAAAGCCTACAAACTCATGAAAACTGAAAAACTCTCTGCTCAATGACCACTGGGTCAAGGAAGAAATAAAAGGAATTAAATACTTTCTAGAATTCAATGAAAACAAAGACACAACATTCCCAAACTCATGGGACACAGTGTTAAGAGGAAAGTTCATAGCACTAAGTGTCTTCATAAAGAAATTGGAGAAATATCATACCAGCAACTTAACAGCATATGAGAGAGCTCTAGAACCAAAAGACACAAACACACTCAAGAGGAGTATATAACAGGAAATAATCAAACTCAGGGCTGAAATCAATAAACCAGAAACAAAGAGAACAATACAAAAATCAACAAAACCAAGAGCTGGTTCTTTGAGAAAATCAATAAGATAGAAAAATCCTTAGACAAACTAACTAAAAGGCCGAGAGACAGTATTCAAATTAACAAAATTAGAAATGAAAAAGGGGACATAACAACAGACAGTGAGGAAATCCAAAGAATCATTAGGTCTTACTTCAAAAACCTGTATTCCACAAAATTGGAAAATCTAAATGAAACGGACAATTTTCTTGATAGATACCACTTACAGAAGCTAAATCAGGATCTGGCAAACTATTTAAATAAACCTATAACCTCTAAGGCAATAGAAGCAGTCATGAAAAAATCTCCCAAACAAAACAAAACATAACAAACAAAAAACAAACCCCAGGGCCAGATGGTTTTAGTGCAGAATTCTACCAGACTTTCAAAGACCCAGTACCAACTATTCCACAAAATAGAAACAGAAGGAACATTGACAAACTCATTCTATGAGGTCACTGTCCCCGATACTTAAATCACACAAAAACTCAACCAAGAGAGAGCATTTCAGACCAATTTCCCTTATGAACATTGATGCAAAAATACTCAATAAAGGCCACAAAAAGAGAGCACTTTAGACAAATTTCCCTTATGAACATTGATGCAAAAATACTCAATAAAGCCTGGTGGTGCATTCCTATAATTCCAGCACTCTGGGAGGCAGAGGTAGGCAGATCTCTATACTCTCAAAATCATTATCCCTTTATATACAAAAGACAAATGAGTTGAGAAAGAAATTAGAGTTCAAGGCCAGCCTGGTCTACAAAGTATATCCAGGACAGCCAGGGTTACACAGAGAAACTCTGCCTCGAAAAACCAAGTGAGTTAACCCAGAAGCAGAAAGACTCAAATGGTATATACTTACTTATATCTGCATACTAGCCCAAGGGGCATGTCCCATGAAAGCCTTCACTTACCAGGAAACTGGGACAGAGGGGAGGACATCCTATTGGGACTCTAGATGAGAGAAGCATGGGAGAATAGCAAAGTAGAAGGATCCAGAGGGTCCTAGAAACCTACAAGTAGAACATTATGATAGGCAGATTTGGGCCCAGGGGTCCTGCTCAAACTAAGGCACCAGCCAAGGACAATACAGGCATTAAACTGTAAGCCCCTACCCAGATCTAGCCAATGGACAGAACATTCTCCACAGTTGAGTGGCGAGTGGGGTATGACTTTCACATGAACTCTGGTGCCTCATATTTGACCATGTCCCTTGGACGGGGAGACCTGGTGGTACTCAGAGGAAGGATAGCAGGATACCAAGAAGAGACTTGATACCCTATGAGCATATACAGGGGAAGGAAATTCCCCTCAGGAACAGTCATAGGGGAGGGGAATAAGGGGGAAATGGGGGGAGGGAGGGAAGAATGGGAGGATACAAGGGATGGGATAACCATTGAGATGTAACAAGAATAAATTAATAAAAAATTTTAAAAAAGGAAAAACCAAACCAAAACCAAACCAAACCAACCAGCCAAATAAACAAACAAACAAACAAAAAACCAAAACTCTCAATAAACTACTCACAAACCGAATCCAAGAATTCATCAAAACCATCATCCAAAATGATAAGTAGGTTTCATCCCAGGGATGCAGGGATGGTTCAACATATGACGATTCATCAGTGTAACCTACCATATAAACAAACTGAATGAAAAAACCCACATGATCATCTCACTAGATGCTGTAAAAGCCTTTGCCGAAACCCAACACCCATTCATGTTAAAAGTCTTGGAAAGACTAGGGATACAAGGTGCTTACCTAAACACAATAAAGTCAATATATACCAAGGCAATAGTCAACATCAAATTAAATGGAAAGAAACTTAAAACAATTCCACTAAAACCAGGGACAAGACAAGGCTGCCTACTCTCTCTGTATCTATTCAATATAGTGCTTAAATTTCTAGCTATAGCAATAAGACAAAAGCAATAAGCAAAAGTGAGACCAAGGAGATACAAATTGGAAAGGAAGAAGTCAAAGTATCACAGATGATATGATAGTATACATAAGTGCTCTCTAAAATTCTACCAGAGAACTCTTACAGCTGATAAACACCTTCAGCAAAATGGCTGGAAACAAAGTTAACTAAAAAAAAAAAAATCATTATTCCTCTATATACAAAAGACAAATGAGTTGAGAAAGAAATTAGAGAAACAATACCCTTAACAATAGCCACAAATAATATAAAATATCTTGGTGTAACTCTAGCCAAGCAAGGGAAAGACTGATATGACAAGAACTTAAAGTCTCTACAGGAAAAACTGAAGAGGACATCAGAAGATGGAAAGATCTCCCATGCTCATGGATCAGTAGGATTAACATAGTAAAAATGGCCATCTTACCAAAAGCAATCTACAGATTCAACACAGTTCTCATTAAAATTACAACACAATTCCTTACAGAACTTGAAAGAGCAATTCTCAACCTCATATGGAAAAACAAAAAAGCCTGCATAGCTAAAACCATCCTGTACAATCAAAGAATTTCTGGAGGAATCTCTATGCCAGATCTCAAACTCTACTATAGACCAAGAGTAATAAAAGCTGCAGCTGCATGGTGTTGACATAAAATAGATACGTTGATCAATGTATTGAATTAAAAACCCAGAAATAAACCCACACACCTATAGACACTTGATTTTTGCCAAAGATTCCAAAACTATTACAATGGGAAAAAGAGGATATTTATCAAATGTTGCTCCTCTAACTGGGTGTCTGCATGCAGAAGAATGCAAATAGATTCATATTTATCACCCTGCACAAAACTTAGGTCCAAGTGGATAAAAGACCTCAACATAAAACCAGATGCACTAAATCTGTTAGAATAAAAAGTGGGAAAGAGCCTTGAATTCATTGGCACAGGAGACAACTTCCTGAACAGAACACCAATAGCTCAGGCTCTAATGCTAACAATTCATAAATGAGACCTCATGAAACTGAAAATCTTCTATAAGACAAAGGACACTGTCAACAGAACAAAATGACAGGTTGTAGAATGGAAAAAGACCTTCACCAATCCTACATCTGACAGAGGGCTAATATCCAAGCCATGTAAAGAACTGAAAAAATTAGACACTAACAAATTCAAATAACCCAACTAAAAAACGGGGTACAGAGCTACATCAAGAATTCTCAACAGAGGAATCTCTAATGGCCAAGAAGCACTTGAAGATATGTTCAATGTCCTTAGTCACCAGGAGAATGCAAATCAAAATGACTCTGAGACCTGCCAGAATGGCTAAAATAAAAAACCCAAGTGACAGCATATACTGGCAAGGATATGGAGCAATAAATATACTCCTACATTGCTGGTTGCAGTGCAAACTTGTACAACCACTGTGGAAATCAATCTGGAAGTTTGTCAGAAAATTCGGACTAGCTCTACCTCAAGACCCAGGTATTCCACTCCTGGGCATATATCCAAAAGATGCTCCACCATACAAGGACATTTGCTCAACTATGTTCATTGCAGCTTTATTCGTAATAGCCAGGAACTGCAAACAACCTAGATGTTCCTCAACCAAAGAATGGATAGAGAAAATGTGCTACATTTACACAGTTGAATACTACTCAGCTATTAAAAACAAGGACAACTTGAAATTTGCAGGGAAATAGATGGAACTAGAAATTGTCATCCAGACTGAGGTAACTCAGACCCAGAAAGCCAGGCAGTGGGGCACATGCCTTTAATGCCAGCACTCGGGAGGCAGAGGCAGGCGGATTGTTGTGAGTTTGAGGCTGGCCTGGTCTACAAAGTTAGTCCAGGACAGCCAAGGCTACACAGAGAAACCCTATCTCGAAAAACCAAAACCAAAACAAAAACAAAACAAAAACAAAAACAAAAAAAGAAAAGAAAAGAAAAAAGACACACATGGTTTGTACTCACTTATAAGTGGATATTAGTCATAAAGTACAGGATAAGAGGAAAAATCTAGACATCAGAGGCAGGAGAGGGGATGGAGGAGGGGAACAGGAGGCATGAAGTGGATGGATAAAGTATGGGGAGAAGTGAGGGAGAGAGAACTGAAATTGGCAGTGGCGGTGGCAGTGGCAGTGGCAGTGGGGCAGCTCAGGTATGAGCCAGAAACCTAGGACAAGGGAAACTCTCAGGAGTCTATAAGAATAGCTCTCTCCTTCCTGATTGGTCCTGCCTGGGCTATCCTAGGGTAGGCTTCTTCCTAGCATACATCTAGGAAGTTTGTCACAGTTTGTAACATTGGTAATCTGTGGGCAGCAGGAGGAGAAAACCCAGCCCTTCTTACAGGGACTCATTCCTGTTACTCAGGCCAGTCCAAGATTCACTGACTTCTTTTCACATCCCTGCTGTATGGTGGATACATACTCCTTGTGATGGATGGTAGGGCACCCAGCCAAAGTCAAACTGAGACAGGAACGTTCTTGGGGGGACTCGCATGGTGGTCATTTTCTCCCAAAGGTGCTATGGGGAGGCATGTCTCCTTGGTGGATGGGGGTCTGTCCCTAGCAACAGTGATGCCTCTAAAACAGTGGGTGAACTAAAGAATATATTGCAATCTGTAACAATAGGTCAGGTGCGGGGATCATAAACAGGCTGTGGCGGCTGTTGCATGGCTTGTGCTGGGTGTAGACATACAGCCAAGGCTCAGCTAGCTGTTCAGAAGGAACCTGCTTGTGTAAAAGGAGTAACAATGGGAAGTTGTAAGTCAAGATAAACCACTCCTCTTTATAAGTTGCTTGTTTTACATATTTTGTCATAGTAACAGAAAACTAATCATAGGAATATATATTTGTCATTTATTTATGCACACTCCTCTTGTGCTTGTTGATTCACTAACAACATACAAAATAAAGGGGTGGGAATATTATCAATAACTTCTGTCCATCCACTTGGCTTTAAGGAATGTTTATGTTCCTAAAAAGCACCATGTTTAGTTTTAGTATTTTAACTTTGCTTCATTGTGAAAATGGTGAAATTAACCTCTGGGACTTATTTCTTTTCCAGTCACAATGATGTCAAGAGTCATTCAAATTGTGGAATGGGGCTGTAACTGGTTTGTCTTGACTAGGCTACAGTGTTCTCTTGTGTCACCATGTGGCTGTGTCACAGATCATCTGATTTCCCCACTTTCCTGTCAATGGGGACTTGGCTTGCTTCCAAGTGTTTGCTTCATGACAATGCCACTGTAAACCTTATCAATGCCACTTTGTTTCTCTTGGTTTTGTGCCAAGAAGCACAAATGTTGAGACACAGACTACAGGAAAGATCAGCTCCTTAGAGCTGTTTCTGCTATGCCCAGCGAATGTGCTATTGGAGTTCTCAATTTTGTGTCCATATTAATTTGCTTTCACTTTCCCACAATGACTCCTGTTATAATTGTGTCTCTCATTCCTTTGCTCGTTTAATCAAATTGAATATGCATGGATCATAATTCTTCTTATCATCAACTCCAGTTTTGAAGGTGCCAAGTCTGCTTCTTGCCTTTCGTGACATTCAAATGTACTCCTTCACCCCATAGATATTTCTCCAAGTGGTTTGTGAATCTGTCTCCAGCCCTTTTCCCACCTGGGGATTCTGCGTATTTTGACATAAGCTTATTTATCTGTTCATGTGCTGAAGAACATGTTGGTTTCTTCCAAGTTTGGGCAATTATAAATAAAGCCACTACAAATATCTGTGCCTAAGGTATCTGTGTGGACGTATGTTTGTTTGTTTTTTCAGCTCCACCAGGTCAGTACTAAAGAGCATAATTACTGGATTGTAAAGTCTGAGTGTGTTTAGTTTAGTGAAAACCAAGGAAACTCAAAACTGTCTTCCAAAGTGTTTGTATCATTCCATCTCACTAGCTGTGGATGAGAGTCCCCATTGCTTCACCTTTTTGTCAGCATTTGGTGTTGTTAGTTCTGGATTTGGGCTGTTCTACCAGGTGTGTGGTTTTGTCTCATCATTGTGATACAGGACATCTTTTCATAGGCTATCTACTATCGTATATTTTATTTGAGGATATACCTGTCACCACAGTCCCACTTTTTGTTTGCTTGTTTCATTGGGTTTTTCTGTTTTTGTTTAAAAAATTTTTTGAGACAAGGTTTCTCTGTTTATTTAGCCTTGGCTGTCCTAGACTCACTTTGTAGACCAGGCTGGCCTCGTACTCACAGAGATCTGTCTGCTTCTGCTTCCCAAGTGCTAGGATTAAAGATGTGCACCATCACGCCTGGCTTCACTGTCCCACTTTTAAATTGAATTGTTTGTTTCCTTATTGTTGAGTTTTGAAGTGATGTTTTCAGTAGTAGTCTTTTATCATATATATTGTATTGTGACAATATTTTCTCCCGGTCTATGGTTCGTTTTTTTTTCTTTTCATTTTCTTATTGCTTTATAGTGCATGAAAGTTTAGCTTTAATGAAGCCCAGGCAATTGTTTATTTTATTTACAAACACATTATTGTCAAACTGAAGGTCATCTATGTTTTTGGCTTATCTTCTAAAAATCTTATAGTTTAATATTTGATCTATTTTTTATTGATTTTGTGGGAAATAAACTTTATAGTCAGATTTTTTTTACACAGATGTCCAATTATTCCAACACCATTTGTTGAAAAGTCTGTCTTTTCTCCATTGTGTTGCATTTGTTCCCATGCTAAAGATCAGCTGACTGCCTTTATGCTGGTCTATTTCTGAACTCTGTATTTGGTTACACTGATTTATTTGTCTGTTCTTCTGCCAATATTACATTGTCTTGATTTTAATGGCTTTATGATCTTTAAGCCAGATAGTGTCAGTCCTTCACCTTTGTGGTTTTCACTCAAAAACATGTTGATTTTTATGGGTCTTTTGTTGCTCAACATGAACTTTAGAGTTAATTTGTTGATATCAACCATAACCTGATGGAAATTTGATCTTGATTACATTGACTCTGTGAGTCAAGTTGGAAAGAACTGATGTCTCGGCAATATCAAGTCTTATCATCTGTGAATATGCTGCATGACCATATATTTAACTTTTTAAAATTTCTTTCATCCAGAGATTTATAGTTTTCTTCATATAACACAAATTTGTCAGACATATGCTAAAGTACTTCATTATCATGTGTGGTGGTGACTAGTGTCATAATTAGTGTGAGAATGTGTATATAATATAGATGGGGATAATAATATATATTATTGTGATAACTAGTTTTCTTTATTAAATTAAACTCAACTTTGTTGTTACCCCTTAATAGTTAAATGAGCTTTTGTCAATTGCTTAGGTTTTCTATACAGTAAATCACTGGAGTTAAGAAAAACTAGTTTTACTTCTTCCTTATGAATAGGTACAAACTTTTATTTCTTACCTTTTTTATTAATTTATTCAGATTACATCTCAATTGTTATCCCATCACTTGTATCCTCTCACTCCTCCCTCCCTCCTGCTTTCACCCTATATCCCTCCCCTAGGTCTATGATGAGGGGGACCTCCTCCCCCACTATATGGTCATAGGCTATCAAGTCTCATCTTGGTAGCCTGCTTATTCTTTCTTTGAGTGCCATCAGGCCTCCCCAACCTGGAAACAGCCTAAATGTCCCTCAGTTGAAGAATTGATAAAGAAACTGTGGTACATTTACACTGTGGAATACTACTCAGCTATTAAAAACAAGGAAATCCTGAAATTTGTGGACAAATGGATGGAACTTGAAATGATCATACTGAGTGAATTAATCCAGAAGTAGAAAGACTCACATGGTCTATACTCACTTATAAATGGGCACTAGCCCAAAAGGCATGTCCCATGAAAGTCTTCACTTACCAGGAGTTTGGGACAGATGTGAGGACATCCTACTGGGACTCTAGGTAAGATAAATATAGGAGAATGGGGAAATAGAAGAATCCAGAGGGTCCTAGAAACCTACAAGAAGAACATCGTGATGGGTGGATCAGGGGGGTCTGCACTAACCAAGGACAGTACAAGTAATAAACATTGAACCCCTACACTGATCTAGCCAATGAGTAGGTGCAAACTTAATCTCCTTTTCTTATTGCACTAGCTAGGACATTCAGTGCAATGCTGAAAAAGAACAGTGAACTGAGGCATCTTTGCTTTGCTCCCAATCTGCACATGAAAACTTCTGATTTCTTAGCTCTACATGTATTAGGTGTCGAATTTTGTATTTTTGTGTATCTGTATAGTCCTCAAGTTGTGGAGTTCTTTTCTGTTTCTATTTTACAGACATCTGTTTTTATGAATGAGTGTAGAATTCTGCCCAATATTTTTCTGAATTCCATTGCTGTGGTGGTGTGATTTCAGCTGAACCAGACGTTTATACTTGATGTAAACCCCTCTTCTACATTGGATATACATCTTGTTATAAATTTCTCAACTCAACTTACTATTATTTTGTTGAGAAGTTTTGCATCTTTGCTAACACGAGAGATTAGACGGCATTGTTCTAATTAGAACCTTTATCTGATGTGGGCATGAGAGTGAGGTGGCTTCATAGAATGACTTAGAGAAGATTTCTTTGCTTCCTAGTTCTGAAAGAGGTTGTAGAGAACTGGTATACCTGCTCTGTGAGTGTTCTGTAGAATACAGCAGTGAGTGCACCTGGCTTGGTACTTTTTGATATTACTTAGTGCATTCATTCCATCAGCTAGGCCTGTTTAGACTGTTTCTTTCCATTTGAGTTTGGACAGAATGTTCTTTCGATGAATTCATCCATTTCATCTGGGTAATCAAGTTTATAGACATAGTAGTTTGTAACAATCTTTTGTTATCTCTTCCTTTATTTACAAACAGATAATTTATGTCCTCTGCTTGTCCTTAGATACTTTGACTAAGGTTCTGTTGATCTTTGCCGTGACTCACAGATTCCTTATTGTTTTATAATTTTCTACCTTTTAAATAAATTTTAAAATGTCCTATATCTTGTCATTGACTTGTTTAGGACTTAATCCATTCTTCTTTTCTTCTAGTTCCCAAAGGTAGAATTTGATATTTAAAAAAAAAAAACAAAAAAAAAAAAACTTAAATCTTTATTTTTTCTAACTGCTGCAAACTTCCCTCTAAGTATTAATTTCACCACATCTGGCAGGCCTTGATAAGTTTCGTTTTCATTTTCACTTAGTTGAAAAGGCTTTTAATTTCTCCTTAGATGTTTCCTTCCTCTCGTGCAATAGTTTTGTGGTTCTGCGCCTCGGTGGTGGCATTCTCCAACGTCTCTCCATCCCTCTCTGCTTAGATGGTACAGGACAGCACATGCTGGGGTTACGTGTTTGGCTTCCTCACTGGCCAGGTCGGCTCTGGGCAACATCCCTGCAGGTTTATTGATTTGTTTCTCGTTGAGTACTGACCTTGTGTTGCAGACTGGTTCCTTTTCTGACCTCCCTGATGGACGTGTAAGAAGATGATCTTCTCCAAAACTTACTATGGTAAATGAGTTGAGCTTCTGGAGATTAAGTTCACTCGGGTGAGGGCTCCATGTGACTGAGGTCCTCACCCTCGGGCTTACCTATGCTGGGCCTCCAGCTACTCATAGTGAAGTCTGTGTAACCGGCAGCCAGATGCTGACTAAATTCTGCTCTGCTAAATTGCGGTTCTCTAGACTATGGGACAGGCCTTTGTTTGCTTTGTGGGGTGTGGTGACTCACTTCTTTTATGTATTTCAGAAGAGTTGAATTTTTTTTCTTCCCTTCTTTTTTTCCTTCTTTTTCTCTTTGTTTGTTGCTAGGAGAAAGGGAGTGCTTCCAAGTCCCACAGGTGCAGAAGCAAAATTTAAAATTCTAACATAATTTGTTGGAGTATTAGTATCAATTTTTCATGATTTTTTGTTAATTAGGTAACTTGGGTCTCTTATACTAAGACAAATTCCTCAGGTTGGATGCATTTCATCTTTGTCTTTTACACATGTATAGTTTTTGCATCAGTTTATTAACAGTGGGCACTGGGATAGACAACTTTCTATTACTGTCACAAACACGGTCATAAATTGCTAGCTTTGGAGGTTACTGGCCTCAGTGCTTTTGTACCTGGGGTTAGATAGCACAGGATGGTAGCAGCCTATGTCAGAACACAACTCTTCTTATGGCTTGGACACAAAAGAGAAAGGGTGAGAAACCAGGGTCCCACAGTTCCATTCAAAGGGATGACCCCAGCCACCCAAGACTTACCAACAGGCATCACCTCTTAAAGTTTCTATTACTTCCCAATAGTGGTACAGCCCAGGGACCAAGTCTCTGACTCTCAAGCCTTTTGGGGACATTCCAGATCTAAACCATAGATAACCAAATCCAGAAGTAATTGTGAAATGCAAGTAGAATGAATGAATAAATTAGTGAATGAATACCACCCACAGGCGGCATCCTAATAATTTCCAAATTCACTTTCCAGTAAATCGAATTTCTATATCTCGTTCAAAGTGCTTCTGAGGTATACAAAGACAGGGCTTGTTTCAAGTCATAGGGGGACAGCCAAGACACTGGGCAGAGAACTTGGAAACCCAGAGATGGAAATATTGACCTTTTTTCTCTTCTCCAGAAAGCATGACCCAGGCCAGGTCCTGTGTGGAGGGAGGCCAGGTGCTGTGTTTTTGAAGGGCTTTTCAACTCTCACTTTTGTTTCCATGTTGAATAAGTCAGGGCTTGCAAAAGTTGAAGAGTGAAAGCCCCTCTAGAAAGTGGCAGGGCAAGGAGCCTTGTGTGGGCGTCCCTACGACTCTCAGTTATTTGGGCTCTCTTTTCCTCATTTCAGGTATTGCTGTGAGCCCAGGCATGCATGGAGACCTCTAATGATTCTGAACCTGCACTCTGCAGTAAGTGTGTGTGTGTGTGTGTGTGTGCGCACGCGCGCGCATGTGCACGCTACCTTCTGCATCCTGGCGAGGGAAAGGTAATGCCTTACATGCAACTCTGTATCAGGTTGTACAGACCTATTTATGTGTCTGCTTCTTTCCAAGTTGTGAGATCCTTGAAGGCGAGACCTGCGTCCGCCGCCCCCTCCCCTTCACTCTCAGTGCTGGCAGAGTGAATGGCTGCTGGACCAGGTGATCAAAAAAGAAAGCATGAAATGGGATGGTGGAACACATGTTTTTCGGAAGTAAATCTGTTTCTCACGTTGGTCCACGTCTCCAACGCTGCAGGGTCCTCCTAATTCCTTATCTCACCAAAAAGAACAGACACCAACCCAGCTGCTTTCCTCTTCGCTTGGCTAAACTCTTGGCCAGCTTTGGATGTTCACATCTTTGAGTGCTAGAACCAGTTTGAGGCCTCTTCATGAAGTGTGTGGCAATGGTGTCCCCAAATGGCTTGAGGTGATGAAAGAAATCAGCTTGGGAGAGACACCTCCCTGTTTGTCTTCTCAGCCTTGGGAGTGGACCCTAGTAAGGCTTTGCCCCAACCCTGGCCTCTTTCTCGGCCCAGGGCTACGAGGGACTCAAAGTAGCTGCATTCTGAGTGTGTGAAAAGAGCAAAGAGGAACATGAGTCAGAGAAATAACTCCTAGGGCCAACCTCACCCTAGAATTGTTTCATCAAAATGGGAAGCTGGTGAGGGGGGAACCAGCCCTATGCCAAGGTCTCCACGCTGTTCCAACTTGCCTTTGACTTGAGGACTCAGCAAACACTGACACACGTTGACAAACCTAGACAGGTTTGATTTACAGAGCACGCCTCTGTCCCAGGGAGAAATCAAACATTGTAAATCACCAGGGAATGGCCTAGGCTCTAGAGTGCTTATAAACGATGTGAGCAGGCCTTGCCTCTCACCCCACCTGGAGTAGCTTTCCAGCGGGCAGTGTGCCCTTCTCAGAGGTAAGAGGGAAAAAGGGTTCTGTACACACGGGGTGCGGTGAGTCACAGGAAGCACTTGGCCGTGGCTGCTTCTCCTAGCCATGTGATCACTGGAAGGGCTGCATAGTGGTTTCTGCTCTGCCACTTGGCCCCAGAGAGACTTGCATGAGCACCAGGGGGCTATCCTGCTTGACAGTGTGAGGAGGGAGAGATATTCTGGCTCTTAAGTAGCTATGGATGCTTCCTGGATGGTCTGCCCAGTGGGTATTTCCTAGACCCTTGGAGAATGCCACATGCTTTTGACAGAAATCTCAAGGTTTCCGATGGAAGAGGCTGTAGTAACACCAGCCTGAGAAACAGAAGCTGGGGCCATGCCTTACATCTGGGCTTCTATGGAATGTGTATCATTAGCTGATGAAAAGAGATATATTCTGCTATCAGTGACATAGGTATCTGGGCTTTGAGGACAGAGAATTCAGAATTCAGGGTTTTATTCTATCCTTTCATGTACTCAATCAAATATTCAACTTGAATTTTATAGCATTTTCTTTTGCTTAGTTTCTTCCTTCTAGATTACTCCCATGAGCCAATCAGCCTTTGGGTGTAAAATACATACCTCATGGTCTTTAGTTAGCTTTCTGTGTTTGCTTATATCATTTGTTGGGACTCTGCATGTGGGGCTGGTACAGCTGAGGATGGAGCAGGGAACACAAGTGTCGCCAATTGTCTCTTGGCTTTTAGAATTCTAGAACAAATGCCACTGTCAAGAATTAGCCTAACTATGTGTTTAGTAGACACATAAGGGAACAAACTGAACCCCACGGTGAGGTTTCTTGTAGCACAAGGGAGTAAGTTATCACTTTCTCTAGATTTGTCTTTTCTGTAGAATAAGAGGTTGGCCTACTGGGCTGTGCTCCTCTTCTGCTGGCCTGCCTTAGCCATCTCCAGCAGGCTAGAGCTCACGGCCTAGTACTCCAAGCG
Source organism: Acomys percivali (assembly GCA_907169655.1). NCBI lineage: Eukaryota > Metazoa > Chordata > Mammalia > Rodentia > Muridae > Acomys > Acomys percivali. Next base: position 89,575,376 of record OU015749.1, read on the forward strand.
ATTTTCAGCTCTCCCAACTAGTTACCGTAACCTAGGAAGGAGTTGTTTTGTATATCCTGGCCTCATGTCTTCCACTTGCAAGGCAGGCACTCTCCCATTGGTGCCCTTGTCTGCTAGGCAGTAGGGTCTGACCCAGCCACACAGATGGGAAGGGTGGATCAATCCTTCCTCCTTGAAGGGTCTCTGTGTGTAACCAAATCCAGGAAGGAAATCCTTCTACTCATGAGGATGAGGCATACCTCAGGAGGAGGAAAATGAGTGGAGGCAGGGGAATGGTTCTTCTGTGGACAAGGCAGGCAAGTGTCAAACTCAGTCTGGGCCAGTGACATCCTTCCACACATACCCCTCGGTCACCCTTACACGTACAGTATTAAGTGTGGAAAGTTTATAGAGGTTGCCTTGACAACCGTAATGATGGGAGTTGCATAAAATGTGGTCAACTTTTAATATAGCGAAGGCCATCTGGTTCGCTCAGCAGGTAATTCAGTGTTAAGTCCACCAGTTGGGAGCAAACTTGTATAAAATATGCACGTTAAGTTCTTCCTTCTAAATGTTTATAATCTAAGTTGAATAGCACAAACTCAGCACAAAGAAACAACTCCTGGGCAGCTTTCAAAAGAATTGACTTCAAGACTTGTTTCACATCGTGGCTATAGGTGCAGACTCAGGCAAGGCTCTCAGCTGGAAGAACACTGATTCTTTACCAGTTGTTAGGAAAGGTTCCGGGCTGGAAGGAAGTCCCAGAAGCCCACAGGGAGACACAGGTAATGTACGGAAGAGGTCCAGGCAGTGGGGAGGAGTGCCTGTAACCCAGGGCCAGCATTTTTTTTTTTTACAGCCTTAGAAGTATTTGGTCGGGCTGGAGAGATGGCTCAGAGGTTAAGAGCACTGACTGGTCTTCTGGAGGTCCTGAGTTCAATTCCCAGTAACCACATGGTGGCTCACAACCATCTATAACATGATATGATACCCTCTTCTGGCCGGCAGGTGTACATGCAGACAGAGTACTGTGTACATAATAAATAAATAAATCTTTAAAAAAAGAAAGAAAGTATTTGGTCAGTTGTATTGAGAAGCCGCCAAGTTGTGTGTTTTTCTCATATTGTTCAGGTGCCTCTGGAGATTCCTCCTCCCCCATGAGGGTTTCTTTACATCTCATCAGACCCAAGTGCCCCCATCCCCCTTTTTCTGGAGGCATCCAACTTCAAGTGGGTGTGCGGAGTTTGTTTTTTCCACCTAAACCTCCATTGCCCTCCTGCAACTAGTTCCACGTTTGCAGTTTAGTCAGTGACACCAACTGTGTTCCTTATGCAAGCAGATGATACTCATCTTGCTACAATAGACCGTGAGAGGACGGAGAGAGTAGACTACCCTGGCACCTTCAGCTCAACACCAAAGGTCCTGGACACTTGGTAAAACCTGCCCCGTTGGTAATTCCTGGAACACAGAGGCCGTGATTCTCAGCATAGTTCCCTCCACAGGCCCTGGAGTCTAGCGCCTCCTCGGCATGCTCCATCAGCTCCCTGGCATGCTCTATTTGTGTTCCGTGCTTGTCTGGTGCTATTGCACGGCTCCCTCCCTGGGACGCACCCCCAGTACCTACAGAGACCTTCCCACTTGGTTCCACAATGAAGGCAGCTCAGTAGACAGCAGCAGGTAAGGTAGGAAGAGGAGAGAGACAGAGGAAGAACAGAAGACAGCAGACAAATGAAAGTTTGGACCACAAAGCAGGCAGCGTCCATCATCTGAATCACACTGACTCAAAAGGCAGTCCACAAGGAGGAATTCTGGACTGGGTACAAGATAGCAGCTGTTATATATGAGACAGTGGTTCAGAAAGTAAAACCAAGAATTCAAGTAGTCACATATGAAACCTGCTATAGGTCACTTCCCACATAGACTGGCTGTAAGCAGTCTTACACTAACAAACATTATTATCATTAACATCATCAAAACAATATTACAGTTTCTTAAGTTTCTAGTGTGTTATCTGAATATACCCAAGGATTATTCTGGATAAATGCAACTTCACTTTATATTCATTGTAGTAAAATGAACAACAACAACAAATCCACATTGAAAGATATTAGCATTCAAAAGAAAGAAAGAAAGAAAGAAAGATATTAGCATTCAGAGGGTAGAGAGATAGCTCAGGTGGTAAGAGCACTTCCTGCTGTTGCCGATGTGCAGGCTCAGTTCCCAGCACCTACACAGCAGACCACAACCTTCTGTAACTCCAGTTCCTGGAACCCAACCCCTTCTGGCTTCCATGGGTAACAGGCACACACGTGGTGCACATACAAACATGTAGGCAAAACATTCACGAACATAAAATAGAGATAAACAATCTTTAAAAATATATTAGCAGTTTAATTCACTATTAAACCCCAATTTTGGACTTCCATGGTGCCTGTTTGGTAGCTGTATGCTTTCTGAAGCTTGACATTACCTTGTGCAGAGAGAACACTTTGCTCTTAGCTGATGGTGGTGGTGGTGGTGGTGGTGTGTGTGTGTGTGTGTGTGTGTGTGTGTGTGTGTGATCATTTTTTAACGTTTTTTTGACATATACATTTATATTATTATACATAAATAAAATAAACTACATATAGCAGGAAGAACCATGAAACAATCAGGAATTATATAAATGTTACATTCATAGTGATTTGTCTATTTGTACTTGGCAAACTTGAAGTTGTGTGGTAATTTTTAATAAAAAGTTGGTCTTCGGACTGTTTGAATATGGCTCAGTTGCTACTGGGAAAAATCTGACTCTGTTGACATTGTTTTGACTTATAGCACCTTTGCCAGGTAGGAAAGCTAACAGAAAGAGGCTTCCCTATTTTCCGCAGGTCTGTAGAGGCCTGTTGTTTTTAATAGGTATGTGTAGGACACAAGCATATGACTCATGTAGAAGTCACGGAAAGTAATGTAAGCCACTCAGCTGTGACTGGAGCGCTGGTTCTATGGACTGTACTCACATCTGTGGTCTGCTTTGCTCTTCACTGTTACTACGGCAACTGCTTTTTAGCGAGGGCAGGACCAGTGTGGCAGACTGTTTGGTTGTAAAGAACATCACCGACACCCCTTTAAAAGCAGCTCTGTGTGTAGAAGAGAAGCCAGTCACAGCATTTCACAGTCTCTGCTTCCCTGGGAGCGTCCAGGAGAGACCATCCAAGCAGAGAACTGACATGACAGAAGAGACCAGAGTTTTCCAGAGGCAGCCGCAAGCAGAAAGCCTCAGCGGTGTGGGGATTACAGTGGCTTTCAGGAGAACTTGCGGAATTTGTCTGGATTGTGTACCAGGCTGACATGTGGCAGCAGCTTTGAGATTCACAACCTTTTCAGTTTTCCCGTGAGATCCAGGCGTGGGCTTCATCCCGCCAGGCTGACAGAGTCAGTAACGGCTTCCTCTACCTTTGCTTCCAATTTCTGCAGAAATTTTAACATCCTATCAGAAACTTCATGTTTGAAAGACAGAGTGATTTTTATTTTCCTGTTAAAATCCTACATGATATAGTACATTAATGAAAGCATCAGTATAAACTTAGAAACATAAGTAACTGATCAAAATCAGCTGCCAATGTCACATACTGTAAAAATAAGATATTCAAGTGGAAGAATAAAAAGAAAAAACTGCCCCAGCAGAAAAAATATGGTGCTCAGCCAACAGGAGGAACTATGGCTGAAAATTACTGAAGAGAAGACACTCCTCCTTGGCCACAGCTGGTTAGGACTTTGATTGTGGGGAGGTTGGAATGTTGCAGGTCTAGGACCTAACTGCAAATTATCTTGACCCTTTAATAAGCATTTATTACCCACATTGTATGTGACCCAATATCTCTGTAGCTATTGGGTAAATCCTGTGGAATGTATAAATAGATCATGAGTTCCCACCAAACAAAATGCTAAGAATGCCATCAGATAGCATCTGTAGCCCAGAGCTGAGATTTCTCCATTCCACTGTTGTTCTTACTAATATATTTGAAAAGTGTAATGATCTGTGATTTTCTTTGTTCAGTTACTATAAAGGTTTTATGAAACTGCTACAATGTTGGAACATGGAAGGTGGGATAATGAATCTATGTTCCCAGGCCATGATCAATAAACATCCTTATCTCCTTTAAAAATAAATCAATTATTTAATTAACTATAAAACAATTAATTAAGTGCATAGTTATTTATGTTTATGTAAATACACACGCTAAATAGGCAAATCTATCAAATATACACATATGGCCTAGGCAGGCATAACATAATAATTAAATAGGTGAGTTTATGGTGAATATTTATTATATTTATATAAACAGTGCCATGATGGTACTGCATAATTTGGCTTGAGATATTGCTTTATCTAGGGACCATAGGTAGAAAATATGCAGGCTCTAACTTACAGCACTGTCTGCTGTAAGTTAACATTCACCTACACATGATCAGTACCTGGCATGAATCAGCCATGGTAAGCAGAAAGCGAAGCCTGCTTGAGGTACCATACCAAGTTTGGAAGCTCAGGTTGGCAGAAATTTGATTCATGTGCTTGTCTGTGCAACACATTTTGTGAGCACTTACTCTCTTTCAAGTACTAGGTTAGCGTGAAGGATGCAACAGTGAACAGAGTGGACATGGTGACTGCTCCTAAGGTGCTTAAAATCCAATTAGAGATACAGACAAAGAAGCAACCAGATTTAAGCACGAGTGAGGTGCATTATGGTGATGGAGGTGTACTGTGTACACCTCTACAGAGAATACCTCACCCGGAACTTGGGAACAGGGGCTCAGGGAGGGGGCTGCTTCTTGAGAAAGCAGCCTTAAAGCTGAGGGATGAAAGCTGAAAAGGGGTGGTTCAAGTGCACGGAGTAGAGGAGATGGAAGACGTCTTGGATGCCTTGGATGAAGAGCAGGAGCCAGGGGACCCAGAGCCTCCTTGGCCAATCTCTCCTCTGTGGGACGGCAGTCGTCACAGTGAACTTGGATGGCTTTGCAGAAGATCCTACAGCCATTTAAGCAGCAAAGAGACACAATCTGGCTTGTGGTTTCACGCTGCTCCACTGACTAAGGGGCCAAGAATGGATATCAAGAGATTAATGCGGGGAGGCCATCAGAGTGGCCCACATAAACGACGGCTGTACCCTTGTCTATTGCGATGAGGAGGAGTTAAGAGCTACAGGAGATGTCTAGTGTGTGGCTGGAGGAGGTTAGGGAGTGGGAGAAGTAAAGGCTGACTCACCCTTTGCATGAGGAAACTGAAGCTTAGATGGATTACATGGCTCAGCCAAGGTCACAGAGCCGGAAGGAGGAGACTCAGTATGCAGATGTCCATGTATCTGCCTCTGGAGCTTTCGGCCTTAACTCTAAGCTCTGCGATACACACATCGGAATATGGCCTCTGGTCTCCAACTCTTAAAAAAAAAAACCTAGATGAGGCACTTGTGCAGCCAGAGGTTCTCTGCTTCCAGGTGATGTGGAGATGTAGTTTGTTGGCCTATTGTTTGTTGGGAAATAATAATGCCAAATTATTTACCAAGTTGATTAAACTTAATTTCCACAGACCTTCCCTCTGTGTGTATGTAAATTGTGAGGGAAGAAAATGCAGAAAAGACAAATAACTAATATCTACTCCTCACTAAGATTTTTGGTTTAAATTTAAAGTAAAATCAAGTGGTTGAGCTGGAGAGATGGCTCAGTGGCTAAGAGTAATGACTGCTAAGGCTCCTGACACCCATGTGACAGCTCACAACCATCTGTTACTCCAGGGTCCAGGGAATCTGATGCCCTCTTCTGGTGTCTGCAGGCACCAGGTGCGTATGTGGTGTATAGACATCCACATAGCCAAAACGAAAACAAAAACCACCATCACCACCACCAACAACAAAAACCTATACCGATGAAAAAAAAAGTCCTTTAAAATGGTATTTCTCCTTTACTTTTTACAGAATATAAATCTGTCACTCTGGTACCTTTAAAGGCTAAAAGCCACAACCAGCTGTCACATTTTGTTTGCCAAAATGACTAAAGTAATGGGTAAGGCTGAGAAAGTTGTAAAATAATTATCCCCTATTCCTTCCAACTTACCTCTTCTGTTATATTTGAGATGAAACAAGTCCCAAATAGTTGGAAGCAAATGCTGACTTGCCCACGGTTTTAACTCTGTTCGCTGGTGTGTCTTAGCCTTCCTTCCCCAGAGCGAACCCCTCTGCCAGCTCCAGACACTTGAGGGACTCGCTGCTTTGTTTCCCAGCATGTTGTATGTTCTCACCAGCTCCGCTCAGCGAGGATACCATTGCCCCACGCCCTCCCCAGACCTTATTAACCAACACCACAGGTCCAGATGCAAAGAGAATCCTAGATTCTTCTTTCCTTCTTATTCTTTACACGTGATTAGCCACTGCATCTAGAGAACGCTGCCTTCTAATAGCCTCTCTAATCTTGGCTTTCTTCACCATTTTCTTCACTGTGGCTGGCATCACAGTGCACAGTAGTGACTCCAAACTCCTGACAGATACTGACTTTTATGATGAAAACCAAGAGTCTCGATCCCCAGACTCATAGGTACTCAATATTTTTCGTAGCACTTTATTTACGTGCATCTCAATCATAATTGTTGGCCATAATAATAAACAGCAAATAATTATTTTTCAAGAGGGCTCTACTGAAAATTTGAGTTTTCCCATTGCTCAAGAGACAGAGAGATAATAATAAGTGCTTAGCCATTGCTACTTAAAGTAAACCAAAATAATGTGGTAAAACTATACATTTCAATTATATATTTCCATTCTATATGTATTTCAATAACCACTTAATGGTTGTTACCTGAAATATAATTTGATAAAAAGAAACCACTAGAACAGAACATTAACTCACAGAAAATGGCAAATAAAGCTAATTTTAAAATGGGGAAATAAGCTGCATGTGTGACACTTGCATGTCTGTAACTCCCGATACCCATGAGGCTCAAGCAAGAGCATCATTTGAGATGACAAGTTTGAGACAAGTTTGAACAACATTGTGAGACTTTGTCTCAAGATTTTCCTTAAAAAGAAAAAAAAAACAATATTTATAAGGCATATAGGTATGAATGTCATTATTGAAGGGTTTTGATCTTTGGGAGGGATCTACATTTTAGATATAGAAAAGTGTCTTTCCTGTTGTTTTGAAATTAGTTGAATTGGTTGGCTGAAGATGTGTTCAAAATCATCTTTGAGCTGGATCTTAGGGACTGCATTGCATTCATTTAAATTCATTACCTCTTTTTAATCAATGAAACTATTTTGTCTGCTTGCCTTCATGATCATATGGCTATTGAAACAGATGTTACTTTGATTAATTCAGATTTTAGATAGTTTTCTGCTTTCTTTTTTTTTTTTTTAAACTGGAATGTTGTGTTCTTCCATCAAAATATTTGCAGATGAACTGAGTGCCTAATGCAGAGTTAAATACTAGAAAATGCCAGCGCATGTTGGGCAATGCTTAAGTAACACAATGTTCAGATCTCCTAACAAGGCTGTTGGCACCCACTGGGTGTGTGTGACAAGATTGCCCATTTGGGGGTTCCGATTGCTTCCAAAACTTGCTCTTTCTTGGCAAGCACTCTTAGCCATTTTATAATGTATGCTTCGTACAGAATTACTGATATTTACTTTATTTGCAAGAATGACTTATTGCCAGGAGACAAGGACACAGAATACATCACCCCATGAAAATAGCCCTAAGCAATGACTGATTAGCTCATAGCTGCTTCTTTCTTTTGCAGTTTGGCCCTAGATTCCAGTCTTAATATTCACCTCTGTAGCTCAGAATTCCTGCTTTAAATTTTATCTTGGTGTCTGTGAATTCTCTTGAGTAAGAAGTGTCTCCGAGTTCATTGTTAAGCTAACTATTATCTCTTTAAAACAATTCAGTTGAGCAGGGAGCAATGGAACACACCTGTAATCCCAGCACTCTGGAAGACAGAGGCAGAGGCAGGTGGATTACTGTGAGTTCCAGGCCAGCCTGGTCTACAAAGCAAGTCCAGGACAACCAAGATTGCACAGAGAAACCCTGTCTCAAAAAACAAACAAACAGACAAACAACAGCAACAAACCAAATTCACTTGTATTTTAAGATAAGTTTAGAAAAACATATACACTTCTCTATACACGTTAGAAATCCCCTCCTGAAATCACTAGTACAACCTGTTTTACATCTCACCAGCTTCAAGTTTTAGTTAAGTTCAAACGATTGCTTTCCTGATCTCTGACAAACTGAGTTAAACTTTTAACAACGACCATCTCTCCAACTCCACTCCATGTTTCTTACAAGCAGGAATTGATCTCAATTAGCACCCTGAAGATTCTCAGTAGGTGCTTGACAAACAGGTATGATTAGAGTTCAGTTTACCAAAACAGACAGCTAATGAGGACTTCCTTCTGCTTCCAGAAACCAGGCAGGCTGAAACAGCAAGGCAGTTCTCACAGCAAAGATTCCTAGAAGTTCTAGGTAGGCGCATTGCTATGAAAATTAAAAACAGAGCTGAGCCCAGAAGAATAAACAAGGAAGTCTTCAGGCAACACAAAGGAACAAAATCCCCCAAAAGCTCGATTCCATGGCATTAAAGCTGATGGTGCAACATCAGGAATGGGGTGTTGGTACAATGAGGGACCAGGAGGTAAGCTGGGCTCTCTGCGACCATGCAAAGGTTAAAAAGGCATCTACAAAGATGTGCATTGTGCTCAGTGTGTCAGTCCTTTATTATTATGATTATGATTATGATTATTATTGCTGTTGTTATTAATTTAACTTTTTATTGGTTCTTTATAAATTTCACATCATGCACATCAATCTCACTCATCTCCCCAACCCTTTGCATCCACCCTCTGTCCTTGTAACCTCCTTGCAAAGGAAAAAGAATCTTGTTGTGGAAGTTGTAGTGCGTGACAGTGTGTCCCACAGTATACCTTTTTGTCCACACTTCTTTACTTACAAGTGTTCATTGCAACGAGTCGTTGGTCTGGTACAAGGCCTCCGGCTTCTGCTACACTGTCAGGGTAGTGGATACTGGATACAGGATACTGGATCCTCACTGGGACTCCTTTCAGATGTCCTCTTGTTGCAGTCTTAAGCCAGGCCCACCTAGGGACAGATTTCCAGGAACAAACACAACATTATCTTTTCCCATAGGCTTTTGCCTCTTTCTCTTTCTGCTAGTGCTGGGTGAAGAGCAAGGTTGCGCCTAACAGTGCAAGAAGCCACTGGTTTGGGCTGCAATTAGTAAGGTCTAATGAGTTCAATGCATGACTGGAAGAAATGCTATTTTATGTTTAAGCTATCAAATTCTGAATGGTAATTTAACATGATAAGAAAACTCAGACCTTGCATACCCTGGGTAAAACTTGTACTTGGATCACCATGATGATGTGCAATAACAACTTTTGAGAGAGTTATTGGCAGCTGGTGCTCATTGGCAGCGTGATGAATGAAGCAAGGTCATGAGCAGTGATGTAACAGGCATTAGACAATAATGGTTTAGGGAGATTGCAGAGATTCCATATTACCAGGTTGCAGAGTTACACATATTACTAATTATTTCAAATCATATACAACTATGAATTTGCAATGCATTTTAAGTTGAGTTGTTTGTGTAGACAATGCCATATCAAATGAATATAGCTGAATAAAATAAAAAAAATCTATTGTATATAAGTTCCACACTTTCATTATCCATTCATCAGTTGATGGACATCTAGGCTGCTCCAACTTCCTGGTTATTGTGCACAGAGCAGCAATGAACATGGATGAGCAAATATTTCTGTAATAAGATATAGAGTTCTTTGGGTATAAGCCCAGGACTGGTATAGCTGGATTATACTTCTGTGTGTTTAAGGAACCAGCCCACTGATTTTCACAGCGCCTGCACCAGTGTGCAGTGACTATAAGCTTTTTTCCCCACATCCATGGCAGCATTTATTGTCTTGGATCTTAGCCATTCTGACTGGAGTAGCTTCTTATTTTAGTAGATGGTAGGTAACACAGAGACCCATAACTGGTTGGAATGCAGAGATGAAGAGATTGTGGAACACCAAGCTGTAGGTGAGACATCTATTTTGTACTATCTCCTCCCCAAGGTTCAGGGATCATCTCAGAAGAAGAGGTGGAAGAAAGATGGTAAGAAATAGAGTTAGCAGGTGACTACGGGGAGACAGTGTTTTCTGGACGCAGCAGGGCTGCTGCTCACGTGAACTCCAGCTGTTGTAACCGTGGGTACAAGACCTGCAGGTCAAGCCACCAAATCCCAGCTCAGACTAGGGAGAGGCTTACAAACTCACACCCTCAGCTGCAGAACTATTGGCAATTGATGGCAGCTTGGGGGGAGTGGAGGGGCACTGGTTTGATTCAGGGTTGTGGCTCCGGTAACTAACCTTAAATCATGCATATGCTGAGCCCATGGTATAAAGCATTAACTGGACTCATTGAGTTGTTTAAAAACAAACAAAACAACAACAGCAGCAGCAAAAACAGAGCACATAAAGTAGGGAAAGCATATAACAAACTGTAGTGAAGGGTGCATGTGATCATATTATATACATATATGAAATCCTCAAATTAAAAAAAAACGTTGTGCAGATTTTTAAAAAAAGCTTTCCCAGAGCCCTGAATAGCCTAGTGGTGGCTGTGCGCTGGCTTCTCTCTGTCCATTTGGCTTTGTATATTTCCTTCTAAGAAGAATACACAGGAGTGGATTCTGAAGTCGTGAGCTCCAGGAAGAAAGAAGATTAAACTGGGCTGAGTTTGCTGTCATTAGAGCAGTCACCTGGCATTCTAGATTCAATATTTATTGACCGAGACACAAGAAATGATACTTGCCAGAAGGCTGGTCTCAACCATAGTCTAATACAGTCCCTCAAAGTTTAATGGGTAGAACGGCCAGTTGATCTTGCTTTACATATAGGCCTGGCATATGCTTGACATTATGCATTTCAGATAGATTTTAAATTATAGATCGTACTAGAATATCAGACACCTGCCATCAATCATACAGAGAAAACATCCTAAGGTCTGGAGACAAGAGGTGGGACAGACCTAACAGGAGCAGTTCAGTCATCTCAGGGAAGTCCCAGAGAACAGGCCCTTAGGTAAGATATAAAAACAGCATTGATCAGAAAAGCGCAAGAAGCATGCTGTGGCTGCAGGCCGCAGGCCAGAGACTGTGGTGCCTGGTGTTGTGACAGAATTAGTTTCTCTGATTTTAATGGAAATCATATGTTACAACACGGTTGAGTACTGGTGGTGACAGTGTTTAGCTGTCAAATGTGGGGTGGACAAAATTACCATTAAAAGTTGCTAGGTGAGTGATGCAGTGGTCTAAATCCCTGTGTCATCCCAGAATCCCTACGCTGAATTCCCCAAAGAGGCATGGACTTTGTCATGGGGTTAGATCCTGAAGGTGCAGCAGGTGTGGGGAATGTGATGGTCCTGATGAAGTTCCAGAAGGAGTGATGCTGTGGGACGATGCCTTCTGGACATGGCATGGATGTAGTATTCACGAGCTTATGTGCATAAGAGCTACATTCAAGCCAGTCAACCATGCCAACACGGAAGGGGGTGGGGTCAGGAGGAGTTCTTAGCTGCTACAGAGGGAGGAGCCATTTTCCTTAAAGGGAGTGACTGCTGAGAGGCTGCTCAGGTTCAAATGATGGCTTCACAGGTGAAAACAGTGTGAAGGTGTCACCGGGCAGACACACAGTCTGCTAGGACTTTAGTCTTAGGCTACAAGGTGAGATAAATTTCTGGTGCTTGCAAATCACCCAGCCTAAGGTATCCCATTAGACTATCCCAAAAAGACCAAGGAAGATGTGCAATCTGTTTTCAGTCATAAGAATTCATCTGATAACAAACTGATCAAAGTTCCAAAGAAATACAGCAGCCACTTGGTCTACAGAAGTACTGATGATGTAAATGGAAGGATTCTAGGTATGGAGGACAGAAATGTGATTAAAGCCACAGTAGTGGGAGTGTCCCAGCCTCTTATTAAATCTCAGAAATGCCAGTCCAAAAAACACAAAGCTTTTAGATTGAAGAGAGGGTCCTCTCCCTCTCTCTCCCTCCCCCCTCTCCCTCTCTCTCTCTTCCTCCCCTCTCTCTCCCTCCCCCTTTACTCTCTCTCCCTCTCTCTCCCTCCCCCCCCTCTCTCACACACACACACATACCACACAGTGAATTCTTTCTCAAACACTGAGAACTCAGGCTTATCAGGACAATTGAGTGGCAATGGACGAGCATATTTGGGCACTGTCATTGAGCTGGTTCTTAGTTTTAAAGTTCTAAAATGCTCCTGAAGGCAATGTTTTGAGTTGAAGGAAACCAGTGTTGGGCAGTGGATAGACTCACGGTGCAAACTTACTCGACTGTGGGGCTGGTGAAGCACAGAAGCTCAGCTGTCCTTACCGCCCCACCCAAGGCTATAGTGGAACTCAGGCATGCTTCACGACACGGCTGCTGACTCTCTGAGTGTGAGCTTATTAGGTTGGAGTGGGCCAAAAAGAAGTCCATAGAGGTGACTTTTCATAAGGACATTTTACAAATATTTCTTCCATCAAGAAGTTTTAAAGGCAGGGGATGATTCTAGTGACATCTTAGTTTAAATCACATGTTTGTTGATGATGAGTCTGAGAAAGGGATGGGAGAAACTCATGTCTGAGTTGCTACCCCCAACATGGTGAATTTGCTGGCAAGAGTCCATAGACCTGGAAACTACCATGCATCTACAGACCTACCATGATGTTTACTACTATAATTTTAATTTCAATTTTTTAAAATTTTATTTATTTAATGTATGAGTACTCCATATATATATATATATACACCTGCATGCCGAAGAGGGCATCAGATTTCAGTATAGATGGTTGTGAGCAACCAGGTGGTTGCTGGGAATTGAACTGAGGACCTCTGGAAGAGCAGACAGTGCTCTTATCCTCTGAGGCATCTGTGGAGGAATGCTGAGTGAATGTATCAACCATCAATAAAACCCTGCTTAGCCAATCAGCTGGGCGGAAGAACAGGAAGTGGGAGGCGGGACTTCCTGGAGGAGAGGAGAAAGTTTGACAGTTGGGGAAGGGACGAGGTTTTTGACAGTTGGAGGAGGAGGACCAGTCCAGGGGTCATAGTGGCAAGTGTCTGGAATATATGTATGTTATAAGGTTTAGAGTAGTTTGTTTAGTTTAAGAGTAGATTAGGATCAGTTTAGACTTTGCTCAGCCAAGTGTTGGCAGCTTTCAAGTATGTTTTAGTCTTCATGTGTCAATTATTTGCTTTGTAGGCTGAACGGATACAAATTACTGTAACAGCCATCTTTCCAGCCCCTTAATTTTTATTTTTATAATGTATAAATTACTGTACTTATGCTCTCCCTTCCACTGCCCTTGTGCTTCCATGTCACATCTGGGTAGACTCCACATATGAATGATCGCATAATTATTGTCTTAATTCTCTCTTTATCCTTTCTTGTTTCCTTCTCCTCCCTTTAGTCCTCACACTTCCTCTTCTACTTTCATACCGTGTGTGTGTGTGTGTGTGTGTGTGTGTGTGTGTGTGTGTGTGTATTTAAATCTAGATCCCTCATATGAGGGGAAAACATGTAATAGTTGCCTTTCTGAGTTTAGGCTACTTACTTAACTTGATGGTTTCTACTTCCATTTATTTCCTTGTAGGTGATATAAGTTAATTCTTCTTTATTACTAAATAAAATTCCATTTTTGCACATATATGTTTATTTATCTATTCTTCTGTTGATAGGCATATAGACTTGTTCTATAGCTGGGCTATTGTGATTTGTGCAGCAATATCCGTGGGTATGCAAGCATCCTTGTGGTGTGTTAAACTCCAATTCCTTCAGGTATATTCCCAGGAGCAGTGTAGCTGGAAGATATGGTAGTTCAATTTTCAGGAGTTTTGAGGAATATTCATACTGATTCCCTTAATGTGTGGAATAATTTACATTCTTGCTAGAGGTGTATAAAGGGTTCTTTTCTCCCCACATTCTCATTATCATTTTCTTCCATTTGTTTTCTTTATGGTAGCCTTTCTAAATGAGATGGGCTGAAATAGTTTTAATTCACATTTTCCTAACACCCAAAAATTTTAAACATTTTTTTCATGCATCTATTAGCCATTTGATTTTTTTCTTTTGAGAACTGTCCAGTCATTTCATTTTCTCATGGACTGACTTAATGGTTGTAAGAAATGTTTTCTACTGTATTTCCATCAATAAAGTAATCAGACATAGACCAGAAACAATTTGTTTTTATAGAGTAGGGTCAGCAGTTCACCTTCACTGTCACTCTTCCGAAGCATGCCAATCTCTCATTCTTTGTCATAATTTATACTGAGGGTTCTTGAGAAACTTGATATTCCTCAACGCCCAATTATAAAGCATTATAGTGATGACATTATGCTAATTATATCTGGTAAGCAGGAAGTATCACATAGCATAAATGTCTTAATAAAACACACAGATGCCAGAAGATAGGAGATACACCCCATGAAACATAAAAATGAATTTAAAAGACAATACACATATATAAAATGAGGAGACAAGTTGTATCACCCGCCATGAATATAGAGGCATAGTAATCAATGAGCCTCTTTAGAGTTCAAAAGTAAACATGTGCTTCATTTAAATGTGCCCCTGGGATCTGTCTACCAGGCAATTTATAAACGTGTCTGCTTTTTAATAAGTCCTGGAGCAAAGGACTCTAAAACTGATCCATGTCACAACATAAGCTACCCTGCCACCGGGCTTTGTGACCTGCCAGTCCCAATGGTAACTGAAGTGTCCCTCATAAACAGAGAGGTTTTAGGGGTCCTTTAGTAAGAACCAATGAGAATCATAGAAGAGACTCCAAGGGATGTGAAGTAATGCTGTCCATTTCCTGCTAATAAGTACAAGACGCAGTTCTGCTTCCTGTTATACTGCAGTGGAAACAGAGTGTCTGGCAACATAATGTATTTGGAAACATCCATCATAAAAAGGATTTTCCTTGGGTTCTTCTTGCTGTAAAGCTGGATACATATGGTATGTTACATAGATAGGGCATGTCCAGAATAGACAAGTAAGTGACATGGGCAGGTGACTTAGGCTATCTCCTATTGTATCGTCACTGCCTCCTTTGACACCATATACTCAATGCACAGCTTTGACCCTGTGGGACACTTTTATGACTTACTAATGAAGACGGGATACTCACAGGTCCATTATTAAAGCAAGTTCATGAGGTCCATGGGCAGTGGTAGAAGGATAGAGTACATACATGGCAGGCAATCACACTCAGGCAAAGAGAAGTCACTCCAATCAACAGTGTCTGGGAGCCAATATCACTTTTCTACATGTGTGGAAGAAGAGATGGCTTAAGGTGTGGATTGAGAACTTGTTTGGGAAAAGTTACTAAAAGATTGACCAGCTGACCAGAGACTTGGAAAAGAAAGGATTAGAAGACTGATCACAAAGAGATGTGTGAAAAGTGAAGATGATGGATCTTCTTTTTCTTGCAAATATGTAGATGAAGATCGCATCCAGCTATGGAGGGGGCATTCCGTAATCAAGGCGACTGTCTTGTCACTGTTCTGTTGCTGTGAGGAGACACCATGACAATAGCAACTCTTACAAAAGAAAATATTTAATTAGGGGATTGTTTATAGTTTCAGAGGCTAAGACATTATCACCATGGCGGGGGGGAGCATGGGGCATGCATGACACTGGAACTGAGCAGGAACTGAGAGTCACATCCAGATCTTCAGGCCAAGATATATGCATATATATTTATACATGTATTTATATATACTTATAATATCTATCAATCAATGAATTTACCTGTATGCATATGTGATGATAATATGGATGGAAATTCCACAAATGAATGAATAATAGAAGCAAGTTAATAAAAAGCTGCTGAAAGACTTGAGCAGACACTTTACCAATGAAGACATATTATGATCAATCACATGAAAGATTCTCAAACCTATTACTCATCATGGAATATAAAGTAAAACCACAATTGGATATTCTTATACCCATTAGCATGTCTACAGCTAGCAAGACCGACCACACCAAGTATTGGCATGCCTGTGAGGCAATTAGAAGATGTAAAATGATATATGCATGTTAGAAAAGTGTGGAGATTCTTAAAAATAAACATACCTAGCGTATGACCCAGCTGTCCCACCCCATGGCATTTCCCCAAGAGAAACAAAGAACATGCACGAAGACAAAGGCTCACACAAGAATACTCATAGCATCTAATAGCCTCAAACCAAAAAACAACCCAAATTCTCACCAACAGGTGAATCAAGCAAATCCAGAATGTGCACTGTGCTGCAGGAGAGCAGGCCTCATCTGGGCAGAGAGTTCCATGGAATGGAGAAGAAGGAAAAAAATGTGTCTTGGGTGGGGAAAGAAGGGCACAGTGTCCATCTGGAAGCTTTAGACTGTGCATGGATCCTAAATAGAAAAGGAAAATACAAAAAGCATATGTCAGAGACAACTGAAAAAAAAAAAACCAAACAAACGTGAATGCACACAAGATATCGTCCACAATGTGGACAATGCTGCCTTTCCAAGGCATGGTGATGGGGATATGGCCATATGAAACATCCTTTTGCTCTCTGGAGATGTGTTGAAATATTCAGGGACCAAGTGTCATAGACTATTTTCAGATGACGTACCAAAACAAAGTCAAGTGTGAGCCGGGCCTGGCAGTATATGCCTTTAATTCTAGCACTAGGGAGGCAGAGGTAGGCAGATCTCTATGATTATAGGGCTAGGGTAGTCTACATAGCAAGTTCTAGGACAGCCAGGGCCACAAAAAGAGACCCTGTCTCAAAAGAGGCAGGGAGAGAGACATATGCAAGCCAGAAGGAGGTGGGGAGGAAGATAATGGAAGGGGAGAGAGAGAGGAAGAGGGAGAAGGCATGGAAAGACAGACAGACAGACACAGATACACACACACACAGACACACACACACACACACACACACACACACACACACAGAGAGAGAGAGAGAGAGAGAGAGAGAGAGAGAGAGAGAGAGAGAGAGAGAGAGAAATTGGGAAGAATAAAACTTTTAATTTGCATTTCCCTGCTGGCTAAGGATGTTGAGTAGTTTTAAAGTGTTCTCAGTACTTTGTGTTTCATCTACTTAGAACTCTGTTTTTAAATCATCTTCCTGGTGTTCAGGTTTTAAAATTCATTATCTCTTTTAGATACTAACCCTTTCTTAGGTAAATAACTTTCACCATTCTGTGAAAGCTCAAGGCTTTCCCTCACTTTCTCTTCTATCAGATTCAGGGCATCTAGTTTTATGTTGACGTCCTGAGATCTATTTGGAGATCAGTTCTGTGTAGGGTAATAAATATGGTTCTATTTACAGTCTTCCACATGCCACTGTCTAGTCTGGGTAGCATCATTTGATGAGGATGCTGTCTTTTTTCTAGTATGTATTTTTGGCTTCTTTGTAAAAAAAATCAGGTGACCATAGGTGTATGGAATTATGTCTTGGTCTTTTCTTGGGTAGTGATACCTCCAGCAATTCTATTGTTGTTGTTATTGTTGTTGTTGTTGGAGCTATCCTGAATATTTTGTGTTTCCAAATGAAGTTGAAAGTTGTTTTTTCAATTTCTGTGAAGAATTGTGTTGAAATTTTGATAGGAATTGCATTGAATCTGTAAGGTTTTTTTGTTTGTTTGTTTGTTTATTTATTTGGTTTTTTAGAACGCCCATTTTCTCAATATTAACCCTACTGATTCATGAGCATGTTCCCAGAAAGAAGAGATCTTTATGTCTTCTCTGTCTTCTTTCTTCAATGTCTCAAATTTTTTATTATGTAAGTATTTCACTTACTTGGTTTGGCTTACCAGGTCTGACTCAACTGCTGGTTATAGATACATTCTTACAATCACTTTAAAAAGCCGCCTAGCAACACTTAGTAGCAATGAAGACACTAAACCTTATGACCTAATATTCCTTCCAGGAATTTTCTCTTGACGACTGTGCATAAGTGCCTAAAGAGACCTGTGTGTGCCTGTCCAAGGTGAACTTGTAGGTGACAGCAAGAAGCCAGGTATAATCCATTCACCCATCATTCAAGATATGCCCAGTTTTACCTATGGTAAGGCCCGGAGAGCACACAGCAATGCTATGATTACAAGTGTCAGTCTGTCCTGGCAGGTATTTTCTTTAGGCTTAGCTGCAATGTAAACATAAAGCCATGCTCATGAAGAGTTCAGATTCTGAGGCACTGAAATGCACCGTGATAGATCATTTTATATATGCACCTTTTTGTCTTCCCAAAATTGATCATTTGAAAAGTATTAGTTCTCTGAGTCTAAACATGTGCACATCTCATTATGCAGTCTCTCAAATAAAGCACACTTTGTCAAAGTCACCAGCATCCTCACCTAGAAAATCATCAAGTGTGGGGATGCATCATGCTCAAAGTGACAGATGTGTCTCCCAAATTCCTGTTTTATCATTGGCATCAAACATTGTCGGTAGCTTTCATTAAAGTGACACACTCACTCCATTAACTTTGAGACCATGCCAGCCAAGTGCCTAAGCCTGAATAAACGCAGGCTCTACTTTATGATTCTCTGCTATAGGAGATGGAAAATGCTGAAGATGCCCATGGCCAAATCTGCAACTTAGGAAGAACATTGCCAGCAGCATCACTGGTGAGTTGGATGGGAGCAGTCTGGGGGCAGGAGACTATGGTGGTACTCCAGGAAGGACAGTGAAGATGTTGAACAAAGCCAAAGGCCTGGGCACAGAGAACACACTGTAGAAAGGGATGAGTCCAGGCTGACTCCCAGCTTCTACCCCTACATGGCAGGATTCAGCAAGATGGACAACTCAGAATGAACAGCTTAGGGGTACAACACATGAGGATCCCTTTGGTTATGTCCATGTTGAGGGCTGTCCATGGGCAAAGACCAGAAGTAGCTGATTACATGCATATTAAGAGGTGTGTGTGTGTGTGTGTGTGTGTGTGTGTGTTTATGTGTGTGTGTAATTATAGCCAGTGGATTTTTGAGAATTAGTTTAGAATCCAGAGCTTAGCATACTTAGTATCGGGCATTAGAGAAATGGCAGAGGAAGAGGAGCCTACAAAGAAGACAGTAAAGAAAGAATCATAACATAGAAGGGAACCATTGCACATGGTATCTTGGGGTGTGTAGCATTCTTAGAACATGAAGGTCCATGCCAGCAAACGTGGCAGAGACCTAAGTACTAAAAGAAGTCCATACAAATGTGGGCTCTGAGAGAGCTTTAGCTTCCATTAAGCCTCTTTTCCTGGAAGCTGCCTGGTTAAGTGAAGAAACACACTAAAATCTTGTTGCATGAATGAAGCCATTGAATATGGTGACTGAGGACACTGGAAACCTTTGCCATGGTGGCTTTGTCATATCAGTTATATACACAAGCCTGGAAGGTAGCTCTGGAGAATGAACGAGTTGAAAGGTGAGTCTGACTTTCTTCCAAGGAACTTCTGGGCCAACAAAGGAAGTAAGGAGATAAATTGTGAGCTTTCAAGTACAGTGAGATTCCAAGGCATCCATCCCACCCAGACACCGCTGCAAGGGCAAACCCCATGAATACGGCAATAGGAGTCTGAGGAAGTATGTTACCCCCTCTTACTATATGCCCTGTCTGTGTCACTTCCCTGGCTGGCTGAGCACCCCCTTGTCTTGAACATTCTGCACACACCCATCCATTCCTCTGTCACAGGCTCACTACCACAGTTGCACAATTCCTTCTCTCACCCCAACAGTCTAAAAGCTCTGTGGTGGGAGGTGCCGTGTCTTCTTTCCTGTATGTCACCTTTAGCTCAGGCCTAGCAAAGCTCATGAATTGTGTGGAAACAAATGAGCGGCAGATGCATTTTAAATGACTTTCCTGCCAACCCAGCCTGGAGAGAGACGACTCAGAAGACTCAGAAACGGGTTGGAAGTCACACTGGGTCGCTTACAGGTTCACTCTGGATTCAACGTTTCTCTAGGTGCAGCCAGACTGCAAGCAGCCTGCAGCCTTGGAGGCCGTGCAGACTACCTCATAATAACTGTCTATTAAAACTTCAAAGGGAGAAAAATTAAAAACATGACTAGGGCTAATTGCCGGCTGCCACAAATTGGTTCCTGGGTATTATAAATGGTTTAATAGTTGGTCTAGATACCATTGCGATAGGTTGGTGCCATATATAAATAGGAACTCCTCGGAGATGCAGAGATAGCTGAGACCAGGCTGTAACCTCACCAAGTCATATCTTCATGGCCCAAAGGGGAGAATTTTACATGTCTGTGTGTTTGGCATAGTTACCTGTCGCAAAGCAGCCAAATAAAAGACTCTGGTTTAACAATTCTATCACCTAAAGACAAGAAATCTGTGTTAACTAAATCCAACGATTACTTACTATCCTGAGAAAGAGTCAGGATGCCTGTGAGCAGGATCTGGCTCCAAAGCAGCTAGCTCTGTGCCCACAGGGCAGCTGGGCTGCCTGTCTCTGTTCCCCAGGGAAGGATGATACAATGCTTGGGCTTATGAACCAACTTATTCATTTACTTAATGCATATGTATTAGGCAGCTTCCATCCATATTGCTGGCACCATGGCATGCGTTTATTCCAAGAAGAGTAAGACAACCCACTGTAGTCACCTGTCAGGGTCAGGCAGAAGATTGTCATGTGGCAAAGCTGCCGAGACATAGCTAGGCAGAGCCGGGGACAGGAAGGAGTAACTAGAGCTCCGCTAGGAAGAAACAGATGAACATTCGAGACAGGAAGGTCTTAGAAGGGGCCTTAAATGATAAGTAGGAGTTTCCCAGGAAGAAAAGAGTGAGGCTCGCATCTATAATCCCAGGGCCAGGGAGGCAGGAATAGGAGCATCCTGGGCCTTGCTCAGCGGTCAGTCCAGCTGACTCAGCATGCTTCAGATCAACGAGAGACTGTCTGAAAAGGTACCATGGAAAATAACTGAGCGAGACACCCAACATTAACTTCTGGCCCTGAGGTGTGAATGGTACTTACATACACACCCAGATCTCCCACACACAGAGAAGAAAAACAACTCTACTTTGGCTCATGGTTTGAAACTCTCAGTCCATGGCCACTTGGCCTCCTGTCTGCGGTGAGACAGTCTCTCGTGGTGGCAGGGCATAGCAGGGCAGGCCTACTCATCCCATGATGCCCAGGAAGCAAGGAAGGAAAGGAAAAGACCAGGCTCCTGATAGCCCTTCCAGGACACATTCCCAATGATTTAACTTGCACTAGGCTCCACCTCCTAGGAGCTCCACAATTTCTCAGTAAGCACCACAGGCTGGCAGCTAAGTCTTCAACACTGAATGAGCCTTTGAGGGTACACGTGAGATCCAAACTATAAGACACATTTTAAGGCACAGGAGACTGGGTGCCTTCTCCTGGCATTTCTGACTTAGCATGACCTTAGGATTGGCATCTCTGCTGCTGGTGCTGGGTCTATTTAGGGAGTCACGGGACTACCGTGTTCTTCCGGATGCCTTAATGTCCGTATCTATTCCAACAGTCAGCATCATACAGAGCAGACTGGAGGAGGTACGGGCAGAGAGGCATCCGGGCTACTAGAAAGACAACTCCTGCCAATACTCTCATGACCAGAGACTCTAGTTCATCATGTTTGCTACCTTTTGCTTGAAACTGGTGCCTGGTCTTTATCACTTGAGATTTCTTTCTTTGAATTATGGATTGCTTCCTGTTGAAATGCAAATGCACCTGGAAGGGGCAACCCTTGAAACTGCTCTCAGCATTTTATCATAGGGTGTTAATTTAATTATGAGATCATTTTCATAAAGAGCCCCAGGAGACGACAGTCATTTTTAATGACCTGGGAGGGTAGACACAATCATACCACTCCACACCCTGATGGCAATGATGTTACTCAAGTCTCTTCACCTTCTTGAGCCTAGTTTCCTCTTCAGTGAAACTGGGGATAATAACAGCTTCTGTCACCCCGTGTTATTTTAAGGATTGCATTGACAGACAGAATGTGTCTGTCTATCAAGGGCTAAGCCAAAGTGCCAGAGCATATTACTAGATATAAATGCATATACCTTCTAGTACTTCTTTTAGCACATTGAAAACTCTACAAGATTCCCAGTGCATCTAAGAATTTTGTCCACCCTGTGGGGATGCTCCTATCTAGGGTTGACACTAACTGGGTATGAGATGGGATATATCCGGGTGGATGGGAAGTGCTGGGGGTCATTCTAATTTCAGCGTTGGGTTTTTGCTCTTATTCTCAATAACTTTTTGAAAAGTTTGTTAGAATAGATCCACTCTTCTAAATCTCAGAAACATCCCCTTGCCATCAAAGTAAAGATGTTTTCTGGGCTCTGAGGGATATTTTTTTTTCTCCCGAGTTGTCGCTATTTGTGCTATTTTCTTTAAGTTCAGAAACAGACAGTATCGACCAGGCTTGGACAGAACACAGCTCATACCTTTAAACAGACCGGTGTTTAGCCAGTCCTGGGAACTTTTTTCCTAACCTGGTGTGGCTCTCTACCTCTGAGAGAGTGACAGGCCTGGCCTAGAGGGCCGCTCTCATTCAATAGGGTTGAGGTTTGACTTTCATCAGGGAGGGCGGCAGAGGCAGCGTGGTAATTGGGAGTGCATTGGCAGGTGTGCCTGGAACCGCACGCTATCAGCTTACCCACATGGGAACAATGACTCTGGTGGGCGGTTAACTTCTGTAGCTTGGTCGCAGTAAAAGAAAAAGCCCTTTCAATCACATCCAAAGAAAAGAAATGAGACATCTTCTCATTTGTCAGGGAATAATTTCTTAATTACCCCGTGATGTCTGTTCTTCCTGGTGGGTCCTTAAACCAGATTGGTGAGAGTGAAATCTGATGTTTTTTCTTTTATGACAAGGGTGTTTGTGTATGGGGGGATGGCGTTAGCAGCAGTGTAGGTTTTCAACACCTTCTTCTGTGGCTGAAGGAGGGTCTAGGCCACCAGAGGCAGGGCTTGTCTCCCAGGAGAGGGGCAAGTCTGTCCAGCTGAGGTTGGTCACAACCAGCCTGCTAATGACTCAGTCATGGTCCTGAGGGTGGAGAGACCCTGGCAGAACTTCTGAATATTTTCAAATGAAGTTTGTCTGCATTTTTGGCAAATGTGAACTTCTCTTCCAGCTAATTACTGGGGAGGGGGAGAGAGGAGATGTGTTTTGATAGATTCTCAAACCCTAACCAACCCCTCCCACACAGGCGATATTCAGACTGTGTAGGACCTGCCACGGGTTTCCAGATGATTTTTTGCCTCCTTTCTTAACATTCACAACAAACCGGGGTGTGGTGTGTGTATGTGTGTGTGTGTGGGGGGGGAAACAGCTACTGTCTTAAAGTGGGAAAGCAGATGCTCAGGGAAGTGGAGGAAAGGTGCCTGGTCCCTTCATCTCACGTGCTTCCAGGAGGTCACCAGGTGGGAGGTCACGTTGGTAGCTCTCCATCTTCACTCGCCTTGCCTGCCTTCTGCTCTCACAGCAGGAAAGCAATAGGCAGCAGACCACTGTGAGCAAAAAAAGTTTGACACTGGAGGGAGGCGGGGCTACTCTTCAAGCCCACGGTTGTCCCTCACCTTCCCAGCATCATTCAGAAACACAACTATTTATTAGGACTCTCTGTGTACCAGGCACCATGATGAAGAATACCAACGAACAAACAAAACTACCGTTCCTCCAGCAGCGTGCATTCCAGGGGAGTTTCTATCCGACAGCCTCAAGGACTCCTTTGTTTGCTGCTTAGAATTCTCCAGTAGGGTGCCCCTTCAGAATACTGTTTCTATGAGCGCACCTACATACACGTAAACACTGCCCTTCCTGGTTCATACACTTACAAGGCGATGCCTGCTCCCACCAAGCTTAAGGCACCCGTGCAAGCACACACACTGTCCACTATCTCACAATCATTTCAAGCCCAGAGCCTCGGGTACTGACCGGGGCGCTGCAGCTGCTCTGGAGAAGCTTTGCCCGGATACCCCCTAGCCACCCCCCAGCTCAGGAAATGCCTACACGCCTCTGCTGAGCGGAGCCTCAGAATTCTCTGCAGTCAGTGCGACTCTCCCAGGCTCGCTGAAGGGTCCTCCCCTCCCAGCCTTCTCTAATTCTGGGCTGGGGCTGAAGAAAGAAGAGCTCTGTGCGCTTGGCAGTGGTTTGGGCCAGGCACAGGTGGAAAACAATTACGGAGCTCTTTGGAAACTCGAGTCTGTGGCAGAAACTTGGACTCGGTGGCCTGAAACCAGGCAGAGGAGCACTGTAAGGCAGTGCTGCTGTCCCTCAGGGCTGATTGATTAGATGTTCCTTCCTCCCAAATCATTTTCTGTGGGTTGTTTGTTTATCTCTAATCCTAGCAACCGCCTACCGCTGTTCTGCTTACAAATGCTTCCCTGATTCCAGGCTGCAGAGGTCAGCAGGCGGCATTTCTTCCTTGGTTCAGCCTCTTGCAAACTCTGTCAATTCTGGACATCTCCCTACCAGGCCACCAGTGCCTTCTGGGTCAGCTAGCACTTTCAAGGTTCCCTTGGCGGTACCCATCCTTTTGTCATTTCAAGAGAGTGGTACAGTAGGAGCAGAGCAAATCCCCGCGCCCCCCCACCCCCACCCCATGATAGTTACTCTGTTCAGAAAGCCATGTCCAGAGCCCCTGAGCTTTCCTGGGGTGGGTGGGCACTTAATAGGTTCAGGCATGATTGCGGTGCAGGCAGCTTTCTGGGAAGGTGGACCTGAGCAAATGTATCAGGCATCAGTTGTGTACAGGTCAATGCCAAGAGCAGGAGACTCACACAGGGCTCATCCTTTGCCCAAGACTTCACCGCGAAGAGTAGGTGGGCAACAAAGCAACCTTCATGGCTTTTGGAAGATGAGGTCGACCCCCCTGGCTCGTACAAAGCGTAAGCAGGCTGGGAGGTAGGAAGCCTCTCTCTACCACCTTCAGGCTGGTTTTGTCTCTCATCCTGTAAACAGTCCTAGGGATTTTGTGTCTCCCAGATGCTCTGAGTTTCTGCCTATCTCCTTCCTCCCAACGCATTTCCTACACAACTGCCTAGGCCCTCCTAGCAAACCTCTTTCCGCCTGCCTGCTCTAACTTCCATCTGTCTCCCTCTTCCCTAGCTTAACATTTACATCCATCCCCTTGTTCCTCCTTCATTGATCTCATCCCATCAACCATCCTGGGCTCCACAAGGCAGTGTTGTACTAAGATCGCTTCCCCCTTACATACTGCACCCAGCGGGGACACTGCACTGAGGTGCACCTGGTCACTCACACCTGGCAATCTGCCATCTTAAACTCAGTGAGAGGGGGCCCTTCAGCTTTTGCTGGAAGGTATGGAGGGGTGACGTGCATGGTGTGACAAGCACTAATGGGCTCTCAGCAGCTCCCTGCAATGCTTGCTGGCCTGCTTCTCCCAGACCTTTGAGAAGGCTTGCACCTGGATTAGTCTCGAAGGGGAGACAGAGCTTAATTGTATTCTGTGTTCTAAGACACGCAGGAGCTACTTAGATGAGACAGTGCCTGTGGTATGTGGTAACTGAGGACCCACAAGTGAATGCAAACAGCCACATACGTAAGAGGTTGGGTGTAAAAGAAAGAAATCGGATGACAAATGATTGCTTTGGGCAAAGTAATTCTGTGCTTTCTGTTGGAGCGTTGAGAGCCGGTGTTCTTCGGGTACGTGGCACCAGATTCCATACGTTGCTATACTTCAGGGCATGGCTCTACACCCATGCACATTCAGGCAGCACCACCTGGGTTCCATGTGTTCCTTAAAAATAAAGAAATAAATAAGGACACAGAGCTAAGAGGGGTTCAAGAAGAGTTGGAGGAGCAGAGAAAGGGGTAAAGATGACAAAAATACATAATATATTTGTAAAAGAAGTAAAAAAAGAAGCCAAGGGGGTTTCAAATTACCTTCTCGTCACGTGAATGCCACTGTCGTCCTTGTAACTTGCAGTCATCCCATTTGTCTCTCACAACACCCAGAGAGGACTAGCAGTGCTCATTTCTACAGGCATCTTTCATTCAGCCCCTGCGTACACTGTGACAGGAAATGTATGCATCCACTTACAGAAGTGGATGCTCAGGTAGCAAGAGCACTGATTTCAGACCATATAGGATTCCAAATGACAGTGTCTGGGCTCGAATGCAGCCTTCCCTGCCCTTGCCTCATGCCCATGACTGCATCCACATTCCTTTAACTCAGTGCTTTGGTGAAACCTCCCTCATGCTGCCTGTAGGAAGTTCTGCTGCCTCCTACAAAGGACTAGGGGCAGAGGTGAGGAGCCGCTGAAGTTACCTCCTCAAAGACAATACTTCATCTGCCGACTAGGAATGGCAGTCCTACCCGAAGGGCTATCATGAGGCTCCAGTGAGCTGGGATAGATATGAAACACTTGTAGCAACACCCTCCTCCATGTTCCTCTCCCTCTGTTGTTCTGGGTGGGTGAGGGGAGCACTGCTTGTCTGGGCACAGGGTTCGTTGTATGTAGGATCTCTGAAAATAGATGTTGCAGGGGGATGAGGAGAGACTTTAGTCTCTTGACCTTTTCCCTTCCAGCCTGAATCTTGAGGACCTTAGATGAGTCCCTTTTGGAATAGATAGGGCTAGACAGAGAGGTCTCTTGATGCCCACCACATGATAAAGAAGCAATTCTATGAGACACCCACCCTGTGCTCTCTATTGCTCTTATGCCCCACTTGTGTTATCCCTACATCTTAAGAGCTGCAGACTGCTCTCAGCCAAGCCACTAGGGACCCAAGTCTGGAAGCAAGAACAGCAGCTGCGTGTCAGTCAACACGATGGGCTGTCAGCATATGTTGGGGGGGGGGGGGAGTGTCTCTCCTGCAGAGAAGAACCAGCAAAGGCACAACAGATATTCGAGTGGAGGTCCTCACTTCCTGGCTACAGCTCTCATGTCAACAAGCCACCATGTCCTGTGATGTATCAAAGATGTCCTTGAGTGCTGAAGATCTCTGGGTAAGGACTAAGAAAGATATTAGGGTACTGAAAAGAAAATTATCATAAAACGCCTGCTCTCTATAAGGTGTGTTCCTGTGTTTTGTCATTTAATTTTCACAATATGAGGTAGGTGCTGTATGACCTTGTCCCATATTCAGGGAAACTTTGAGCTTGCAAAAGTCAGCGGACTCTCCCCAGGGGCCAACTAGTAAGTAGCCGAGGCAGAATCTAAAGGCAAGTGTGAAGGACTCACCTACACATGCTGTCTGTACTACTGTGCTAGCTGCCTGGGGTGTCATGGCCTCCTGTAGCTCTTTGTTCCTCCCTGGGAGAAGGGAGGCAATGTTTATTTGGCTGGCTCGGATGATGAGATCTTTCTCTCTCTCAGAAGAGCGTGTATTAAATCCCTAATTGTGCATGGCATTGAGTACGGCATGGAATTATCTTGTATACAGAAACAATTAAGCTAAGTACACACACAGGGTCTCTGCCCTCTGGGAACATAAGATCCCTAGCACACTGAAGGTTGACCCAAGCAATACTTCCACAAAGCCAGAGTCTTGGTGCGATTTTTCCAAGGCTGTCACAGTCACAGACTGTGGCCTGGACGTGTTTGGGTACCAGTGCTTTACAAACCCACTCTCACTTCCAGAAAGACCTCTAAGGAGGCCAGGCTTGGGAGTAAATGATGTATCAGAAGACTTCTCACAGGACCGGGGTCATTTTCACAAGCACTTTAGCTGTCCAGCCTTTAGCTTTCCATCCACAGAATGGGCCGAAGAGCATCACAGCTCTCAGGGGCTATGACAGCTGGTGATTAGAAATCCTGTCTCCCCCTGCCCATTCCCTGACCCCAAACGAATGTAGGGACTTTGGTTGAGGCATATGGTGAAGAGGACCTTTGAC
Source organism: Acomys percivali (assembly GCA_907169655.1). Lineage (NCBI taxonomy): Eukaryota > Metazoa > Chordata > Mammalia > Rodentia > Muridae > Acomys > Acomys percivali. The sequence goes on from OU015749.1 coordinate 89,603,281, forward strand.
TGCACACAGCAGAGGTGGGCTCACTGACTCCAGTGCTGTGGCTGTACTAAGGATCAGACCTCTGTGCTTCTAAGGTGTCGCTTTGCCCAAGGGCTTGGCCTTGGTGGAGCAAAACACCAAGTGTCTGTATATTGCCTGTTTATCCTTAATTCTTCATTCTAGACTCTAGAATCTAGAGAGATTCGAACCTCTCTTCAGAAAAAGGGGCTTGAAAGGGAATGAAAGAGCCTGTAGTGTGGAGCAGGAGGCATGGAGTACTTCTGGCTGCTTGGGACACACCAGAAGTTGTTGTAATTGATGTCTTTCCAACACTTATGTGAAGAGTAAAGGGCAGATGTGTTGGCCACATCAGGTAAAGTACTTGTGTTGCTGGGGGTTGGGGTTAAGTGGAAGATTGCAGAGTATCTTTTTCTGTCCTGGGTAACTCACTGGATTGCTTACCTTCTCACCCAGAGTTGGCCAGGGAATGACCAAGGGCCTTCAGGAACCCAAGGACACATCCTTCAGAAAAATCTCTTTGTGTTTCTCTTTGGCATATGCCCTGTGCAGCATAGACTTCACGCTTAATGGCCTGTCAGGAAGGAAAACAATCAGGAGAAAAAAGAGTAAACTAATAATAAAACCAAACCCAAACATCACCGCCCTCCCTCCCCTCTGCCCAGCCCTCACTTACTTCACTGTCTTTGCAGCCAATTCCCCTCCCAGGCAAATAATATTTATTCCAAGAGGCTTTGACACACTAGCTCAGAACAAGACAATGCTTGATTGTTTCTTCCTTCCCCCTGCGGCAAGCAAGCGATGGGCCGGAGCAGTGCAAGCGTGGAAAGGGAAAGGTACTTGCTGCTATTCTCATGGGACCCAGCTCCTGAGCTGTCAAAACAAGCCTGAGACTCACGCGGGGGAGGGTGGCGGGGCCAAAGATTAGTGCAGCTACTGCTGGACTTGCTCAGAAAGTTTCCCTCTTTTTAGCTAAGTTCCTGGCAGCTGTGACCACTTAAACGGCTTTTGCTTCCATTAGATGGGAGCGTCACTAAGTCAGGGAGCTTAAAGCTAGCTCTAAAGGGCCCAGGAGTCATTGCTCAGCAAAAAGTGCCAATTCATTGTGTGGTAGATAAAACACCTGGAGACTCAAATCAGAGGTGAATTTCTCCAGCTTAGGAGTTGACGGCTGACCCCTTGGTGACCTGGTCTCTGCAGAGATGTGGCTCTTGTGTAAGCCAAAGACTTCAGCCCTCCTGCTAGAGGAAGATCACCGGGAGGTGTAGTCAGACAGGAGGTGGTTTGTCAGCTCCATAGCTTCTCAGCGGGTGTTCAGTCTGCTCCCTGCTGAAGGGCCCAGGAGGATCTTATCCCAGGGTTTGTCAGCCAGGTCCATGCCTGAACCAAGAGAATCGGTGGTTTCTCAGTTTGTTACTTCCTCCTGGGTCAGGCAACCACGATCATGACCTAGGACCAACAAGCTGGCCTCAGACTCCGTCCCTTTCTTCTTTCAACAATGCTTTCTGTTTGATATGTGAGCCCACTTCACCGGAGAGCGACAGACAAGAGTGACCAAGCCAGCTCCATTGTTTGAAAGGGACTACTTCTTCTGGGGCGTGGGGGGGGGGCGGATATTGTCACTCCCACTTTACAGTTGGAGAAGCTGAGCTTTGGAAAGGACCAAGGACACCTAACTAGCATCTCAAAGCCTAGCACTTCTGCTTCCTGTCTGCAGCTCTTCTCCGCCTGGCCCCCGTACACTCTGTCATAGGCAGCTTTGGAAACCAAGGCTGGAACTGCTCTCATTGACCCTGATCAGCCCAGAGGCCTGATACTGAAGGCAGATAAGAGAAAGAGGAAACTGACCCAAAAGCTTATCTCTCTCTCCATTAGACTGAGGCCAGGGGGATCTTAGGAGAGGCAGAGGTCCTGTGTAGGTACATTTTCCATCAGGGAAGCATACTCCTTCACAAAGCCACCTCAGCAACACTTTCATTGTTTCCTGGGGCTGAATGGGAGGGATCAACTGCTCGTGGTTGCACCTGCACAGAACCACGGACTTAAATGTATGGGACCCACAGGTGGGACAGTTGCCAACGAAGGCTTCAGAAACACAACTCCTTGAAACAAGAGTGGGCAAGGGGACCAGACTCACTGCTTGCTGCCTGGCGGCGAGCTAGAATCTTGGAAATGTCGTTCCCTCACAAGAATTAGGTCAGGATCTACAACAGGACCAAATAAGTCTGACCCTGGCCGGACAACCTGACGTAACCAGTAGTCTGGCTTATCCCATGTGGGATTACTCAGTCTATAAAAGTTCTATTTATTTGTTAAGGGAGGGGCAGATCCATATCCCGCCTGTTGACACCTGGACCGCAGGGGAGAGAGCTGCACCTCCTTGCCCATCCCAGTGCCCTGGCTGTGCCACTCCCTGCCCAGCCGATGGGGCTGCTGGGAAGAACACCTGGTGGGTGAGTGCTGGGAGAGCCTCCCATTGGCAGCAGCTCCTCTGCCGAGAGCCATGACCATCACTCAGTAGGATAGAAGGCCAAAAGCCTGAAAGCACAGTTCCCAACATGTTTCCGTCAGACGATTGCCCCAAGTAGGCCTGGCTGGGACAGTACAGTCAGACTCCTTGCTCCCAGCAAACGCCTCTGGAAGAATCTCTTGGGCTTTTTTCCCCCCACATATTCTTTTTATGGCAGTGTTAATTTTGGTTCCAGGATCGAGTGAGCAAAAGATTCCAATTTTAAGTCTTTGGTGCCAGGTCTGCAAGGGGCCATGCCCATGCTTTCTCCACGGCATCTAGAGGCTGTGTCAGAGCTGAGGGCAGAAGCCTGAGAGGAGGAGTGGCCTAGGGCTTTAAGGGGTGGTAACTCTGTTTCAAGATGGTGGCAAAGAGGGAATGGCTGGCACTTGGGAAACAAAGGGTCAGTTCTTAAGATACAAGGGCTCCGTGTTGCCTCGTCATGAGCCAACTGTTTGAGCTAGGAACTCAGTTTTGTCTTTGAAGATCTCTGCTTCCTCATCTGAAAAAAGGAATATCCAATGGTTTTTAGAAATTATTTATACTTTGAAATTTCGTATATGTATACAGTCTATCTACCCAGGTCACTCTACCACTAATATTAATATTACCACTCTTTATTTTCAGAAAGAGAGAAGAAAAACCAAAGGACCAACATACTCAATGTAGAGTGAATAGTCTGAGTTGTTTTTCTTTCTTGCTGTATTGAGAGCTCCCAGTGCTCCATTCCCCTGCCTTTCTCACCTTCCATGCCTGCTACGGTTTCCATGTAAACTTGCCACACGGCCCTTGCTTTTGTCAGAGTCACGCAGAAGATGCCATCCAATAGCAATAGTAGAGCTGGGTCTACTATCTGGTCTCAGGAATTGACTTGCTTGATGGTTGCAATAAAGACTTGGCTTCTCTGAGCCTCATACACCCAATGGGGCAAATATTCCACCCTGGGAATGCATTGTGAGATGCTTCAGTGAATAAAACTAAGGGAAGCACGCAGGAGTTTTACAGTATAGGTTGCGTGTCTAAATCCCTGGTTCTTTGGAAGCCAGTGGCCCTTTGCTAATGGGCTGCACCCAACGGAATTGTGGTGGTTTTCCAGTTTACATAGAGGTAGGGCCTCCTGGCAGATGCTGGTGACTTACTCACATGCATTGTGAACTTGGATCAAGACACTCTCTTTTTGGATTAGTTCTGAGCCTGGTTTTAAAACAGCTGGCTCGGACGGCAAATTGTTTTGCAATGTGCTTCAGTGAGCTTTTTACAACCTCACTCATCAGGCCTTGGGGACTCTGCTAGGATACTGAGCTGCAGGCTGCTGAGTCACAAAGGTAGAAAAGAAGCCCGTTACCTGCCAAACATGGCTTTCCTGGCCCCACCTTTCCGGTGTGATAAACCCCATTAATCTGAGAGCCCCTCCTTCATCCTCCATCTACACTCTCTCGTTTTTTTTCTTTCTTTTTTTTTCTCTGCCCCTCATCTGGAAGCTTTTCCTCTTCAGGTGGGAGCTCTTGAGCTAAAGGAAAGGACCCACCATAGCCTTTTTAGCCTTAAAGACTTTTCCCCTAGAACAATGGTTCTCAACTTTCCCAATGCTGTGGCCCTTTAATACAGTCCTGTATGTTGTGGTGATCCACAACTATAAATTATTTTCATAACTTCATAGCTGTAATTTTGCTGTTGTTATGGATAGTAATGTAAATATCTGACATGCAAGATATCTGATATATGGCCCCAAAGGGGTTGCAATCCACAGATTGAGACCTATGGCCCCAAAACAAGTCAGATGAAAATCTGATGTGATGAAGGGTTTTGTTTTACAAAACATATTCAAATGGGGCATGAAAATTAATAAAAAGGACTCTCCATAACTGTCTTGTACATTTACGAATCTGCCATACTCTCTTGGGCTTTTATGGCTTTGAGTTACTGTTACCCCTGCTCACCGTCAATTTCACCTAACTACAAATTCTGTAATAACTCTCTGCCTACAAGATATGCCTGCTGATGAAATAGTGGTATGAATGTTAGGGAACTAACCAACCACTTTTTAAAAATTGGATTCAAGGCTCATTCCGTAAAATGGAACGTATACCAGATATTGTTAAGGATGCTAAAACTTGATACTTGATAAGTTGTGGGCCAAGGGGAAAACTTACTACTGTTATCCTGCTAAGTGGGCATATCAATAAAACAACTCATAATGAATTGTTTCTATAGCCACTGATCAGTGAGTTACTTAACTCTTAGCAAAAAAATTTCTTGAAGTAGATGGTAATTAGCACAGAGACCCACAACAGGGAGTAAGAGATTTTGAGTGTTCAGTCCTGAATGAGATAACTTTATCATGTGTTTTCTCTCAAGACTCAGGGATCTATGGCAAAAGAGGGAGCAGAAGTCTTGTGAGATCCAGAGGTGCTGTACAAGTTTGAGGAAGCAGCATGTTCTAGAAACAAGAGGGAAGGTGCACATAGGAACTCTCAGAGGCTGTGACAGCCTGCGCAAGCATAAGACTCGCACAAACTCGAGCAAGTCAAAAACTCCCAGCATGAGAAGGGGAAGTGGCAGGAAACCCTACCCAAAGCCATAAGCTATGTGAAAATGATAGCTCCCAGGAGAGGGACAACCAGTTTTCTTCAACAAGGCGACCCTAGCTCTATCAACCACACTCCAGTGAAGGACCCATGCCCAGGAGTCGATGGTCGATGCAAAATGGACTCCATGACTTTTAGCATTTCTCTCTCTCTCTCTCTCTCTCTCTCTCTCTCTCTCTCTCTCTCTCTCTGAGAAATAACATAAAGTTGGATATCTGGGGGGGATGATCTGGGAAGTGTTAGGAAAGAGGAAAAGTATGATAAAGAAACACTGTATTATGATCTCAAAGAATAAGATTTTAAGGGAAAAAATGATCTTCCATCTTCATATGACTAGTTAGTTCTTGTCTCTTCTTTAAGAATCATCTCTTTATTAGTTTTCTCATCACTGTGACAAAATATCAACTTAAGAATAGAAGTGTTTGTTTTGGTTTAGTTTGAGGGCACAGTCCATAATGGAAGGGAAGTCATGCAGTAGAAATGTGAGGCAGCTGGTCACATCACACTCACCATCAGGGAGCAAAGAGAGATGAATGCTATTGCCTCTCCCTCTCTCTGTCTCTGTCTCTGTCTCTGTCTCTGTCTCTGTCTCTGTCTCTGTCTCTCTCTCTTCTCTGTGTGTGTGTGTCTCCAGGAATGGTGCCACCACCTACATTCACAGTCAATTTTCTTTCATAGACACATTCAGAAATGTGTTCCCTTAGTGATTCTAAATTCAGTCAAGATGACAACAAAGACAGCTTCTCTCAGGAAATGAGGCGTTTATCCAGCAAATATTAATGAAACATCTTCTTTACAGTAGGCACAAGTCTAGAAGTTGATAAACAAAACAACCCAATGTCACAACCTCCACTGAGATTATAAATAAAGTTGAGTAGAAAGAATACAAAAATACATAAATGTGTATGATGTTGTACGCAATGACAAAAATAAACCCAGTGAGAGAACAGAGAGTGAAAGAGTAGAGTTTGGGTCAACGAAGACCCAATAGCAATATCCAGGCAGAGACCCGAATAAAATTAGGCAATAAGTCTCTTGGATATCTAAGCACTTCTGGTAGGAATGGATTTGATGTATTTAAGAAAATCAAGGAGATGATTAGCGGTGGAGGTGACAAGTGAAAGAAAGAAAGTCTTGGAAGTGATTGGGTCAAGATCACACAGGGATTCATGGGCCCTGAGAAGATTGACTTTCACTGGGAAGTCACTGCATATTTTCAAACAGAGCAGTGAAATAACTAGACTCCAGTTTCAATAGTATCATTGTTGGTGGTGTATCAAGAATTGACTGCAGGATTTAAGAATGGAGGCAAGAGACTGATGAGAAGGCAACTTCCTTTTGTCAGTCATCTAAAGAATGTGATGTCTTGGACTAATACAGGAGTTTAGAAATGAAGAGGAGTTGTCAAATTTGTAAATAGTGATAACCTATCTATGGCTAAGCCAGTCACTTATTTTCAGTTTCTTAACCACTTATTAATCTCTGTGTTGATCACTACTCAATTGTAAAAGGAGCTTCTTTGGCCAAGATTGAAAGGAGCAAAATACATTAATATAAACACGAATATTTAGAAAGCCGCCTGATGGCACAACCATTTAACAAACAACAATATTATGTGTCCCACTTCTCCAGATATGGCCTTTTGACCAGGTTTCTCCTATGAGGCATGAACTCCCTCCTGTGAACAGGCTTAAAATTCAATCGAAAACAGATGGTTACTTCTATAACCATCTTGCCACTACTGCATCAGCAGGCACATCCTGCCTGGCAAGTGAGTATTGTAGCACTGAGGGGCCAGTTCTAGAGTGGATCTCCCCACCCCCTCAAGGTCTGCATAACATATTTCATCCCTAATTCAAGACTCTGGGAACATTTTGGAGGGGAATAGATAGAACTGAAAAGCCAGTGGATAGAGAAGATAGCAGTGAGATGCTATCTTCTGGACATGACATGGTCATTGCTCACATGAACTCATAACTTCTAGTTATCTATCTACACAAGAACTGATCACATGCACTCATAACTTCTAGTTATCTGCACAAAAACTGATAAAAATGAAGCCAGTCAAAATCACATCAGAAATGGGGGTGGGGGAGGAAATCCTGAGGCTCTACTCCTAGAGATAAAGGCAGCTGATGGCTGCTGAAGGAAATGTACTTTTCTTTGTAGATATGGCGGCTTATAGGTTACCTATGCTGCAGTGAATGGCTCCACACTTTCATGCATATGGGAAGCATTAATTGGACTCAGTGCATTTTTATTGAAAGGACATGAAATTTGGAGAAAGATATGTTTAAGGTTCCTTGTGAGAGCTGGAGGGAAGTATTGGGGATGAATGTGATAAAAAAATATGTTGCATGTATGTATGGAATCATCAGAGAATAAATAAAACACTATTTTTAAGAATTTCAAAATATTTGAAGTTAGAGCCAATAGGACCTCCTATGAGCTACAGGAGAAATGGAGGCAACCAAGGCCTGAGTTAGCTGAGATAAGGGAGTTGGGGTGAAGCAGAGTCCAGGCTTGGAAAGACCATCAATTGCGTTTTGGACAGGCTGGGGGAACTTCTAGAGTGGGCAGTAAGAAAGCCAGGCTGGCATTCAGGGTCAGACCTGGAGAGATGGTGTGGGGCTGTTGGCATGCAGGCTGTCTTTAAATAAGAAAGAGTGGACAAGACAGCCTGGAGAGCAAGGGCATCCCAAAGATGGAGCCTGGGAGATCTTCAGCATTTATTGGTCAAAGGCCCTGGGATGCTGCTGAGGAGACAGAGGAATCAGCAAATGAGGTAGGGGATGGTGGGGGTCCTCTAAGAGCAGGATAGACTGCTGTGTGTGGCTCATGGGGGGAAGTAAAATGACTCAGTGAAAGTGTGGCCTGAGACTCACGGTGGAGGGAAGTAATTAACTTCTGCTAGTTGTCCTCTGACCTCCACACTCATGCCATGGCGAGCACGTGCCCCTTTCTACATACATATGCACTAAATGAATTTAATAAAAACATTTTAAAACTGTAGCCTGTAATGCTACCTGTATGCATGTTTTCAGGGCTGACTGGCACTGGACGACTAATTGGTGTGCTCTTTCCTTGAGAAGGCCATGTCTCCCACTCCTAGCTTTTCTCAGTTGCCTATATTCATTTGCATAGGGTTGGAGTCTTGTGGGATGGAACATATATTTAGGAATATGAATATTCCTATATATACAACATATACACACATGTATGTATATGCATTCAATAACAATTAAAAAAATAGGTTATGAATTTGAAAGAGACGGTGAAAGGATATATGGGCGGGCTCAAAGGGAGAAGGGGGAAGGGAGAAGTATTGTAATTAGGTTATAATCTCAAAAAGTGTGGCCTGTCAGCCAAAGACAAAACAAATCACTAAATATGGATGCTCAGAGGTTACCCCATGATCTCCCCAAGTTTCAGAGGTTCAAGATTCATGAAACAACTCTTGTTGGGATTTTTATAGACAAGTTATTGGAGATGTGGGTCACTAGATGGATGAAAATGTGGGTTAAATCACTCCTGTAATCCCAGCACTCAGAGAGGCAGAGGCAGGCAGATCCCTGTGGGTTCGAGGCCAGCCTGGTCTACAGAGCAAGTCCAGGACAGCAAAGGCTACACAGAGAAACCCTGTTTGGAAAAACAAACAAAATAGTTTCTTAAGAAACTCCATGGCTTGTAGGTTAAGGAGCTGAGCAGTCCGTTACCAATGTTTTAACAGCTCAGTATAGGCCAGAAGAGGATGAGAAAAGTCATTTTCATCTTTTTCCATTGTGCCTTGCCTAAGGTACACATCCCAGTCTGCCTTCTTTTTCCCTTAGTTGTAAGAGATGTGGTTATTATTATTATTATTATTATTATTATTATTATTATTATTATTATTATTATT
>OU015749.1:89612282-89632912 GCA_907169655.1 Acomys percivali
TTATTATTATTATTATTATTATTATTATTATTATTATTATTATTATTTGCTTACTTTGTTTTCTGCTACAGACCACCAATCCTTTCAGTACTTACAAGACCAAAGAGGGTTCATATCATATACCCATCTGGCATGTTATGACAGTCTTTTCCAGAAGACATTTGACTATAATTCATCACTAAAGCCTGATTTATGGGTCATAATGTGGACATGTAACAATTATATGGTGAAATGGCATCATGCTCATGGCAGGCACAGTCTAGTTCCTATGTATTTACAACAATAAACCAATAAGGAGGTAGCATCGGGAACTATGTACAGTCCTTAAGTGTCTGGAGACTAATTCCAAGATACTGACTTTCCGTAAATGTTGCAGTAATGTCTAACACTCTTCTAAGTATGACTCAGCCTATAGTAGGAAGCTGGATTCTGCTATAGGGAAAATAAGAGTGCCGTGCCTGACACATATAACGAATGAGAACCTAATCAAACATGTGGTCACGGGTTATTAACTCCCGATGGGTTCTAATCCAGCACAGGTGTCACCAACAGCCTCGGTGCAATAAGCATCATCATTAAAATGGGACACTTGGCTCTGGCTGATGCTGGCTAGGGATGGTGTTTCCCTTTAGATCCCTTCATGTGAGTAGACATCACATCCCCCCCCCTTACATCTTAGGACTATTATTAGAAAGACAGTGAGTGTGAAGATCAGTCAGATCTATATTAAAACTCTTACTGTGCTATTTTGAGGGCCTGAGCAAATTACTTCTGCTAGCTTTAGTGTTCTTGTGTATAAAATGGGAGCGAAAGCCCCTAGCACCATAGCGTTATTGAGGTTAGTGTGGAACTCAATTTAGATAGGAGTGTGAATGGCCTGACAGAAAACAACTCATGACAGCAATTAGAATAATGAGCAGAACTCATAGTGACAGAAAGGGTGTCGGTGTTGGTAGGGACGGGCTTCTGTTTCAAGAGGTGAGACATGAGGGTCTCTCCTTGACAGCAGTGGCATCTGCTGTTGAAAGCAGGGCGTTGTCGGTGAGCCACATCATTTATCAATATTAGGTTGCAGGCATTCGTTTAATATTTTGCAGAAAGGCTTGAGAATTCCAAGCCACCAGAAGCCTGCTCTTATGGTGTCTATATTCTAGTGAGTTCTAGAAGCAACCTGGGTTGTGGCAGATGTAACACAGCTCTTTTGCAGTGTGTCTATCTTACCTGCTTTAAGCTACCAAACAATCCCCCAGCCCATCCTGCTTCAGGTAAGAACAAACCGAGGCAGTGTACAGTCTCTCACAGGCATGTATCAGCTGCCAGGAATATTTTTTTTCCTGCTGTCAAACACTAGCTGCATTAAAAGTGTGCCCCCACCCAAGCCCACTATGTTTTCCCTCCATGTGTGGGGGGAGGGGGGATGTTCTTTATTAGGTAAGTTAAGAAGTACAATCTCTCTTCCTTGAACTTTAATCCAGAGGCAGACTGAGAACCACTACACCCCTTTGGAATAAATGCGCAACCTTGGAACAAAAGTACCACTGGACCCCATGCCTAGCTTTGTCTTTCTACTTAGAAGACAGATGGGGAAAAGCCTACGGTCTTAGGCTCCTGAAGTTGGCATTGGGAAGGCATCCAGCGGACAAGGACAAAGACATAAACTTGGAACTTGGGCTCCCTTTGAAGTTCCTGCTCCTGGAACTAGGTCATGGAGTTATTTAATAAGAAATAAGCCTTGTGCTTGCAGGGAGCGTCAGGCCAGGTGTTTTTTCCTTCAGGTCTCAAGTGTGAGCGCTTATTCCCTGGCTGTCAGTGTGAGCAGGCTACAGATGCTGGTCCTGTCAAGTATGGGCAGTGATGAGATGCTGCGAAGCCATTTGGCACTAACGTGAACCCTTCACCTAAAACTCAACTCAACCCCAGGGATTTCTGAGCTGTCGAAGAAAGCGTGATGCTGTCCCTGCTTACTCAGGCCCCAGTAAGCTCCCTTGAGGCTAGCTAAGGCAGAAAAGGCCAGGCATTTATGTCTTTCTGTGGGAATAGATGTATTTCCCAGAGCAACAACCCAGCGTCTAAAGAAATGTATAACCAAAGAAAGTTCCTCTACTTTGTAAAGCATCAATGCCACCAATTTAGACATTCTGAAATCTCCAAAGAAAACATGGTGGCTTTGTAAACACGTGTTAAACTAAATCTGTCATTTATTTCTAGTGTGCAGTGGGAACTGATGGATGCTCAGTGTAAGTCTGCCCCCTGGGTCATGAAGAAGACAAACTTATTTCTTTCTCCTGATACCCACAGAGGTTGGGGCAAGCAGATGTGTCTTTAGGTGAACACTAATAATTAGAGACTTTGCAAGTTCTTTATGTTTTACTAACTCTTAAGTCAACAGTCTGCTACTTACTCGCTGGCACACCTCCTCTGAAGTGGCAATTGCTACTCTCCCTACAGATAAGCACGTTTTAGAAATAAATGATTCAACATTGAACAACTTTATCCAGCCAGAGACTACTTCAAGACTTTAACCTGACTGATTCTCAAGGAAATTGCAAATTAGCCTCCTCAGAATAACAACAACAACAACAACAACAAAAAGATAGTATACAAAATTAAGATAATTATTATCCTTGCTCTAAAGAAGATTTTGGGGGCCATGGGAGGAAAGATAGCATTTCTTACAAGTGGAGGCATTACTGGGTAGTGACTGGGCTCTAGATCAGACAGACCTAAATGTGAGGACTGTTTATTGTTGAAGTTTAGCTTCTTACTTGGCTTCTTTGCTTCTTGTTTTAAAATTTCTTTAGTCTGAATATAAAATAATGAGTGTCATGATAAAAAATTTTCATACTACTATATCACTTTGCTCATGTTTACCCACCACCACCCCACTTGGGTGTCTGCTCCCTCCGCTAAGTATTCTCTTTTACTTTTCATGTCAAAGACAGGCAGACAACCTAGATACGTTAACATAGATTATACATATGAGAGAAAACGTATTTTGTTTTTCTTCCCTTTCTACTTTCATGTCATATATGTGTGTATATATGTATGTCACGTATATAATATATGTGTGTGTTACACATGTGAGAGAAAATATATGCTATTTGATTTTTTATGTCTGGCTTATTTTCCTTAACATTATGACCTTCAGTTCAATTCATTTCTCCAGCAAATAGCATGATTTTACTTTTCTTTATGGCTGAATAAAACTCCACTGTGTCTATATTCCACATTTTGCTTACCAAATCCTCTAACTATGGACATCTGGGCTGGTTTCATATCTGAGCCACTGTGAATATAGTTGTAAACATGGATGTTTATCTATGGGCTCTTGATTTATGATTCCTACCACTGTACCCCTGGGAGTGCTATAAATGGTTCATACGGTACTTATGGTTGAGTTTTCATTTGAGGAACCTCCATACTGATTTTTATAGTAGATTCTTTACTGGTTCTCTTTGGGTCCTTATCAGCATTTGTTGTCATTCGCTTATTTGATGACAGCTCTTATGACTAGGGTGAGATGGAATTTCAATATGCTTTTTTATTTGTATTTCCCCGATGGCCAAAGATGTTGAACTCTCCCCTCCTCCCGCCAAATGTTTATTGTCACCTTTTGAAAGGCATTCACTTGTCCACACAGGGTACACACAGACAGGCTCCAGTGAGGAGCAGGAGCGAGATCTGGAACACCAGTCCAGGCTCTCGTATTCTGTAGTAGGTGAGGCAGGATTAGTTAGGTTGAACAACTAATCCCAACTCATAAAAATTAGTATGTCGGGGTGGCAGGGTTCTTACTTATTAATTGACTAATTGAATCTCAGGGCCACAGAATTGGACTAGTAATCACTGGGGCATGGCCCATTATCCCTAGCGATTCTGTGAAAGCTATCTGTGATAGGTCATACTGATCCAACTTGATAGGAGTAACGTCATCTAGAAGACAAACCACTGGGCAAGCCTGTGGCCGTCTCTAGATTAGGTTATTGAAGAAAGAAGACCAGTTCTAAATGTGGACAGCATCTGTCTGTGGACTGGGGGGCCAGGACTGAGTAGCAAGGAGAGAGCAAGGGGGCACCAGCACCTGCCTCTCTCTGCTTCCTGCCACAGATACAGTGTGACCAGCTGCCCCATGCCCCTGTCGCCACCACTTTCCTGCTGTGGTTGACTGTCTCCTCAAACTCTGGGACAAGATAAACCCTTCCTTCTTTAAATCACTTTTGTCAGATATTTTGTTTCAGCAGTGTGAAATGTTATAAACCATAGTTTTACATTACATTGGGTATTTACCAAATAATATAACACTTCTATGCCATTGACAAAACCAAAACCAACTTAACTGCCCTGTGTGTTTTCCTTCATGTCGTATCATCTTCTGCACAGAGGTAACCACTTTTCTGAATATCATGCTGAACAAATTTTTAATTTTACATAGCGTATGTACCTGACTTGTGTATTATTTAGCTTTGCTTCGTTTAATTTTAATTTTGCATCATTTTCAAATTGTACAAAAGGTGCAGTGTGCTGTGTGAAGTCTTCTGGAACATGCCTCCCTTCATTCAGCTTGATTTAGATTCAGTTTAGATTCATCCACGTGAAGCTGTCTAACTGCAGCTCTTCGTTTTCAGACTGTAGGATATTCCTTTCGGTACGTGTGCTTATATTTCTCCGTGTATCCTCCCTCCTGTGGTATTTCAACTGGTTCCAGAAGGGTTTTCTTTTTCTTTTGGGAGGTTCAGTTATGATCATCTTTGCATCAGTCTCCATGTACGGTGTGCTAAGTCTTTCTGGGGTGCATATTTTGAGGGGTCCAGTTACATCCACGGAGCATGTGCATAGATGATGACAAACTGTTTCCTATTTTCTTGCCGACTTAGGTACAAGATCCTGTTCATTTCCAACATTTAGTATTATCAGATTTCTAAGACTTGTCCATCAGTGGCTACAAACAGGTACTGTAATGACAACTGGTGAGGTGAACATCATCTTATATTTATTGGTCATATGTGTTTCTCGTTATATGAATGTTTAGGAGTTTTGCTCATTTTCTAGCAAAGCAAGCGGCTTTCTTATTTATAGAAACACAATTTTTATTTTATGTGTATAAGTCATTTTAAAACTTGTTAGAATTTATTTTGTTTTATGTGTATGCATGTTTTACATGTATGTATGTATGTACACTACATGTATTCTAGATGCACTGGTGCCCGTTTGGAGCCCCTAAGACTTGAGTTGCAGGTAGTTATAAAACATCATGTGGGTGTCTGGGAATTGAAGCCAGGTCCTCTACAAGAGCAACGGGTGCTCTGAACCACTGAGCCATCTCTCCAGCACCCATGGTTTACACCTATATATTATATATATAATTAATATTTTATTAGCTATATTTATTTTAAATATTTCCAAAAGTTTGTAGCTTTTGTGTCTGTTTACATTTATGAAGAAAACCTGATTTTTTAATAGTCAATTTATGCATTTTTCTTTGATACTTAACAACTTATGCATCTTCACTAAAAGGTCTGTTTCTAGGGTGGGGGAGATCCTCAGCAGGTAAACATCACCTGCCCTGGAAATGAGAACTGGAATACAGATGCCCAGCATGTGTTACTACTGGGTAGATGTGGTGGCCCAAGTGCCATCATAACTCGTGGAATGCAGAGACAGAGGTTCTTGAGCTGGCTGCTTAGCTTAGCTTAATTGGTGAGCTCTAGGGTCTAGGGAGAGAGACTCTGCCTCAATATCTAAGGAAGACAGTCATGGAAGAAGACACCTCGTATCAATGTTTGGCCTCCACATACAGGCACACACAACAACATATACCCGCACACATATAGCCATCCCTAGCCCAAAGTTCTAGGAACCCAACGCTTGTGGCAAACTCCACCCGTCCCTGAGGGCCGTCCTCCCCTCCTTTCCAGGGACAGATTCTAGTTTCAGGCTGTCACCGCCAACACTGTCTTCTGAGGGTTTTAATGTTTTCCTCTGGCATTTTTCTTCTGACTAAATGGATTCCCTACCCATTTTGAATTGAATTGAACAGTATGAGGAAGGAATTTATTTTCATACAAAAGCTAAATTTTCCAGGGAAGGCATGACTGGACTCAAGAGCAACTTGGGAAAGATAAGAAAGGGTTTATTTCATCTCGCACGTCCAGGTAACAGTCCATCATCGAAGGTAGGCAGGGCAGGAACCTATGGCAGGAACTGATGCAGAGGCCATGGGGCAATGTTGTTTACTGGCTTGCTGTTTTATTATAGTACCAAGACAACCAGCCCAGAGGTGGTACTTCTCACAGTGAGCTGGGCCCTCCTGCATCAATCTTGCATCAATCTGGCCCCCCCCCATCAGTCTTCCATCAATCTTCCATCATGAAAATGTACCACAGGCCAATCTGATGGGAGAATTTTCTCAATTGTACTGAAATAAAACTAGCCAGCCCAGGAACTAAGAGATAAACCTGAAACACAGCCTGTGATGTTTCAGAAGGAAGCTTGAGAGTCCCTTAAAGGAGCATAAGAGCTGTTTGATGTTTTGAATTGAGGGGCTGTGGTTCCGGTTATCTGGAGGAGACTAATTGCTGTGGTTAACAAGGCAAGAACCACTAAAGTAAAACCTTTCGCTTTGCTTGGACAGTTGGTGCTGCTTAGCTGATGAGAAATCAGTGGTAAAGAAGAAGAGACCAGCATCACTAAAATGAAATTATCTGAGAAGTGCTTCCTCAGGATCAGCACACAGAAGCTGTGGTCGAGAGGGGGCCAAGGCTGCATCTCACACTGGCAGTCCAACTTGGTATGCATAAGAGACCATGGTGGTACTGGTTTTGAAGCAATGAAGGGGTCATGAGGAGCAGTAGGAGTTTGTCCCTGAGAGAAGCTGGGAAAAGCCGTTAGTGAATGTCCAGCCTTAGTGGAAGTAGAAATCCCAGGATTGAGGGAGTCATAGCGAGAAGGCTTGGCACCAAGTGATAGGATTACAGTCCTTGCACAGACAGAACTCAAGAGAGGCTATGGGTGAAGGTGCAGCCCAGTTGCAATGCAGACATCAGCATTTTGGAGATGCTAGTGCCGTGGGATGGTTTCAAGGACAGCAGCCCCATGTGAAATAGCTGACCAGAGCCTAGGAGACAAACTGTGTGTGCTGTGGCAAGCCTTAGAAGATTAATAGTCCCAGGCATTTGACACTGAGTTTTGGGCTATCAGATTTGAGGTTTGCCTTTGTTTGATTATGATTGTGCCCAGGCTCTTCCCTTTTGGAATAAGGAAGTATGTAACTTTTTTCTTTATAGAAACCCAAAGTTGTCAGACTTTGAACTTTTGAATAGACTTTGGTGTTTTAGATTAAACTGAATATTTTAAGAGAATGAACTTTTAAATAGTTTGACTTTTTAAGGACTATGGGACATTTGAAAGTTGAATAGCTTATTGTGATATTGATGTTAATGTGAGATACTGGGGACGTACAAGAAAGGAATGGTTATAGTTTCACAGTATGTGTTTAAGTGTCAAGCTGACAAAGAGTCAATTGTCCTGGTTATAATATTGTCATAGGCTAGAGTCATTTGGAAAAAGGAATGTCAACTGAGAAAACGTGCCCACTAGATTGCCCTATAGGTATAGCTTTTAGGGTTTTAGTTTGTTTGTTTTGTTCTTGTTTGTTTGTTCGCATGTTTTTTGTTTTGCTTTATTTTTTGCTGTTTTGGGTTTCTTCATGGGTTCTTCTTCTGTCTCTTATCATATCTTCTCTGCTCAGCTCAGCTTCTGGCTCAATCTCTCTTGTGCATCAACTGCCTTCTCTTCTTTAGCCCTCCTCTCTAATCCTATTCTTCTCTCTGATCCTACTCCAATCCTGCTCTATCTCTCTCAGCCTTTCCTGGCTTTTTAAATATCCAAGAGGCAGCCAACACTGCAAGCCATAAGGTCAAGAAGTTCTAATGATCAGGCATTCCCAAAGGTCCAGTTGACTAGCCACAGGGATCCTTTAAAGGGCCAGGGACAGAAAATAAATCACATTTCATGTAGGCAAGCCTGTGGGGGGCATTTTCTTAATTAGAGAGTTATAAGGGAGGACCCAGACCAGTGTGAATGCAATCAGTACTGGTCAGGAGGCCCTGGGAGAGTATATGAAAGCAAACTGAGCTTGCCTGGAGGAGCAAGTCAGTAAGCAGCACTCCTGCACAGCTTCTGTGTAAGGCCCTGCCTCCAGGTTTCTGCCTTGAGTTCCCACCCTGACATCCTTCAGTGGTGAACTATGATGTGGAGGTGGACCAACCCTTCCCTCCTCAAGTTGCTTTTGGTTCTGGTATTTTAATCATAGCAATAGAAAGCCAAGACCAACAAAGACAAATTAACAAGCAAACAAAAAAAAAATGCCACTTTTTTTCTGTCCTGACACTGCCCCTCCTAAGCAAATATAGAAGCGAGACTGTGAATTCCATTGGCCCACTTCTCTATGCCTGCGGTTTTATTTTCGGTTTCTGGCTAGCTTAGACTGCCTCACCACAGCCTTTCTTGATCTCCCAGTGCACCAGCGCTCAGCAGTAGCTGTTTCAGAGGCACAGAGCAGTTTCATCCCATGAGCTTCAGTATGAGCGCCACCAGGCCTGTCACTAAAGAGTCGGAAGCAGAACTTGCAGCCTGAACCTCACATTTTGTAAGTTCTTTGTTGAGTGGTCCTTCCTCCTTTTCATCTGGAATTCAGCCAATAGGACCATTCCGATGTGTTTGAGAACTGCCGTTCCCAGGGATCCCTCCAGCTACCTCACACCAGCCCCCTGTGTGCTTCTCCCTCCTGTGTGCTTCTCCCTCCTGTGTGCTTCTCCCTTCTTTAAGACTTCTCTCTAGCTCATTTGATTTCGGAGGCGCACTTATACCTACTCCATGCTTTCCCGCCTTGTATACATTTATTGCTAATAATAATGTTAGCACCAGACATTTTCCCATACATTATCTCCTGGCATCTTGAAGACGAGGATGCTCTGGTATTATTACCCAAACTCTGTTGATTAGCCTCAAAGATTGACTGGTCCTAGGTGAGGTCACACTGTTGGCATGTTGTGGGGCTAGGATTTTAATAATCAGAACTTGTAGCTCCAAGCCCTGAGCTCTTTGCTTAATACCATTAAAGTATCAGTATTTTTTTTTCCCTCAGGCATAAAAATAGTCCCTAGTGTAAACAAAAGCATAAAGGCTGAATAACTGAGCTGGTCACACACACACACACACACACACAAAAGAGACAACTAAAGAATGCAATGGACTCCACACTGTGGGAGGGCAGCTTCTTCAAAGAGCTATAACAAGAAATGTCAAATATTCAGTACAGCCGTCCTAGAATATTATAGTTCTTTCTGTTTTCTGCCCTTTGAGGGTCTTGATGCTCCAGCCGGCCTGCTAGCTCCTCCTCCATTCCTCAGCCCTTTCCAGACGTTCCCTCCCACACTGTGCTATGTATGAGGAGGTGATTCAGTGACTTTTCACCGGGTTAGGGAAGGAGTCTTTTCTCAGGGAACTTACATACAAGCCTTTGGTTGATTTTGAGTTTGTACCTCCAGTAAAACAAAACTGAAGACCGAAAGTCGGACTTCAGAGCAGAGAAGCAAGAAAGGCCTTTAAAAGTTTATTAATTCATTCATATTACATCTTAATTGTTATCCCATCCCGTGTATCCTCCCATTCCTCCCTCCCTCCCACCCTCACCCTATTCCCCTCCCCTATGACTGTGACTGAGGGGGAATCTCCTCCCACTGAATATGATCCCAGGGTATCAAGTCTCTTCTTGGTAGCCTGCTATCCTTCCTCTGAGTGCCACTGGGCCTCCCCATCAAGGGGACGTGGTCAAATATGGAGCACCAGAGTTCCTGTGAAAGCCAGTCCCCACTATCCACTCAACTTTGGAGAATGTCCTTCCCAGGTGCTTTTGATGAACTTGGGTGAGACAGGCAAACACCTACTCTTGTCCGTAATGGCTCACAGCTACCTGGCCTGAGAGGCAGGAAGGCTCCCTAGTGCAATGTGAACATCAACAGCGAGAGGGAAAACACAGGCCCCCACAGTGCATACAGCGATAGTGCCAACCCCAGGGCGATGCCACTTTCCTTGCATCCCCATCATTGATGAAGAATTGATGAGGCCCAGGAACCATCACAGGCCCTAACCCTGTCCAAGGCACGTTGTATTATCCCTGCAAATGGTCTTCATCCAAGCTAAACAGTGCCTAGTGCGGTGCCACTCCCTGCATTGTTTACAGGTGAGGGGACTCTTCCTCCTCTCAGAGGACTGTGAAGGGAACAAGCAGGTCACAGCCATTTCTGTGTGGTGATCATAGGGCATTACATTACAAGAGCCTCTGCCTGGGAAGACTGACCCCTCCCCAAAGCCACTGAGCTTTAAGGAGAGGAATGGGGCTCAAGGGAAGGAGGGACAGGAAATGGGAATTCAGTTCAGCTAAGTCTAAACCTCGTTTAAAATATATTTTGGTACGGCTCCAATTATGCTTCTCAACAAGGGCATTTTTCTTTACTTTTTTCTTTCTTTCTTTCAATGCTCTAAATGTAAAAGTTGGAAAGAGGATCCGAATGAAAGCAGTCTAGTGATAGCTAAAGCCAAAAATAAGCTCAAAATGATGCTAATTACTTAAATACCTCAGGCTAAGTGAAGTCTGGATGCCTTGTAAGGGCAACTGTGAAGCAATCTTCCTACTCATGAGAGAGCTCCACAGGGCACCAGGCTGGGGGCAGTGGGCTCCATCTCAGGTGGACCACCATCTCTAAGTGTGGTGAGCTGTCACATGGAGCTAGTGAGGCCAACCTGACCCTCCACAGACTAGGTTGGGGACTTACTGTGCACAGCTGTTGGAACAAAACAAGAGTCACATAGTCTAGCAGTGTCGGGTGCTTAGGAGGGTGGGTGTTCGAGGAATTCCCCAGCACGTTATTGTTCCACACCCACCCTTTGCTTTCTTCATGACATCAATATGCACATGACTCAAATGACTTGCTCTCCGTCACTCACTGTCTTTTGGGAGTTGTTGGTTTATTTATTTAGTTTTGTTTTGCAGCAGGTAGGGCTATTGACCCCAGGGGCTCTAGATACCTGATCCTCTTTTTGCTTTTTCTGTTTTGAAACAGGACCCCTTTCAGTAAGTTGCCCAGCCTTGAACTCATGGTCTTCCTGCCCAGCCCCTCACACAGACTAACTAGCCTGGATTATAGGCCTGTGGACTAGGCCTGGCTCATAGTTTCCTTTGAGAGTCCCTTCTCTGATTCTAAGCCTTTATGGATATTTCTCAAAGAATTTCTTGGCTCACCAGTACCCAGAAAGACCAACAATAGAAAGTAGTTCTGAGAACAAGTCAGGGGATAAATGAGCACCCAGGTCCCTTCCAGAAAGTCACTGGCATCCTTGGAGCTGAGAAGTCTTGCGGCAATGAAGCTGAAACACTTGTGTTCCTCCATCCCTTGAGAGTTTCATAACCAGTTTGATCACACAAGCCATTTTTTTCAAATATTACCCATTAGTAACTCCCAAATGCAGCTTAGAAAAATGTCATAGAGGGTGATGGTGATGATGGTGGTGGGGATGATGTTGATGATGGTGATGCTGATGGTGATGGTGGTGGTGGGGATGCTGCTGCTGCTGCTGAGGAGGAGGACATGGTGATGATGTCCATCAGTTAAATCCTCTTCACATGTCAGGCATAGACATTTAACTCCCAAGCAACCAAATGAGACAAATGGCTCTTTCCTAATCTCTGCACATATGAGCCCTTGTCATGATATCACCCAGGAGCTCAGACTAGAGAGGCAGGGTTTAGAATTGGATTGGTGAACAGCCATCCAGCATGTGGCTTATAGCAGCCCGTAAAATATTATAGCTCTACCCTTTCTCTGCATAGAATATGTAAGAGATGGAGCGATTTGAGCCAATGTGGCTCCACCAGGCAGCAGCCACGAGAAGTTTGCAACAGGCCAGGAGCTGCTCTTGTAGTGAATTCACCCCCTCTCCCAGCTCCAGAGCCTTGCGTTCCTCGTGCTCAAAGCTGTTCGGGTTGCCTGGCTACTCACTCATGGAAACCTGTTGTGGTGCCTGTTGCTATAAACACGTTTTCAATTTGCATAAGTATGTGACATTGTAAACGTTCCTGAGAGATCGTATCCACATTGTTGGCACGAGGCCCACAAAAACCCAGGTAGATGCACGGACAATGTGCATGCTCTTTGACTAAAAGAGAGAAAAGACAAAACTTGTTTCTGCTCCCTGTGCGAGTAGATGGGGCAAGAAATAGAACACATACCCAACCCAGTAAGCGTAGCTTGCTTTGTTTTCCTTTGAAATTATTTAAGAGTTATTTTTCTTGTACCTCCTAAGCCACCTGTCACACTTGAAAAGACAGAATGGGACTATTAAGATTACATAAATGGATTTGTGCTTTGGAACAGCAGATGTGAGTACAGCAGTCTGAGAACAGGAGGGTGTTTACAGATCCACCATGTTGACACGTGACATCTTGTAGGGGTGGAATCTGAGGCTGCTGACCTACACAGGATGGTGACAGTCCGGCTAGAGGCAGACCAGGACTGGACTTGCAGAGCCAAGCTCCCTGTTGCTTTCCCAAACACTCCAGACAAATAACGCCTCCCCACCCTACCCCACACACATGTACGCTCATTAGATAGTAAAATCCACATAGACACTACTATACGGAAATGACCCCTTTGGTATCAGAGCCAACCAAGCCTTGAGTCCTGACCTCTCTGAAGTCTCCTGTAGCATCTCCAGCTCCTGGTGTTAGCCAGCCCTTTCGAGCTAGTGGGACTGGTGTGCTTTCTGACACAGTTTCTTTGAACCTCTAAAAGCCCCCTAATGAGGTGGGTGTTATTATCTCTGCTATTTGGATGTGGAAATTAAGTCAAATAATGTCCCCCAATTACACAGCTGGGAGGCAGACTGAGACTAAGCCTAGGCTCAGCTGAGTGGGAGGTTGGGTTTCATCCACTTCATGGCCTATTGGGGAGACAGTGAGTATACAGGAAGTTCCTTTGCCCACACGGGGTGCTTTGCAAAGCCAAGTCCTACCCCCTGATGTCTACTGGAGTCATCCATCAACTACACTCAATCCAGTAGAAACAGATGCCAGTTTATCACATTTTCACTTGCTCCAAACGGCCTTTTGCTTCATTCATTGACAGCCCCCCAAACCCTGACTTCTGGATGTCCTCATACCTGCCAAGCAGATTGCCACTCAAGAGGCCCAGAAGCCACGAGACTACCTCAGCATGCCAAATTGACAGGGAGTTTTGTCTCAGAGCCAGGTATAAAAATTCTGTACCCCGACACCATCCTAGGCAACTACGGTTCTCCTGATGGCTGCTTGCCCCAACCCACTGGTCTCCCAGTATATCCTGAGAGCTCTCCAACCCAACAGTTAAGCAACAGGACTCACTACAATGAAGAGCTGGGGTTAAAAAAAAAAAAAAGGGGTGGTGGTGGAATAAACAACCCTAGAAACCCAGGAAGCCATGGCTTGGGCCAGTCTGAACGTCCCCTGTGGGAACTGTAGCGTGTGCCTGTCCCACTGGTTCACTGTGGGGAGTCAGAGTCGCGAGCGGGCACTGGCAATCTATGAGAAAAACCAGTCTTTCTTCCCCGCCCCCACATTCACCTTGCAGTTGCCTTGAGGCAGGGCACCTCAGCCTGGAGCACCAGTATCCTGTGGCAGAGGATGCCTGCACTGATGGAGTGAGAAGCTGGGAGCGGCAACTATAGGCCCTCAGCGCTGGTGTCCAGGCTAATGGAAGTGAGGAGATAATGGGAGGGAGGAAATTAGTGTTTACTGAGCACATACTATCTGCCAAGAACTTGACAGCTATAATCTTAGTTAATCCTCGCAGAAATCCTATGAGGTAGGAATTATTATCCCTTTTGTGCCAGTGAGGAAACCGGGGGTCAGCAAGGTTAGGTAACTTCCCTGGGGTCACATGACTCCTGGGGTGGAGCCAGAATTGCAGTTGTGTCTTTTGATTCCAAATTTTAAGGTCTTTCTGTGAGCACTGGTACCCTAGGAGATCAACTCAGAAGTGCCAACTCTGTTGCTTGAGCCTATTGCCTGGTGAGGCTGAGTAACAGCTCAATTTTGCATCTTACAGTGCAAATGGGGAAAAATATAGTGATGGTCTCCAAGGGTGCCTGTGGCCTAAGTGAAGAGTGCGTCTAGAGTACTTAGGGCAACCAAACTCAGGGCACAGCGCTGGGAGTTGTACGGAAGAGTCCGGGGATTAAAAGGCCCGGAGGGGTCAGGAGCTCCATAAGGAGACTATCAAAACTGGCAGATCTGGACCCTACGGTTCTTACACAAACTGATGCACCAACCAAGAACAATGCACGCAAAGCATCCAGACCCCCTGTTCAGATCTAGCCAATGGACAGCTCATTCTTCACAGTGGTGGGGGGAGTAGGTACTGCCTCTGACATGAACTCTGGTGCCCATGATTTGATCATGTCTCTTGGCAGGGAGACCCTATGGGCACATAGAGGAAGGGGGATGCAGGCTATCAAGATGAGACCTTATAGGCTGTGGTCAGCCAGTGGGGCAAGAGGCTCCACCCCCCGAGAGGTAATGTGGGATGTAATGTGAATAAATTATAATAAATAAAAAAGAAAATTTTAAAAAGAAAAGAAAAGGCAGTGCAGATTCACTTCTCTGAAGACCCACTCAGGCAGGCTCAGGGTTAGGGTTAGGGTTAGGGTTTGTGTCTTGGAGAAGGGAAATGTTCTGGCCTAGCAGTAAGAGTGGGGAGTGGGTGAAGTGGCTGCACACCTTTATCCCGTGTGAAAATGAGGAACTGAAGAGCTGGCAAGGGTGAGAAGAGCCTTCTTTGTTTTGTGTTAAAATGTAATTTTTTTAAAAAGTGCAATTGTTTCTTATGTTTATTTTCTATTTTGTAATTCATTTGATAGGTTTTTTTTTTTTTTAATATCTTTACTTGATAAAATAAAGACCCAGCTAAATGTAAGGGAAATTACCAGGCCCAGATTCTCAGAGGCACTGCTAGCTCTCTACTGAAGTGGAGCTCCCCTTTCCCCACGTGTGGTTCCACCTACCCATGGTCAACTGGTGTCCAAAAGTGTTAACTAGAAAATTCTGGAAATACACAATTAATAAGTCTTAATGTTCTGTAAAGGACATGGCCCTAGTTGTTCTATATTATCATTAGCTTTTGGTCCTGCCCTCTCACTGTGCTAATTTACACTAATATCCATTATAGTTGTGTGCGTATAGGGACCGGCATTGTATATGTAAGGTTCTAACCTGTTGGTGTTCCCCTGCCACCTACGAAACCTTCCACCCAAGGTTTGCCCTGCCTGCAGGAAGTGCAGAGATAAAGATGAAGCGGAGACTGAGGGAATGTCCAACTGATAGCTGGCCCAACCTGGGACCTACCCCATGGGAGAGAGCCAACCTCTGACACTATTAATGATACTCTGCTCTATTTACAGACAGGAGTCTAGCATAACTGGCCTCTAAGAGGCCCTACCCAGCAACTGATCGAATCAGATGGTGGAATTCATATCCAAGTATTAGGCGGAGCTTGGGGAGTCCTTTCAAAGAGTTGTGTGGTGGGGAGGGGACAAGAAAGACACAAGAAGATCAATCAGAATCCATTAACCTAGACCCATGGGGGCTTACGAAGATGGAAGCACCAACCAAAGAGCATGCATACACTGGACCTAGGCCCAAAACACACAAGTAACCTATGGGCAGTTTGATCTTCCTTTGGGTCCCCTAACAAGTTGAGCAGGTGCTGTCTATGCCATGGATTCTGTTGCCTGCTTTCCATCACTTCCCTCAACGGGGCTGCCTTGCCTGGCCTCGGTGGATGAGAATGAGCTCAGTTCTGATGCGACTTGATATGCTGGGGGCGGGGGTGGGCTGGTTGAGGATGGGGGTTCCCCTTTTCTGAGAAGAAGGAGAGGAGGGTATGGGGAAGAGGGCAGGAGGGAGGGAACTGGAGGAGGGGGAATGCGATCGGGATGTAAAGTGAATATATAAATTAAAAAAATAAATTACAAAGAAAATAAAAAGTAATAAAATGGTTCTGATCTATAAGACAGTTCACACACCCACTGAGAGTCTCAGGATGTGTCCCCATGGATAAAGGGATCCACTGGAGTCAGAAACAGGAAGTAAGTATAATGTGGACTCACCTCTTCCAGGGACAGAACTACTAAGTAGCTGCTGCTGTCTATGGATGGGGCAGCAGACTTGGTCCAGGTCTTCAGAGATGCCCAGGGTGGGGGGGGGGGGTTAGTGACTTGTTTTATTCACTCTGATCCCTGTTCTCTAATGTGAGAGCTAAAAAGCTACCCCAGCTGCCCACCCTCACCCTCGTCTTTGTGTTCCTCCCCTCTTCCAGCAGCTTCCATGGCTGCCCCTCCCTCTCAGCAAGCACTGGAATGTGTCCTTCCTCCCTCCCAGGCCTGTTCAGGGCTTATCGCTGATCTCCTGTCTTTCAAAGCCAGGCCTGACAACTGTGATTTCTCATCTCCAGGTGCAAAGGAAATTGCCCTGTGTAAGTGTCTGCACGTCTCAGGCCCTCACCCCGAGGCTTGCTCATAGCCTGTCAGCAGAGTCTACACTAATGAGATTAAAGTTGGAACTTTCATATATATATATATATACGTCCAAAATTCTTACTTCTTACGATGAGTCCCTGCTTCAATTGATAGGATAGTAATTTTGAATCTTGGAGTGTCCCTTTCAGGGCATTTTAGTCATATTCTGGAAACAAAAGAGCAGTTGAGTGTCCCCAAGACAAAAGCACACAAGGAAATGTGTGGGATGGGCCTGGCCAGGCTGGTGTCCCAGGTGCAAAGGTCACTCAGGTCCTGTAGGGCAACTTCATTCCTGTGAGTTGGTTCTTCTTTTAATTGGGATTTTCTTTCTCAGATGGCTTGTTTGGGGGTCTCACAGGAGTTTGGGTGGAAAGGCTTACATCTGAAGGCTTAAGATGTGTATTTTTCTTGCAGAGCACTCAGCTCCCAGCACCCACACTGGGCAGCTCACAGCCACCTATAACGGTCAGAGGACCTAGCGCCCTCTTCTGACCACAGCAGACGCTTGCATTTGTGAGGCATGCATAAACTCACATAGGCACACGCACATACCCAGAAATAAAAACAGATAAATTAAAGCAAAATGAGATACAAAAGCACCCAGAAGCAAGAAAGGGCGAACAACCTGGAATTTCATGGAGAAAGAGGGACCAACAGGAAATGATGGTAGAGGGAGGCTTCTCTGAAGAAGAGGGGGTGATCCCAAAGGGTAATCAGTCTCTGGATGGCTGGGCAAAGGTATTGATGCAGCCGGACGGGACTAGGACGTGCATTCATTGCCTTCAGACTGACCCATCACCTACAAAGCAAAGGTTGAAGAAAGAGCTGAGACTCACGTTCTTGCCTCCACTGCTTTGGAATCAATCTCAAATCCGCTGAACCTGCTTCCTCAGAGAAAGATGAGTGTGACCTTCCTTAGGCTCCTTCAAGTCCTAATCGTTTTTCAAGATGTGAATTGTGATGGTCTTGTCCTGCTGTGGAGAATCTCTGAAACTTGGGCTGCACTTTCGATTCGTAAGATAGGCAATGATCCAGATGCAAACACGTCTACAACAGGCCATGGGAAAGCCAAAACAGCCTGGAGTGATAAGGAACATTCTGCAAACCAGTGTTCTAGAACAAACCACACTACCCAAGGCCACCCTATGGGCTTCATATGCAGCATGATCAATTTTAGGAAGCATCTTTGTTTTCTGTTACTATAACAAAATACCCGACGATGAGTTATTTATAAGGAAAAAAATCCAAACACATAAAGTTGGCATCTGCTCAGCTTCTGGTAAGGGTTTTGTGCTGCTCCAACTTATACTGGAGAGCAGGTAAGCCAGCAGGCATGTGTGGGATTAACAAAACACACAGGTAGGCTTGCTTTACAATAATCTGATCTGGAGGTGACCAGCCTGGACCCAAGTGAGTGAGAACTCACACAAGAAAACCACCAGTCTTTCTCAAATTTCAACATGGGAGAGATGCTAGCAGCAGAAAGGACAGCTAGCTTTAGAAGGATCTACACACAATTCATGTCCACTTCTGGGTCATTGGTTCTATCCTCTTTCCATCTCCCTTTCAACCTTTTGTATTTCTAGTCATGGACAAAGGTCCTCCTCCATGACCCTTTATTGGTGATGACTACTACTGTCCATGAGGCATAAGCAAGGTATGTGTCTCTCTGTAGCCTGTCACTGTGGGGTAGAATGCCTGTGCCTAGATGAAGGCATCTTGCTTGCCCGACAGTGTCAAGATGCTGAGCAGCAACCAGTAGGGAGGTGGACCCATGCTCCCACTGAGTTGAACCTTGAAGATGCTATGCTAAGTACATAAACCCATCACAAAGGATGAACGTTATGCTTATCACTCACACCAGGTCCCCAAGGCATCAAGGAAAAAGTAGAGTGAGGCTTCTCATGTTGGGGGAAAATAAAGGGATGCTGGAGATGTGATGGTCACATGTGAATGTGCTTATCGCTGAGAACCACACAGCTTCAAGAAGCACATTGATGCCCTGTGCACTTCACCGCAATAAAGAAAACTGATTTACCCCTCCTCCTCCACTGGGCCTCTTCAGCCAATTTGTCCACTCATTGAAGTTTACTAGCCTTCGTCAGCATTTGGTTTTCAGCAGGCCTAGTGAGTTTCCATGTGCAGAGCTAAGTGGTAGCTAACTGTGGATATATTGGTAATCCACTTGGCTTGGGAGTTTCAGTAATATTTTTATATGCCGCCTACCCATGGGTTCTGGATATTGTTCAGCAGCTCGAGAAGGAGGTGGTGCTTCGGTGGTATAGCTAACTCAAGTTAAGGGGAGGTGAATTGGGGGCGAAGTCGAAGGATAAAAATAACAAGAACTAATAGGAGTGTGAGCTATGGACCACTGGCTAGCGAAAGAATGGGCCAATGGAGAGGGCGGTGGTGAGTGGGAGTTCCAGACTGCTGCGCAGGCCCCTCCCACTGGGGGGCTGCCAGTTCCAACTGTGAGTGACTCAGAAGAGCCAAGGATGGTGACACTTCGCTGACATCTCAGGAAAATAAGCTCTTATCTCCCTTTGCTGCCTCTCCCTGTGTCACTTCCCACCAACCCCTTCTATTGGCGTGAGAAGCTGGAGTGCCCGAAGCAAGCACTCTGCTAATTAATTGCCCTCTGCCTGTGGGCACAGGTGTGCTTTAGTAAAGATTTCCATGCTTTGGGAAATATATACTTTGGGTTGCAATGGCTTCCCAGCTGGCCCAGGTTCTTAGAGCCTCTCTACCCAGGACATTTCTGTGACACCAGATCCCTTCAGTATAGCAATTCATACTTCTTGGACGCCAACTTTCCAGCAGAAATGGGGTCTTAGAAATCACCTGGAAGCACTCCTCAAAGGTCAGAATTAGGGCTGGAGAGATGGCTCAGAGATTAAGAGCACTGGCTGCTCTCCCAGAGGACCCAGGTTGGATTCCCAGAATCCACGCAGTGGTTCACAACTGTAACTGTCGGGAACTCTAATCCCAGGGAACCTGATACCATCTTCTGGCCCCGGCAGGCATGGCACAAGCATGATATGGAGACATACATGTGCTCAGTCATACACATGAAATTTAAAAAGTCTGTGCGCTATTGCTGGACTCGGATTATATAGACTGTGGTTCGCAGGTCTTCAGCATTTGCAGCTGTTCTGAATATTACCCTGTTCCGGCATGCCCACCCTTTAGGTGTGTACCCCTGGGATATGACAATGCCTGTCCACACTAAAACTTAGAGATGCATGTTCACAAGAGCACTGTTTGCAATGTTTAAAATGTAGAAATAATTCCAATGAGTTGTGAATGAAAATGAAACATGGTGCGTCCGAACTATGGCATATCATTCAGCTATTATAAAGGGATGACAAGATTGATTCTACAAGATGGGGCAATTCTGAGCACACTGTGCTGAGTGAAAGAAGCCAGCCACAGAGGACAACGCATTCCATAATCACAGTTATATAAAATTTCCAATGCATAAAAGTCAACAGAGACAGAAGGGAAGTGTATAGTTTCTCAGGGATGATGAGTAAGAGAGACACAAACATGATAGCAAAGCACACAGTGTTTTTTTTTCCCCTTTGAGGTAATTATACACAGATTTGTAAATATAATATATTCACCAAACTGAAACTTTAAGTTGGTGAATTTTATGCTATGTGACTTCTTATGAATAAGGCAGCTAAAGCTCCCACAATACCAAATTGTTATAATGACATTAAATTGTTATAAGAGAAAATAACTTTTGGCTCAGCTTGAAATTGACTGTGACTATGGGTGGGTAACTTCTGCCCTCTGCCTTAGGGTCTTTTTCTCTTCACTGTATTTTAACCCTCATGCTACCCCTCCACTGAGCTGGGCCATCTTTCTAGCTCCAAGTAAGCACCACCTCTCTGCTCACTCATCTGTCAACAGCCCTATGACAGTCCTCCCACGGACCAACCGATAGTCCATGACTGTCTTCCCATGGATCTACCTATGGCCCCATGACTGTCCTTACACAGATCTACCTATGGCCCCAT
>OU015749.1:89633103-89643244 GCA_907169655.1 Acomys percivali
CCTCCCAGGGATCTACCCACAGCCCATGACTGTCCTCCCAGGGATCTGCCCACAGCCCATGACTGTCCTTTCATGGATCTACCCACAGCCTATGACTGTCCTCCCACAGATGTACCCACAGTCCCAAGACTGTCTTCCCATGGATCTACAAACAGCCCATGACTGTCCTCTCATGGATCTACCCACAGTCCCATGGCTGTCCTGTACATAAATCTAACTCACAGCCTCACGGCTCTCCCAAACTATCCATTCTTAAAGGTCCTGCTAACATTACTCCCTGTCACAGCCCAGTGCTTGCTCCTGTCTTTCTAGGACCTTGGACCCAGTGCTTACATTTTCTGTCTTTGCTTCCTTTTCTTGAAAATGACAGTATCAGGCTACCAGCACAGTCTGAGAAATAATTATTAAAGATGTTCAAGATTCCTGGGGATGTTTTCAAACAAGAGTGACATAGTTAAGTGAAGTTGAGAAACACTGAATTAAAGGGTACCAGAAGACTTCTCAGAGACTTTAACATCTGATACTCAACTTTTCTTGGCCTTACACACACACACACACACACACACACACACACACACACACACACTTTTCCCAACAAAATTATGGCCACAGTGTACTGGAATTATTGATCTTTAAGACTTCTTATAGAACCAATACAATTTTTGAAAGTTTTTGCTTTTTATTTTCTCTGGCTTCATAGATAACCTTCCCAGTGTCTCTCTGCTTTGGCATCATCTTAAACCTGTCTGCATGCCTGTAACAGTTTATGCAGGTCTTGCAGTGTGATTATGTCACTGTACTTGAAGTAGAAAGATAAACTTCCATTGTGATTTACACCCAGTATGATGTCATGGAAAGGAAGAAACAGACAAACAGGGGCAAAACGCACCCTAGGCTGGGGAACTAAACATCCTGGTCCTGCCACTAGCCTTGCTGTCTTAGTCAGTACAGGCTGCTGTAACAAAATGCCAGAGACTAGGTGGCTTACAAACAATATAAACCGACTTCTTATGGTTCTGGTGTGATTACTGTTCACTTTCTGACTTGAGAATGGTGACTCCTCTCTGTGTCCTCACATGATAGAAGGGGAGGCTCTCCCTCAGACCCTGCTCATGAGGAATCTCTTATTCTGATCTAATCACACCCGAAAGATTGCATCTCCTACCATCAGTTACAGCTTGGATTTCTTCAAATGAATTGTAGGAGGATCTTAGCATCAAGACCATGACAACTGCCATGACTATGGGCAAGTGGTAATTTCTGCATCTGTTTTCTCACCCTCAGTGTAGAGAATGGATGCCTTATCTACACTACTATGGGAGGGAAAGTGGACACAGAGCCCCAGTACCTGGCACTTGGGGGACCCTAGTTACTACTCCCTCTAGAGAGATTGCTTCTTTACTCTCCTGTTGATCCTTGAAGGCCTTACCAAATCCCAGCCACCAGCACATCATCCCAGCACCCACACTTTGCCCAGAACATGACTTACTAAGTATGGATTAGGATTCATCTGTGTGTGGTGTTGGGTGTGTGTGTGTGTGTGTGTGTGTGTGTGTGTGTGTGTGTGTGTGTTCCCTGCACATGTGTCTGTGTACTAGATGCATGCAGTGCCAATAGATGCCAGAAAAGTACGTTGGATCCTCTGTAATTGAAACTACAGATGGTTATTAACAGCCATGTGGGTGCCAGGAACTGAACCCCAGTCCTCTGCAAAAACAGCCAGCGCTTTAATGTAGTGAGACATCTATCTCCAGCCCCAGATTCATCTTATTAAGGTGGATTAATGATGGATTAATTTTTCAGGAGGAAGGCAGCATTTACCTTCTGCTCAGGCAGTTTGACTGGGGGTCCTGATACTTCGCTGCGGGGTGACCTCAACTCAGAGCTGTGCATGAATAAAATCCCCATCTGGTTTTATTTGGAGTTAGCACCCCTAACCAGGCATATCCTGGGGCAGTTCAGCAAGGCAATGCTAATATAGAGCCCACAGCAAAAGAATTGGAGCAGAACAAATTCACTAAGTATGTATGTTCTTGTTAAGCCTCAGGAGATTCTTAAGTCTCACTTTTGATACAGTCAGCAAGGCGTGTTTGGGAAAGGACATGCTGGCTCAGGAGTGGGGGTCAGCTTCCTTGCCAACAACACCCTGTTCTTCCTGCTAAAACATGAGGGGTTTTCTGATGCACAATTAATGGCTGGGAATCCTGAAGGACACCACACAGCTAAGTGAAGTCTGGGACTTGGTCTTACAGATGCAGTTTGTAGAGAAGACATGATGTGTACTCATGAGCGCGAACTGAAAGTGAAATTGAAAGGCAGTTCATAGCCTGGCTGAGCCTCCCTGAGCCCTGATGGGAAAATAAGTTTTCCTTTGCTCTCTCTACCAAGGTCATCAGTATTCCTCATATGTATTTCACTGTCAATGCCTCCTCTTTCCTGGTGCTACGGCTAGAAAATGGATTGTTCTCTAAAGGCCAATATGTTCTCTCTGCAGAAGGCAGCATGGAATCTGGAACCCTCATTCTTTCACTTGTCGTAGCTTTCTCTCCATAAAATGAATGGTTTTCTTCATTGCATCTTCCCATCATGATAAGCTTTGGGACCCCAGTCCAGCCCCTGGGGAATAAAGACAGTAGGTCTTGCCTGATCATGGACAGAAACCTTCAGTCATGAGCCTAAATGACCCTTCAAAGGCAGGCCCCATGCCCAGGACTAGTAAGGGAACACAAAATGGGCTCTGTGGTTTTTTGTTTTTATTTGGCTTAGTTTGGTGTTTTTAATTTTGTCATACACACACACACACACACACACACACACACACACACACACACACACACATATATAATTGGAGTTTTTTTAAGTTAATTTGATTTGAAAGAGAGAGTGTGTGCAAACATGAAATTTGGTGGGTAGGGAGGTGGGGTGGATCTGGGAGGAGCTAGAAGAGGAAAAATATGATGGAAATATATCTTCTTTTGGCCTTGTTTGTCCTCAACCAAGGGGATGTGGATAAACACCAAGTTTGTTGGAAAGCCTCTGTATACATTTAATCAGTTGATTCTCACTACAATTCAGTGAAACAGGTACTCCCCAACTCTATGTGTGGGAGACTCAGACTAGTGAAGAATCCCAAAGTCCTGATACAGTTTTGTTATATTGAAATGATACATTCTAGAGGTCTTGATAAGGTTTATTTTTTCTGCTAGTTAAAGGGTTAAAGGTCAAGAAAAAATCTGGAGCACAATAGGTAGCAGCAGAGAAATAAATCTCAAGCACCTCAGAAAGAATCAACATTCGAAGAAAGATGTTTATTGAGGGTGAGGAAACATGCACATACAACAGGACATAGAACAGAAGACTGGGGCAAAGCAAGGTTGGAGAGCTTAGAAAGCTGAACATCCAGGCTCTTCTCCAGGGATGGGCTTTTAAAGCCTCTGTAGAGTTTCCCTCCCCCACTCTAGGGATGGTCAGATTAATGACAGATGGAATGGTTGATTGCCCAGAACTATTGTGTGCCAGTGTCCTGATCTGGCCTAGAACTTGTAGAGCCAGCCCATTAGCAGGGGAGCTGCTCATAGGAGACAAGAGGTTGAGTATAAAGCTGGCTAACTTGGAAATTTGACACTTTTATTTCCCAGCCATGGCCTCTCTTCCTATCTGTCTGCCTAACAGGGAGTCTAACTCCTTTCTTCTCAGTCCCAGAGCTAGCGGGCAGCAGAGCAGAATCTAAACCCCAATATCCAAGTGCAAAGTGTAGATTCTCAGCTTTCACAAGGGGCTTCCGCTAGGGATGGATGTGGTATCACCACCATTCTAACAAGGTGGCCATTCCATGTTATGACTGAGAAGGAATCTAATAGGATGTGTCTACTATCTCACTGCACTCTGGAAAGTTTCTGGCATGTGGTCTCTGAATGTTTTCAGGAAGAGCCTAGTGTGGCACAGTCAAAGCTGGAAGCTCTCTGAGAGGGAGACAATTGAAAAGACCTGATCTGCATTTAATTTAATTAAGCATTCCTAGTTCAGAGCCATACACTTCCATACCTGGTTGGTTTGAAATATCCTCTAAGACTCAGCCTCCTTTGCCTGTGCTGGCCAATAAGTGCTCGAGGCTGGTGGTTAGAGATGAGGCTGCTCTTGAATAGCTCAGTTCACTGTTTACCTTGACAGGAGGGAGGCAGAGAATATTCTGAAGACATGCTTGCTCCTGTGCCTCTGTAGCAAAGTGAGCCAAGTGTCTTCACAGGGTTGGGTGGGCCTGCTCCCCTCCAATCCAGGATATGCTGTCCAACCCCTCCTGACTCCAGAGTGGTCTTTAAAGCAGAGCTTTTTCTGTCTTGGCTAGGGTCATCCCCAAGAGAGAGAATTCCAAAGCTTGCCTGCAAATGATTGGGAGATGTGGTTCCAACAAGTGAAAGAGTAAAATGGGGTAGGGTGGGGCAAAGGGAAGTGACAGAGAGGGCAATGTGAGGAGCTGGTCTTTGAAGAGAGTCTATCATGACTGTCTAATGAGCCTTATGAAACTACCCTAAACAGCACACTCCAGTGACAGTAGGAAGTGTTGCTCCCACAGCCTCTACTTAATGATCTCTAGCACTCCCATACTTCAAGTGGCCTTTTCTAGAGCAAGAAATGGAGCCTTGAAATTTTTCACCAGTGCAAACCCTGTCCAAGTCTGCCTAGGATTATCACAGCATCATGACTAGATTGAAAGGAAAGGCCAAAAAGATTTTGAAGTTGTGTTTAAGACCTTTCCAATGCCTGTGTGGACTCATACAACCTCACTGAGTAAAGAGCAGGGCAGCATCGTTGAGGTTGTTACCAAATGCACTCACCTGTTACAACCTGGCCCTACTCTCAGTGTCTGCCAGAAAACAGCATGCAGAATGTGTAAGGAAGGGAAATTTCACTTTTTCTGCTTCTATATAAATGTAGTTTCTGGCCCCAATTTATACTTGGAACACAACCATGGATGCTGATAAATTTGTGGTTCTGGTCATGTTGGTGTGGAATGAATGACAAGAGACACTAAGACATGCTTCCTCTTCAATCCAAAATCCTGCATATCCCAAGACCTAAGACCACTACCCAAGAACACTTGTATGCTGTTGAATAAAGCACTTCCACATATTTTATTAACCTTCAGACTAAATCTCATGAGGTACAAGTAAAAGGAATTTATTGTCTAGACAAGCAGGCTGATGCTCAGCAATGCACCAATCCATTCAAAGCTTCCAACCACTGACTGGTAAAGCTAGAAATGTGTCCTCAATCACAATTCTCAGTCTGGATCTTTGAACGGTGTGGCTTGAATACTTTACCTGATCAGCTTTTGGTTTCTGGGGAGTGGGTGTGGTTTACCTAGCTCACAGAGCAGCTGTCTGACTGGTAAAGGTGAATCCATGATTAGAACAAGCTTCTGCTTAGACTCCTGGAGCTCCTTAAGAAGAAACAGGTCCCTGCGTTCCTAGTGCTCAGTCCTTAGCAAGTGTTCAACAAGAGCATCTGAACACACAAGGAGCAAGAGACACAGCCTATTTGCTCAGACTTACAGCAGAGTTCAAGTGTGATATAAAGAACTCTTTTTTCCTGACTAACCGAAGACTATATGAACATGAGACCCCACTGCTCTAATTTTTTAATGTTTCCCACAAAAAAACCCCACAAGATCAACACCAGAAAGTTAACAGTACTGTGTTTTAAGAGAAAACATCTATTCCTCAGATTCCAGTTCAGTTTCAACAACTGTCTTGAAAATGTCCTTTATAAGGATCCAGTCAAGCTCCACCTGTGCATCTGTGTCTCCACTTCTCTCTATGCTAGAACAGGATGTACTCTAGATCCTTGGCTGGCCCTTGGCTCTCGAGCCATATGAAGAGCTATGAAGATTACAAGCCACTTCTCATGTGGAATATCTCCCGTTCTGGGTTTGCCTGACTTCTTTGACTGTGCGACCTTGACCAGACTGTCTCAGAATGATGTCAGATTCTTGCCACTGCATCCTCTAGGATGACAGCAAAGTCTCATTACTGACCACACTGAACTTGATCATTTGCTTAAAATTGGCCACTCTCCTCTGCTCTGGAGTGAAAACAGATGACAGGTATTGAAGGTGGTGAGACTGTAATTCTCCCATTTTTTAGAATCATAGTATAAATTTATTCACTTAATAATAATTTAAATGTTACGTGAATGACAATTAATTATAAATGCATTCACCTTGAATATGCTATGTCCTATTCTTCCCTATCTGCTGCTGCTATTATTTATTTTGTACTCTAGTTAACTCAGATTTGCCCAGTTGGAGCCCATTCAGACTGGCTGTGTCCTGATTCCTCCTAACTTTGTAACCTAGTTTCCTTTGTACTTTCCTGGCCCTACCCCAAGAGCCACGCACTTCTTTTGGGAACTCTGGTTTGTTTGCAGATGACTATTTGCAACTAAGATCTGGGCCCTAAATGTACACAACACTGGTTTTGGATCTCACTGTTTCCAGTTATTTCAGTAGGCAGAGCCAAGACACCCAGACGCATGAGAACTTACACAGAATCACTCATGCACCAATACACACACACACACACACACACACACACACACACACACACACACACCTGCACACACATGTATTTCTACCTCTAGCTTCATACTGAGAACCACGAATCTACACCGTCTTCAACCCAACACCCTTGGGTGCATTCTGATTTTCTTCTTTACTATATCTGTAGCTGCTTCCTCCAATGCTACAATACTAGCCTCCCATTATCACTGCTGATATGCTTGTTTGGTCAGTCCCTCTGAGTGTCGACTCTCTCCAGTTGCCTTCTCTCCCATGTGTATGCTCATTCTCTCGAGTCATGCTCTTTATCCAAGCAGTTCTCACCCCTCCCCAACATGGGCACCTGTCTCCAGCACTGACATTTCTCAGGAAAGGAAAGAGAGAATTCTGTAACACTTTTAGAGGGAGAATGTCAATGTTTCTCTTCCTCTGTCTCTCTCTGTGCCTGTCTCTCTGTCTCTGATCTGTCTGTCTCTCCCTCAACCCCCCCCATGCATGCACACACACATGTACCCCAGATTTACAGGAACCCAGGATGGAAAGTAGGCTGATGAGGAAGCAATGCTTAATAACCATGGTAAAGATGCCCCCAGAGAGGAAGACTTGGAAAACACACAAGAGGGCTTCCAGGGAGTCAAGGATGTCATGTAATCCGAGGACTGATGGAAAGTTAGGTATCAGTAAGAGCTAAAATTCTTTTTGGAGAGTGATATTACAAAAAAAAAATAACAACAAACATGTGAGTATAGAGGCACAGCTTCCCTACTTTGCATACACATATTTGTGATAAAATCATAGCTCAGAGCTGACACTGGCCCTGGCACCTCATGGGCAAAGAGAGCAAAGTGTTCAACAGCACGCAGATGAGAACCCATGCTTCCTGAACCTAACAGGACCCTCAACAATTCAACCTCAGACCAATAAGGATTTTTCTGTTATATTTCTCCATTGCACTATTATCTCAAGCTTTCTCTACTTCAGTCCAGCCGTGTTTATGGTTGTTTTGGAAGGGTTTCCTCATCATCATTTTTTCTGAGATTTTTACATAGACCAATACATGGATAATATTTTTTGTACTTATGTTTCTTAAGTTCCCTTTCTTTTAAAAATATTCCTATATTCTAATGCTTGAGGCAATTAAAAATTATTCTTGACCATTATATCTTAAAATATTGATTCTGCCGTTTCTCTTTTCATATTATATTCTGCCATTTTCAAGTTTATTGGATACCTTTTAAAAATACAAATTTTATTTGCATGCTGATACCTTGCTTGGGTACAACTATAATCATTAAAGTCTGCAATAACAAATACTTTCTACTTGTGCTGGTTAGTTGTGTGTGTGTGTGTGTGTGTGTGTGTGTGTGTGTGTGTGTTTGTGTGTGTTTTGGTGAGTTTCCTTCTCCCCCAACTTGACATAAACTAGTTGTTCTGGGAAGAGGGACACTCAAACAACAAAATGTCTCTATCATATTGGCCTGAAGCGATCCCGTAGGACACTTTCTTGATTAATAATTAATGTGGGAGGGCCCAGCTGACTGGGGACAGTGCCACTCCTGGAAGGTGATCTTGACTTATACAGGAAAGCAGGGCAGTAGTCAGTGTTCCTCCATAGTTGCTGCTTCAGTTCCTGTCTCTGAGCTCCTGCTTTGAGTGCCTGCCTTACTTCCTTTATTGAGGTACTACAACCTATGAGGTGAGATAACCCTCTCCTCCCCACATTGCTTTTTGCCATTATTTCTGTCACAACAATAGAACACAAACTAAGACAATATGTTTATCACTTATGTACATATTTTCATTATCTGCTTTTCCCGTTGGTTCTGTTTCTTCTTGTGTCTGGTTGATGTTTATTGGCTGGAAAGGTTGAGGTCATCAGAGAAGAACTGGGCCTAGGTGTGTTTGCATTCTGTACACAACTCTTTATTGCAGGTTTACTCTCATTGCTTTTAGGCAGATTTCCAGAGAGCCTAAGTGAGGTCTGGAGTACCTCTGAGGTACTTCCATGCCTGAAAGGACACTGAACTCCAGGTTGGGACCAACTGGGAAGCAGAGCCATAGGGATGGGATCCCTGACCCTCAGTGAAAGCATTGCCTCAGTTTTTCAGCATCTTTAATATTAATTCAATCTCTGGCTTTGCAAGGCATGTTCGGGCCCATTTTGTGCTTCTCCAGCAAAGCACTTGATATTGAGTAACTTAAAATAAAGAGGGGTTGAAAGCCCACTGTTTTGGAGCCTAGAAAGTTCAAGGATCAAAGGGCACTGTACTAAGTAAGCCAGCAGGAAGAAGCTGAACTCACTCTTTTACAATGACACCAATCACATCCTCTTGGCCCAATCATAATACTGTAGGCTGGTGGCTTAGCCATCAACATATAGCCTTTGGGAGACATTTACAATCTCTGTATATTTCTGGTAGGAGCACACACTTGTACAACCACTTTGGAAAACAATCTGGCATTTTCTCAAAAAATTCGGAATAGTTCTATTTCAAGACCCAGCCATACCACTCCTGAGCATATAACTGAAAGATGCTCCACCACACAACAAGGACATTTGCTCAAATATGTTCATAGCAGCTTTATTTATAAAAGCCAGAATCTGGAAGCAACCTAGATGTCTCTCAACCAAAGAATGGATAAAGAAATTCTGGTACGTTTACACAATGGAATGCTACTCAACTATTAAAAGCAAGAAAATCTTGAAATTTTCAGGCAAATGGATGGAGCTAGAAACCATCATCCTGAGTAAGGTAGCCAAGACTCAGAAAGACATACATGGTCTTTCTCACTTATAAGCATATATTAGCCACATAATATAGAATAACCACACTACAATACATAGACCTAAAGAAGCTAAATAACAATTAGGACTCTAGGGAGAATGTTTAATTTTTATTCATAAAGGCAAATAGACTAGAGACTAGAAACAATGGAAGAGAAGAAACATGACAGGCGCCTACCTTCGAGATCCTCTGAAAGGCTCTACCCAGCGGGGGTCCAAATTTTGGGGTGGAGCTCAGGGAGTCTAATGGAAGAGTTGTGGAATAGACGGAGCTGGAGGGGTCAGGATCTCCACAAAGAGACCAATGGAGCCAACAAACCCGCGCAGAGGGGGTGAGGTGCTGCAGAGTCTGATGTGCTAACCAAGGACCATGCATGGTGTGGACCTAGACCCTCTGCTCAGATGTAGTAGATAGGTAACCCAACACAGTGGGTCTCATAATATGGGGACTAGGGACGACTTCTGACATGGACTCTGGTCCCCACAAGTTGATCACTTCCCCCTGGTGGGGAGGCTTTGCTAGGCTGCAGAGGAAGAGGACACAGGCAGTCCAGATGAGACTTGATAGGCTGAGGTCAGATGTTAGGGGAGGAGGGTTCCCCTTTCTGAGGACTAGAGGAGGGAGGGAGGGGGGCAATGAGGAAGGGGGCTTCAGGAAGGATGTAAAGTGAACAAATTAAAAACAACTATAAAAAATACAAGAAAAATAAAACAAGACAAAACCAAAACAAAAAAGATCTATCTATATCTATATCTATATCTATATCTATATCTATATCTATATCTATATCTATATCTAT
>OU015749.1:89643254-89657272 GCA_907169655.1 Acomys percivali
TATCTATCTATCTATCTATCTATCTATCTATCTATCTATCTATCTATAAACATCTAACATTATTCCCTTGGCTCAAAAAGTGTGTGCCCATCTTATAATACAAAATATACTTAGTACAGTTCTAAGAGTTCCTGAAGTCTGAATAGTTCCAGCATTGCTTAAATATCTAAGCCTGCTTTAGGACTCAAGGAACTGTGTACCTCTTTCCTCTGAATTTCACATCCCCTCTTAGAGGGAGAAGAGAAACTTACAAGGAAACTCCTGGGACTTAGAAGGTTCATCAAAATCCCTCCCCAAAGTTATACAAGCAGTAACAATTCCAAGGGAGAGAAAACTGTACATGTAGCCTGTAAGTCATCCAAAGGTATCCAGGGACCCAGCACCTTATACTAGTGTAGGCTTTTCAGTAATATAGCTGCTTTGATTCACCCATGCTTCTCACCCATATTCCTGCAAGAAATCCCAGTGAACTCAGTTACACACTATGCTAGAATTGGGTGGAATCATTTCTTTGGTCTGTCATCTGTGCCCACTTGGAGTAAATAGATACTTTTTTCATGTCTCCCTGGGAAAAGTCACACAACACAAGGTAAACTCAAACATTATCTTCCATAAAAACCAAAAGAATCATGTATTTCCCACGTATGCTGGCACATGGAAATGTTTCCATTCCAAATGGGGAAAAACAGCATCAGACTGGAACAAGGCTTGACCTGTACAGGACAGACATTACATTCCATAGCTCTGGGTCTGGTATGCTGGGCACCTGGTGTCTGGATGTGAGCTGGGGAGGATTTCAGAAGGTCTGCCTCTACTTACTGGCTGCAGCTTGCACGGCCCTACTCTTAGGCTGGCTCTGTTCACGGCCTGCAAGCTCCCCTCCGCAGCCTTTGCACTTTTCTGGCCTCTGGCTGCGTTTCCACTGCAGCTTGGGCTTCACTCTCCTAGGACCACACTTCACATAGTCTCTGGGTCTTGGAAGCCACTCTGACACCATCCTTGCGCATGATTACAAAACTAACACTATCTGGACATGGCTGAGGTCTACCACTGGCTTTAGCAGTAACCAGCTCTGCTTGGGCCGTAGCCCTGATAGTGTCTGAGTGCCTGGATGGATAAACACTGTAACTGACCAGTTCCCTAGGCATCTCTGTGCAATTAGCATTCTATGGAGCTCAAACACGAATCCTTGAGCCTTCAGTTATTGGTGTCGCACTAATTCCTCAGATGCCCTAGAGCCATTTCCTATTATTCCATGCAAAGCGGTTGCCTTATTTTATTCTTTTAGAATTCCATACACTCATAGACCATATTTTGATCAGACCCAACCCATCTCTCCCCTCGACTCTTCCCAGTACCCCCACTACATCCCCTACCAATTTCATGTCCTCTTTTCACAACCCACTGAATCCAGTCAGTGCTGTCTGTGTGTGCTTAGGCATAGGGTCATATAAATCTCTTTGGCAACCGCATCTTCCTTGCCTGCAACTTTAAACACGCTCCTTTCTGCTGAACTTCAAGCACTTTAGCTTTCTGCTTTGCAATTCTCAATGCAAACATGGCTAAACATATCCAGTAACACCCATGCCACGACCTGAATACCATGCTGCTTTAAAAAAATCTCTTCTACCAGAAAAATCAACTCTATCACCTGTAAACTCAGCCTCACATGAAATAGAAAGCAGGAAATAGGAAAGAGGCTGATATAAACAGCCTCTTCATCAGAATACAGCCTGCAGGTCTCTAGCTCAGTTCCCAGCAGAATCTTCACTTCTACCTGAAACTTCATCAGTGTAAGACTTTGGTCTCCACATCCTCATGGCATCCTACTCTCTTGTAACCGCCCCCTGCCACACACACAATAGCCCATGCTCCATTTGTAGCATACTAGGCATTCTCTGGTTTGTATTCTCAAACTTTCCCAACTTCCTCCTGCCTACCATGTCCAAAGGCTCCTGAATCATGCCATCAGGTATTCATGGCAATGGCCCTACGTTGGTGGGTCACAACTTTCTACTGTCATGGAGAAAGTAGCTAGACCAGTGGTTCTCGACCTTCCTAATGCTGCGACCCTTTAATACAGTCCTTCATGCTGTGGTGACCCCATCACAAAAGTATTTTAGTTACTACTTCATGACTATTTCTTTTACTGTTATGAATCATGATATAAATATCTGTGTCTTCTTATGATCTCAGACAACCCCTATAAAAGGGTCATTTCACCCCCCACAAAGGGGTCACGGCCCACAGGTGGAGAACCACTGACCAAGTTAAACAACTTAGGAGAAACTGATGTGTGTTGGCTCATTGCCTCAAAGGTTTCAATACCATGTCACTTACACTCATTGCTTTTCAGCTTGTGGGGAGGCAGCACGTTATGGTAGCTGGAAGTAGAGAGACAAGGTAGAAAAGGCTGGGGGTCTTAATGACGCCTCTGTGACCTGGATTCCTTCCCCTAGCCCTCCTGTCCTAAAGGTTTCCCCGGCTCCCAATGGTAATGATACTATACAGAAATTAAGCCTTTAGCAAATGTCTTGAGTGGACATTTAAAACCTAAACATCCCTTTGTGTGGATACCAGGGCTGCTCAAGCCCATTCCTGTTCGGTCCAGTCTTTCACATAACCCACCTATCAGCAACTCGTTACCTGATTTTCTACTTTAACCCAACCTTCTTTCTCCTTTGTAACATGCTGCCCTAGAAAACACAGGGTGTCTTTGGGCTGGTCAGGTGGCTTAGAGGTTAACAGACCGGCCACCAGGCCTGACAAGCTGAATGCAACCCCAGAGCCCACACAGTGGAAGGAGAGAGCTTGATCTATAGAGTGAGGCAGGCTGGTTTTAGCCCCAGTTCCATTACTTCCTTGAGAAACTCACATGATGTTTTCTAGATGGTGAAGCGAAGGGAGTAGGTTTTGCTTACAGAGTTGTTGCAGGGATACTTGGTATGACCTGTCCAAAGGACCCAGACAGGGCAGGGTTATCTTCTTCCCCTACAGATACCAAGACTCCTTTATCTGGTCACACTGCCCTCTTCTTCTTCCTTTCATTCCTCCCCTCTTCCTGCCTTTGTAAGAGTTTCAGGAAAGAACTCTGGGGTTCTAGCTTGCCTTTATCATTCATCCCTAGTAGGATTTTCAGCCAATGTGCTCTCCCGGAGCCCCAGTTCCTTCCTCTCTAAACCCAGTCACTGCAGGAGAGTGTCTCTAACTTCCCTGCAACACGCAGAGATGTAAAGCTAGTCTGAACCTGGGCTTAGTCAACTGTTGAGTAGAGCGACAGTTCTTTCTCCTTTATCCACATACCTTTGCCTTGTTGGAACATGTCTCTTCTGTCTTATTTTTTC
The DNA here is from genome assembly GCA_907169655.1 of Acomys percivali. Taxonomy (NCBI): domain Eukaryota; kingdom Metazoa; phylum Chordata; class Mammalia; order Rodentia; family Muridae; genus Acomys; species Acomys percivali. The sequence continues at coordinate 89,646,599 of OU015749.1, forward strand.
TCTTCACATTAAAAATGTTTATCCATGAGGATTTATGTCAGAATGACAGGGGGCAGGGTGGTGAAATTCCTTACACATGTTGATGAGAGAGTTTTAGCTCTGTGAGAACAAAAATGCTGCCCTGCAGGGGGAAACTGTCCTTTGTGGAGGTTGTGTCCTTTCCGGCTCTACTCCATAAGTGCCTGGTGACTTGGCTAAGCCAAGTTCATGACACATTAACTACAACCTTCCTTCTTCCTTCTTCTCTCCCTCCCTCCCTCCCTTCCTTTCTTCCTTCCTTTCCCAGCATAAATGTATAAATAATCTACAGAAAATATTTGACCCACATTTGTTTCAGTCATTGAATTCAACTCAATGGTTTTTGTACGTGCATGGAGCGTTTCTCTCGGTTGAGCATCTACTGTGTGGGAAGCACTGTAATAGGCCTTAAGGTTCCAGCCCTGAACAAGACACAGCTGTTTCCATCAATCCAATTTACTTATTTAACAGATACCTAATGTATGTGGAACATCAGATTCTCTGGAAGCAATGTGTATGGGGTGGGACAGGTTTGTTAGAGACAAAAGCAGATGAATGGAAAAATGAAGAAATCGAGAGTGGATGGAAGACACTGAACCATGGTGCAGGTCTGACAGACCTTAGGAACCCAGTGGTGGACATATGGAGCAATGACTGCTCATCAAAGTTATTACATTATAGCCCCAGTGTTCGGTCCTTATATAGCTGTGGATGAGTGTCTTAGGGATGTTATAATTAATTACCACCCATTGAGTGGTATAAACAATAGAAAATTATCTTCTTACACTTCTGGCGGCCAAAAGCCTGAAGTCCAGGTGTTGGTAGGCCCACATTCCATCCAAAGACTTTGGGCAGATGCCTCTCCTGCTATCTGTAGCTCTGCTAGCCCCAGGCATGTGCTGTGGCATAATTCTAACCATATGACTTTTTCTGTGCATCTGTCTCCTCAAATCTCTCCCTACCTTTTCAATTTTCTATTAGTTTTACATATATCTTAAGGTTGAGGAGATAACTCAGTGTGCACAAGTGCTCACCGTTGAAGTCATAGCATGGCCTTCTCTCAGCCCAGCAGGCTTCTCAGAATGAGAGCCAGAGATGAGAAAATCTCCAGAAGATTGCAGGCCAGGCAGCCTAGCCTTGATGGCAGCAAGGAGACCTTTTTTCAAGTAAGAGAAATGTGAGAAGCTATATCTAAAGAGTGTCCTCTGATATACCTACACACACACACACACACACACACACACACACACACACACACACACAGACACACACACATACAAGGGGAGCAGAGACAAAGATAAATTTTTAGACTAGTTTTACAGAAATTGAGAGGAAGTTATAATAATATCCTATGTATCTCTTGTCTTCCATGCATACCCTTCCTCACTATGAAGTGTCTTCCATAGACTAATGTATTTGAACATATTTTAGTTTCACTGTTTAACACTCTGCCCAACAAACCATTAGTATTTTTCCTGTTTTATGTAGTCTATATTAGATATATTTCCTTATGTGTTCATTAGCTTCTATGCTCAACATTCCTTCTGATAACATTTTCAGTTTTTCTTCCTTTCCATATACATAATTTAATGAGTTTCTATATATAGTTTCTCAGTTTTCAGTGATCTTTGAATAGCTTAATTTTACCCTCCCCAGTACATCATAATCTAACTGGGAGTGGCCTCCTAGGTTTATGATATTTCCCCTTGTGACTTCTCCATTGCTAATGGTTAATGGTTTAAATTTCCTCTGCTTTCCATTCCAATGAAGGCATCAGGCCCGGCTGACTTTGTTATGAACTTGGCATATCTGGGAAGAGGAACTTGAGGAACTGCCTCCATCAGGCTGGCCTGTGGGCATGTCTGCAGGACATTTTTTATTGCTAACTGATATAGGAAGCTCTAGTTCACTGTGGGCAGATTCATCCCTAAGCAGGTGAGTCTGTGCAAACCAGGGATAGGAAGCCAATAAACATCATTCCTCCATGTTTCTGCTCCAAGCTCCTGCCTTGGCTTCCCTTGACTGTAGCCCGTAAGATGAAATGAGCCTTTTCTCCCGAACTTGATTTTGGTTGTGGTGTTTATCAGAGCAACAGAAGCCAAATGACAATAGCATGCAATCTTTCTTTCTAGTTGTTTTAACATTTGTGGTGTTTTTCTTTTATATATCATATTGTATTATATTATATTATATTATATTATATTATATTATATTATATTATTTATGTATAGTTTTACTATACTGAGCCTGGGTGTATTTTTTAGACAGGGTCTTATGATGTAGTCCAGGTTGTCCTAAAATTCGTGTTCTGTGACGTTCTGGGCCATCGTGCCTTCTTTCTTTATCCATCTTTCCTTTTTCTATGTGCTGTGTCTAGAGTCATATATTTCCTCTATGGCATTTTCTTTGATTATTGTCTCTTCCCCAATTTCTCTGTTGTTTTAGTCTATAACCCATAATAATACTTGGCAGTCTTGGTCTACTCCATATGTCTATTTGCCTCAGCTCCAGATAACCAGTTCTTTCTCAAAATAACTTCTAAACCACACAGTTCATTTAAATCTAAGTGATGATAGAGAGTGTGACAGCACGTACAAGACCTGCACAAGTTTAAGTCAAACAAAATCCAGCACATAGGAGAGGAACTGGGTACAAAGTCCTGCTCCTAGCCAAGAAACTCTTTGCAATTCCCACCTGCCAGGAAGAGGAGAATTTGTGTCCTTCAGTGGAGTGACCTTGGGTGTATCAACCACGCTCCAGGCAGGCCTCATGCTCAGGAGTCGTGGAATGGAATCCAAAGGGTGTTTTGCTTTGGTTTGTTCTGTGCTTTTTGTTGTTGCTTTGTTTGTTTGTTTGTTTGCTTTTCCTTAAGAGTGAGAAAAAGCCCGGTGTAGTGGTGCACGCTTTTAATCCCAGCACTGTGCAGACAGAGGCAGGCAGATCTCTGAGTTCCAGGCCAGCCTGGTCTACAAAGGAAGTCTAGGACAGCCAGAGCTGTTACACAGAGAAAACCTGTCTCAAACAAACAAACAAACAAACAAAAAAACTAAAGAAGGAATGAGAAAGAACATAAAGTTGTGTGGGGTGGGGGCAGGCAGGAACTGGGAGAAGTTTTTTCTAGGAAAGCATACTATTTGTCTTGTGATTTTCTGTCTTGATTTTTGTTCTTTAATTATCTTAACTATGACTTACCAGTTTCACAGCGTGTGCTATTGAAGTCAGGAGTCCAGTTCTGTTCTAAGCCAGGTATGGTTGGTCTTTCTCATTATTTTTTCCCTTTGTTTACAATGTTAGATTATGAGATTTTTCTTCAGCAGTAACGTATTCCTGTAAATCTAGATTACACCCACATTTATAGATGTGTGAAAGGAAGAGCCTGTGTCCTTCCAGGAAATTTACACACTGCTTTTGTAAACTTTATCAGCCTAGGAAGAACTTCTTCTGCTAATGGTCCCAGAAATCATATAGATTCAAACCCCCAGCCCATGGGAAGTATGCACTGCTTTTTTTACTTGTTTTTTGTTTTGTTTTGTTTTGTTTTTGAGACATGTTAACACGTCCAGCGATATTGCCACTGTTCTGGTCTTGTTTATGCAGCTGTTTCTGTGAGAGACTGCTTCACATCAGACTTCCTTGTATGGCAGCTCTTAAAATCTTTCTGCCCCCTCTTCCTCACTGTGTCCTGAGCTGTAGATTCAGGAGCTATGATGTGTATGTATCTGTTGGGGCTGAGCTCCATGCGATCCACTGTGGTTTTCTGTGGAGGTCTCTATTTTCTGTAAAGAAAAGCTTGTCTGATGAGATGCAATAACTACACCTGTGTGTGGGTATAAGGGTAAGGATTATGCTTGTCTAGCAGAGCAGCAGGGGCAGATTCTTTTCAAAAGTCCATGGCCTCACTAGGCCCAGGAAGCTGGCTATGTTCCAGTACAAGGCATGCTTCTGTCGAGTGGGCCAGAAGTTTAATTATACAGCTGCTGACTGCCCCTGACTTGTGAGTGACACTTATTGCACCTTTACGGACGGATATCTTGCCATGCTGGTAATTGTGGTTCATAGGTGTTGAAGCTGGATAAGACTACTTAATTGCTTCCTTCCCTTGGCAGTTTGCGTAATATTTTCAGGAGCCGTGGAAGCTAGACCTCAGGAAAGAGGCTCTCAAGTCAGATTTGTGAGACTCATCTGAGCCCTGTGCCCTAAGAATGTGGTGTCTTCAGTGATAGGAGCTGCCCCTCAACCCCTCACCCCCTAAACCCTTCAAACTCTCAGCCCCCATGGAGGCAACCAAAGCCTACATCTATAGTCTGTGTTGTTTGGGGAGTTGGTTGGACCACCCTGACCAACCATTTGAAAAGAGGTTTCTCATGACTGCTACTGCGGGGTTGTGAGTCTATGGTTCCTATGGGGAGAAGTGCCAGCCCAAGTAGCTTGACTTCCTTCAAGATATATATATATATCTCCACATATGCATTTATTCATTGTGTTTAATTTTAGGTAAATATAGGATTATTCCTTGAGGTTTTATCAAACAACCTTGTGTTATCTGTCTCTTGTCCCGCCTCCTTTTGTTTTGATTTCCCTCTCTCCTCTTCCCTCCTCCCCAATTGTAGCCCCTTCTCAGTTATCCCATTTCCCACCCCATCGGAGGATCTGGAGCTAGAGTCAAACATCTGGCACTTATCTCTACAGGGCTGTGTTACCTCATTCAGTATAGTCTTTCCTAGGTCTATCATTTCATATGCAAATTCCACGATTTCATTTTTCTTTGCAGCTGAATAGTATTCTACTATATACATGTTCCACATTTTTATTACGTATCCATCAATTGGGGTTGTTTTCATTTCCTGGCCATTGTGAATAGGGTGACAAAGAACATGGCAAATAACACCAATGGAATAAGATGTTGAGTCCCTTTGGGCACGTTCCAAGGAGTGACATAGTTGGGTCATGTGGTAAATTCATTGTGGATATCTCAGTATAAGCTCTGGTAACTAAGATAGAAGCCTATGTTCTTTCTCCCCTCTGTAGCCTACTCCTACACTATGTCCCAAGAAGTATCTATAAGTCTTTTCCAGTCTAGCTCTTGGTTCTTCTTTGTATTGAGGACCTGGAAATTTCTGGGTTTTTTTCTATGTACATTCAATTGTGTATTTACAAGGATGCTCATGGTATATTGCTGAATGTTCTCAATAGCCCTCAACTGAGTCACTATGCAATTAATCAATCCATTAATTATATAATTTTAATGTGTACATTATCCATTATCAAGGCCATGTCTACTTTACTTAATTGTTAAACTTCAAGTCATATAATGCAGTGAATGATACATAGTAGGTCACAAGTTAATGTCTTTGGAATGGATGGAGTAACAAGATTTAACTGAGAGATCAGCTGATGATGCATTTTAGTTTATAGAGCATTTACATCAATGCATAAAGCACTAATTTTGATCCCCAGATCTTCTCGGTATGTGTGAGTGTGTGTGTGTGTGTGTGTGTGTGTGAGAGAGAGAGAGAGAGAGAGAGAGGGAGGGAGGGAGAAGAGAGAGAGAGAGAAAGGCAGAGACAAAGACAGAGACAGAAGACTCCTAGAAGGCATTTGTTCATAGTGTCATATATTTTCTTCTCCATTCATGTGTATTCTAATTCTAAAACACAAAACAAAAAAACCTCCAGTAACAATACTTCATTACTTTATAGTAAGCAGCCTAATGTACACAGCACCCTCCTCTCCACTCCCACCACCACAAATTGGATTTGGAGTAGACCTCATTTCAGAGATTAAGATGGTTACTTATAGTTGAGTCTTCTTCTGTTTCCTGCAATGGGATAGGTTGATGTGTACTTGATCCCAATAGACTAGTGCTGCTGACTATATGTCAACATCTTGTCTTCTAGTCTCTTTGCTCTCTCAGTCTGCTACTTTCTCCAGTACCTATGTTGAATGTTATTTGACCATCAAAGAAGTAAATGTGCAATGAGTCAGATTCTAGTCCAATTTAGATAATCTGTGGGATTACATTTTTAAGACAGGGCCTCTTAATGAACTTGAAACTTACCAATTCAACTTGACTGGCTGGCCAGTGTGCCTCAGGAACCCTCCAATCTCTGCCTCCCCAGTGCTGGGATTATAGGTGTGCCTGCCTTTTTATAATGCTGGATATCTGAACTCAGGTCCTCATACTTGAGGAGCAAGCATGTCTTCAATTGAGTCGTCTCTTTAGCCTTGGATGTGAGCAATATGACTTCATCAAATGTTTTGCCCATCAGACTATCTTCAACTTTTGTCAGTAGCAATACCAGCATGCCTTTATTCAGCTAATTTTCTGCCTTCTGACCTCATATGCCTGTTACCCCTCTTCTTCCCATCTCCACCTTCATCATGGGCTTACTTACTATTGTAACAAGTAAGCTACTTGAGGGTGGAGTAGTGTTTCCATAGAATCTGCAGATTAATAAATAATCATCATCATTACTATGATAGTTACAATTTTATTTTTGTCCTGATCCCCTGAGCTTATATTAATCATGCCCCAACCTCCCATATTAATAAGTCAATAATTGCTGGGATGACCCGGTTGAAAGATTTGTATTTCCCAAGAGTCTCACACTCCTGGTGACATTTTGTCAATATCTTTCATGGATTACTTACCAATGAGGTGACAAGGGTGTGAACATGCTTTCAAAACCTTGTAGGTGTTCATCATGTTTACCCTTCTCTCTGGTTATGATGGGAAGCAATGAATACCCTGGAAAGAAGGTCTCAGTAGACTTTAATGGGTCTATATTTGATTTTAGTGGCAATATCCTGGAGTCCTTGGGCAAGTCCCTTCCCCTTTCAAAGCCACATTGTCTTTGCCTGCTGTAAGAAGAGATTTGACCAGATGATTATCAAGGAGCACAGCTCACATCTGTGCTCTGTTTGCATAGTCACTGCTTAGTTTATGGTCATTAGTCTCTCTGAGGTTCCATTTCCTCAATCCTTTTAACCTTCCAGCTTCGGTTCTGTCTTCTGCCAAAGACTTCCAGATTAATTCATTCTGCTCCATTCTGTGTCCCAACCAGCTCTGTTGTCTCCCATCTTTTCTTCCTTAACTTTCCTTCCTTTTCAACTCCATTTCTTTCCTAAGACAGCATTTTTTCACATTTATTCATACCTACCTAAACATAAGTTCCTCTGAATTACACAGAAGGGTTGGGCTGCCTTAAAACTGACCCTGGTGGCTAGCCTTACTCTTATGATAAGCTCTGCCACTTAAAAACTACACCCAATTAGTGGTCTTCCCCTCCCCCATCTCTATCCATCCCTGCCTTATAGCCAATGACAAGGCGTGCGTGCATGTTGACCTGCCTTTACCATTCTAGTCTCTTCTCTACCTACCTTTGTCTACTCTTTTTCACGAATTGACTTGAGGCATGTACTGGAAAATGAAACTCTTTAGTTTTATAATGTATAGATTTACTCAGAAGAGAAGAATAGGTTTTAATTATTTGGATTTTAGGCTTAATAAGTTTGGAGAGTAAAATACTTGTTGTTACATCTTGACTTGTGTAAGAATGTTATAACTATAAAAGCTGTGTAAATAGAGTGGGTATAGGGTTGCCAAAAGAAAGGGGACACAGGGCAGTGTTCATTCTAATTCATGCAAAAAGCAAATATTAAATATGACATGGAATACGCTTCAAAATAGAGAATGAAATCCAGTTTGTCAGTTTCTCCAATGTCACCAGCACTTTCGCCCATGTTGAACACATTGCTTTTTCAATAGATGATGCTGGTGGATCACATTAAGTGACCGTGTAATATGGGGGGAGGGGCACAAAAACTACGGAGTTGCGATCATCTCACCAAGATGGTAAGATGGTCAAATGGTTGAATGTAATGTCACTCAAGACTTTTTTTTGCATCGTTGTAATTTCTTTCTCTTGTTATTCTCTGTCTCTCTTTTAAATATGATCGTGCAAATTAAAAGCATGAAGAAAGCCTTTCCTTTCTATTTCCACACCCCTTCAAAGAGCTGACAGCCTAATCCATAGAAAGACGGACTCATAACTTGCAATAGGAGTAGTTGTCATAATAGAGGCAAAAACAGAAGTCATAGGATCCCATTAAAAAGGTATTTAATACAGTGTATAATGGATCTACATCCATAAGAAGAGGCAAATAACTTGAAATCTGAGGGATGGTGTTATAATTTGAATATGAAATGCTATTACCCAAAGGCGACACTTGCTCTCCATCTGGAAGAACTGCTTTTGTGAAGTTGTGGGATAGTTAGGGATAAGACCTAACTGGGTGAAGTGAGTCATGGGAGAAAAGAACTTGAGGACAACAAAGTGACCTAACTGCTGGTATGGTTGTCTGGTTTCTGACTTGTTAAGATATACAGCTAGACTGGATGACTGGTCAATGGGTAAAGCATTAAGTACATGAGTTCTGATGCCCAGCACCACGTAAAAGCTAGGCATAGCTGTGCACAATTATAACTCCAGACCTGCATGGTGGTGGAGACAGGTCGCTCCCCAGGGCCTAGCTAGCAAGTTCCTGGTTCAGTGAGAGACCACAAACACATAAAGAAAGAGGGGTAGAGAGAGGTGGGTAAATAAAAGCTTCATTCAACAAGCCTCACCATTAGCTCCTGCCACCATGGACAGAGCCACACGTCATCATACCTGCCTGAGGCATGTTATCTCTAGCCCCTTAAACCACAGATCAAGATACCTCCTTCTTCTCTTGAGTCACTTATGTAAGAGACTTCTGCTCATAGCAATGCAACAAGAGCTAAGCCAAGGACACTGATGCCTTGTGTCATGCACAAGGCCCTGGCACCACAAACAAAACAACCTCAAATCCAGAAACTGGTGCTGAAGAGTGGGATTGTCACCGTGATCAGCCTTCCCATGTGTTTGTAAGTCTCTGGAACTGGTTTGCAGGAGAAATGTAGAAGAATCGATACTGTAGATTGCAGAAGTCCTAGAACACCATGGGCAGAGCTTACTGGGCCATTTTAGTTGCAGAGAGAAAGGTGGGTGGCAAGATATTGCTCTGGAAGTTTCAGGGGGAAATGAGCAATCAAGCCAGAGGCATCTGTGTTATGTTCTGGAGAGTCAGTTAGCTTCATCCCACCGGTGTCTTGATGCTTGAATGAGGCTGAATTTAAAAAGGAATGAACTAATTTGGCAGAAGAAATTTCAAGACACCACAGCATCCAGGCTTTATCCAGGGTTAAACTTCACAAAGCAGAGCAGAAAGATGCAAAGGTGCATCGTTAAGTGAGGAAGACAGCATGCACAGGTATGAAGTTGCAGACAAACTGGGTATGGACAAAATCACTATAGTCGTTAAAGACATTGGTCCCCCCTTAAAGAGAAGACTCACACTTTGCACTTTACACTGCAGTAATAGGAAAGGTGTTTTTAGGGTAAGACCCACCAAAATCACTGGTGTGCAATACTACAAACTCACTTGGAAGAGTTTTCATTAAAAACACACAAACAAGCAAACAAAAAAGAGTGTCTCTATAGAGTAACAGCAATGGCATCATGCTTCTACAGGGCATCCCAGGGAAATGTTTCCCCAATTTTAGCTATCTATTCAATCAGAGACTTTGCATCTCTGTTAAATGGGGGCCAGGTTACATTTCGAAGAAGCTCAAAACTTGATGTTCATCTGGTACTGAGTTTGTAAACATTTCAGAAAACAAGCATTATGGGGTCTTGGAGGTTTGCACCAAGATTCCATAAAAAGGATTCACTGAGGCCAGGTAGTGTGTACTATGGAATACCCTGTGGAAAGGCCTTGGTATGTCCATGTTCAAAGCCTTGAAGAGTCAGTGGGAAAGGTTCAGGGTGCGATAGAAAACTTAGATGTCGGGGATGCCAGGAATGTGGACTGTGTGTTGAGAAAGCCCACAGGCACTGAGTGAATCCCAAGGGCACCAATACATGCTGCGGGAGGCAAGACTAGAGTAGTAGAGCTACACAGCCCATTGGGGCTGAGATGATGCCTCCAGGAGCCTCACAAGCAGGGCATGGCGCTTCAGGGTTTGATGTGCCCTCTGCTTGCTTTCAGTATTGATCTGGTCCAGTCTTTCCTTGCTACGTCTCTCATTTCCTCCCTTTTGGGGTGAGACTATTTACTCTACTCCACTGTGTGCTGGAAACGTGAGGCTTAGTTTTTTCTTTTATGGGGTCTCATAGCTGAGAGTTTTTCTTGGATGTCAGAAGAAACTTTAGACTCTTGGGTGTGTTAGAACTGTTAGGACTAGAGACTTGAAATGGCACTGAACAAGTTTCTATTATAAGATGGCCAAGAGCCCATGAGAGCTAGAGGTGGAACGCTGATTTGAATATGAAATCTCTCTCTTAGGGACATGGGTTTAAACATCAATGTCTAGTTGGCAGTGCTGTTTCAAGAGATTGTAGAAACTTTTTGAGGTGAGACCCACCTAGAGGAGGTAAATCACTAGGGCACAGGACTTGAAAGTTATAAACTACTGCTGCTTCTAGTTTCTCTTCTCCACTCTCCTTCTCTTGTTCCTCCTCCTCCTCTTCTTCTTCCTCCTTCTTCCTTCTTCTTCTACTTCTTTCTTCTTCTTCTTCTTCTTCTTCTTCTTCTTCTTCTTCTTCTTCTTCTTCTTCTTCTTCTTCTTCTTCT
>OU015749.1:89657282-89686333 GCA_907169655.1 Acomys percivali
CTTCTTCTTCTTCTTCTTCTTCTTCTTCTTCTTCTTCTTCTTCTTCTACCTCCTCCTAATCCTTCTTCTTCTTCCAGCAAAATTCTACCACAAAGATGGTACCACAGCATGTATTCCCTCCATGATGGGCTCAGTTTCTTTAGACCATGAGATAAAATAAATCATGAGTCTTTTCATTTGCTTCTGCTTGATATTTTGTTTGCAACAACAACTAATGCAGATGGGTGAGAGTTAGCCAACATGAGGAAGATATTCTAGATAGTGTGTCAAATCCAGGAGACAAGTGAGAGCATATCCTTTGAGCTCAGTATACATTCTGAGGGCTGGAAGAAATGTGTCAGTGGAAATATGGGCTTTATTGGTCATGAAGAGCTTTGAATTCTCTATTTAGAATATACAAGCAATAGGGATATGCTGACTTCAGGAAGAAAAATGATTGGACTGTGTCTGATGAAGATGACTACAGTGTGGTTTGAAGGTACAATAAAAGAATATAGATCAATTTAGAATAGGCCAATGACCCAGGCTTGCCTTGTCTGTGGCAATCGACAGGGTGAAGAAGAGGGGTCTGTGAAGTTCTCCCAAACATCAGGCTTGAGCAACAGAATAGATGGAGAAGCTGATACTGGAGAAAAAAATAGTAACAGCAGCTTCCTAATTTCCAGTTGGCTTCTAAAAATTCATGCTTTCTTCCTACTATTCAGTTCCTTCCCCTTCTCCCATTTCCAGCCATTAGGCATCAGAATATCAGACATCCTCACATTCATTGTATGAAAGAAGAGTCAGAGAGACCTCAGCACTCTCAGACCTCTGAGTTCCTGTTCCTTAAATAGAAGGATGGGAGATGATGGGATGCAGAGAATTGTTGGATAAGGACATATTTGGATGCGGCTGAGGAACTGCCACCCTCTATCTTCCCTCGGAAGCTCCAATCCCAATGTCCTAGTACCTCTGGACTCCCCAGCCAATGCATATCAAAGCTTTTCTGGGGACAGATAATTAACCTGGACCTGGGTTGCTTCAGCTTGGCCAGAGGTCTGTTTTACTTGATGATTGCCACACAAAGAACCATTGAGAAATGGAAATCCAATAGGTGAGACCTTGAATGGGGTGGATTCCTCCTGACTCTACCCTTCACCAAAGGGCACACAGTGCTTAGGACTAAGAGATTACTTTTTCAATAGGAAAGAAAAATAGATAGTGTTAATTAATTTTTTATTTGGGGGCCCCACCCTTTTCCTGCTTTCTATTCTTCTTTTGTCTAGTCCCAGGGAAAGCCAGTGGGAGAGGCCCAACCTGTCAGTGGACTTGGCTCCTCTACAGCCAGCAACTGGCAGTGGCCACTGTGAGCCACCCTGCTTGGCCACTCCTTTTCCTCTGGAGCCTTTACACCACAGCCAAGAAGGCAGACCAAGAGTCCAGCCTGGCCTTTGCTTTCTGGATTCCTGGGCTTTTCAAAGGACGCCTTTGTTAGTTAATGCCACCTCTTCCCAGAGACCCATGATAGAGGCCAAGGAGGCTGAGCCCACATAGGGCGGCTGCTTCGGTGAACAGTTCTGGATGGTGAGGACTCGTGGCCTCTGGGATAACCTTGGAACCCGGGTTTACTAGGTGGATGAGGTCCTGTACTTTCCAAGCCTTTTGTAAGACAAGCTTCCTAAAAGACAGATCTCCCCATTTGTATCATCCTTACTTGGATGGTGTCTTTACCGGGCATTTTCTCATGCATGGGATGCTTCTTGTATTAAGGCTTTTCATGGAACTTGAAAGTACAGGAAAAAAAAAGAAGGTACATTCATGGATCATAGAGACACATTAAAATGCAGAACTCTAGAACCAGTGAATTTAGCCTCAGCTGTCCCAGGGAGAGGTCATGTTTGCTTCCTTCTAATGAGTGCTTCATGCTAACTCCTGGCCCAACTCTGCCTAGACATCATTATGGACCATGCATTTCCAGAAGCCTGGGGTATTTTACAGTTATTTAGAGGGAGGATCCTACTGCCAGGGCACAGCATTCCACTTTTCAAAGCAGACGCTGTCAAACACTTCTGTAAAGAAAACAGCCAGTCCCAAGAAAGGAGTGGACAGGGTGCCTGTCTACATGGCTGGTGTTATAGTCTTCTTGTGGTAGTTCTCACTATCAGATGCAACAAGAAGAGACAACTGGCTGCAAGAGGCCCAGTGCCATGGAGTGTCCAGAACATGAACGTGAAAATCCAAAGTATGTCTTCAGATCTTAGCACTGTTATTTATTCTATGAATGGTGTGAGGGCCAAAATTAGTGTACTTGGCTCTCCGTTTCCTTGTATTGCCTATTGTGAATCCAACCAATTGTATACTAGAAAGGTTCAGGCTAGGGCTGTAGCTCACTGGTGAATGGCTTGCCCAGCATGTGTGAGGCCCTAAGTTTCTCCTGCTTTGAAAATGAATGAATGGAAAGAATAAAAATCCAGGAATGACATAAAGTGTATAGGAGGGTGTGTGTGCAATGTGTACAGCATTTTTATAAGGAGCTTGAGCATCCTCAGATTTTGATATTCATAGAAGATGGATGGTCCTGGAATCAGTTCCCTAAGGATACCAAGGTTCACGTGTACTTAACATGTTCTTAGCATAGGATGCTTCTTTAATATGTAGTAACTGGTATAATTTAAAAATTCTGTGCCTGTAAGTCTTGGGTCAAGTCTGAACCCTGTTTCTCCTAGATCTATGACCTTAGGCATAAAGAACTTAAATTTTTCATTTTATCAGCAGTGTGACAGAGAAAGATCATCCTGAATTCCACCAAAGGGCAAAGAAAGCTGTATGAATCTAGAAAGAAGGCTACACCAAGACTCAAAAGAAATCAAGGGTAAAAACTTACGTATCCCAAAATACTGGGACCTAGACATTTACTCATAGGATACCACCGTCTGTCTATGTACTATGGAGAAGGCTTTGAGAACTTGAGTCCTATTTGATAATACAAGCATCTAAGTGGTACTAAGATTGTAGGTCCTTTCTTCAAAATATTTCATGAGGGGGCTGGAGAGATGGATGAGCAGTTGAGAGTGCTTGTGGTTCTTTCAGAGGACTAGAGTTTGATTCCCAGCAACCAGGTTGGGCAGCATGCAGCAACCAGTTACTCCAGTTCCATGGAATCTATTACCCTCTTCTTGGCCTTCATTGGCAACACACACACACATACATACAGAGAGAGAGGGAGGGGGAGGGGGGAGAAAGGGGGGGAGAGGGAGAGGTGTACACACAATTTAAAAATTAATCTTTTTCTAAAATTAAAATACTTTATGATTCCATTCCCTACTTCACACCTCTTTCTGCGGTTACAGTAGATTGTCTCAAAGTTTTTGTAAGTTTCTGAATATAAGTGAGCTGTAAGTACTGGGCATTTTGTATGTACACTATGTAGAGAGCAGTGAACTCTTTGATCATCCCTAGACACACTGACTTAAGCATGTCATTCTCTCTGGAGCTGCATGTTTATCAGCCTCAAGGCAAGCCAGCCTTTCCCAAGCTCTCCGCAAGGTGTCTGCAGCTCTTTAGGTTTGTCATAGGTGCACATAACAATTGCAGCAGCGTGAAGATACTGCTTCTCCCCTCTATCTAAGTTTTTAATGCTTTGCACCAAGATGCCAAGGCTTTCCCCAGTGTTCAAAGTCTTGTAAATAACTGGGGTGAGAGCCTCTGTGCCCTGTGTACTTGCTTTGGCCACAGCTGGTTCCTAGAGTCTAACAAAAGCATCCTTTGTGGATGTAACTTCTTTGTCTTAGCTCACTGCTTTCCCCCTAGAGTATCCAAACTAGTCAAATGCAGCTTTCAGGAATCCAACGTTCCTTTCAATGTCCCCTTTTCATTCACGGAACTTCTTGATTCTATTTCTGGATGACTGTTCTGTACAGGGAAAGAAACATGGCGCACACCCACAGTTTAGAGTTTTGGGGTAGACCTAATCCAATTTTTCACAATCAGCCAATGCCATGCTAGCCAAGAAAAGATGCCCTGTTGAGGTTATTTTTGTAAAATTTTGTTTCTCTTAGCTTATTTCTTAACTTGGCTATCACAAAAAATTGAGACTCTTTTATAATACAAGGCTTCACAACACAATCTTGAGCAGTTTAAGTCTGTTCTTAACTCTCTATGCTATTTTGTCTTACTCCCAGCAAACATCCCTGTGATATTTGCACTTTGTTGCTTTCCTCTGTTTCAGCTCCTTCCTTCTGACCTTCCTTCCTGAATCCCCTACTTCTTCTATTAACTCCTCCTCCTCTTGCTGGGAGGAAGTTCAGCCCTATTCTTTCCCCTGTTCATCGATTGGCTGTAAGCTTCTTTATTGACATATCAAGGGGACAATTGGGAAGCAGAGTTTATACAACACTTACACAGTAAATTTTCAGAACAAAGCTTGCAACCAGACATGGGGGTGGGTACCTAAATCAGCATTTAAACTACACAGTAACCTTATGCCTACAATGCCCTGTCAGTATGGTTCATACTTCCATTCTTCTCTGCTGGAATGGGTTATTATGACAGGCCCTGGGAAGAAGAAGAGAACCCGGTGTTCAGAACTCAGTTCTTCCAACCACCAGCTGTGTGAAACACTTAGCTGGTTACTTAGTTCCTACAAGCTGACATCCTTCATCTGCAAATTGAGATAATTCCTTTTCTAATGAGATTATTATAGAGATTAAATGCAATGCTATGCATGAAATACTTGGCACAAGTGACTCTCATTTAGCCATTTATCTTTTCTAAGCTTCAGTAACCTTATCTATAGAAGTGCAAGCTAGAGCACCCAATGGGAACACACTTTTAAAGTTCTTTAGAGGGTTAGTTGGAGAGATGTCTCGGTGGTTAAGAGCACTTGCTGCTTGTGGCTTACAGCAGTATGTAACTCCTGTTCCACAGGACCCAACACTCTTTTCTGACTTTTGCAAGCACCAGAGAAACATATGGTGCACATACATACAGGTAGGCAAAACACTCATTCACATAAAATTAAATAAAAATAAAGATATTTATAAAATATTAAGTGTGTATCTACTGGTACTAGTGTTTTGATATATTTAACACACGGAAAAAGATAAAATGATACTTGTTAAACTTTTAGTTCCTACTCTAGTCTCATACATTTTCCCTCATCAGTGTTTCCAAGTATCTTCTGTGTATATATTATAGCAGATAATTTTAATCATTAAAACTGTTTATATACTTAATCTTCCCACTTAGAATTTAAATTCTGAAAAGTCATATTTTAAGTATTTTAGTATAGGTTATTCAAAGCTATACATAAGAAGAAAGTATAGTGAAGTCACATACCTTCAATGCTGGACTTTGACATTTATCAACTCATGGCCAATCTTGTTTCATTACTTGTTCCTTTAGAATGTGTCTTTTCATCATATAACTATATGTATCACAGTATAGTAAAATATTACAAACAATTTCTTTTTTAAAAAGATTTTATTAACTTACTTTTATGTATGAGTGTTCCATCTGCGTATACACCTGAAAGCCAGAAGAGGGCATCAGATTCCAGTACAGATGGTTGTGAGGCACTATGTGGTTGCTTGGAATTGACCTCAGTACCTCTGGAAGAGCAGACAGAGCTCTTATCTGCTGAGACATCTCTCCAGGCCTACAAACAATTTCTCAATATCATCAAATGTCCTATTGATGTGTACATTATGTTATAATTGGGAGGGACAATTATTAGTTGGTTTTTTTCAGTTAGTTTTCTTGAATTAAGAACCAACCATGGGGCACTGAAGAGCTGGCCCACCATTAAGACTGTTTACTAGTGTTGAAGAGGGCCTGAATTCAGTTCCCTACATCCACATCAGACAGTTCATACCTATAACTCCAGTTCCAGAGGATCTTACATTCTCTTCTGGCCTCTGATGGAACCTGTATACATGTGGTACACATAAATGCATGTAGCCATACACATGTACATAAATTTTAAAAAATCTTTTATATAAGTTCTAAATATAGTTTATATACCATTTAAATCTCATTATATATACACTCTGTTTTTACTCTTCTATTTCTGCTGTTGTTCTACTTGAGGGGGAGCCATTTTATACAAGATATAGTCATCTTTCATGAGATGGGCCACATTTGTTTTCTTGTGATGCTTTGTGATTTTTGTATAAGAATGTTAATTCAACGAAGGTTTTGTTCTGGTTCTACCATTGCCTCCTCATTCATTGTCCTCAAAAGTCTATAAAAAATGTATTCCCTCCTATTTGACTCTCAGGGAATTGGCACAATTCATATACTAAAGGAAAAGGTATCAAAGACAAATATGTGGTACTCTGCCTTCACTTACCAGTGCTCCAAACGCTGGTTTGAAAATATACCAATAAGGCTTACTTCTCCTATTGACTCATGGGTATCTGTGACCTGCCTTGATTCACTCTGTCAATGATGAGTGGCATCTTCATGGCAGCTCTGGAGTTCCTTTAACAACAGGAGTACGTGACAGCATTCTGGGTTTTGTTTTGTTGTTGTTGTTTTTTGTTTTGTTTTGTTTTGTTTTGTATGACAAAGTATCCCAGGCCCCTGTGTACATATTATGCTTCAGAATTGGGTGAAGCATTTCTTCAAGGATCCCTATGACAACCTGGACACTTGGGTGCCTGTTCATCCTGTTGGGACCACTGTTTCCCTTTTGTTAGCTTGTGCTAACATAGCTTTAATGACATAGCTATAATATGTTATAATCTATGCCCTTAAGTCCACCCTGAATCTAGACTAGCATTTCTTATTAAGCTATGATGTAGTGTCTTATATTAGAAAAACTCTTTCACTTAAAACTATGAGAATGGAATTTTGTTAAATGAGCAAAGTGTTTTCATGGCACTTGTCAAAAATAAAACACCCATAATTCAAGGGGCGAACGTGTTAAGATGAGGCACTTCACAGAGCTCAAACAAAATTTCTGTAACATTTTCTCTTCTTGAAACATTTGTTAGATAGGAAAACAGAAAAGAGGAGTTTTTGTTGTCCCATAGAACACCAGACTGTGTCAAGGGTTCATTAGCAATTTGGTTGTCTGGAGTTGATTCCAGAGAGGAGAGACTAGGAGAAACAGGGATTGTTTTTCCCTAGTGCTCTAAAATTCATGCCCTTTCAGTATATTCTGTGTCCTCACGACTTAATATTATAATGACTACTCAACTGATGGTTCCTCCATCCAGATTCATTATCATGAAGATCATTTGTCAATGAAAAGTGAGCTCATCTCCTTCACTCAATGAGTATATATTGAACAGAATATAAATGAAAAACCTTCTAAAGCCTTAGTTGTCCAAGGATTAGCAAAAGACGTAGGAATCAAATACCGGAATGCATAAATAAATCTAAAACTTGATTATGTGGATTTCTGCTAAACATAAAACAAATCCTATGTTTCAGATTGTGTATGTGTGTGACTTTTTAAATATATAGAACCACTATATTTTTATTTTTGTTTGTTTTGGGGTTTTTTGTTTTTTTGGTTTTTTTTGAGACTGGATTTCTTTGTGTAGCCTTGGCTGTCCTGGATTCACTTTGCAGACAAGGCTGGCCTCAAACTCACAGAGATTCACCTGCCTCAGTCTCCCGAGTGCTGGGGATTACAAATGTGAGCTGCCACATCTGTCCCTATTTGTTCTGAGACAGGGTCTCACTGTGTAGCCTTAACTGGGCTAGAACTCACAATGTTAACCAGGATGACATAAACTCATTTGAAAGAAGGTATGTTGAGGGCTAGATGAAAAATAATTCCAAGATATCAGAGAATGGCAAAATCCACCCTTGTCTAATCCCCAGGACCTACATGGCTGATGGCAGAGAAGGACAGACTCCCTCAAGGTGTTCTCTGATCTTCATACATGTACTGTGGTAATCTACATGCATACACACATATAGAGAGACATACCAAGTACATAAATGTAATTTTTGGAAACACACCATCTTTATTTAACAAAGAAAATTATTCAGCCTGGGTGTAGTAATGCATACTTCTAATTCCAGTGCTCAGGAGGCTGAGGCAGGAGAATTAATTCAAGTTTCAAGCCAGCCAGAGTAACATAGTAGGATCCTCTTTCAGAAATAAAAACAAACCAATAAAACCAAAACAAATAAATAGTTTAGGCGCAAACCCAAACACCTTCCTGGCTTATCTGAAAAGGGAAGAAGCCAAATGCATATTCCATAAAAGGAAAAAATAGATTAGGCATCATCAAATTTAGAAATGTTTCTTCTACAAAAGATCATGTTTGTTTTCTTAAAAAAGGATGAAATGGTTGTGAGGTGTTGGCAGCACATCTTTAATCCCCTCAGGGGCAGGCAGATCCCTGAGTTCAAGGCCAGCCTGGTCTACAGAGCTAGTTCCAGAACAAGCAGAACTACACAGAGTAACCCTGCCTTGAAAACAAACAAACAAAAAATAACAACAAATATGAAATGACAAGCAAGCTACACCATGTTAAAAGAGAGAGAGAGATTTCAAACCACACATCCAACAGCAACAACAACAACAACAAAACTATGCATAAAAAGTAAACAATATGATTAGAACACAACAGACATTTCACTAAAGAAAATAAACAGAGGGCAAATAGCATATGCAAAGACAGTTCACATAACTAGGCACCAGGAAAATGGACACTGAGAGTCACAATGAAATACGACCACGTAATAATAAGAATGAATTTTCTTTTTTTGTGTGATTTATTTATTTATTTATTTATCTTATTAATTTATTCTTGTTACATCTCAATGTTTATCCCATCCTTTGTATCCTCCCATTCTCCCCTCCCTCCCATTTTCCCCTTATTCCCCTCCCCTATGACTGTTCCTCAGGGGGATTACCTCCCCCTGTATATGCTCATAGGGTATCAAGTCTCTTCTCGGTGACCTGCTGTCCTTCCTCTAAGTGCCACCAGGTCTCACGTACTCTGGTGCCTCACATTTGACCATGTCCCCTGGAGGGGGAGACCTGGTGGCAATAAGAATGAATTTTCAAAGTGACAGCATGAGATGCTGGTGGTACAGAGAAACCAGGCACTCACATATTGCTTGTGAGAATGCAAAGGCTACTGCAACCCTTGAGTTTTTCAGAGCTTAAAATGAAGCATTCATAGGAAGTGTACGCTTGCATATTCATCCCTAAGCAGTGAGGACTGTGTCTCCTCAAAGATTTTAATTGAATGTTAGTAGCATCTTTATTTGTAATACTCAAACCAGTAGACTCTGGGTGACTTTCAACAGGTGCTGGTTAAGCAGTATAGAGAAGAAATGAACAGTCATCAAGGATTAGGAGCAAAGATGGATTAGGGCTGAAGTGGATGGTGTATAAAGGAGCAATGGGAGAGATGCTTTTGATAATCCCACGCCTCTAGAGCATGTGCCTGGCAGTGTCCTGCTGTGATAGTGCCATTTTGAAAAATGTTGGTACCCAAGAATCAGGATGAACTCAGAGGATTGTCCCAAGATAGACCTTAGAACTGAATGGGAAGTTACAACTCTTAAGTCAGAAAGATTGTTAATAATATTTTTGTAGAGCTGGTTATAGTGACTGAGGTAGGAAGATAGTTTAAATTCAAGAGTTCCCTTGTCAGCCTGGACAACATAGTGAGACCCATCTTCAATAATTAATTAATTATTAATTCTATACTAAGCACGAAGGGAAGTAGAGGTACTTAACCCATGCTTAGGCAAGAGTAAATTATAGGATGGCTTCTACAACAATAGCGTCCTTTTATTGAGCACTTGTTCTGTGTCTTTCATTGTTCAAGCTCTGTTTATGCATTCTCTCCTCTAATCCTTTTAGCAGCCCTGAGAGATTTAAAGAGCTTAAGTAACCTTGTGCAATTCACTCATTAAGTGTATGTAAGAAGCAGGAATTTGAACTTGGATGTGCTTGGCTTGAAGGGTTCTGCTCCTCAGCGTGGTGATGTACAGCCTCCCTGTAACATGCTGGAGGAGACGTTATCATTTCAGGAGTGTAAACCTTTTGATCCTAGAAGAAGCCACTTGCTCCTTCTGCATCTGAGGTCTTAGGAGTGCCTCTGTAGAGCCAAAGTGCCACTTGCTCAATGTCTTTGATCTCACCATCAGCACTGAATTAGGTACCAAGCATCCAGAGATGCAGAAAAATATATTTCCCACCAGAGAAGAATTCACCTCCTGGAGAGAGTGGCAGCCTGATTCCTGCACAGTGATTCTTGTATAATTATCCCTCAGCGTCAGGGGACATAGCTTCCAAGACCCTTGTGGATACAAAAAAATCTGTCTATAGAAAATGGTTTAATATTTGCAGGTACCTTACACTGTATTCTTTAATATACAAGTAATATTGATAATACCTAATACAATTGATAATAGATGCTGTCAATCTCTCCTTTTCTGTATCATTCAGTGAATAAAATAAGAAACAAAAAAGGTCTCCACATGTTCCCTACACAATGTAAGTTTTTCTGATTATTTTCCACCTTCATTTGCTTGACTCCGCAGATGGGCATGTGTAGACAAGGGACCAGCTGTACCTGTGCTCACACAGAGGTAAACAAATGCCAGAGTCCAGAGAGCTCCCTAGGAGCTGCTGGACAACTACGGAGGGCCTTTCTTACAGATGGGCTTGTGGGACTGAAGCGGCCTCTGTGGGTTTTTACCTTAACTCAGGTTACATTTAGAGGCAGACCTCAAGTGTTCTTTAGACATTTTCCCAGCCCCAGAATCTCCCTGTGTCATTATGGCTCTATATTTGTGGAGAAAGGGAGCAGAGAAAATGTAACCCAGAGGATGGACCCTAGCTATTTTGCGTTTGTTCATTGATTATTTCCTCTGTGTGTGCGGTGAATGCTGATGCCACAGTATGTGTGGAGAGGTCAGAGGTTAGCTCTATGGAGTCGGTTCTTTCCTTCCAGAATTTTCATCCCAGGGATCAACTCCAGTCTTCATGTGTGCCCATAAATACCTTCACCCACTCAGTCATCTCAGTTCCTGACTTTTTTTTTTTTTTTTTTTTTTCTGAGACAATGTCTCATCATGTAGCCCAGGTTGTCAAAGCGACAGTCCTCCTGCTTCAGCATCCTAAGTACTGGAATTACAGGTTGGGCCACTCCCAGCAAAACAAAGAACTAGGTTTAAACCTTGGCTCTTATATGTTTAATCTGATCTTAACAAGGTTTTTAACTGTGCCTAGTTCCTCATCTAAAAATGGGAGTATCAACAGGTCTTCACAGGATTGCCAGACATTCAAGATTTTAACCCAGGCGTCCAGCGGCAGCTGGGCACAGCAAATGCTGCCTGTCATTGTTTTCTCACAATGAGAAATTTGTTAAGTAGGAAATAAAGAATATCATTACGCAAAAAAAAAAAAAAGAATATCATTATGATCACAAGTAGGGAAGGTTAGCTTAATGAGACTCAGAAAGCAGTAGCTTGCAACAATTATTTGATGACTAGACTTCACCGGGATTAAAATCTTCTACCTAAAAAAAGAGCCACAGACCAGAAGAAAACATTCACAACACACACACACACACACACACACACACACACACATTTCCCCTCCAAATGTCTTTTATGGTGGAAGACCCTGCAGAATTTCTGTGACAGTATGCTGGATGTCTGTTCTCACTGTGGGCCAAGTTTATGTAGAGACTGAAAAGGTGTGTTAAAGACATGAGAATGCCATACTGCCTAACTCCAATTGTGTATTTATTTTTGAGAATGTGTCCCTCATTTATTTCCCTTCCTCACTATAGAAGCAACAAGGAGCCTGCTTAAAGATGCACGCCTTAGGGTTTTGTTGGACTAGTCAATGTTTGTACTAACAAACAAGATCCACCCTGGCTGGTTTACAAAAACTGAAATGTGTAAATTGAAATTGTTTAAAGAATATTAGGTAGCTGGCAGAATTTCCTGGAGAACCACAGAAATGGATCTAGGGCTGGACAGCATTCACACCTCTAAACATGGCACTTGGCTTGGGTCATGACTGGAGCCAGATGCCAGCACCCAGGTCTATAAACACAGTTGACTTCCATCTTGGCGCAGTGATCTTAAGATACAGGGATACTGAAAAGTATAGGAAGGTGGCTGATAATGCTGGCTGCCAGGACAAGAGAAGGTTGCCCACTCTTCTTGTACAACAAGATTTAAACACTGAACTTCTTAGATACCTTTGTACCTGTGACTCAAAATGTAATTCAATGTAGTTCAAGACTGATCAATCTTCTGATCTTAGATGAGATTTCGAAGCCGAGGTAGAGATGGACCCTATGATTCTGCTACTTCAGTTGCTTCATCTAACATAGTCTGCATATGTTGAGAGGGTTTTATTTGGTTGGCTGGCTGGCTGGTTGGTTGGTTGGTTGATTGGTTGGCTGGCTGGTTGGTTGTCTGGTTGTCTGGTTGGCTGACTGTTTGGCTGGTTGGTTGGTTGGATGGTTAGTTGGTTGGTTGGTTGGTTGGTTGGTAGGTAGGTAGGTAGGTAGGTTGGTTGGTTGGTTGGCTGGCTGGCTGGCTGTTTGTTTGTTTGTTTGTTTGGCTGGCTGGCTGGCTGGTTGTTGGCTGGCTGGCTGGCTGGCTGGCTGACTAGTTAGTTGTTTGTTTGGTTGGTTGGCTAGTTGGTTGGTTGGTTCATTGGTTGGCTGGTTAGCTTATTTATTGGATAAACATATTTGAAAAGAAATTGTCATCATCTGTTGTAGGTGTCTTACAAATGACAGTGTCAAGATGCCACATTGCTTAAGGACTTCATGTTATTCCTAGTTTTCTATTTGCTCTATCAGTTATCATGTAGCATGTCTAAGTTTTCATAACCACCATAAATTTGCCAATTTCCCCTTGAAGTTCTACTAGATTTTACTTTCTGTACTTCAAATCTATTTTTTAGATTTATTTCTTATGTGTCTGGTAGTGTTTTGCCTGGGTGAGTATATGTGCACCATGTGTGCTGGTGTCCATGGAGACCAGAAAATGATCTTAGATCCTGGAACTGTAGTTACAGATGTTTGTGAGCCATTATGTGGATGCTGAGAATCAAACCTATATCCTCTGTAGGAGAAGCAAGTGCTTTTAGCCACAGAGCCACCTCACCAGCCCTTAATTTATGTATACCAAAGACTGTGGTAGTCTCTAAACAACAGACCCTGTTAACAAGAAAACTCTTTGTCACTCCTAATAACTTGTGTCCTGAAGTCTCTGTTGATAGAGATATAACTACTTTAATTTTATTTTAATAAGCATTAGCATAGATTATCTTCTTCCATCCTTCTACTATCTTTATATTTGAAGCTTGTTTCTGATAAGCTGCATATACTATTTCTTTAATATTATATACTTTGCCTTCTGGTCAAAGTGACTATATAAATTTGTTGGTGACTAAGCTTGAACCTTTCCTTTGAAACCTATATTCTATTTGCTCATTTGTCTCATTTTTTCTATTATGTTTAAATTATCTTTACAATTCCTTATTAGACTCATCCTTATAACAAAAGGCCAATCAACAGAGGACACAAAAATACTATATATTTATGAGCCTAATAACATAGGTTATATACTATAGATATATGTATATATTATGTTCATTGTATTGGAATATTTTTGCACAATTATTTATTCACTCTTTAAAGGCTGTTTCAACGTTTATAGCCATACTTCTTTGATGCATCACAAACATTATTATGCTATTTCACACCAAGTATAGAAACCATATCTCCTCTTCTCTCTTCCTGAACCTTAAACTATTGTTTCCATACACTCCATAACCTTTATCTTTATGTATGTTGTAAATTACACAATGTATTGTTATGTTTTTTCTTACACAGTTACATTTTTAAAGTAGATTTTATTGCATTTGTTCTTTGGCAATCGCATACATGTATAAAGTGCGCTCTGCCTATTGTAGCCTTCTACCTGTCTAGTCTGCATTTCATGCCTATAACCCACCTTGAAACAAATCTCTTTTCCACACACATGTCTTGTTTTGGTTTTTATTTGGTTGTTGTTTGTCTGTGTTTTGAGGCACATTGAGTTTAACCAGCATTGTCTGTGTGACCCTGAGTGTATAACTGTCCATAGGAGCCTGCTGGGTTCCTCAGTGGGTTCAAAACTGAAGACAATGACATGCCTTCTCCAAGAACCTTAGTTCTGCAGGAAACTTAGGGCCTGGTAAATTCCTCCTCAAACTATGATTGGTTGTTGGTAGGCCTGGTCTTATGTAGACCCATTGCAGGCAGCTACAGCTATGGTGAGGTCATAATTCTCTCTCTCTCTCTCTCTCTCTCTCTCTCTCTCTCTCTCTCTCTCTGTTTAAGGATTTTATTAGGGATGAAGAAACACATACAGCAGACATACAGAGTGAAAGATCCTCTAAAAAGCAGAGGGCAGACTCAGGATTCTGAAGCCCACCCTTTCCTTGAGGACTGAGTTGGGTTTTGTGTTTTTGTTTTTGTTTGTTTGCTAGTCTTGTTTTATTTTTATTTATTTATTTTATCTCATTGAAGGGTCTTCTTCTCCTAATTTAGGGTTGGACCATCTGAAGAGAGACAGGATGGCTGACTACCCCACCCTGATGTGTAGGCATGCCCTGACCTGCCCTTGAACTGTTGAGCCAGTCCATCATCAAGAGGTCCTACTGGCAGCAGAAGAGCCTTGAAGACCTTGGCTTTCAACTGCCAGGTTTTTGTCTCCTCAGGTCAGGAGAGTGAGGAAGAAGCCAGCCATTTGGAAGCTCACCATCTTTACTACTTAGTAATAGCCCCTTCCCCTATCTGTCTGCCCATCAGGGGATTTTGGTTTACACTTACAAAAGTTTTCAAAAGAAGAAAGTATCTTTTATCTACATTAACACATCTTCCATTTCCACTACTCTTAAATTATTTTGAACCAAATTTCTATACTATTTATGCATATATTATAAAACCCCAAACACATGTTGTATTTGCTAACATTGTCAGTTATGTTTTAGGAGGGAAGATGCTGAGGACTGAGTTTACAGCCTTGGGCATATTAATCATGCACTCTTTCATTGAACTACATTCCCCTGGCCTGCCTTATCAATTGTCTTATTAAAATAGCTAATAATGGTGAAAACATGTTACAGATCCATGTATTAACTATTTGTGTTCCTCTTTTTCAATCCTGGCTTCCATTGGGTCTCTTTCTGCCTAAAGGATATAATAGTTACAATAAATCTTTTTAGCCTTTTAGTATCTGAAAAAAAATAATTGTACCTTCATTTTTAAAGATAGCTTTTTAAAAATTGTGTATAGGTAGAATTGAAAGGAGAGGTTCATTTATTTGTTTTTCTGTCAGTATTCTACGATGTTGCTCTATTTTCTTCTGGATTATAATGTTTCCAAAAGAAATAATGCAGTTGTTCTTCTTCTGTATAATGCTGGTTTTTTCTAGTTCTATCAAGATCTTTTTCTTTATTACAAGTTTGAATTAGTCTAACTATAGCATGCATTGATATAGCTTCCTTCATGTTTCTTGTATCTGGTATTTATTGAACTTGCTGGATCTGTGTAAATTTTTATTGAATTTAGAAATTCATTTTCCTACATACATCTAATTTTTCCCTTCTAATTACACATATATTGTGCTACTAAATGTTTTCTGTAGTTCACTGATGCTTTCATTTTCTTTTGTCCTTCATTCCTTCCTTTTCTTTTTCTTTCTTTCTTTGTTTCTGTTTTTTGTTTGTTTGTTTGTTTGTTTGTTTGTTTGTTTTGGTCTTCTCTCACTGATCTCTCATCTTAGATAACTTCTATATCCATACTGAAAATTTCACAAATCTTTCTTGCATAGTGCCTAAGTGCACACACACACACACACACACACACACACACACACACACACACACGTGAGAGAGAGAGGGAAGTGATGGGGATTGAACTCATATGCTAGACAATGGTTGCAATGGTTGATTATTTTTGTCTTACAAGTTATTTTTCCTGGCTCCTTACTCGAGTGAAGAAGTGCCCTCTGCACATCTGCAGACCCCTTTCTGAGCAGCTTTGTCCTCAGCGTGCTTTGCTCTGTACACTCTGCTTTCTCTCTTCACTCCCTCCCAGCTTTGCCTCTTCAGTTCACTAACACCATCCCACGTTCTCCTTCCCTGCATCTAAGGAGAGTTCTCTAGAAACTCTTCTAACCTGTAGGATGATGCAATCACCATCAGCGTCCACACCACAATATGTTCCCATCTCTCAGTATTACTTTCCTTTGTTGCCCGATTTTCAATGTTTTGCTTTTTATATATTTCAAGCAAGAGAGTAAATCTGGTCTTTACTCTTTCATCTTGGAAGAAACTGAATTTCTCATTGCCTATGATGGAACTCAGCTAATACTTTGGCCAACTTTGTCTCTGTTGGTTCAATGCTACACTTCATCCCTGTGGTGTATATCATCCTTGATCCTATTCATTCAAAGAGAGATTTTTCATGGTCACATCTTCACGTGTATCCTCAGCCTATAGAAAGCAGCGGCTACAACACCAGCCCCTCCATTAATTATGCCTCAGGGCTTTGGGTCATGTAGTACCTTTAGCCTCTCAAGAACATACTTATGGTCTGTGATGGTCCACATAATAAATATACTTCAAGCCTCTTTCTTATGCAGAATTCTTTGGGTTTCTTCTCCACATTTTCCTAAAGCTTTCTGGCACTTTGGCTACCATCTGGCACAGAGCCCTGATGACATTTTCAGGCACTAGATGAGAGGTGATTACAATTACAGGTATTCCTGTTAACACACTGAGCCCAAAATCACCACAAACTGAACTCATATTAATGAATTTGACCTAAATCTAAATTTCTATTTCTGTCCCCCATTCTTCTTCAGCTCCATATTATTTGTATTATACTTTCATACAATCATTATTTTGCTTCATTTCCCCAGACTGACTTTGCAAGTGCCCCCCATGGCATATTCTGAAACCTGGCTCTAGTTCTAGGTAGACCACAGGAGAAGTGGTTAATATAGCCAATGAGGATAACTGGCCTTTACCACTAAGCTAACAACTTTAAATGAGGGAATTGCAGATATTTCATCAAGAAAGAAACTGGTTTAATGGAGAGGGGAGGGGAGGCTTTTCCTGCTGAGTCTTTGTATATTGGCACACTCTTAAATATCTCCACACTTATTCTCCACATCTCGCTGGTTCCCAGTCAGTGCTCTGACATTGACCTGAGAATCCTCTTAAGTCTATGCAGCAGTCAGCTTCCCACTGAGAGTTGGATTAAAAAAAAATGCTACATCAGCCTGTGGCTACAAGAGGTAGAGTAGAAACTACCTGATTGTTTGGCTGTTTCTTTTTCTGTCATTAAACTTTCAGAATGAGGATTGGTATAGAGCTGTGTGATAGAGTGTTTGCCTAGCCTTCATGAACTTTTGATCACTAGCCCCACATACAAAACAGAACACTCAACAGGGTTAGAAGCTAAAACTCAGGCTGTGGCCTGTACATTTTCCAGTTACCCCCTTTACAGAAGCCACTGAATCCTTAAGTAGGTATGTTAGGTGACAATTTAGGTAATCGTTGAATTGCTGTCTATCATGGTATCCGCAGATGCTAGACTCCCACTCTAAAACTGATTGGTCATTATCTTGTCTTTAAGACCATCCATGTGTGACAACTAATCTGCCATTCTCCATCCCTTTCAGGATCCATTGTTGAAATCCATTTCCAGCACCAGTCACTCGGCTCTGCCAGGGTCTTGGATGCAAGTAGCAGAATCTAGTCCAAAAATTTAAGCAAGAAAAATAACTCAAGAATATTAGGTAACTCATAGACTCTTCTGGATGCCGAGAGAGGCAGACCACATTAGACAGACAACCAAGAACAATGTTGGTCTTGTAATCGTTTATTAAAAAGCCCACCTCTGCTGCTCCCAAGGCTATGGAAATCTGTGCCATTTCACCTGCTTATATGTCAATTGGTTGTAGGTGGCCAACTCCTCATTTTGCTTGCTTCTGGGTCCATCTCTTATTAGAGGAGGTGTCTGACTGTTAGAACATGACTCGCTGATTGTACTACATTTATATGGGTTTGCAGTTGTCAATTTTAGGCCTTATACTTTGGGAAAAGAGAGTTCATAATGTGAAAAGATATGAAATGCAAGGCAGAGTTTAAAGCTATGGGATTCATGGTTAATATACTCATCAATGCTATAGACCTATGAAGTAATGCACTTATGTGTATACATACAGACATACAATTTCAGTTGCCCAATGAATTCTGATTATTAGGGATCAGCAATAGGACCCATTTACATTTCTACACATGCATTGCTTTTCTTCTACTAAATGAAAGTGCAAGTGATTTGGAAAGCAACCAAATTAGCCTTGGTCCAGTCTTGCCTGGAACAAGAAGCCTCTATCGGATGCCAAGAATGCCTTCCCTGCCCTCTTGGAAATACCATCACTTTGTCACTGTGTAATACCCCTCAGCAACCCATGCTACAACATTGCATACTGGTTCCTCTATTTATAAAGCAGAATGTCTGGGTAGGAGATCCTTGGCGAATATTCAGATGCCTCTCTGCCAAGACAGGATTAGGGTCCTCTGCATCTTGGTCATACCAAATGCTCATAGAAGGGACACACGCAGGTTGTGGCTAAAATTACAAGGTCCAGCCCACCTGACTTCCAGCAATCATCCCATCATGCCCACGTTTGGAAGGGCTAATGTTCCCTCCTCTTCTAGAGGTCAGGTGGCAAAGGACAACAGCCAGAACTCTTCTAATAGTGATGTGGACTTCAGGGTTTGCAGTGGTAGCAGTATCCTCTGGGATTAAAAGGTTGCCACCTCTTTAAATATGATCTTCCAGAGTTATTATCAGGCTGTTTTCTGGCCCTTTCTTCTGCAATCCTTCACTCAAGATGTAATTTGATTCTGAGAAACAGATCTCTGTGTCCAGGAGAATCTTCCCTAGCAAGAAGGGCAGTGTAGGAAGACCATCATCAGCAAGGCACATTTGTCAAATACCTTCTCACCATCTGCTCCACCAGGACACTGAAAGACCAAAGCAGGAGCTCAAGGACGTGTAACAGCACAGACACAGGGGCTTGGACAGGTCTGGAAGGAACAGACATGTGCTGAAGAAAAAGAGGCAGAGTTGGCACATAGGAAGACCACAGACTATGGTGCTGACATCAAGCCCTGTGTGCTCACCCCCGTCCAGGTCTTCACTGCTTCATCCTGGAGTCATGGAACAGCCCTCCAGTGGCTCTCTCCCCGAGTCCAGCCTGAACATGTTATTTTGCTCCAAGACTACCTCTTACATCTCCAAAGCCTTTCTTGACCCTAGCTTAAAAACAAAACAAACAAAACAAAACAAACCAGAGCCTTCCACATCATAAAAAATTATATTCCCACGATTTTCTAAAATAACCAAAAGCTATCCACAACTCAGGAAATCTTTTCTATTAAGTTGTATTTTATGACTCCAAGCAATACCCACCTCCTTTCACATGTAAGTGGGGCATATGTGTTCTGTCTTAAAAATAATTTACTGTTGCACATTAGGACTTCTGGTGAGAAGCTCCTCCCTCCTCCAGTGTCTTCCATTTACAGGATTTTTATACTCTTTGATTCACTACTCATTTCTAAGCTTGTTTCTCAGAGTCTACGCCTTTGCTCACACTGTCCTCTGAAAACTACTTCCTGCCACTATCTGATTTCTGTCCTCATGTAGCTTAGCCCTCCCAGTAGTATGAAGCATAATTTAAATATCTCACAGGGTAGTCTGTGCACTGTCATTAGAAACATGGATTTCTAAGGTTTTCATTTCCCACTTCATTGGTTCTGGGTAAGGATCAGAAATTGTATTTTTATTTCCAGGACAGAGGACAATGTGAGATGGCTAACATGACACATGTTTGGTTTCTACTTCTAAGCTAGCAGCCAGGTAATGGCGAGGAAGGAACAAGAAGGAACAGCTGTAATGTAGAATGAAGGACAGGTTCCTCATCCTGAGACTTTGGATATTTACAATGGAACTTCTCAACAAAATTAAAGAGAAAGAACTTGAAGACAACAAATGTTTATATGATGCCACCAAAAATATAAACATAAGGCTGATGATAAAGACAAATTAAGATTTAAAAATAAAATTCAATTAAAAGTAGAGGCTGGGTCCATCCCAGCACTTGCTAGTCAGAGGCTGGTAGATTGCTGTAAGTTCAAGGCCAGCCTGGTCTACAAAGTGAATTCAGGACAGCCAAGGCTACATAGAGAAACCTTATCTTGAAAAACAAACAAAAGCAAAAAAAAGTAGAGGCTGGGTCAGAGTGGTAGACACCTTTGATCACAGCACTCAGGAGACAGAGCTAGGCAGATCTCTGTGAATTCAAGGCCAGCCTGGTCTACAGAGTGAGCTCCAGGGCAGTTAAAGCCACTCAGAAAAAAAGAAAGAAATAGGAACATTGAAGAGGATTCAAGCTGAAACAAGGGGACTGAAAATCCCAATAATCCAATTAGAAAACTCAAAGGAAAATCTTACAAGTAAATTGAGTGAAGCAGAAGATAGAATAACAGAAAATCATGTCTCAAAGATAAAATGAACGATATAGACCAAATAAGCAAGAAACATGATTGTTAAACACACACACACACACACACACACACACACACACACACACACACAGGAAAGAAACATTCAGGAAATGTGGGACACTGTGAAGAAACAACCTTCAAACTATGGGCATAGATAAGGAAAAGAATCCCAAATCAATGGCTTAGACCAGATCTTTAGCAAGATCTTAGAAGAAAACTTTCAACAACTCTAAATAGTAATGGCCGCAGTTCTCTCACCAAAAGATACAGGATGGCTGACTATATCAAGAAACAAAATTTATTTGTTGTCTACAAGAAACTCATCTTGCCCTGTGTGCCTTTAATCCCAACATCAGGAGGGAGGGGTAGGTGGATCTCTGTGAGTTCAAGGCCAGACTAGTCCATAAAGTGAGTTCCAGGAAAGCCAAGGCTACACAGAGAAACCCTATCTCAAAAAACAGCAAAAAGTAAAAGAAACACATCTTAGCTTTAAATATAGGAACTGCCTTAGAATAAAAATATGGACAAAAGAACTTCAATCAATCAAATGGGACCAGGATGCAAGAGGCATCACTATGCTCATATATGACAAAATAGACCTCAAACTAAAATGAATCAGAAGAGACAAAGAAGAACACTTTATTCTAATAAAAGGCACAAATGACCAACAAGACATTACTATCCTAAACATACATATATGCACCAAACTCTGGTGCACCCAATTTCATTTAAAAAAACAACAACAACAACATATTCCTGGATTTACAGACACAGATTAACACCAACCCCCAAATAGTAGATGATTTCAATACACCACTTCTCCAATAGATAGGTCATCTGGACAAAAAATAAAGAGAAGGAGCACTTCTAAATTACTTCTACAAAGACAGTATCACTCTAATGCCCAAACCAGGTGAAGATAGAACAAAAACAGAAAATTGCAGGCCAATAGCCTTGATGAAAATTAATTCCAAATAATAAAGATGTTAATAAAGATGTTTAAAAGTACATAGTTTGGCTTGAGATCACCCCTGCCTCAAGGGGTGCCACAGGGCCCGAGTGGGCAGAGCAAGCCTGAGACAAATCTGGTGAGCAAGTAAGTGATGGAGAGAAGAAAGAAAAAGAGGAGCAGAAGGATGAGGGTACAATGAAGAAAGGCAGACCTGGAGACCTGAGGGTAGTGAGGACCAGCCTGATGTGAGTAGCCGGTGATGCCACTTAAGGCTATGGTGAGGTCCTGGCTTCTGCTGCCACTGACGGCCATGTCTGGGCCCCTGGCACTGAAACAGCAGGGATCTCTTACCACCAAAAGCCAGGCAGGTATACCTGGTCTAGGCTGCTGTTTCGGGCCATGTTGATGTCTGAGGGCTGTGCAGAGCTGGTCCTGCTCCTCACCGGGGCATCATGGTAGAACGTGTCTCAAAAGCATCAGAGCAGAAGAGCTGGCCCCACCCCTCACCCAGGGAGAACAATTGAGCCAACCCTCGGTGGCTGTTCCAAAGACAGTCGCAAACATGCTCAAGGGGATATGTACCAGTTTTGTAGATGCTGTGTTGTAAACTTCAGTGACACTTGCCTTAGTGTATGTCTCTCTTAACTCATGAGTTAGATAAACATCAGGCCTTTCTTTATGTGTGCGGTATGGGAATTGAACCCAGGGCCCTATGCATTCTAGGAAAGTGCTTTACTGCCTAGCTAAATTATGTGCCACAGCTGTCCTTAAATCCACAATCCTCCTGCCTCTGCCTCTGGGGTTATAGGCAAGCATCACCACACCTGTCTTAGACATTACATCTATACATCGGTGTCCCTAAATTCATGGCATTGTTCTCTGGTTAGTTCTTTAGTGAATTTCTCCAATTCAAACAACTTAATATCATTTTTGCAATAAAATGTTTAGGTTAACACCTCCACCGGTCTATGCTGTGAGCATTGGGTCCCCAGTTTATGAAGCTGTTTTGAAAGCTATGGAGACTTTAAGAGATGACACCTCACTGGAGGAAGTAGATACAGGGCTATGAAAGTTAGCCCTGCCCTTAATTCCAGCTGCTTCTTTGCTTCCTTGTCTGGGTTGCATGAAGAGGCCACTAGTGCAAGCTCCCACAGCAAAGGAATGAGTTACTCCTGCCACCAAGTGGTCCCTGCCACGATGGAGCAAACACATAAGTCGAAATGCTCCTTTCTTCCCTTAAGTTGTTTGTGTCAAGCATTTTGTCATGGCAACAAGAAGGTGGCTAGAACATCTACACAGTTTCTAGCTAGCAACCATGAGCATCCTTCTCATAGACAGTCAAAGATTATTAGCATTTGAGGAACATCCCCAATCAGGAAGGTACAGGGAGAAAAGGCAGAGAGTGCGTGCCGAGTAGGCAAGTTTCCCCTCTGGTGTATACTGGCAGCTGTGCATGGAGCTCAGGGGGCTGTGTGAGCCGGGGAACACACACAGGAGGAAGGGCTAGATTTTAAGGAACTGGCTTATGCTAGTGAGTCGTATATCTCCAGTGCCCATTGGCAGACTAGAAATGCCAGTTGCAGTGTTGAGTTTCAAGGCAGACTCGAGGCAGAACGGTTTTTTCCATTAAGGAGGCCCTTGGTATTTTTTTTTAAGGCCTCCAACTGATTGGATGAAGCCTACCCACATTATAGAAGATTAAGCATGTAAATATCACTCTGCAGCAATGTCTAGGCTAGTGTCTGATTGAACAACTGGGCCCAATGGCCTTGCCTAGTTGACCCATAAAATTTACCATCACAGAGCCTCGCTACAGTTAGTCACAGGAAGAAAATAAAATCCAACCTCTTCATATTTGAAGCAAGTTCTTGTGATGAAAGATAGACTAAGGAAAGAAAGCAAGCATGTTCTTTAATGCACACGGCACATGGCAGTGACTCTGCCATGGCTCAGGAGTCTGCTGAAGGAAGCAGCCAATACAGTTCAGAAAGGTGACAAGATCAAGGAAAGAGCCTCAAGCTTCAGAGACAGGAAAGCCGTGGGAAGCGGGGTTTAAGAGCAGATCTTCGAGTGAGGCATCACAACTGTAAGCATTCGTAGTTGGTCTTTCACCAGGACTTCTTGTCCTTATGAATCTCTGTCCTGCTTTAAAACAACACAGAGGACCCACAGCACTATGTTTGGTTCAGTGATTCTTTCTTTACATTGGGGGAAAACCTTTAGGTTTCTTCCACGCTCCGTACATCAAATACTTACATATAGTATTTACTTTACTCTGTATTAGGTACTTCCCCAAACTCTTCACAAATTATTATTTAAAAAGAAAAACTCACTGACATATTTGGCTTGAACACTCCCAATCTGAATATATGAGAGTCGAGACTTTTTCTGAATGTCTAGATGATGCCACAAGAGGAAAACGCCACACCATTGTTTAAAACATGGTAACATAATATAATGAATTCTGTGCTTTGATTTGGGTCTCCTTCACAACATATCTCACTGCATAATGTGCCAATATTCAAAAATCCAAACAAATTCAAAATTGGAAACACTTTTCAGGTCTAAGCATTTTAGATAAAAGATACTTAGTAAACATTCACTACTGCCAGCCCTTGGGAGGCAGAGGCAGGATGATCTGTGAGTTCAAGGCCAGCCTGGTCTTCAGAGTGAGTTCTAGGACAGCCAGGGCTATTAAACATAGAAACTCTGTCAAAAGAAAGAAACAAAGAAACAAAGGAGGGAAAGAATAGAGAGAAGGAAGGAAAGAAGGAAGGAAGGAAGGCAAGAAGGAAGGAAGGAAGGAAGGAAGAGACTCAATACACAGAAAGTTACACAGGTAGGTTTGCCCAAGGCCTGGATGCATCTTCTTAACTTCCTAACTTTTGGATCACGTTTTAGCTTAAGGGGATCAACTGGTTCTGATTTGGTTTTTTGTTTTGTTTTGTTTGGTTTTCAGACAGCTTTTTTTTTAAGACTTCATTTTTATTGTATGTTTATGGATGTTATATGTCTGTGTGCCACAAGAGTACAGTGCCTGTAGAGGTCCAAAGGGGATATTGGATCCTCTAGAACTGTAGTTACAAGGTTGCGAGCCACCAGTTGGGTGCTGGGAATAAAACCCATATCCTCAGGACTTTTAACTGCAGAATCATCTCTCCAGACCCATGGCATATATTTTATACTTGGGACCATATACATTCTTGGTTGTATATTTTCTCCTTCCTCTGGCTCCTATTTGTTTTTCTTCCTCATCTCTCTACTGTCACTTCCCTACCTAATATTGCTTCTAGCATGTGATCTGTACTAGAAAACAGAAGCCCAGGCCTGAACACATGTGCCTTCAGCATGCTCCTTGAAGATTCTGGAAGGTGTTGAAATTGAGCACAGTCCAAATAATGAGGGAGTCAGAAACTTAATTGGACCTCTCTTGTCACCAAATAAAACTTTCAGCACTGGGACTAGGTTGTATCTGATTGACTTGTTGGCCATGGGAACTCCCAAATAACCCAGGCTGCTGCCAAGACTGTAGGTTCCTCTCCACAAACTGACAGCAAGGTCCCATAGCTGAAGACAACACCCACACAACTCATTAAACATGGGGAGGTCAAGCTGATGCCTACAAAGAGCTTTGCCCCTACATTCTAGCATCTTTGGTACAGGAAGGTGCTCTGCGTAATACCCAAAGAGAAACATAAACACTAACCTAGCCAAAAAATCTCTGTTCTACTACAATGGTGTCTTGTATAGAATATATGATAGGGTAAAGATGGCACAAAGCTTATGGGAATAACCAATCAATATCTGATTTGACTTAAGGCCCACTCCATGAGATGAAATGCATACCTAATACTGCTTGGGTGGCCTAGAACCTGAGACTAAATAATCCAGTCACCTAGGGTAAAACAAAATATTAATTTCCTAAAAATGAAAATAGAATAAAATTACTATTAATGATATTATGCTATACTCTTAGATCAGGGCCTTGCTCAGCCATCATCAGAAAAGCTTCTTCCTACAGCAGATGGAACAAATACAGAGACCCACAGGCAGATATTATGCTGAGAGTGAGAGACTTTACAACACTCAGCCCTATACAGGATGTCTCAATCAAATCCCTGTGGAGGAGGAGGGGGAGGCAAAAGGAGAAGATGAAAAAGAAGAAAAAAGTCAGTCCAGCAATACTTGTGGCACATACCTTTGATCCCAGCACTTGGGAGAGAGAGGCAGGCTGATCTTTGAGTTTGAGGCCAGCCTGGTCTACAGAGTGAATTCCAGGACAGCCAAGGCTACACAGAGAAACTCTGTCTCAAAACAATAGCAACAGCAACAAAACAAAAAGGAAAGAAAAGGGGAAAAAATGTAGGTTACTCACAGTGATGCAACCAAGACCAAAAAGTGGAATATGATCCCAGAGAAAAAGATGGTTCCAACAGTGTA
This sequence comes from Acomys percivali, assembly GCA_907169655.1. NCBI lineage: Eukaryota > Metazoa > Chordata > Mammalia > Rodentia > Muridae > Acomys > Acomys percivali. Next base: position 89,683,232 of record OU015749.1, read on the forward strand.
ACAGAGACCCAGACCCTAGCAGGCCCTGAGACTTCAGCACCACTGCCTCCATGATGGAAGTTTCAGTCTGTAAAACTCAGCATGTAGACTGCTGCACCACCTGCCCAAAACGAAAACAAAGGCCTAATCCACCAAAGTCCACAGTTCTGGGAACGTCTCTAAATGCCAACCTTGCTTTTTTGGCTATTGTAGTTCTGCTTCTGGTTAACTGTTCTTGCTAACTGAGGTGTGTAAACCCATGACTTGGGTTTTGTGCTTAAAAGCTCACCATGAGAAAGGCTCAGGGCTACTCTGGGATTTTGAACACCTAGTGTAGTCGCCGTCTGACTAAGAAAGACTTTCTATTGGCTTACACCCATACCCGAGTTGTCTTGTCTGATAAATACAACACAACATTAGGTTATGTTTCCTGAAGATCTGCACAAAGCATGTTTTAGTGTCTCTAAGTATAATTTTTCCCTTGACGTTACAGTATTGGGATTATCTTGTCCTTTTGTCCCATTGTGAAACCTGTATATGATAATGGCGCAGGGCCCATTTTGGGCTCTTAATAACTTGGCTGTATATGATTATCATTGTAGCATGGCCTTATATCCTTTTTGTTTTGTTGGGTCTTTTTTTGGTTTGGTTTGGTTTGGTTTCTCGAGACAAGGTTTCTCTGTGTAGCCTTAGCTGTACTAGAGTCATTTTGTAGGCCAGGCTGGCCTCGAACTCACAGAGATCCCACCTGCCTCTGCCTCCCGAGTGCTGGGATTACAGGCGTGTGCTCCCATGCCCTGCTCTCTTTTATCTGTAGTTTTCCTGTAGACATTAGTCTGAGAGGACAGCCAATGGCAAAGCTAGATACACTACATTTGTTGTGAAGCACGCAGGCTGAATGTGGGCAAAGCAAGACCTACATTCCCCCCGGCCTCTTTAAGCTTTGCTGTTTCTACAACAAACAAGATCTGCACCAAATCAAGCCAAGCAAGAAGCCAGCACCAGGATGGCCACCAGTATGCCTGCCCAAAAGCTGGGTCTGTCTCTCCAGTGAGATGTCTAAAAACTTCTGGCCTTTCTTCCACACGATCTCATTTCAACCTCTTCACCATCTTTTCTTGATCTACTGTCACTTCCTTTTCTCAACACTTTAAGCCGGAGCTGGAGTACTACTCAGTGATAGAGCATCTGCCTAGTGTAGCTGAGACCCTGGTTCTAGTCCCAGCACTGCAAAAGAAAAACCCACACTGGCTTATGGGTTTACCCATTAAGCCATCTTATCTCAGCTCAACCTTCATGTTTCTCTTGCCTCAACCTCAGCTTTGCTGTCTGAAATTAAAAAAAAAAAAAATCAAACTTTTATGAATGAGTGAATCACTTCTTTTGTCCTCTCTAGTCCTGTACCCATCTAAATGAGTCACAGCTGAGCCTTGTTTCTTCTGTTACTAGTAACAGAAAAACAACCCATGAGGATCAGAATGGAGCTTAAAGATGAGCTGTACCAAGCTATTTAGTTTATAGACGAGGCCCCAAAATCGTTTACGAGAGGCTCTGTTTTAAGCAGCTCATTGATAGAAGCAAGATCAAAACTGCTGTGTGTCCTGCCTGCCATCCTGCCCCAGGCTTCTTTCTGCACTGTGAGTCATTGGATTTAGAAGGGTGGGATATTCTGGTAAGTGTGGGAGGCTCTTCTCAGAGCTCTTCCCACACCCCTGCCCAAAATAATTCACCATTTCTCATCTTACATCAACACGACTTTTGTTTTTAGCAGAGTGTCACTGTCACCTTGTCCCATTCTTACATTCATTATTCATTCAGCGAACATTTTCGGGCACTACGATTGGTTCGTGGGAAACAAAGATGAATGTGAAAAGTGTCTTATAGTCTTGATGGGGAGGAGGAAGAGGACATAGACACATAAATTATCATCAAGGAGACATTGGAGCCTGGGAGGTAGTTGAGACAAATTTAGTGGTATCTTTGGAAGAGAGCATGCAGAAGCAACCTAAGCCTGAAACTCTGGGGTATAAAGGAAACTGCAGGTAGCTTGTTGTGGCTAGTGTATGGGGGGGGGGGTCTTGAAGAGTGACAAGAGTATGTAAATCTGGCAGTGAGATGATCAAATTATGAAGGCTTTGTGGGCCATGCACAAAAATCTAAATATTATCTTGCAGCATAGCAGGAACCTTAAAGATATGTAAGCTTGGGAGTTATGTGCCTAGACACATTTTTAAAAAGGTTACATTGGAGGCAGAGTAAAGAATGGCCAAGAAGGAAGTGAGACCAGAGACCAGGACATACATTGACAGATGTTGTCACAGCAAAAGTCAACAAAGGCTTACATGGACTCACCAACCAGCAGTTTTAAGAACAGTTGGCACAAGGTTGGATGTGGACACAACAGTAATGAGAAGGGACTTACGGACAGCTCTCAGGATTTTGATAAAGGCGGTTGAGTGAATTGTGGTCCACTTCAGCAGAAAGCGAGGAAAGGAGAAAAGGTCAAAGGTGAAGCGTGGGAGGGAATAAAATAACCACAAGCTTGAGATTCCTACACCACTTCCAGGTAGAGACTTCTCATTGGCAAATGGAGATAGAGTCTAAAGGTAATGACCTGGACTGACAATGAGAATTTGAACATCACTGTAAGATGATTCAGCAACTGAAGCCCAGGAGAGGTAGACACTATCCAGTAAATGGGAGATTGTAGCAGAACTTTATAGGATGCCAATGTAGGGTGGAAACACAAAGAGGGGTCTTAAGGGCAGACTCAGAAGCTGCTGCTAAATAGTGAAGAGACTAGGCAGTGAGGGTGGTAAAGGATGAAAAGAGAGAACTCAGGAAGCCTGTGGCCAGTGATGTCCACTGCAGAGGGACCAAATGAGAATCCATTCCTGTACCAGAAAGCTTCTCATACCTCAGCAAGAGCTCTGACTACCGAGGTGTTAAGGGAGAAGTCCAAATGCCAAAGGCTTTACAGTGGGAGGAGCCTGAAGACCTGGAGATTGAATCTAGAAAACTAGCCATGAAAGGGTGAGATGCAAATGTTGGATGTGTGTACAGTGGAGTCAATGTCTGGCTGTGTGTACAGTGGAGTCAATGTTGGCTGTGTGTACAGTGGAG
>OU015749.1:89686343-89702925 GCA_907169655.1 Acomys percivali
CAATGTTGGCTGTGTGTACATTGGAGTCAATGTTGGCTGTGTGTACAGTGGAGTCAACAGTACTTTCCGACTAGGCAAGCCCACACACAATGTCCTGGAGCAATTGCCTCAAGGTCAGCATTCTACCAAATAACACTCAAATGACAGAAGGACAGGTACAGCCTCACAGCAGCCAATGTAAAGGAACACCTCTGAGAGAGCCCTGAGGTCTCTTGAAAACTTCTCAGCAAACAAATGCTTTAAATGTGAACCATGTAGTCTTTCTTCCTTTTTTTTTTTAAGATGCAATTTTATTCATAGATTCTGTGAGATCAAAATAAAAATCAGAGTAAATTGACTTATTGAAAAGGGAAACCTACTCTAGAACTTAAAAAGAGAGGTTAAAAAAAAGAAAGAAAGAAAAAAAAAAAAAAGAAGGCTAGACTTGTGGAGACAATACTAAAGAGGAGAGTTGAAGAACTGCTGTTACCTGATTTCAAGACTCCTGTTGATTCCTAGAGGACTGCAGACAGTGAGCTGATGATGAAAGAAAGGTAACAGATTAGGGGCTCAGAATGGAGGGAACTGAAACAGGCCCACACAAACAAGACCAAATGATTGATGGAGGAGCAAAGGCCATAAGTCTTTTCAGGAAGAGAGAACACCTGGACATCCATGTGAATTTTTTAAAATTTTTTTTCACTCATTTGTTTTTTGTTTGTTTGGTTTGGTTTGGTTTGGTTTGGTTTTTCGAGACAGAGTTTCTCTGTGTAGCCTTGGCTATCCTAGACTCGCTTTTGTAGACCACGCTGGCCTCGAACTCACAGCGATCTGCCTGCCTCTGCCTCCCGAGTGCTGGGAGTAAAGGCGTGTGCCACCATACCTGGCCGAATTTTTTTTAATTTTAGGCAGACTTTCTACTCTTCACAAGTAGTAACTCAAAGTGGGCCAGAAAGCTAAATATAAAGTGTAAAAGAGAGAGTCCTAGATCAGTTTCACATCCGTCTACACAACCACAGCTTTACCAGTAGCCTTCACGTGGTGCCATAGACACAATCCATGAAAGACAAAGTCAACGAGAGCTTGAGCTTGATCTAAACGCAAGTCCTGAACAGACCTCATATGAAAGTAGTTAGATGACAAATATACATACCAGGAGATTCCCAACATCATGCATATCAAATGAGGTTCGGCTATATGCCTGTTCAAGTAGCCAAAGTCCCAAACCCTGACAACACTAAGCAAAGAGGAGGATGGAGAATGGTAGGAGGATGAGAACCTCTCAGTCACTGCTGGTGGGAATGAAAAATGGAGCAGCCACTTTAAAAGACAGCTAGACAATCTCTTACCAACCTAAAGACTTAATTTTGCATAAGATGAAAGAGTAGGCACCCCATCCGTGCAACTCAAAGGAAGAAAGAATGAAAGAAAGAAAGAAAGAGAGAGAGAGAGAGAGAAAGAAAGAAAGAAAGAAAGAAAGAAAGAAAATCCTGACAAAAACACAATCTCTACTCCTGCAAGAGACAATATCTGAAACCAAATTGATCAAGCCAAACTTAAGCTCCCTGAAGAAGCAGACAAGAGGTGCTGAGCATCCGTGCCAAACACACCGAGCAGCTCAGACGAGATCAGTGCAAAGCGCCAGAGAAGGACTTCCCTCACACACACTGGCGTCACTGGGACAGTTAACTGCCAAGAGCTGGACACGCAATTGATCGTGAATCCTGACGACTCGAAGCCTCAGTCTGAGCTCACAGAGCTCCAACGGAGGTCAGAGGGAGCCATCAGATAGAAGCTTACGGCTTCCTCTCTCTGTACACGTTAGGGCCTGGGAACAGCTCCAGGGAAAGGCTGCTGCAGAGCCTGCACGGGATTAGGAAATAGTCCTGGCTGTGGGGGCCTGGGCTGAAGTGTAATGCTGTGAGGCTGAGGCAGAGGCCTTGGCTGAATTCAGCAGGAACCCACAGCAAGGACTTCCTGAAAGTTTCCCCAGGAGCTCGAGGGACGTTGAGATGAATTGCTAGAGAGTTTATTAGAAGAGTAATTAATGCCTAGTCAGACAACAACATGGCAAGGACTCTGAGTAGGATTCAAGGCCCAGCCCCAGGAACAGATGGCATGGTGGAGGTTACAGAGGGGGGAACGAGCTCTGTCAAGCTGACAGTTGTGGTTATCTAGGACAACACTAGAGATAACCAAAGTAACCCTGACCACCCCGCCCCAAAACAAAAACGAAAACAAAAACCAATGCAGGAGGCATCGCCTACGTGTTTTCAAGTTATACTACGGAGCCTTGTTGTGGTGGTCTGAGCATCCCAGTCATCCGCATCCCCATCACAGCAACTGTGACTACACCCACGAGATCTTCAAGATCCGGCCTGTTGGTACTCCTTTACAGAAGAATGTCCAGAGAGTCATTAGACCCTCACCTGAGATTCCAGCCTTCCTATATCTTCGTCTCAGCTGCATGCAATTCTGTATAAGCTGCATGTGGGCTAGCAGTCACAGGCGGTGGGGTGGTTGAATATATTGTGTGTGGGAAGTTACCTGAAGAGGGGACTCCTCTGTGCAAGGATGGAGAACTTGCTGTCCATGCTGGATGACATCTTTCTGTGGTGTGGTTGTTTTGGAGTCAGTTTCCGGTAAGTAGACCATGACATGGGTTCTGTGAGTAAATCAATAAACTCATTGTATCCAGACTATACAAATAACTGAAAACCAACAAGAAATCAAAAAAAAAAAAAAAAAAAAAAACCAGCTATAAATGAACTAAGTGAAATGGGCACACAGTTCTCAAAAGGTAAAGTACCAAGGACCTGTAAGTGTGTGAAAGTGCATTCCAAAGCACTCACTGTCAGAGAAATGCAAACAGAAACTACACTGAGAGTCTGTCTCACCGCAGTCGGAATAGCAATTAAGAAAACAACTAACAACACACGCTAGTGAGGATGTGGGAGAAGGGAACTCTTATAAATGGTTGGTAGGAATGTAAATTAGTCAAGTCCCAGTGGAGGTCAGCATCGAGGCTCCTCAGAAAACTAAATATAGACCTACTACATGACCTAGCTATGCCCTACTCCTGAGTATTTGCCTGAAGGACTCCAAGTCAACATTTAACGGACATACTTGCACATTGATGTTTATTGCAGCACTATTCATAACGACTAAGTTATGGAGTGTATATACACTATGGAGTTATATCAGAAGAATGAAGTTAAGTCACTTGCAAGGAAAAAAAAAACGCACACGACTGAAAAGAATCCCATTAAGCAGTTTGTGTTTTTCTTTCCAAGACAAGGTTTCTCGGTGTAGCCTTGGCTGTCTTGGATTCACTTTGTAGACTAGGCTGGCCTTGACCTCACAGAGATCTGCCTGTCTCTGCAGGCAATTACAAGTATGCGCCCCTGGGCCTGGCTCTCATTAAGCAAATTTAGTCAGTCTCAGAAAGATAAATGTTGCATGCTTTCACTTATTTATGGATCCTAGATTCTATATAGACATAAAAATCATATGCATTAGCTAGGGTTGTTATTGCTGTGGTAAAAAAAATATCACAACCAAAAGCAATTTGGAGAGGAAAAGGTTTATTTCCTCTTGCAGCTTGTACCCCATCATCCATGGAAGCCAGGGCAGGAAGCCAGAGGCAGGAGCTGAGGCAGAGCCCTTAGAAAAGTTTGTTTTACTTGCCTGTTCCTATGGCTTGCTCAGCTTACTCTCTTACAGCACTTAGGACAACCAATCCAGGTGAGGTACCACTCACAGTGAGCTGGACCCTCCCACATTAATCACCAATTAAGAAAATGCACCACAGACTTGCCAATAGATCTGTCTGGTGGGATCATTTTCTTCTTGAGGTTCCCTCTTCCCAAATGACTCTAGCTTATATCAAGTTGACATAAAAAGAGTCATCATATCATATAATACAGATGACATAAAAGTAGATGTGGAGGGCCGGGCGTGGTGGCACACGCTTTTAATCCCAGTACTCAGGAGGCAGAGGCAGATGGATCGCTGTGAGTTCGAGGCCAGCCTGGACTACAAAGAGAGTCTAAGACAGCCAAGGCTACACAGAGAGACCCTGTCTTGAAAAACAAAAAAACAAAAAAACAAAACAAAACAAAAAAAAAGAGTAGATGTGGCACTGTCTAGGGAGACAAAGGAAAAATGGAAGATAGAGAGGCCAGAAAGGAGAGACCAACAGAGACTTGAGGAAATATGCTGAAAGTACATCACACAATTACATGAAAATGGCCTCATGTAATCCAGTTATAATAATAAAAATACTTTAAACACTACTATTATATACTCCAGAGTACATTCTGGACATTTATTCAAAGCAGTTGGAAACTGTTCTTCACAAAAACACGCACATGACATGAATAGTAGATTTCTTCATAATTACCAAAACTTGAATGCAAGTAAGATGTCTTTCTGTATATGAACAGGCATCCTTCAGAAGATGGTCAGACACGGTATAGTCGATCCAGAGGACTACTTTGCCATACTGAGAAGTATGACCTCTCAAGGCCCCAAAATGTATGAAAGAGCCTTAAACAAGCATTACTAAGGGATTCCAATCTGAAAAGACTACGACCATATGATTCCAACTGTGTGACATTCTTCAAAAGACAAAACTATGGAGACAGTAGATCATGGTTGCCAGAGGTTGCAGAGAAGTCGGAGGAACCGAGAAGCAAAGAGAATTTCAGGGCAGAGAGACCACTCTATAGGGTGGTACGGGTGGATGCGTTTCATGATTGTGTTGTGTTGATTTGGGGAAAGCCCATGGACTCTAGTCAACCACCTTTCATCCTCTTACCAGCCATAACCAGCTTTCGAAACTAGCTGTGCAGATTAGCTAGGCATTCAAAAATAGAACTAACTTTAAACAGAAGGGACAGCAGTGCTAAGGCCTGGCCACTTTGCCTTGGGACAAACAATGGGCAGGTGGGTGGTTCTGCACTTCCTGGTCTTAGTGACAGGTGTGTGGGAGGGCTGAGGACAGATGAAGGCAAACATGAACTGTGGTTGTGTCTAGGGAGATGGAGACTTTCTTAAGGTTGGGAACTTTCTGGCAATACAAGAAGAGTGTTGGTCATGGTGAAACTGATGCTGGAATGGAGCTATAACTGTAATTACCACCTGGCTCTCATTATTAAGGACGGGCCCTGAGTTCTTATTTGTTCACTTATTCAAGAGAATACCAAGGGTCTGACATTAGTCAGGGAGTTTTTGAGGCTTTGAAGTTATAAAGATAAGCAAAATCAGACAGTATTTCTACCACTGTTTCTGCTTACTCCATCATTACCATTTCTACTTAGATTGCAGACAGCGGGAGGCAGAAATTAAGAAAATATACAGAAATATGTCATTGCAAACCATGCTTAGTACTTCAAAGAAATGTAAACAGAAAAAAAAAAGGAGCTGTTGAGCTGGCTTAGAAAGTCTGTAATGGCTGCTTTTCCTAATAACGTGTGAGGTGAGAGACAAAGCACTGAGCAGAGCTTAACAGGGAAGGAAAAAATCGGAAGAGCAGAAGTGACCAATGACATAATAAAATATGATGCTTTCAAAGAACCCAGAAAAGACCAAGGTAGTTGAAGTCCACAGCAGGTAGAGGGAGAGTGGCAGGAGAAGGAGCCAACAGGGTGGGCCGAGCAAGGGGGTGCCAGACAATGAAGACCCAGTTAAAGAAGGGGCAAGGAAGGGGACTGCTTCCTGACTCAGTTCCTGGATGTATAATAATGCTACTCACACAGGCACAGCAAAATCTCCCTTTGTTATGTTGTTTTCTGAGAAGAATGAGCTTGGGAGAAGATGATAAGTTAAATTTGGGATATGCTGAGCCACTTGGTACACATGTCTAGCACACAGCTGAGTTATCTTTGAAGCTATGAGTGTGTAGGAGATAGCTCATGAAATAAATACACATGATAGAGAAAAATAGAGGACCTGCAGGGAATCTAGAGACCGTCAAGAATTTATTGTCCTTCATAGATGAAGACAAACTTGCAAAGGAACCCAAAAAAAAGATGAGAGAAAAGATGAGTAAATATCGTCAGAAAAAGACTGAAGAGTAAGAGATGTCTCAAATGTATAAAAAGCTTAAATAAGATTGGGTCTAAAGATTATTCCAACTTTGGAGCTAGTTCAGTATTTATAAACTCTCAGTGATGTGATGAGCCAGAATCTAGACTGGAGCTGACTAGAGAGTGGTGGGTAAAGAAATCTCAGTCTTAAGACCCATAGCTAGAGATAAAGGTATTCTCAGGAGGGTATTTATTCCCGCCATTTAAATACTAATGAAACAGATTTCTGCTTAGAGCCATGAAGGAGTAATAAAGGCCTGGTTTACCCTCCTGCCTGATATAAAAGCATCAACAATTAGATAAATACATGTTTAATATCTCTTATCTAAAATGTTCGAGACCAAAAGTACCTCATATTTCAGAGATTTTTAGATTTTGGAATACTCACATATAATAATGAGATATATTGGGAAGGGAGCATGCATCTAGGCCAACATTATTTATGTTCTTATTAATTTATACTCATAAGCAGAAGATACTACTACAAAAAATTCAATATTATTGTGTTTTGACTGTGACCTGGCACAAAAGGTCCAACACATCATTTCTACATCTTAGTGCTATGTGAGTATTAATTACAAAAGGTTCAAACTTTGAAGAATTGCATATTTTGTATTTTTTATTAGGTATACTTAATGTGTATATGGGGAAAATGTTTTCTCAGACACTGGACAGAAAAAAAAAAAGGATATAGAGCTCAGAGTCATGAATGGCCATAATTTATGACCTTGACCATGTTTCAAGGCTGTCGAGCATGGAAAGATGGTGCATGCAGTAGGCTTATGTTGAATAGACAAAGTCAAGCATTCAGAAACACCAATGCAGCCAAAGTTTGTAGCACAGAATAGCAGTAAGGACAAAACTGACTAGAAGGGAAACCCCAGGAAACTGCATTACCCTCATGAAAATTCACCAGAGTACCAATAGTGTCAGAAAAAAAAAAAAAAACACTTAATAGAAAAACCAGGCCAATGATATGAAAGATATATATGCTTAAACTGAAAAACATCATTGATAGAAACTGAGGAAGGCCTAAGTATACTTGTGCGGAGAGAAATGATTCTAAAATATCTATCTGCCTGGGTTACTAACTTTCTATTGCTGTGACAAAATACCTTTTAGAAGCAAGTTAATGAAGAAAAGGGTTGTTGGGAGAGACACATCGGTTGGAAATGGCTCTACCCATAGTGACAGGAGCCTGTGGAGTGGCTTGCTATACCTTGGTGAAGGAGAGAGCTTAGGAAAAACATGGAAACATCTTCAAAACCTGCCCCCTAGTGGCCCACTTTCGCTAGCTGGACCCCAGCCCCCAAAGTCTACCACCTATCAAATAGCAGTCAACCAGCTGGGGACTGAGTATCCAAACAAACAAACGTAAGGGCAACATTTCACACTCAAACCTTTACATTCTACCCTTGGCCCTCACAGGCATATGGCTGCCTCATAATGCACAGTGCACTTAGTACAACCTCAGAAGAACTTCCCTTATCAGTCCCAACCCTGTTCAATGGTTCCAAGAGTCTCTGAGATGCAAGCAAACCCTTAGCTGTGGATTCCTATAGAGCCAAAACAAAGTACATACTTCCAATATACAGTGTCATATTGTAATCGCTTCATTTCCAAAGGGGAGGAATGGAAGAAAAATAAGAGTAGAATGGACCTGAGCAAGTTAAAAATGCAACAGGGTAGACATCAAGCCCAGCATCTCAAGTTCAATGTCTGAGGCTCATGGTGACATCATCTGGGTATGGTGGGCTTGGGTAACTCCATTTCTATTCCTTGTATCATGTGTGGCCTCTCTCTTGGGCCTGCTCCACTTGCTGCCTGGAGCTTACATTGGCATATGTACCACATTCCTGATATTTTCAACACTCTGGAGTCTCCTTTGGAACTCACAGTTCACACTCACAGCTCTATACATCTATATTGCAGGGCCTTTCTTCAGAGACTCTGACCCTTCTGAGCATTGCCTGTCATCATTGCCCTTTTTTTTTTCTGGAATTTTGGTGCATCGCTCAGTGACCTTGTAACTGTTGTATTCTGGTGCCTGCAAAACAAGCACTACATGGGCAATGTCTACTTTTACAGGCTGAGAAGTAGCTTCCCCTCTCTGGTGCTTGACGACAATGGCCTATGAGTTTCTACGTGGATGAACCAGGAAAATTGCCTCCATTGATAGCCCTGCTCAAAAAGGTGCCCTACAGGCTCTCTTCTTTAAAACAAAAACAAAACTCAACTCTCTAATTAATTCATACTTTTTTACACCTTGGAGACATCACTGGATGGGTGTCTTATCCTAAAGTCACCTGTGCTGTTATCCAAGCAAACACTGAGGTGACTGTTTAATAACGCCAATCTCTTTAACTACTACAACAAATTTGGCTGCACCTGCTTTGTCTGCTCCTTTTAATACCCACAGTTCATTTCCTTGGCAAACTCAACATCTCTTATATTTTATGCTCCATTTGTTGCTTTGAATTCTCGTGGATAAATCTGACTGGAAACAGTAAGTAGAAACATAACTACGATATAAATCTGTGCTGACTTAGACTTTCTGCTGCCAAGTAAATTATTTAATTATTTTTAAGTTAACCTCAAATTTTCAGGTCCTGGACAGAATGTAAAAAGATGTCTTACCATAATGTAACATAAAGGGCCTCCACTCAATTTCCTTTTAAACTCCCTGTTTCTGCCAAAGAAGTCACTAGCACAATCTTTACTGTCCTCATTTCTATGAACAGTCTTCCAAACTGCCACCAGGATACCTCATGAAGATCTGCCATGCCTCGAAGCTCCTCCCCAGCCCTCCTGTAAACCAGTTCTAAAGACCTAGGAATCGCATATGGTTGTGTACTGCAGCAATAGCCCCACTTTTGGGTACCAATTTTCTCCCTGAGTAAGCTTTGTGCTGCTGTGACAAAAACAAAAAGAAAGCAAAAAATGTCTAACAGAGCAACTTAATAAAATTGATTTACTTTTGGGTCACAGTTTTAGGACTTATTAGTTCATTGTGGTGGCAGGTGCTTGCAGTCTGGGTTGTTATATGTGTGCATGTAAGGAAGTAAAGAGCTTGGGAAGAGCTGGGGATTGATATGCCTTGAAAGTCTGTCCCCAGTAATATACTTCTTCTAAATTCACCATAATCTCATAGAGTCCATGGCCTCCCAAAGCAATGCAACCATCCAGAGACCAACTGTTCAAACATATGAGTCTATGCGGAGAAATTTCACAATCAAACCATCTATAAACATATTGAATTTATCTACATATTAAATGTCATTGCAGTCAAACTCTTACCTAGATTGTCTGCATAAACTAACAAAACAATCCTAATATATATGTGGGGTCTCCTATAACCAAGAAGCTATTTGCACCTGATACCTGCTAGCAAAGGGAAAATCAGCTTTCTTCAATAGAGTGTCACTGGGTATATCAGGCACACTTTAGGGCTAGGCCCATGCCTAAGAGTAGTTGATCAACACAAAATCAAGTTCATGTATTTTGGGGGGAACTTTTTGTTTTGTTTTGTTTTGCTTGGGCATTTCCTGTCTTACTGATTTTTGTTTGCTTTAATTTCCATTTTTGCGGCTTATAGGGTTTTATTTTTATTTCTTTGAAAAGAGAGAGCAAATAAAAATGCAATTCTGCTTAAAATGGGAAAGCTTGGATGCAGGCAAAGTCGACGGCTGAACTCTGCCAAAACATGGTAAGCAAGTCCTCAATAGTTCCTGCCTAGCAAATATGCCTATCAGATATATTGGGCCAGAAGGCTGAAGATGGTGCTCCAACGTTATAGAGAGTTTTGGGTGACTGTTCAGGCAGCAAAATGTCTCAGTCATTTTTTTCATTTTGGAAGCTGCTAACCTGCACTTCTCTTTTACTCAGGTATTTAAGTTTTCTTTCTTCTTAAGTCTTTGATGGGGTTGAAGACCAGATAGTTTAGTCTTGCAATTAAGCTTAGTTGGTTAGGAATTAAGATGTCTTTAGATCAAGATAGTTGTTCTAAGTTAATAGAGATGAGATATGATAGATATTTATTTTGATTCAGACATTTAGACCCAACAAGATAGAAAAGATGTTTACTTCAAGTTTGCCAAATACAAATAGCCAAATCACTATTAACATAACATTTATATAATTCCTGGTTGTCTCATGGTTCTTCCTGCTGTATGTAGTTTATTGTATTCATGTGTAATAATATAAATGTATATGTTAAAAAGAAACATAATACAAAATGAAAAATTAAAATGCATAAAAAGAAACACACAGTCAGTGGGCCAGGTATGGTGGTGATATGCCTTTAATCCCAGCACTCTAGAAGTACAGCAGACATGTAGTTGCTTCCTCAAGGCCTGCCAGGTCAACATAGTGAGTTCCAGGCCAGTCATGGCCTTTTCTCCAAAATAAAATAAAACAAACACAAGAGTTTAAAAAATAGTACAGACCTATAAGTTACAGGTAGAAAGAATGACCAGCCTGTATTGGTGTAGATATGGAGGGCAGGAACTCTCCCACACAGTTGGTAGGAATGAAAACTAGTGAAACCGCTTTGGAAAACAGTTTGGCAGTTTTGTAAAAAGTTAAACACAAAGTTACATAATGGCCAACCATTTTTAGGTACTTACCTACAAGAAAAGAATGCAGGTTGTAAATAAATATCCATATAAGCTTCATTTATAGTGGCATGAAAATGAAAACACTCCCAATGCCCATCAACTGGTAAATGGATAAGTTAATTTTGTTTTCATATGCTTTAGGGTGTTACTTAGCAATAAAAAAAAATGATTTATTATAAACAACATGAATCTCAAAATAATTACAGGCTGAAAGAAGCCAGACAAAAAGTACATAGAGGGTGATTCATTTCCATAAATCTTTAGAAAACAAACTGATCTATAATGACATAAGGCAGATCAGCGATTATTTGGGGATGACAGGCAGGGAGGAGCTAGAGAAAGGGATTAAAAAGGGACATGAAGAAACTTTTTGGGATGTTGGCTATGTTCACTATCTTGATTGTCGTGATGGCTTTTACATGTATATACATATGTCAAAGCTTGTCAAATTATACACCTGCAAGTTTTACAGTCTATTGTATGTCAATTATCCCTCAGTAAAGCTATTTTAAAAATACTACTTCTGAAGGAGGCACAGAGATTAAAGAGGAGGGAATTGGAAGGTGTAATCTCTATGGTAAACTTCCAAAAGTTGAGGAAGGGGCATCCAACACACAGGTGGAAGAAATAGTTTTGCAAAGAGGAAGAGCACCTTTTGGTAACAGGAGGGGAGAAAGAAAGGAGGCAGGCAGAGATAACGCATGAACTAGTCACCCTAGTCACCGTAGACAGAGGGCCACGTTTTCTTAAGCAGAAAAACAGTTTCCAGGAAGTGTCAGGGTGTGGCAGAGGAGGTGCCTCAGGAATAGGTCACAGTGTCTGCTGCTCTTCATGTGATCTCCTCCAGAGCAAGCAAACTCCCTCTGCAGACAGTGATGGCAGAAATATGAAAAGGAAAGGCAGATCCAAGACCAGCAGGATGTAGAATCTAAGGCAAAGTCGAAGCAAAAGACAAAGCTAATATTGTCTGAGAAAATGCACCTATGGAATGAAGGCTCTGATGATATTTAAGGATGGCTATAGGATAAGTTAAATTCAAAATGGAAAGAATTAAAGTTGTTATGGTACTGTTCATTGCTGCTTTGTTCATAATAGCCAGAACTTGGAAACAACCCATATGTCCTTCAGTAGAAAAGTAGATAAAGAAAATGTAGAACATTTACACAATGAAGTATTTACTCTGCTGATTAAAAAAAAAATTGCATCATGAAATTTGTAGGTAAATGGATGGAACTAGAAAAAAAATGACCCCAGATCCAGAAAGACAAATATGGTATGTATTCAATTACATATGGATATTAGCTGTTAGCTGTTAAGTCAATGATAGAACTACACAGAATAGGTATAGAGTAAGGGACTGGAGGGTACAGATAGACTTTGATGGGAAAGAGAAATAGGATAGTTATGAACAGATGAAGGTGTGTTAATACAAGAGGATCAAGTGGGAAGAGGGAGGAGAGAGGAGAATGATGGAGGGAACATGGGGAGAGACAGCTACAATTAAGGGCCATTTGAGGGATATATATATATATACACACACACACACATACACATTTGAAGGTGATCTTAATGTCACCAAATAATGGAGAGAGAAAGTCCTGGCTACCTATCTTTGTGACCAAATGAAGCTTCCAGTACCTGGATTGGGTTACATCTGTTAGTGGTTGTTTTAAAATTCTGTTTCAGTTTCTCTTAACCTGGCTAGCACCCAAATAATTGATACTGGACTATTGCATTTATTTGATAAAATTTATGGCACAAGAACTGAGCAGTATTAATCTATTTGACCCTCTAAGCTGATCTGGCTTCCTCCCAGCATAAATCCCTGAGACACTTGGTTTTATGGCTTTCTCTGCTCGAACTGCTCTCTCCTGACATCTCCTGGGCCTCTCCGAGTAGCTTCCCTTTGTCTTCCTCTCCTCCCCTGTTTGACAAGAAGTCTGACCCTATTCTTTCTCCTGCTCTGTCATTAGTTGTAAAGTCTTTTATTGACATAAAGGGAACAATTAGAGAGCAATGTTTAGACAGAAGATTCTCAGAACAAGGAATGCAACCAGAATGGCGGGGCAGGGGGGGTGAGGGGTGGGGTGGCACGCAACAGACATCAGCAGTGGAATCTTTACACAGTTGACAATAACATTATGCCTACATATATCTAATTGAATTGTTGGCCAAAGGGGTCCAAGGGAATTCCCCAAACAACCCAGGTTGTTGCCAAGACAACTGGTTGTTCTCTACAAATGACAGCAAGGCCCCATTTGGCTGGAGACCGTATCTACAAAACTCCTTTAACATGGCAAAGTCAAGCTTGTGCCTACAAAGAGCCTTCCCCCTACATTCTAGTATCATTGGTACATAAAGGTACTCAGCACACTACCAAAGGGGAAACATAAGCACGAACCTAGCCACAAACCATTTGATCCTACAATGATGTCCTGTCTATAAAATATGCTAGGGCAATGGTAGCGTCAAGCTTGCGGAAGTAATCAATCAATATCTGACTTGACTTAAGGCCCACTCCATGAGATGGAACCCACACTTGACACTGCGTGGGTGACCAAAAACCTGAGGCTAGATAGCCCAGGAGTCTAGGGTAAAATTGAAACCTACTGATCTAAAAAAAGAAAATGTAGTAATGGAATGACTCCTAATGACATTCTATACTCATAGATCAGTGCCTTGTCAGTCATCATCAGAGAAGCCCCCTCCAGAGAAGCAGCAGACAGGAGCACAGAAAAAATCATGCAAAGAGTGAGAGACTGTGGAACACTTAGCCCTAAATGGGATGTCTACTTCAAACCCTTCCTTCAGGGCTCAGGGAATCCTCCATGGAAGAGGAAGCAGAAAGGGTGTAAGAGCCAGAGGAGATGAAGGACAGACACACACACACACACACACACACACACACACACACAAAACAAACAAACAAACAAACAAACAAACAAAAAACCCAAGGCCTTCTAAATCAACATGATCATGGCTCCTATGAACTTGCAGGGACCGGAGCAGCATACCCAGGGACTACACAGGTCTGCACAAATTCCTCTGCTTATCTATTAATGACTTCCAGTTGAAAATGCAGTCCTCAGTTGGGTGGTATGAAAGTAACTTTGTTTTAAATTTTTAAAAAGCTTTAAGAGGTACAGCCTACTCTTAGGTCATTATGATCATGAAATTTGGGCCTCTGGTCACTCTCTGGCTTCTTGTCTGGTGATCTTTCATACCCTGCCATCCTATGGGGGCAGTGGAGCCAGGAGAGGTCCTCAACTGAGCCTGATATGTGTACGTCAGCTTCCAAATCTGTAAACTAAATTTTATTTCTTTGTAAGAGTCTCATGAGGCATTTTGTTATAGTATCGGAAGAGAAACCAGAACAGACATCAAAGATAACTTGCTATGAGGGAATGATGTGATGAAGGTCCACATGAGGTATGACATTAGAAAGGCTGTTGGGATGCTGCGGATGGTGCCTTGGGAGCATGTTTTAACACAGCCCCCCCCCCATCCTTTTGTGCTGCACAAATTGACGTTTTGGTCTAGACGTTTGATTAGATTTCTAGTTTGATTTCTAGTCGGCAGGAATTCTTCATAAGTAATGTTGTACACTTTTTCTGAGACAGAATTAATGTCTGATTATCACCCTGTGACTCATGTCCTTTCTCATTCACTTAGCTTCTTCGGCTTTCTGCAACCAGTTACTTAAATGCCGAGATGCATCTTTTAAAGAAGATAAATGCCTCCTGTTTTCTCTTTATTGGCTTTCAAAAGAGTTGCCTTTGTATTGTCCCTCCAGGGAGATGAACTTGTTTCACATTCTAAAATTTGAACACATGGATTTTTGCATAACCAATGTACTTCAATTCATGGGTATAGTTCTTTGTGGTTTCATTTCACATTATCCACTTCAGTCAATGAAAGGCCCTTGGATCCAGCTCCTGTGTGTACTACCCCTTTGGCATGACCTAGAAGTGTTTTACAGCCCCATTGCTTTTTGGACTAACAAGACATTCCAAGCCAAACTTTAAAAATTCTGACCTATAAAATGTCCTTGTTGCAACCACTGACAGAATTCTTCCTGAAACGTGGCAAGTTTGGATGCAGGCAGAGTTGATGGCCAAACCCTGCTAAGACAGGGTAAGCAAGTCCTCAATAGTTCTCACAAATATGTCTGTCAGATATACTGGGCCATAAGGCTGAAGATGATGCTCCAACATTTTAGAGAGCTATAGGTGACTGTTCAGGCAGCAAACTGTCTCTGTCATTTTTTTAAAGTTAAATTTGAAAGTGGCTAACCCACACTTTCTATTTATTCAGGTAATTAATTTTATTCCTTCTCAAGTCTTGATAGGGCTGATGACCAATTAGTTGAGCTTCTCTATTAAGCCTAGATGTTTAGGGGTTAAGATGTTGTTAGGTCTAGAGAGATGTTTCAAGCTGATAGAGATGACATATGATAGATACTGATTTACATTCAGAATTTTAGACTCACCAAGATAGGAAAATGTTTTCTTCAAGGTTGCCAAAACGCTATGAATGTAACATGAATGTAATTCCTGATTGTTCTGTGGTTCTTCTTGCTGTATGTAGTTTATTTTATATAGGTGCAATAATATAAATGTATATATAAAAAGTTAAATAAAATTTAAAAATCTATCTTAGCTCTGTGACAAGCCACTTCTCTAAGACTTTTAGTTATTATTTGGAGGGGAGAGATTTTAGGGATGATTGCTGAAATGCTACGGGGCTAACAA
Organism: Acomys percivali; assembly: GCA_907169655.1. Lineage (NCBI taxonomy): Eukaryota > Metazoa > Chordata > Mammalia > Rodentia > Muridae > Acomys > Acomys percivali. The sequence continues at coordinate 89,701,779 of OU015749.1, forward strand.
TTATTACTTGCATTTTTCAAAACGCAAAGCTAAGAAACAATTGTTTTTAGAGACAAATGAATTCACACTGACACCAACAGTCAATGGCTAAACTTCATACATTCATGGAAACAACGCATCTGATTCAAAAATAAATTACAAAAGGGCTGGAGAGACAATATGGAGAAGTCCACAGATAAAAAGAAACATAGGAGACATACTTGCTCTTAAGCTCAGGCCAACCCTTTATCTCAGGCAAGGCATTCTTTCCTAACCCAGCTTGCAAAAATTGAACTGGCTTCTTCTGAAAGCTGACAATGGTTAAATAAATGAAGAATCTCTTTGTCGGATTTACTAACTTTTATTCATTACTGTTATCATTTCAAATATAACTCAAATATGAAAAGTGAGGCAGAGAAAAGGAGGCAAGAAGCAGAAACTCCTCTGTGTTGGGTACAGGAAGAACCCACAGGCATGGCGTAAGCCAGTCTGCACAGTGGCACACTGGCAGGCTTGGCCACAGGAGAAACTTTAAATCTAGTGGGAACAGTTTGACATGATAGCGACATGATAGGCTACATTAGACAAGAATCCTTGTGCACTTTCCCCCGTGTTTCAGAGTGTGTAATGAGCTGTCGTCTGTCTTGAGACAGGGCTTGTTGTTTGAGACTGAGCTACACGGGGGATTTACAAACAAGGAACAATTGGAAATCAAAGAGCCTGGGGACACCTTGCCACAGTACGTGGGTGAGAAATACTAAGAGAAATACAGTTATGGAGTGGGCAAGGAGTTTAACCAGGACTGCTGAGAAGTGTAGATAGCAGAAAGCTTGTGCTGTGGGGACCAGTGGCCCCACTCTCAGGGGCACCCACTCAGTCCATTGCCTACAGATTCCAGAGAGGTTGAGAGCTAGGAGCTCTTGGCTGCTGGGCTGGCCTCCAGAACTGTCTCTTTGTCTTTTGTGTGTTTTTTTTCTGGTCAGGACTCAGAGCTATAAGATCTCTTCAGTCTGGTGGTGGGGCCTGAAGGTACAGAAGCTGAAAGACAGAAAAAAATTCAGCGAAGAGTTGGAGATTCTAGAGGACAAACAAAATAAAATCCTGGAAATAAAAGGTTCAGTGGATCAAATTTCAAAAATTAAATGGCTAAATCACCAAAAGACTAAGC
>OU015749.1:89710051-89720216 GCA_907169655.1 Acomys percivali
AGAGAGAGAGAGAGAGAGAGAGAGAGAGAGAGAGAGAGAGAGCACATCAGGTGACAATGCTTCCCGCCCCACAAAAGCTGTAGACTATTTAATGAAATAAAAGCCACAGTGCCAGGCATAGAAATATCCCTTTGAGTTGTTTTCAGAGGGAGCAAGAGACTCCCAAAGCAATAGAGTCTGTTGCCATTGCTTTTGGATGCCTCCCAGAACTCAAAGGTAAGACCCCAGCATTGAAGACACCACACACTTCAAACACAGGACTTGGAGCACTTGCGCTAGAAATGGCCTTGAAGCCTCCTCCCTGAAGACTGGCTCTCACAGTAGTATCAGAAGGTCCCAAGCAAGCTATCAAGAAAGAGAGACACAATAGACCTGACCAGCTATACAGCCAACAAACCTGTGTAGTAATATTGACAAATAGGCCTCCATGCAAAATATTTGTTATAAGGAGATTTATTGTAGAAGGAAGGAGGGGGGAGAAAGAAGGGAGAAGGTGCACTCCGGGAGGTGGGGGGCCACAAAGAGAGGGAAAGAGGCCAGGGAAGTGACAGAGAGAGCAAGCAGGAGTGGTAGGTTATATCCGGTTATATCCGGGGCCTCTGGAAGCAGCTGCAACAGATGATGATGTCAGAGGTTGCTAAGCAACCCAGAGGCCGATTTGGGGGGCTGTCTCTATGCTAACATTGCTCCCTTTTCGTTTAACAAAAAAAAAAAAAAAAAAAAAAAAGAGGAACTAGGAAGTTGTGTCAAGGCGGGAGTAACAGTGTAGTGTTTGAAAGTGAAAACTGCTGCTTCCTGCTGACTTTGGGGCGGGGGGAGCAGAGACATCTTTGAGGAAGCCTAAGAGAATGGGGGTAGGGGTGGGCTGGCAGAGTCCCGCTTCGTTTTTGTTGCTGTCCAGCATTGGTGAGAACATCTAGAAAGTACGGGCCCAGCTGATGCAGTATGCAAGGTTAGACTGGAGCACCTGTGGGTAACTGCTTCGGGGCTATCCTGCATGTAGAGAGCCCCTGGACCTGTCAGGGTACTGGAACACGTATAAAAGCAGATGAAAAAGTTAAGTAGGTTAGGGAGAAAATTCTTTTAGGTGGACATTTGAAACTTTAGGCCCATGGTCTTGGTAGTTGGGGGAGGGGAGTCCCAAAACCAGGCAATGGGGGAGGAATCCCAGCCTCTGACATAGCAATAAAAACTTAGGCTGTTCGTTGGCAGTGGTACCTATCTGGAGTGTGGCCTGTGGACTCGAGTGGATCTCCTGAAGCTTGCAGGAATCTCTAAGTTTACGAAGGAGATAAACTTTAGACATATTGGCAATCTGCAGTGAGATACACATTGTAAGAAAGGGTAGTAGATTTACATTTTGCGTTATAGGAGAACAGAGGTTTGGGGGGAAAAAAAAAACCTTGGGTTAAAAGCATGACTGCTACATCTTTCTGACATCTGAGAAATGATAACACGTGTGTCCTCAGGGAGGACAGAAACATTCTGTAGAGCAGAAGAGCAAAAGCTGACTTGATTTTAATTTTCATCATGAGTACACATCATGAAAGAAGAGTGAATCTATATGGGTCTAGCACAATGAGCAACATTTTTAAGTCTATACTTAAAAGACAGACCAAAGGAAATTTAAAATCTTGAGCTTGGAACTATGATAGTGGATTGTTTAGTGGAATGGGTTTTTTGTTTGTTGGTTTGTTTGTTGCTGTTGGTTGTTGATGTTTGTTATTGTTGTTGTTTTACCAGAGTTAGATTTTGTTGTAAGGTCCTCATATCTTAAGCTTCTATATCCTTAGGCCTTTTTCTATTTATCATGAGGCACAAATGAGGCTGCTGTGGGCAATCACTATCCTTTAGCTGAAGGAATGATAAAAAGTTGCACCTGAGACCTACTTTTTTTTTTTTAGAGTTTTTTTTAATATATTTTATTAATTTATTCATATTACATCTCAATTCTTTTTTTTTTTTTTTTTTTTTTGGTTTTTCGAGACAGGGTCTCTCTGTGTAGCCTTGGCTGTCCTGGACTCACTTTGTAGACCAAGCTGGCCTTGAACTCACAGCGATCGGCCTGCCTCTGCCTCCCAAGTCCTGGGATTAAAGTCGTGCGCCACCACGCCTGGCCGAGACCTGCTTTTTAAGTCTGGTAACAAGGTAGACTAGATCTAGACATGACAGTAGCAGCTCTAAGACTGAGGCTTAGGCCTTTTCATCCACATATGAAGAGGACTGAGAAGAAATCTGAAGCCTCCCTTGACAGAAGTTGGCAATGGGAGCCAAAGCAGACCTGCAGTGTTACCCTGCGGTGTTACCCTGACCTCATCGAGGTGATGGAGGTTGCTGATTCTGGGAGCCCTCAGTCCTCTGTCAGAAAAGGGAACTCAAAAGCTGCAGGCGTCTGTGGTGGTGTTCTGATTAGGCTTCTGTGTCTGTGCATGGAGATCTAGCCTGCATGGGAGCATTTTGACTTCCAGAGGCCAGTCGGCAGGCAGGCAGAGCATGATTTGCTGAGGCAGCTGTGGGACCCATGTCGCTCCCATGGCTGAGGTGACTAAGGCTGGATCCCAGCAGGAGGAGACATAGTAGCATCCTTCTGTTTCCTCAGCAGGATTGCCAATAGACTCAGGGCAGTGGCCAAGGCTTGGGCCTAGAGCATAGTATTCTGCTGAAGCTGAGTCTGTCAGGAAGGCTCCTCTTGGCTTTAAAGACTTTAAAAACAATTTTACCAACTCCTGTATGGGGGTTCAGAGGCCATCCTCAGCTCTTCAGTTAAGATGGCGGTGAGACTGGCAGTCTACCTCAAGAATATACAGATAGACAAACTTTGTTTTCAGTTCCTTTTTCTTTAACTTTAAAGACATGCACAGCATGCTAAATAAAGTTTAATCCTGCAACCAAATCACATTGGTTCTTAGCGTGACTAAAAATATTTCTGAACAGGATAAAGGATTTGATCGTTTATAAAATCTTAGTCATTAAAGACTAGGGCTTTGGGTTTCACTCCTGTTAGGCTGGAGCCTTATAATCATAGCAGTATGGAGCCTTAACAGTTTCCCATATGACTTAGTTTATAAACAGCCCATAGCTTATAAAAATCTAAGGCTGTATTTATAGATTAATAACATTATCTATTTAGAAAACAAGGTTAAGCCTTTTCTAAGACAGTGATTTTTAACTTTTGAAGAGTGAAAGTATGACATAATAATCAAGTTGTAACATTGTAAACAAATGAATGTCTCTAGAATTAATATATCCCAATTTTCAGAGCTGGCAATACAGTAAAACAGTAGAAGACAACTTTAAAATTATATGAGTTTATTATACCAAACCTATTGGCCAGAAAGTCTGCAAGTGAACCCCAAGGACAGGTAGCTGGTGACAGGAGAAATAGCATTCATTTCCTCATGCATCTAAGAACCAGTAAAGACGTAGATAGTTAGAAACACATTTTAAATTATCTTGTTAATCTGAATAGACCTTTATAACCTTGACATTTCATCAACATATAAAAAACATTTTGAAGCATACATATAGCATGTTGTAAAAATATAATTTGAATTTCTATTAAAAATGATACCAATTTAAGATGAGACTTACTTTGTTAGTCTAAAAGGAGATAAAAGATTTTTAGATGGTAGAAAAAGAAATTAGAGAGAAAGGATTTTTTTTTTAATTTTTAATTTTTAAGAGTTGGAAAGCAGCATCTTAGAGATAAGAACAGAGCTTAGTTATTTGGGAAGGTAGAGTATAGTTTAGGTATCTGGGAATTGGTTTTCCTGTAAGAATTTGGAAATTTGATATGCCAGTTTTTGGCTTTGAATGAGGCCAGGTTTATTCTAACACAGTCCACTGAAGAGAGGGGTGGAAGGAGAATGAATGGGTCCCTTGAGGGCATCTGTGGGAGTCAGGAGGGGTGGGCAGCAGCTGGTCAGATCCAGTGGAGAAGCTGGCACCAGAATCACGTGGGGGAATTGGACTGAGTAGAATTTAGGCTTAGATATTCAGACTGCTGGTTTCCCCAGACCTTCAAAAGCTACTAGCATCAAAGAGAAGTCCAACCATGTCAAGTAGTTGTGTAAGCTACCGAGCCATTTTAGGCCTCGGTTTCCCCATCTCTAAAATAGACATGACAGCAATGCCTGTGCCTTTGGTCTGCTAAGGGAATTAATCTGACAAGGTAAAGAAAGCCCCTTCTGCGGTGCCTAGCGTATTGTCAGGATGCACTAAAATGACAGCAGACCTAGACATTGTTACTCCAGTCCAGCCATCTATGAGTGAGAATCCAGGTGCTTTGGGAAGAAAGACCACCTGAAGGAAAGAAACCCTTGCACTTTGGGCAAGAGAGTTGGTTTCTGATCTCCCAAAGGGATGAGGATTTGGCCTGACTTGTCTTGAGGTTCTTGGCAGGCATTTTTGAGCAGGTGCACAGCTGCCACTCAGCCTGTCTCAGGTTGTGTATTCTCTAGCAGACAAGACAAAGGAATGAACTCTAGACCCCAGCATCCTGAGGGAGAGCTGACACATGTCTTGATGAACAGGATAAATCCAGGCACCTCTGAGGGCCCTTGTTACATTCTTGAGCTATAGGAGGGGCCTCTGCTTGGGTTTCGGGTGTTCTTGGCCCCCTCACTGACCTGGGGCACTATTCCCTCCTCCTCTCCCCTGTGCCTCCCCCACCTTCTTCTAAAAAAAATTTTAAAGGGTTTTGTCCGTGAATGATCTTATTCATGAAGCAGGCATGATGACAGTTGACAGAGTTAAACGGGCACTTTAACTGGTGTCTAATAAATCCGCAACAAAAATAAACAGAAGGGAAGAGGGTTTGGGAAAGAAAGGAGGCAGGCAGGCTGGCGGGCACGAAAGGAGTCTGTCACGATGATTTACACAGCCCCTTAGAAAGCAGGGTGTCTGGCCCCTCCCCAGTCCGGCTGACTTGCAGGCCAGTCCAAAGCCAGATAGAGGCCAACTTCAAAACACACCTGGATGGTGTGTGGATGGTGGGTAAGAGATGGAGGAAGGCCACGCCATCCACTGGCCATCTCAGAGGCAAGAGCAAAACACAAGGAGGTAAAACCAGGCTGATGCTGAGCCACACCCAGATTACAAATGGCATTACCAGGCTCTTTCTGCGCACTCCAAATCATCCTCCACCCAGGATTTGGGAGACAAACTGAGATTAGAGACATATTCAGGTGAACTTAACAAACACCTGTTGTTCCAGTGTTAATCAGCATTCCAAGTGCACAAGGGGTCAGACCTAAGACCTTAACCCTTTCTTAGCCAGTCTAGCATAATAAGGGCATGCTTTGGGGTGTATCTGCCATGAATCACCTCCCTTGCCCAGGAAGAATGCCATCACACAAGGAAAGGGAAAATGTCTACGTGGTGAAAACCTAGCTGTAATCTTTAGCCTCATCCTCGAGCTCGCAGATTATAAATTCCTCTAATATTTGAATTCATTTGATTCCATATCCTCTTTGTCTACCCCTTACCATTACTTAGTGCTATTTTAGGACTAGGCATTTTTTAAAAGGATGTTAAAATGCTTGTTGGATTATGGCTGTAGCTGACTACTACTGGCCCTCCAGAGCCTCAGCTGCCTTGGCTTCTGGTCCTGCAGGCTCTGGGACCTCTGTTATATCACTGCCATCTCCATCAGCTTCCACTCTGCAAACCTGACAGGATGTCTATGCCTGTTTCCCATCACAAGCTTCGGAGCTTGGCTCCATCCCAGAGCCAAGCCCATAGGTATGGCTTAGACGTTCTTGCTTTTGCCTTCTAGCCATGCTACCCCATTCTAGGATTCATCTTCCCCTCTCTACTTCTGCTACCATAGGCCAAACAGCCTCATGACTCTCCATCAGCTATCCAACATCATTTTGTTCTGGAATGATTTTAATTTTTGCTTCAGATAAATACCCAATAGGCATTGCCTTTCACCAAGCCACACATCGCCCAGGACTCTTGGTGGAAAGCACTTTGTGGCTATCTTCAAAGCCCTGTCCAGACTTTCTCCAAAAGGAGACGTACAGCCAATGGCCTTTGTGCTTGGCCATGAGCGCCTTCAAGTGTGGAGTCCCTGTTGCCCTTCTTTCTGAATAGCTTCTGTAGGAGAAGACAGCCCAGCATTATTTTCTTGGGCTCTGGGAGAATTTCAGTAGACAGTGACGTTTCTTTTCTTTAAACTTCTTGTCTCTGAAAAACTCAGGCAAACCCACAGCCCATGGACAGATCTGTTGCTGTGAGGATTACCAGGGACCAGAAGAGGTACTTTATGATGAGGGGCCCCGGGCTTCATGACAGTAAGCCATGCAAACTTCTATAGCGATGACGACGACGACGATGATGATGATGATGATGATGATGATGATAATAATAATAATAATAATAATAATAAATGACAATAGTAACTTAGCAGGAAGCCAGGAGAGCACAGACTCTCTAACTGCACAGCTGCAGGCCTTTGGAGACCTCAACCGAGAAAGAGGAAGTGCCAGCATAGGAACTGAAAAACAGCCCCAAGGGATTTATGCTCTAATAGGGGAACAAAAAAGAATCCGTGTCCTTCTTGGGAAAACGGGAGGCCAGGCAGCAGCAGTTACAAAAGGCGCATTAAGAGGACAAGGTGAGGGAAGAATGAACAGGTTGGACTGGAGAGAAGGTGGGGTCAGTTAAGGAGGTGCACTCTGAGGAGGAGGGTTCACGCTGTCCTGCTGAGATGTGAGAGAGAGAGGTGTTGACAAAGGACACTGTCTCTTGGGCACAGAACATGCTGGGGTCCAGGGTCTCAGAGACAGAGTCACCTGATCCAAGGAAGAGGGGTGCTTCTAATGCTGGAGAGGGTGCAGCAGGCAGCAAACACAACCAAGGAGAGAGCAGTGAGGATCTGGGAAGGGGATTAAAAACCCCCAGATAGTCCAGGCTTTAGGCAGCGCAGGCAATGAGGTGCATAGAAACCCTGAGAGGGGAACTTCCACACACAGTGTGCTTCAGCTCTGCCCCTAACACACGTTCTGCCTCTCTCTGGCTCCTTTCAAACAGAGGGAAAGGGAAAGGTAAGCGAGTGCCTACAGATCATCCTGAGAGGATTAGGTCTTAACCTAGCCACAGACTTGGCGGCAAAGAAACCTGCAAACCGGTCCACGTATTTAGATAAGTTGAGGGTTTCTGGCTCATACCATGAGACCCATGGCCTTACTGAATTCTGCATGGTATATCTTAGCAAATCTTTAAAGATAGCATGGGAGCCATCTGGCACAAGAAGTGACCCAGAGCACAGTCACATAGTTAGATGACCATTACTGACAGCCGATGGTGGGCTCTACAGCAGGAGTCTGGTTTCTACTAGAAAGAATGCACAGAGTAGGAGCAGTGCCAGAGAGACCCTCTAAGAAACCCTCACTAGGGCCACAAGCATGTCCACCACAGGTCCTTGGCTGGGAGGAGCCATGCAGAATCTGCAAGGATTGCTTGGTCCTCAGAATGTCTCCTGAGCTATACTACTGGACCCAGGAAATGGCATTGGCCTCTCTCCAAGGATTTGCATAAAATTGAAAGAACCAGCCCATTTCACAGCCTAATTGGACAGCAGTTAAGTCCAAAAAACTGTGTATAAACAAGCTTTCTTCAAGCTTGCCAGAGTAGGGTCAGTCCTAAAAGAAACATCAAAGTGTCTCAGGGCAGCTGCTCCAAGTAGATTCTCAAAGACTTGCCTAAGCGCTTGCCCTTCCTCTGGAAGATGTCACATTAAACCTGCACCCCTGCTGGCCAGCATCCTGTATTCCAGTGGAGAGGGAGGTTGCACTCTCCTAACAAGGCCTGAGAATGAAGAAAGGAAGGTGGCACTGAGAAACGCAGTGGGGTGAGGTAATGCTGGAGCACTTGCTCAGTCATTTGTTCCAGAGTTGCTTGGAACAAGCCACCTGCTGTGACATTCCAGAGGAAACTTGTGTGGCTGGTACCTGTGACTATGTGAAAAGGGAAAGACAAATTGGAGGAAGACTAGGGCTTGGCTTCCAAACAAAGCGTAAGCAAAACGCCCAGCCCTTTCCTCTCTACCACTGGAGAAAGACCTCTGCACGCCCGCATGCCCATGTCAGCCCTACTCTCAGAAGACAGATGGCAACCACAGGATCCAACTGGCAGGTGGATAAAGAAACTGGTACCTGGCCACAGTGGGATACTATTTGGCACAAAAGTGAAGGAAATCTTATCATAAATGGACCTGAAGGTCATCACCTTCAGTGGAAAAGGGGGACATGTACAGAAGACAACCACGGCATGTTTTTACTTAGTGTGTAGATGCTAAGGAAGTTGAGGGCATAATGAAAGTACAGTGTAGCCATAATAATTACCAGATGTTAGGGATGGGAGTCTACGTCTGGAGAGATGCTGGGCAAAGGATACAAGATTTCATGGGGTTGGAGAGACGGCCTAGTAGATAAGAGCACTGGCTGCTCTTCTAGACCCAGGTTCAATTCCCAACATCCACATGGTAGCTCACAACTGCTTGTAACTCCAGCTCCAGGGGATCCAACACCCTCAGACAGACAGACATGCAGACCAAACACCACCACATATAAAATACAAACAAATAAACCATTTTGTAAAAATAAAATATTTGTTAGGATGAATAGATTCAAGAGATCTGTTGTACAACATGGTGATTACAGGTTTCAAAGCATTATGTAATTAAGGATTGCTGAGAATAGGTTTTCATATTCTCACCACAAAATAATGGTATATGAGATAAAGCAAGTACCAATTTGCCTAATGTAGCCATTCTACATTGTATGCAGATTTCAGAATATCAGATACGCCTTAAGTATGTATAATCTCTATTTGCCAATTGAAAGTATTAATAAAGGCCCAGCCTGACCCGTCTTTGATTCCTCAGAAAGTGAAGAAAAAAGAAACATACACTTCATAGTCTGGCAGATAAGCCAAGAGCTTGTCAGTGGAGGTATCCTTGGGCTGGGCCTTACCAAACACAAGGAAGGATAATCCCAGGTCTTAAATCCTCCCGTAAAATGTCTTCAATCCCTCCAGGCAAGAAACAAACCAAAGAGGATGGGCCAAGGAGTAAGATGGAGTCAGAAGCACCTGGAATCCAGCACGTGGGAGCACCAGCATGTGTGTGTACAGACAGGTCCACAAGGTTACAGGAGCTGTCAGACGGCTCAGTAAAGGACATCACCAGCAGCCGGGGCCAGAGACCACATGCCGTCAGGGAGAGGACGGCTGTTCTCCTGGAGTGAGGAGAACAGAGTGGCTCTCGGAGTCTAACTGGACCCGTCCACGTGCTTACTCTGACCACTGTGCACTTTCTTTGGCTTGTTGTGACACCACCTGGTCGGCAGATTGTAAAATTGTACTGGTGGGGTGGGCACAGGTGAGGGAGACAGCTTTCTGCTCACTTGCTACAAGCCACCTCGCACAGGCAGCTGGGTGTGGTCTGCACAGACTGGTTCTCAGAGGCCAAGTCCTTAACCCCTTTGTCTATTCACAGGAGTGAAAAGAAGGGAGGCTTTCTTTGCTCTTCTCAGGGGCCAAGATGTCAGTGGGCCCTGGTGATGTCAAGGCTGTGCTTGCCCTCTGTCTGCTAGTCAATGGAGAGAAGCAATCAGTCAGATGGCCATGCAGAGGCAGATTGGGTTTTTTTTCCTGCTTTGCTCTGAAGTATGTTATATGACTGGTTCACAGAGATAGAAATCAGTTCTGCCTCCTCGCTGAGGCCCTGCTATCCTCCAGTTCTATAACTTGACAGAGGAGTCAATAATTGATGACTGGCCACCCACTAATTAGGTGTTGTGTCCTGAAGGGCATCACAGGAAAACACCATTAAAGGAAAAAATCAAGCCTCATGGCCAGAGTAAATGACAGCTGGACAAACCTTCGCACATGACATTTGCTGCCCAGTGCCTCCCTGGCCTTATTTAAACCGGTGGCATCGTTACTACCTTTCATTTGTCTTCTTCTGATGCTCAGGGCAGAGCCCAGGGCCCTGTGCATGTAAGGAAGCACTTCCCCTGGGCACCACTCCCAGTCTGGGACATCACTTTTAAATCTGAAGTCACTTAGCACAGCTAGGCAGTCTGTCCTTAAGACTTCTTGTTCTCTCTCTTTCTCTCTCTCTCTCTCTCTCTCTCTCTCTCTCTCTCTCTCTCTCTCT
>OU015749.1:89729422-89740293 GCA_907169655.1 Acomys percivali
CAATGGTGCAGTTTGGGTGTGAAGTGTGTTCACAGCATCGTCCCTAGTGCAAAATGTTCAAAAGTGGAGCTTCAAGGAAGTGACTGCATTATGAGGGTTCTGGCTGCGCCCCAGGTTCACAGTCTAATAGGCCACTGTGAGGTGAGAAAGTTGAAGAGAGCATTTTTTTTAAAAAAAATGACCTGGCTTGTCCCTAGCCCTGCCATGGGTCTCTGAAATCAGAATCCCTGGGGGGTGGGGGGATGATGCTTATCCTGCTACCCAGTGACTATGACGGGCACCAGGTTTCAAGATTCCTGCATTCAAGGATATAGGCACAGAAGCACGCATCTTTTTTTTAATGACTATTGCCAGAGAGTGCTTAGCTGTTGCTGGGAGATGAAGTACTAGATGGCACGGTTCAGAATAGCAGCTGGGGGGCTTGCAGGCTTTCTTCTTTGATTTCTAAGGAAACTGAAAAAATTAATATCTCTCTCTGGTTAAGAAATGAGGTCAACCAGAGAGGCTAAGCAACAAGGAGGACTTAGCGGGGATGAAAGGATCTCGGGGGGGGGGGGGGTAAATAGAAGAGATTTCACAGGCTGACCGGGAATAGGTGGGGTTGGGAACAGGAGGCCTTGGATGGGGTGGAGAGTGGGATAAAATGATGGGAGAAATGACTGGAGTTGGGGGCATTCCGTGGGGGTGAGGGGAGATGGAAACCTAGCGCAATGGAAACTCCATAGAATCTACGAGAGTAACCCTAGGAAAGACTCCTAGCAATGAGGGGCACAGAGCCTGAACGGCCATCTTCTGTAACCAGGCAAGGGCTCAAGTGGAAGGATGGGGACACCGAATCAGCCACAAAACCTTTGACCTACAGTTGGTCCCAGAGTGTGCTGGGACCAGAGCCTAGCAGAATCGTCATCAAAGAGCCAGAGAGAATTCATCCAGCAACTGATGGGAGCAGATGCAGAGTACCACAGCCAAACATTTAGACAGAGCTCGGGGAATCCAATGGAGGATGGGGAGGAAGGACTGGAGGAACTGGAGGGGTCAGGGACACACCATGAGAACAGGGCCCACAGAGTCAACCTACCAGGACTGATGCAAACCTGCAAAGATCAGGGAGCCTGTAGAGGCCTGACCCAGGGCCTCTGCATGTATGTTATGGCTGGCATTTTTGTGGAAATCCCAACAGTGGGAGTGGAGCCTGTCCCTGACCCTTTAGCCTACTTGTGGGACCCTTTCCCTCCTACTGGGTTGCCTTCATCCAGCCTTGATGTGATAGTGTGTGCCTGGTCTTCTTGTAGCTCGTGATGCCCTGTTCTTCTTTGAGGGGAGGAGGGAGTAGGTCTGGGGGAGAGGGGAGGTTTGGGGAGGGGGTGGGGGTGGGGGTGGGGAGAGGCTCAGGGAAAGGAGGGGAAACTTCAGTCAGGATGTAATATATGAGAGAAGAATAAAAAAAAACATTAAAATATTTTTTAAAAATGAGGTCAAGTTCAAACAGCCTCCCTCCACAGCCAGCAGCTCAGAAGACCTTCCTTTCTTGAAGCTGCCGTGCATCCCAGCAGCCCCAAGGTGGGAAGTCTTCCCAGCAACCCCGAGGTGGGAAGTCTTCCCAGCAGCCCCAAGGTGAACCATCTTCCCACTCGGGGTTACACTCCCTGCCCTTGGCCTGCTTACCATCTTCTTCCATTTCATCCTGCGGTTCTGATACCAAGTCTTCACTTGCAGCTGAGTGAGTCCCAGAGACTGGGCCAAATCCAACCTAGAAGGCATGAGACACAAAGGGAGGGTGAGGAAGGAAGGAGAGAATGAGAGAGGTAGATAGATGCTAGCTAGCACCAGGCACTTGCTGCTAAACCTCAGACTGCCACCACTAAGCCAGTCGGTCCCCAAGAGGAAGAACGTCACCCTTCTGAGAACACTGCACAGGACACTGGAGAACTTAGAAATAGTGGCCACATCCGAGAACCCTTGTCTTAGATTCATTCTCTCTGGGGAATGAACCTGGATAGCTGAGCCTTTGGTCTCCACCCTGAGCCTCTATAAAATGTATGTTCTGATCTCCACCACCACCCCCAAAAAAACTGGAACTACAAGGTGAAGCTATACTTCTATGGGAATCCCACTCATGACTGCAGATCTACCTCCAGCAGCCGAGCATCCCAGCTCCCAGGATGCCCCCAATGGACCAGGCTGTCTGTTCAGCTATCTTCAGAGTGCTTGTTACTTCAGCGCCCCCGGCTCAAGATAAAGTCCTCCACTTCATTTATGCTCACAAAGTTACCTACTGCATTACTAAATCTCAAAGCAGGGCTTGGAAATATCTTTGCATATATGTATGTATATGGTTAGGTGTGTGTATTTTTGTGTGTGATGTGCGTGGAAACCCAAAGTTGATGTCAGGTGTCCTCTTTATTACATTCCACTTTATTTATTGAGACGGGGTATCTTGATGAAGCCACAGGCATCCCCTGTCTCTGACTACCAAGTACTGGGCTTGCAGGCAGCAGCCACACCTGCCCAATTTTTATGTAGGTTCTGGGGGTCTGGACTTCCGCCCTTGTACTCGTGAAGCTAGGGACTCAGCCACTGAGCCTTCTCTTCAGCGCCAGGAACTTACCGTAGCTTCCCTAAGTTATTACCGTGATCAGAATGTAGAACCTTAAAGAGTCCAAGGGAGCGTTAAATCCATGGTCTCTCCTGCTTTCCAGGCTCATCGTGTTTCCACTTTTCTCTATGGCCTTCTGAAAAGCCCTAAAGTCAAAGTCATTGCCATAGAGTGTGCAGTGGGTGGCAATTCCAACACATGGAGACCATTTCTAGAGCGTGACAGCATCCCAGACCCACACCAAGCCCCTGCTCAGTGCTATCTTTCATCATGCTGAAGTTGGTGTAATTATTCCCATTTCTCAGATAAACGATTTAAAGCTCAGAGAGATTTTAGAATTTCTCACTAATGTGGCCAATCTCTTCCTGACACTTGATTTTCTTTTAAATAAAGTTTATTGGAACACAGACACGTTCGTTTGTTTTCATCTTGCTCATAGAGACCTCTGTGCTACATCAGCCGACTTGAGTAGCTGAGGCAGGCCATGTGGCCCAAAAAGCCTGAAATAAACACCCTTCTGGCTCCGTTTTTGCTGACTCCTGGATCATGGAGCAAGAGTGAAATCCACCCAGGTCTGACTTGTCCATCACCTTCTGTGTGAGGCCCCACCTCACAACACTTCACAAAGCAGAACAACCAAAGGGAAACAGAGGTGCCACAGCCTGAGGGAGCAGCCAACACTCCAAATAGCACATGGAATACAAGGGGACAATTAGTCGTTTCTATCCTTAGTTTTCAAGGCTGCATCCAGGGACCTATGTGGGGCCTACCTGGGTACCATCTGGAGGGACAGGAAATCTGAGGAAACATGAGCTGCCTGCCTGAAGCCTCCCCCGAGCTCCAACCCTCCTCAGTGAAGCACTTCAGACTTGTACGTCAGACTTGCACAACAGTTTGAGCAGTGACCACCACTGCTTGGAGGCCACCACATTTCTGAGAATTGCCACTTGCAAGTCTGCACAGGCTCAAACCTCAGCCATGGGCAGTCTAGGTGCAATGCCTCGGCCACAGCTTTCTCTACATGAGGAGACCCAGTGTTGGCACTGACCCTGGCCTCTGACCCTGGCATCAGCCAACTCCTGGTGCTCACAGGCACAGAGGGCCAAGACTCCTGCTCGGATCATGGTACAATAGCTAAGCCTTTAATAGTAATTTTAAAACTAGAACGTGCCTTCAAAAGACTGTTTGAGCCTGTCTTACAGCTGCATTCCCATATACCTGGTGGTCCCTGTAGAGGAGCTCATGACAGCTGAGCATTTCATTGAAAATGATTTGCTGGCCAAAGCACTAACTCCCAACGCCAACAGCACTTAGCTCTGCCCTTTAATGAATCACGAGACTCTATGCAGTCATTCATTATGAACCAGCAATCCAGGGCGACCCCACAGTTCTGGTCCCAGGGTCACTCTAGGCTCTGGTGGTCCTAAGGGTCCTTTCCGGCTCCTACAGGGTTTTCCTGAGCCTGGTTCACCTGAGGCCATCAGGTGCATTAGTCAGTGGAAGGTTCACAGTTCTGCTGTGGCGTTAGCAAATGCTGTTAGCTCACTTGGGAAAAATGCATCCTTGACTCACACTGGCTGCAGAAACGTCTCACTGTCATCAGCTTTCTCTCATTACCTGCCACCGTTACAAATTCTCACTTCCCTGCATATTCACTCAACTGGAGTCACCTAGGAAACTGGAGAAACAAACGCAGAGGGAAAGAGCAGGAGCTGTGGGAGGAAGGAGTGCCCATGGCTCCGGTCACGTAGGGAGGTGGGGGAACACCAGAGAGGGCGGGTTGAGGCGTCAGCTTCAATACCAGCCAGATGGAGTCCTCCCTAGGCAAGTGAATCAGGTCTGTGTGGGTCACTGAGATGCCTGGGCAAGTAGCAGGGAGCCCCAACAGATTTATTAAGATCTAACCACCACCACCCCCTCTCTGTTTTCTAGCTTTCTGAGAAATAAGCCTAACTTTTACTCATACTTTCTGAAGCCTCTTAGATACACAACCATACAACCATCATTGATGGCTGCTCCACCTGGTTACACAAGTCCACGAAGCTTAGTTTCCTACTACCTGGGGGAACCGCATGTTTTAATTCTCAACTCAAAGACCTGTCTGCCCAAATGTGACCCACAACGTGAATGTTCGAAGCAAAGCTCACCTTTCCCCCATTAGCCCCAGCCTGAGCCGGCCTTTTGGCTTTCATGAATAGCATCCTTGCTTCCTAGTAACTTGCCTCATTCAGGAACCACAGGACACTCAACTCTCACATTTCTTCCTCATCCAGGGTCAGTTCTTCCCATTTTATTTTCAAACATCCCCACCACCCCACTACCACCTCACCTCTCCTTGCTCCTCTCTATTCCCTGCAGCCATCCCTAGATTCTTTCATAACTGGTTTCTCTGCCCCATCACTTGCCTTTAAGCCATCAGTTGTGGTGCTACCCGGGTTATGATTCTAAAACGTAAATCTGGCCCTTATGGACAAGTGAGTACCCCAACAGCCAGACTCTGTTCCCTCAGCCACAGATATGAGGTCCCTCCTCCCCCATCCACACCCATACTTGTAGTTTCTTCAACATGCCCAGTGAGACAAGAGTCTATGTCTTTTGGCAATATCCCCTCTGTGTAGGATGCTCTGTTTCTCCTGGAACCAAAGGTCTTCTTAAAGGCTTCCTTGGCACGCCCAGCAATATCTGGGTTTCTATGGTAACATATGGCACCAGTACTGGCTCACCATGCCATGGCAAGTGTAATCACCACCACCACACCCCCCCATGATGTCCTTCAAAGCAGGACTGTTTACTGATCTCTGGGCCCCTGTCACCCCAATTTGCCAGGACTCAAGACAGCCTCAGCAAGCAGCTGGCTTGTGGAACGCTAGACAGATCTCCGTGAAAGGGTGATCTGAAGATTGCTGGCTCACTTCCACTTTGTTTTCTAAACAACTACTAAATAGCTTCAGGCATTCACTGGCATTTAGTTCCCATGCTTTTTCATAGGACTGGGATCAACCTAATATGAATAAAGCAGTTGGGGAGGGGGAGTGATTTTTTTTAAAAGATCTGGAAAAGTCCCCCAATAAAACAGGCTTATGTTTGAGCTCAGCCAGCTCAGGGTGAGATAAGGGAGCAAGGGAAGACACACATCAGCATGTTTTGTAATTAAGATGGTAAATTAAAGGCAGAGAGTGAGGTGTTAGGCCTCTACAGAGAGCAAGGATTACAATCATCCCCGACACTAACTGCAAAGGGTTTAAAGGGGAGACATCCCTGCAGTCCCAGCGGGCTGCCCAGTGGCTCTCCTTCAATCCTGAACAAACACGCCAAGGCCCCAGAAACCTCCTCACCTGCATCAATCCCTTTCCAGCCAAAGCCAGGTCAGCAAACTGAGTCAGCTAGGTATTCAAGAGAGCCAGGGAGGGCTGAAATTACAGCTAGATGTCCAGGTCTACACCCGCTGTATATGATGCTAAATATTGGGGCGGGGGTGGGGGGCATTTAAAACCCAAGGCAGCTTCCTGACAGAGAGCCAGGGCAAGTATTTGCCCGACTTTTCCTGACTTGTTCTTCTGAAGAGGTGTATCAGAATCATTGAAGAGACAGAGGAGAGTGCATTCATCCGGGCACTGTGAGCCGTTAAGATAGACTCAGGTGGGCTGCCTCTACTAACGCAAAGTTGGCAGGACTAGCACAAAGGAATAGCGTCCAGGCCAGAGTGTAACCCGGCCCTGAAAGTGCCCCCTGTGCCACAACGTACAGAGAACAAAACTCCTCTCCAGGCAGTAGCTACAGTGAGTGCCTTCCTCATGCCCTCACCTGTCTGGGGTAGACAAATACTTCTGCTTCTGGAATTTCTTCTCCAGGCCCATGAGCTGCAGCTCCGTGAAGATGGTGCGGCTCCTGCGTGGTTTCTTCTGCCGGGGTGTTGGTTGGTCTGTTTCAGATTCGCTGCTGACTAAGGCCTCACCACCAGGGGTCTCAGCAGCGGCGGCGGCAGCGGCGGCGGCCGCAGCGGCAGCCTCGGTGACGGGATGGCGAGGTAACACTGGGGTGATTCCTGGGCCAGTGGGAACCAGGTGGGAGATGACTGTGGGCTGTCGGGTGATCACGGACAGGAGAGGATATGCCCGTAGGGAAGGAGAGCCTGGAAAGCAAACAAGAGTCAAGTCACCACAAGACCCAGGAGAGACCAGGGACGGAGGAGTGCAAAGAGAACCCGTTGCTAAGAACTGTGTGAATTCAGGGCCTCTTGCACATCAGAAAGGTCAAACCGGAGCGTGCAAAACAAAAGAGAAAAGAAACTCAAGACCTTGAACTGCAAGGCGGGCCAACTGCAAGGAGCCTTGCTCCAGCTTGGTGTGTGAGGTCATTTGTGTCCTCCATTTGTGTAAGTCCTCTCATTTAAGTCACTCCCTAAATTCTGGTTTCAGTGGTACAGACTCGTGCAACCATGCAAACAAAAAGCAGTAGCCAAGAAAAGCTAGAAACATGTACATCTGAATTCCAATAACAGATCTGTAATACGTAAATTCCCTAAAAAGAAACAAAAAACAACCCTCCTATGGTCTTCATTAAAGACCTGCTTGTAACTCTAAAATCATAGACTCAAAAAATCCCTGTGCCTTGAATCATATAGATGTTTAAAGCAGGAGGACCCTTAATGATTATTTCTCATTTCAGGGGCAAACTGGTTCTAGAAAAGTTAAGTGATTTGCCTAAGATAACATAACCCAGAAGAGCAAACTGAGGGGTCAAACCACACTCTTCTGGCTTAAAGTCCAGAGCTCTTAGCACTGAGTCATGAATCACACATTTACAAGGCAGAGAACAAACAGATGTTCAATTCACATACAAACTTGGTTCAATTATGACTAGTTACCTAGCAGCAGCACTGTATAAGGAGAGTTCTTAGGCTGGGTTGGAGCTTTCTGAGGTTGATTAACAATGTCTGCCATGGGCAGGTGGTGGGTACATGGGTTCAAGGACATATATACCTTTTTTTTTTTTTAATACTGCTTCTTAGGGATTTCAAAGTCAACGTGCTTTTGCAGCTAACAACTGATGTCTATAAGTGCACATAAAAGAGTCCACTTTCCCTGTTTCATAGAGAGGTTTAAAGTGTCTGGACTAGGGCCTATGAACCTCCCTTGTCTCTCTCTGGACTCAGGTTTATCACCTAGGTAATAAGAGGAGCTAACTTCCCAGAACTCTTGAGATTCTGACACACTAATGCTACAACAAAGTGTCTCTCATCCCACATTGGACAGCTGATGAAAACAGAGAAGACGCCCCCCCCCTTTTGGACAGCTATGGAGTGCTGCCAGCCGGCACAAAGGCACAACAAGCAAGAGCCAACCAACATTCACACCTAGTCCTGGGCTGAAACCAACTACATCCTAGAAGCCCCCAGGTGCTGCTTGTGAACCAGCTCTCCCCAGCTTGGCATTGTTCATGGTATTCATTCCTGCTCTGGTGTTCTGGACGCCAGGCCTAGTCATTAAAAACAGATAACTGCTGGTGTTCTCTGAGTGTGCTCTAGTGAGGCCCAGCAGAAACCACAAACTTGTTAAGTAACGATAAATCACCCAGTGCAACAACTTCCAAGAACCCTAAAGCCAACTCTTAAACACTTGAGGTTTTGTGTTGTGGATTCATTTTAGGAAAAAAAAATAAAAAATAAGGGCTGGAGCAATGGCCCGGTGGTTAAGAGCATGTCTGCTTTTCCTAGGGGCCCTGAGTTTGGTTCCCAGTACCAGTGTTAGGCAGAATGCATCTGCTTGTAACTCCAGTTCTAGGAGACCCTAGGCCTCTGGTCTCCACGCCTGCTGTACTCACTTGCACATACCCACACACAGACACATAAAAATAATAAAAGTAAATTTAAGAAAAAAAATCATCTACGAATAGTATTTTATAACAAGGAAGCCAAGACACTGTGTGTGGACTTTTTAATCTCTCAGAGCATATCAAGATGATTCTGCATAAAACCATCTCTGGAAGCTTCTACAAAGGCCAATGCTTCTCATCTCAATCACTTTCTATACTTTCACTCTTTATTTCTTCCTTTATGAAACTAGTTTCTGATCTAGGAATTTACCAGCTAAGAAATGAAAAATATTTACTTGTTTAAGTCTAAATCTTTAGTACTGGTCTCATTTGTAAAGGAATTGAACTTTTTTTTTTTTTTTTTTTTTTGCCAAAAGTCTTTATAATAATGTATAATAATGTGTTGGGAAAGACATGAAATAATAGGCACTCATATACTGTTGCTGGCAATATAATAGAAGAAAAAGCATTTTACATGCCCATCATCAACATCTACTGAGTCACTGACAGAAAACCCATGTGCACAGAGATGTGTGTGCCACCAAATGCACTGCAGTTTTATTTACAGCAGTGGATAGGGGACACAACCCACACACCTGTTAACATGGCAACGAACTGGGTTAGATCTGTAGTGTGGCCTAGCTGTATAATCCGATAAATACATAGATGAGTGGATCAACTAATTACGCAAATATATATTATTAAGTGAGAGAAATACAGTGTATAGCTTGTGTCATCAG
Organism: Acomys percivali; assembly: GCA_907169655.1. Lineage (NCBI taxonomy): Eukaryota > Metazoa > Chordata > Mammalia > Rodentia > Muridae > Acomys > Acomys percivali. The sequence goes on from OU015749.1 coordinate 89,738,573, forward strand.
AAATCCAAAAAGCTATTTACCTTACGAATAACAGTAACAGCCTCTAGGGGAAAAAGTGGAAGTAAAACAGAATCGAAAGGAATCTATTGGTATTGATCTCTGAGCACGGACTATGGGCTACCTGCTCTGGAATCTGGGGCCACAGCTGGGAGTCAAGCAATGTTCCACCTGCATGGCATTTACATTTCAGAAGAGGAGGCAAGCCATATGATGACAGGTAGTGGTGAGCTCTATAGAAAAAAAGCTCTATAGAAGAGCTCTATAGAAGAAAGTTATAGGCGGCTGAGTGAGAAGACTGAGTAGGTGGGGGAGGGCGGGGACGTGGGAGGAGTCAGGGAAGGCCTTTCAGAGGACCACCTCTGAGAAGACATCTCAGCGTGCTAGAGTGTTGAGAAGACACGGGGTTGAGTGCACCAAGGCACAGAACCATCATGTGCAAACCCATTCAGGGCAACAAATGTTAACTCAGAGACCAGTAAGCAGGCAGGTCACACAGAGATGTGATTCAGAATGGTGAAAAGCCACCCTTGAGATTCAGGCTGGGCAGGGGCAAGATCTGGCCTCCTCTTTAAAAGTCTTGTATGGCTACTGTGGAGAGCTGGCCTCAGGAGCAGGTGGGGAAGTGCAAATCCAGTGCGAAGCACAGGCCAAACCCCAGGCCTTACAGGCATCATTTGTGGCCATGGTGCTGTCAGACTCTGGATCTATTTCCTTGACAGGGTAAGAGGGTCTGATAGACAGTCCCAGAGCAAGGGTGGGCGGCGAGAAAAACCAAGACTGCTGTGATAGACAACATAGACGTTTCTGCTGTGTTGAGACGCAGCTGGGTAGATCGGTCTGGAGTTGAGGGAAGCAGGAGGCTGGAGCAGCGCTGACTGACTCATTAAGTATATGTGGCATTTTGAACCCTGAGCTGAATGAGACCACTCAGGGGGTGGAAGGAGTCAGAGGCCCGAGGGCTGAGCCTGGGGCACAACCCCTCGTAAGGAGGGAGGGGTGCCAGCCGCAGACAGCAAGGGCAGGAGAAAGAAACAGAAGCCAGTGTCCTCTGATGCTCCAATGCCCAAGATAATCCTTCCGTGGCACATACGCTCTGTCACGTGTTTGTGTACTTTTTGTAAATGAAAAAGGAAGAATGCGCTTGAATGAGCCTTAAGTTCCATTCTCATTCTAGATTTTTAAGATTGTTTGTTTGTTCGTTTGTTTGTTTTCAGTCTTTCTTGAGCTTCTAACAATCTGGGCAGAGGTAACTGTTGTATAATTATGTTTAGTTTTGTGACACTGAACGCAAGCTGTGGGGGTTCTCTTAGGCAAGGGTATTTATTCTGAAAGATGTTTGAGTTCATATTCTAGGTTAAAACATGCTCCTTCCTTTAGATTAAATGTGGAGTAATAAGAGATTTTTCTACAAGTGAGAAAGAAAACTGGAGACTCTTAGGTTAACTAAAATAAATAAATAAATAAAAAACAAAACTATGCTTCCTGAATTACTTAGAAGTTTACTTGAAATAGATCATGGATCACAACATAAATGCATAGGGAAAATCTCATGGCTTTGTTTAGGCTGAGAATTCTTAGGGTGGTGCCAAAAATACAATGGATTTTTAAAATAGAAAAAAAGAAAAAGAAAAGAAGATCTTCATCAAAATTAAATCTTTCATAAACAGCATGTCTTCACATATGTAGCACTAGATTTAAATTTTAAATTTATATTTATATGC
>OU015749.1:89740303-89755966 GCA_907169655.1 Acomys percivali
TGTGTGTGTGTGTGTGTGTGTGTGTGTGTGTGTGTGTGTGTGTGTGTTCTGGGAGGAAAAAAAGTAAAAGAAGGAAGGAGAGAGAGAGGGGAAAAACAGAAAGTGGCAGAAGATATCTTAAGGGGTTGAGAGATGGGTAATAGAATACATTGACACAGAAGTGGAAATTATGGTGGAGGGGAGAAGATCAGGAAGAGGGGAGACAAGGGGAGTGAGGAAAAGGAGGCAAAGGCGATGGGAGGGGGCAGGGGGAAGTGAGATAACTAGGAAGTACAGTGACATACATGTAGGAACACTCCACAGTGACACATGTCATTACTTTGTGTGCTAACTTTTGACCTGCGAAAGATAACAATAAGGGAAGGAGAAGGCATACTATAGATTGGGGGAGGGGGGAGTGTCATGTATAAAATTTGATAAATAATTTGTACATAGAGTATATTAAAGATTTCAATTTTAAAATTACAAAAATGAGCAAAAGCAGGCAGGGTGTGATGGTCTGTACCTGTAATTCTAACACACTGGGGAGGCTGGGGCAAGAGGATTGCAAATTGGAGACCAGTCTGAGCTAGATAGCAATAACTTGTCATACATATTTTAAATATATTTTTTAAAGACAAATATTTGAAATTTTATATAAAGACACATCATCAAAAGTGATTAAGATAATCAAGTAGTCACTGTGAAAATGTAAAATAAAACCTGAGATTCTACCACACAGGGCTAGAAAGGTCCAGGATGTTTTGTAAGCTTATAGTATCAAGTGCTGACAAGGAAGAGGAGCAACTAGAATCCTTATAGACTGTGGAATGGCCTATCTTCTTTGGAAATAAGGCTGGAAGTTTCTTATAAATTTAAACATTCAGAAACCATATGACCCAAGCAAGTTCCTAGGTGTTGATTCAAGTGAGAAGAGCATACAAAACCTACAAGCCAATGCTTATAACAACTTCTTAGTAATTGCCAAACACTGGAAACAATCCAAGTGCCCCTTAGCTAGAGAAGGATAAATAAACTAGTATTCATAATGAACACTCTATACTATTCAGAAATAAAAAGAGAAAACTTCTGATGAGGAAATCTCAAACGCATTATTATAAGTACAGTACTAAATGTTGCGTGGTTCCATGTCCCTGATGTAGCTGTGGCACAACTAAAGGGTGGAGAAGACACTGCCAAAAGTGGGGACAGGATAAAGCTGACTACAGAGGGAGCAGAGCACAAGAGAACCGAGGGATACTGGGATTGTTTTGTACCCTGAATCCAACAGTAGTTATACAGCTTACAATCAACTTGTTGGTCTCTTTTAAGAAGCAACACCCCTCTACACACACACACACACACACACACACACACACACACACAAATGAAAAAGCAAATACCACTAATACCTTGGTAAATCTCTGCTAACCTCATAGATTAACCTAGAAAAAGAGAGCTCTTTTGATGATCTTACCCCCTAATGAAGATGGTTTCCAGGGATCTGTGCAATTTGCTCAATAAAGATTAAACCCAATGAAAACCTTTCAAAAGCTCTCCCCTTCCCCCCCCCCACCCATCCTTCCTCTACTCCCCCCTTCATCCCTCCCTCTCTCTAACCTTCCGGTGGGGCATAGTATTTTTAAGGCTCACAGAACCACCACCTTCTATAGTACCAGGAATCTTAACTGAATATTCTAATGCAAATTCGGTGGCAACAATTCCATGGAGCTGCCACCAGAGATCACCTGTAAGTGAGGACACACACAAATGGAAGACCTCCAAGCAAATACAGTTGCAGTGAGACTTAGGGTCCTGGGCATTAGACGTATATCTTTAAGGTTTAGAAGGAATTGGCATGGCTGGGCTAAAAGCTGGTGGGTAATGTATATGCAACGAAGTCCTGAGTCTCCAAAAGGGTAAATCCATACGCACAGACAAGTGAGACAAAATATGCTCAAGTCAGCTGCTTCTGCCTTTTCTTGTACGCCCTGATTTTCATCAAAATCTCTCTGCTCAGAGCTTTAGTTTCACAAACCAGTTGCATCAACATTTCATAGTCCCATCAAAGTGCTAAAATGGTTTAGTCATTGTGCCTACATTTTACTTAAAAGTAGAGGGGGGAGGGAATTTACAAATTAATGCATAATTCTAAGAACGTTTGCAGAAGACAACTGCTAGGCTAGTCTGAATCATTCATATGCACTTGTGAAACTCAGGTAGTTTTCTGCCTGAGAGCGAGTGATGTTAAAAAAAAAAAAAAAAAAGACACACTATTTAAACAAACACATTTTTAGGTGACAAAAGGAGTGTAAACGCCACCACACTGGATGCATTTTCTAATAGTTGTTTTCTTCAACTTAAACAGTGTCTTCCCATAGGATCAATTGCATGTAACTGTGTGTATCCTGTCTCTAGAAATACTTCCCTTGTTGAATGTTTGGCCTTTCTGAGAATCTGCCTTGGGGTTTTAAATCTGAGTAGTTGACTGATGCCTACAGACATTCCAAGAGTCTGAGGGGATGGACTTAGTAGGGTAGTCATTGCTCTAGATTCATGGATTCTGCATCCATGAATTTACCCAACCCAATATTGGGTTGAAAATATTTCTTTTAACTTTCTTTTTATTCTTTGTGAATTCACCCCAATCCCACTCATCTTCTCATCCCTTCATATCTTCCCTCTGCCCTTGCAACCTCCTCACCGAAAAAAGAAAAAAATAATAATAAAAGAAACAAACAACAATCTCATGGTGGAAGCTGAGTGTGCCACGCAGTATAGCCTTTTGCCCGAAAAGCTTTACTTGCAAATGTTCATTGCAATGAGTCATTGGTCCCGTTTGAGCACTATGGATTCTGCTATACTATCAATACTAGATCCTCACCAAGACTCTTCTCAGATATCCTGTTGTTGCCCTGTGCCATAGAGATGCTCCAGCTTTGGTTCTGCAGGACTAGCTCCTTTGTGATCTCCAGCAGCCCATAGATGGGGTAGACATTGGGGTGAGCCAACTCAAGCCCTGGGTCTGGGCCTGGGTGGTACCTGAGTTGGTCAACCCACCAGCTCTCCCACACCCAGAGCATCAGGAGGAGCTCTCCAGCACTGCCCCAGCTAGCTCAAGGCCACAGCCAGTAAGGGATGGGGTCAGCTCTCCTGCTTTCCTGATCTTCTGACCTCAAGACCAGCTCTCCTGGAAAATATAGTTTAAAACAACTGGGTCTGTACTGAACATGTACACTTTTTTTCTTTCATTATTCTATAAAGAACTAAGTGTAACCACCATTTCCATAGTGTTTTCATTGTATAGGGTATTAAAATCATCTAGATAAGGCTTACATTATCTAGGAGAAAGTGTGACATTTTATACAAGGAATCTGCCCACCCATGTGTTTGCATATCTACAGGGGCAGGGTGCCCTAGAACCAGTGGCCTTGATTACTGAAAGATGACAGTGCTCCTAAGATCCCACACTATACATGAGCTCACATTCATGAGCATGCCAGGGCCAGGCATGGACACCACCCAGTGTTGCCAATTCCTATCACATCTCACCTTCAGCCATGGCCGTATTGAGCTACAGGGCAGAAACCCTAGGCAATAGTGCCAGCTTCTGCAAATCTCCTGTGGGCTTCTCTTCCATTTCTTCAACATACCAGTTCCCGAACTGCCTCTCCACACCCACATTTCTGGCTGACACAAGCAAGGGCCAAAGGTCAGAATGAATAAGAAACTCTAAGCTGCTGATTGACTCGTTTATGTTGCAGGAATGTGTGACCTATATATGTGTAGAATGCTTCCAAGCAACCCAAGCAGCACACACAAAGACAAGGAGGTAGATGTATTCGGTCAGCCTGGAAGTGACTTGGTGGAACAACCCTGTAGCAAGAGGGGTTCCCTGAGGGGTGGGGGTCATATAATCACTCACAAAAGATAGCACCAATAGACTTTCATTGCTCTCAACTATCTGATAAATTTGGACGTGAGGAGTGGGGAGGGGAAGGCTCCTACCTCTGACTCTCAGAGTAATCTGGAACAGATAGGTGTCAAAGACTCCTTTGTTGTAATGTCATCATTTATAGAGTCAAACAAACAATAGTCTCTCCTTTGTGTGACTGTGGGAATCAAATGAATTGAAAAAACGGGAAGCACCCAGTAAGTACTAGGTTGCTCTTAGTCCCCTTTGTATCATGCCTTAACTTAGTTACTTGTGATTGGGCCACATTACAGGGAAGTGGGGTTGGTTTCCTTATTAAGAGAACAGACTTACATTTGGCTTGGTATTACAGGCCTGAAATCCCATCTAGTCAAGAGACTAAGGCAGGAGGATTGCTGGTTTCAAGCCATGACTAGTTGGGAAGCATAGCCACGTAGCTGTTGACTGTCTCAGAGAGGCTGGGAGATAGCTCAGTGGTAGAACACTTCCTACACATGAGTGGTAGTACACAAGAGGTCCTAGGTTCAAACCTCAGTATCAAAAATAAGAAAAGAAAAGGAAACCTACTTAGAACCCACGGGCATATCCCCTAACCTCTGTGCATTCATAGGCAATGCAAAAATCAGCAACCCAGAGTGAGCCAGTTTCTCTTTGCCCTGTGGAAGCCTTCAGAGGTCCTTGCAGCCATGTCTTAGGACTGCCTTCAACCAGAGAGCAAAGGAACCAGTGTAAGCTGGCCAGAAATTCTCCCAAAACTGCCAGGAGTCCAGAACCACTTGACTTTACAAATCTGTAAAGGAAACAAGTAACAGGTAGAGACAAGTGTAGCTCAATGGCAAAATACCTGCTTAGCATGCTGGAAGCCCTAGATTTCATCCCCAGCATATCACACACACTCTCACACTCACACACACATACACACACCCTCACATGCATACACACACATCACACATATACACGCACAGCACACACACACACACACACACACACACTCTCACATACACACAGCACACATACCCCACAGTACACCTGCACGCACACACACACACACACACACACACACACACACACAATTCATTGAGCAGCCTGAAGATCCCAAGACATAGCCCTTGTCAAGGTAATGGACAAGGAAAGATAAATCTCAGAGCACAATAGACAAAACCAACTTCAGTTTTTATGAAGTGTAAGAAAACAGTTATAGGGTAGTTCAAATTATTTTGCAAGGAGTGAGCTGAACTGAACTGAACTTCACAAGGACTGAATGTAAAGCTCAGTGGCTGTAAGCATTGAATGAAGGGATATAAGGACTAAAGAAAATACAAAGAGGCTCTGGGAGGCCCTTTAACACTACGACACCCTTGGTTTCCAGCACAGCACAGTAAATGAAGTGGGTTGTGTCTCAGGCCATAGCTTTGTCTGGCTAAAGAAAAGAGAAGCTTTTTTTTTTTTTTTTTTTTTTGAGAAGCCAACAAAATATCTTAGCTGTTAAGTCCCTCATTAAAAGGGGGTGTTGGCATTTAATGAGGTAAGTATAGGTGAATTTGAAACATGGAAGAAATTTATTTTAAAAATCCACATGAAATGGTCATGACATAAACTCTAAAATAATCATCGTTGTGGGTATAAAGCAAGCAAGTGAATTTTTTTTTTTAACCGAGGAAGATTCATAAAGATTCAAAACGAAAGGCCAGAGGTGGAGTAGAGAGGAGAAGTCAAGGAGATGTGAGAAAATGAAGAAGAATGGGAGGTGAGCACAGACCCAGAGGAACCCGGGGAGGCTGGTTGCATCACCCTTCAGACTCATTATGCATACAAGCTCAGTCTTGTCACATTCGACCTGCAGTATTACCAGATCTGTAGATACCCACAAAGTATCAGGCTATGCTGAAGGTTGCAATCAATCAAGATAGCCAAGAGGATGGATTCCTGGGCCTTTCTATGCTATTAAAATGCCGATCGCCCCACCCCACCATCCACTGTGAGTGTTCAACAGTCCTCAGCTCCCTCCACCAAGAACACACTGGAGATGGCCTGAGCTTTCTTCTCCCTCCCAGCCATCCCATAGTCTCTGTACAGCCACACCTGCTCTCAACCACCCCTCACAAGCCGGCATTGTCAGAATGCTGCCCAGAGCAGCTGTTGTTTATTACAAAGACAGAATTAATCACTCCTACCTCTATGTACCCACACCTTTTGTTTGCGTCCTTATTCACCCTTACTTAATTCAAGCCTTAAGTTACAAGCTAATTTACTTACCCATCTGCTTCTCATCAACTTGAAAACTCCTTTATCAGAAGACAAGATCACAAATCCTATCTTCATAGAACTTGGACCTCCGCTGAACTGGTTTTCCCAGAACCAGGAGCTAAAGGCCAGAGGACATCATTCTGACCCTATTGAGCTCTGCAGCTTTGATCAAATCCCACTTCACAGCTTCTACTTTTCTTATTGAAATGGCACTAACACATTTCTGCAACTATGTCATAGGACAACACTGGAAAATAAGTATAAAAATCAATGAAGAATTATTCCTGAAAAAATTCTCTCTCTCTCTCTCTTTTTTTTTCCAAACACTCATTTAGCAGGCCCAAGTGGTTTCCTATTTCACACATGCCTATATTCACTAGGAAATAACCACTCTGCTTTCTGGTGCTCTAGCCCCCAACTCCCATGCCTCCTATTCAGTGGTTTCTAGTTAGGGTCCGGGGCTCATGGGGGCAGCGCCTGTACAATTACTAGAAGGAAGTCTGAGTTCTGTCAGCATTGGAGTATGCAGAAGGACCCTAACAAACATGGCAGGCAGGATGGGGGATGGGGTGGGGGTGGGGGACGTAGAGTCTCCAGCAAGAACAGGTCTAATTGAGGTGTGAAAGTGCAGCTGGGTGAGATGTCATCACAAACAGCAAACAGCTATGTAGGAACAAGCAGAAATTTAAGATATGTTCACACAAAAGCATAAAACTTTGCCCAATACCATTAAAAACACACATGCACAGCAATAGAGAAAAAAAAAACACAAAAAGGTGCTTGGGCACATTCCAAAGAGTGTCATGTTGATATTGGTTCCACAGAGCAAAGGTGAGTGGGAAGTTCTCTGGAACATAAAGGCAAGTCACTAAGCCAGGAGGCTCTCAGCCCCTTGATTGACAAGGGTCCCAAAAGACAGTTAGGGATCAGACCAGTACCCATAGTTGTGATGATTGGCACTGTGACATTTCCATCAGCATATTTTAATGTCCTATGATTTCTGTGGATGGGCTTCCTCTCATGAGTCTTATTAAAAGTTAGCCATGAGATTTTTTTAAAAAGTTGCAAAAACATCTCAAATGTGAGGTGAGGAATAAAGGGAAATCCTTTAACAGTAGGATCTTTTTTAAAATTTTAGTTTATTTTTATGTATATGTATACACAATATGGGGGTGAGCACAGCAACCAGAAGAGGGTGTTGGGTCCCCTCCAGCTAGAGTTACAGGAAGTTGTGAAGTGTCCAATGTGTGTGCTAGAAACTGAACTTGGGTCCTCTAGGAGAACCACAGCACTCTTAACCATGGAGCCATCTCTCCAGACCCCAGTGGTAGGATCTGAGTGAAGAGAATGAAATTACTGCCCTCCCTTTCTCTCCTTCTCAAGCATGGGTGCCCCAACTATGAAAACCATGTGTCACAAAGCAATACTTATCCTGTTTGGGGCTTACTCTTTTTTTTGTTGTTGTTTTGTTTTTGTTTTTTGGTTTTTTTTTATTAATTTATTCTTGTTACATCTCTATGGTTATCCCATCCCTTGTATCCTCCCATTCTCCCCTCCCTCCCATTTTCCCCATATTCCCCTCCCCTATGACTGTTCCTCAGAGGGATTACCTCCCCATGTATATGCTCATAGGGTATCAAGTCTCTTCTCGGTGACCTGCTGTCCTTCCTCTGAGTGCCACTAGGTCTCCCCCTCCAGGGGACATAGTCAAATGTGAGGCACCAGAGTACATGAGAAAGTCATATCCCTCTCTCCACTCAAGTGTGGAGACTGTCCTGTCCATGGGCTAGATCTGGGTAGGGGTTTAAATTTTACCGCCTGTATTGTCCTTGGCTAGTGCCTTAGTTTGAGCGGGATCCCTTGGCCCAAATCTGCCTATCATAATGTTCTGCTTGTAGGTTTCTAGGACCCACTGGATCCTTCTACATTGCTATTCTCACATGGTTCTCTCATCTAGAGTCCCAATAGGATGTCCTCCCCTCTGTCCCAGTTTCCTGGTAAGGGAAGGCTTTTGTGGGACATGCCCATTGGGCTAGTATGCAGATATAAGTGAGTATATACCATTTGAGTCTTTCTGCTTCTGGGTTAACTCACTCATTATGATCATTTCTAGCTCAATCCATTTATCCACAAATTTCGGGAATTCCTTGTTGTTAATAGCTGAGTAGTATTCCATAGTGTATATGTACCACAGTTTCTTTATCCATTCTTCTACTGAGGGACATTTAGGCTGTTTCCATGATCTGGCTATTATGAATAAGGCTGCTATGAACATGGTTGAGCAAATTTTCTTGTTGTGTGCTGGTGCATCTTCTGGGTATATTCCAAGGAGTGGAATAGCTGGGTCTTGAGGAAGCCCTATTCCCAGTTTTCTGAGATAGCACCAGATAGATTTCCAAAGTGGTTGTACTAGTTTGCATTCCCACCAGCAATGAAGGAGTGTTCCTCTCTCCCCACATCCTCTCCAGCATGCGGTGTCACTTGAGTTTTTTATCTTAGCCATTCTGATGGGTGTAAGATGGAATCTCAGAGTTGTTTTGATTTGCATTTTTGGGGCTTACTCTTTAAGGTGCACATCATGCCGAGATAACAGCAGGAAGTTGCCACAGCAACATGAACAACAATTGTGTGGACTGTGGTACCCAAACAAGGCCAGAGACAGTTGCTCCCTTCCACAAAATATCTTTGGGCTTACCTCACCCCACCTGCAGTACCCCATCCTGCCTGCAGCAACTCCATTCAGTTTGCTCAGCCTTCCAACCACAGGAAGGTCTCTTCTTCTCTTGAGTTTTCCTCATCTCTAAATAAGGAGTTGGATAACTTTATGACCTTTTTTGGCACCAAAATGTGATGGGCTTATTCATATGTCATGCTGAGAAACAATAGTCCTTCTATATTTCTCAATATGATTTGAAGTCTTTGCTTTGTATTTCTATCTGCTTTGATATTATACTTCTCATAAAATATCAACTAAACAAACACTAGCTGAGTTAGACAACCATTCAGAGAGAATGAATATTAATACATGCAGATAGGCTTCTCCAGCTCTACTTGGTTCACAGGAAGTGGGGTGATAAGCTATTTGCTTATCTGATATCCCCATAGGTGATCCTGATCAACTACTGGAGGCAAATGACTCTATCTGCATAATTCTCGCCTTGCACAATTAAGACTTTGAGACTCTGTGATTTATACCTAATGACACACTGAAAACCAAACATGGGGTTATTGTTTCCTAAGCCAGCCTTTGATGGGTAAGGCAGCAAGTACTGAACTCAGAGACCAGAGCTCCGACCTCTGGAGGGGAGGACAGAGTTCTGCACATTTCACTGGACTGCCTTTGTAGACAAGGGCTTCCAAATGCTGGGTACTACAGCCCCTTATTTGGCTTCATATAGTCATGTAGGAAGAGAGTGGGAAGAAGAGGTAACACACCTGTACCCACGCTGGCATTGTTTTGTTCACTTAAAATAATAATGATGATGATGATGATGATGATGGTGGTGGTGGTGGTGATAATTTCAGTCTCTAGAAGGGTCAGTCTCTCCAAAAGAAAAGAAACGTAACAAGCCGTGCAACCAACTTCACAATTCTTAAATAGCATCCCTAATCTAAAGACAATGGGCACAGAGCGAGGGGGGAGGAGAGCTCACTGAGTCCCACCATACTCATTTCATCCTTTTCACAAGCACCACCCAATGACTAGAGCATGCGTTTGGGATTTGAACGCAGCCTTTCTGATGAATGGATGGGCCTTCCCGACACTCACTGTGCCTTCAGACATTGCTAAGACCTCCCGCTTCTTCTGACCTGTGCTCAGAAGCTATGCCAGGTGTTAGCTTAACTAACAGTCAAGAATGGTCAATATTGGTTTTCCTGACATGGTACTCAATTCCCCCCCCACCCCCCAAAAACCAGTCAAAAGATACATTTCATTTCTCCTAGATGACAATTGTTCCACACTAGGCAATAATATATTTCAGTGTAGAAAAACGCAGAAAATATGTATCGTCCAAAATGTGTGTGTATTCCCACATAGTGAAAAGCTACCAAAGCTCATGGGCTCCTAAAAGATAAAGGGGCCCAAAGTGAAGAGGTTCTTCCCTGTTCAGGAGAACTATGGCACTCAGGTTCCAGTCCCGGTAAGAAAAGGAGACATAGTTGCATTTCCCAGGTAACAGCTGGGGTTGAAACAATATGACGTTCTAAAATCCATCTAACACCTAAATTACGATTACCAAAGCCAGAGAGCTGAGCCAACACACAGACCTGGGCGATGAATGCAGATTTGCAGCCAAATACTCAGGTGTTTTTCTCATTTTCCATAAACTGCTTGCCCACTGACCACGAGAGAATCTATAGTGCTTGAGGTGTCCTTTAATAAGTCAAATTCACTTCTTAAGCTGGCAAGCATCTACTAAGTGCCTCAGAATGGCCAGTACAGACTAAAGTTAAAAGGACTGTACTCTCCAAAAACTGACTTTGGATTGTAGGCTCAAAAATGGGGTTCTCCCAACAGGAAAGGGACAGATAAACAACAGTGGCCGGAGAGATGACTCAGCAGATAAAGACACCGGCTGCTCTCCCAAAGGACCTGGGGTCGATTCCAAGCACCCATCTGTTGGTTACAACCATCTGTGGCTCCAGTTCCAGGGGATCTGATGCCCCCTTCAGGCTTCTGTGGGCACCAGGCAGACATGTGGTGCACAGACAGACAGGCAAAACACCCATACACAAACAAGAAAAATAAATAAATCTTTAAAAGGAAATAAATAAATAAACCACAGTGGAAAAATGTGGCCATAACAGTGTCAAAGCATGTGTTTTAGCTAGGCAGACACAGGATGCACCTGTATAGCACTCAGGAATCGGAGGCAGAAATATGACAAATGTTAAGCCCAGCCTGTCTACACAAGAGCTTGTCTTGATTTAAATATGCATGTATGTATGTATGTATGTATGTATTAGATTTCTTCTATCCTCTTAGTAAGATGGATGTTAGAATAAGGTTCTGAGATTCTGTTATAAAAGGGAACATTATTAAAATGATAATTTGGTAAATTTACTTCAGAAGCACTATTGTACCTGTGTTTCTGTTAAGGGGGTAAATTTGATTAAGGAAAAGAAAACACAAAAAGGAAAGAGCAGCACAAACGTAAATCATCGCTAGCACCCACCAGGGACTTGTGCGTGAGCACAGTCCTCCCCAGAATACTGTCCTCCCTGCTGTTGGCATCAGATAAGCCAATTCCCACCAAAAATGAAGAGTGTGTCAACTGCTCCCGACACTGAAATATACCCACAGGCCCCCAAAAACCATTCTATCCCTTCCTGCAATTTTATCCAGCATAGAAAAGAGGGTTTTTGAAGGGAAAAAACTTCTTCATTGAGGCCCAACAGAGAGAGTTTACGTATGCAGCTGGCACTGCAGGATGTATACTCTGCACTGAGCCTCCACTTTCATTTAGGGACTATGCGCACAGATTTTTCCATCCAGTGCTCGCTGGGCCTTGGAAGACAGAGCCTGCCCCCACCCCCTCTCTCACTGCATATCTGAGAGCAGAAATGGAGAGTTGCTCAAAGGGGTGTCCCTCTCTGTCCTGGGGAGCAGAGCTGATAGGGAGTTGGGGCAGAGTAGGGGGTTTCCCTTTCCTTGAACTTTGCCCCTGTTTTATATCCCATGACTCATCGACAGACTGGCAGAGGCAGGAGTGCTGTAGCATCCTTTAAGATGGGGAAAAAAAAAAAAAAGGTACTGGAGAGATGCATTCCTAGGACATCCCAAAGTCTCCACAAATAACCTCAACTAGCAGCGGAATTCTATCACACACAGTACCTCACCCAGGTAGATACTGCCCATCCCCCGAGAGAGAGGAAGAACCAGTTGGCCTCTTACATTTTTATGCCTGTAATGAAGTTAGTAAAGGTTCGAGTTGCCAACCTGGTAATTAAACAGAAACTGTCACCTTGTCAGCCCACTCACTCACTGGTTAGGACTTCTATCTGGTCAGAGTTCAAAAGGGAGACAAGCAGCTCCCACGTATCAGTGTTTGAAGAGACCAACCACACAATTTCTGAATAGTCTGAACCCATGAGGCACTATGCAATCCTTGCTTTGAATATCCTCGGGGCGCCACAGACATAGGGAAGTGGCCAGAGAGCAACGCTAAGTCACTTCTGAGAACTGCTGAGAAGCTGTTCTGTAGGAAGCAGCAGCTGCCTTGTTAATGTCTTCATCCCCAGGCCCTGGCTCTCCTCCTTCTCACCACAGGAGCATCAGCCAGCCTTTCTTAACCCTCCCACTTCCATGCCTAACCACACACTACTCTCTTGATAATCCCCCATGTCACCTGTTGCTAATAAAAGCCCCAGGCCCAGAAATACCAAAACCCTGAAGATGTAATGATGAGCCTCAATGGTATATATATATATATCGTTCTCTACTGTCACTTTTTTGTCTAAGGGCACAGCAGTTTTTAATCCTATCTCAATGTTACCACTAATCAACTTCCCCTGACCTCCCACTACCCTCCCAGATTCTGCTAAATACCATTCTATTCCTAACATTTTATAATCCATATAAAATAAACAAAAGAACTGAAGTCCTTTTGTCAGAGAGGCCTTTCTGGCAAAAAGCAGTCAGAAACCTGTGAGTTCAAAGTCAGCCTGATCTACACAGAGACTTCTGAGACATCTAGAGCTACATAGAGACACCTACGTATTTTTGGTGTCTCAGAACACCAAAAATAAAGGGAGGGAACACTTGTACTTTGTATGCACTGTAACTTTTTTTTTTCATGATAGCCAGGACATGGAAAATATCCATCAACTAACTGATAAATGAATAAAGGCAATGTGGAATGTGAATATAATAGAAAACCATCCAGCCATAAAGAGAGGGAGGAACTAGGGTTACCGCTCACTGGTAAAATATTTGCCTAACATGCGTAAGGTTCTAGGTTTGATTCCCAGGACTACACACACACATAAAAAGCAGTGAATAAAATCCTGCCACCCGCAAGAACACAGATACAAAACAATTTGGTGTCTTGCCTAAATGTATCACATAAACAAAAGGGTGTGTTCGTTCCTCAGCTTGTAATTGTTTTAACAATTTAGGCCTTAAAAGAAGCCACAAGTTTCCAGAACTCGGTGATTTGGTTACAGTGAACAGGTAATGTAGCCTTTCTTGGGAATTAAAAAAAAAAAAAAAGAAGTTGAAAACGGTCTGCTACAGGAAAGCAAGCTTGTTGCCTTGGATAGCTCAGAAGGGGGGTTAGGGCCGGGGTGGCGGCAGATGGGGGGCAAGGGGTGCAGCAGAGATCTCCAAGAAGAGAACAGCTGGCCCCACAGAGCCCACACAACACAGCGAACACATCAAAGAGGCTGTCCTATTAGGCAATAGGCACACACTTAAAACTCATCATTATCATCAATAGCACCACCAAGCCGTCTATTAAGAACCTAATTACGGGGCCTATCACAGGGAGTGAACTGAGGAAGTGCCACAGTATGGAAGCCACAGTTACAAAGCTCATAATGAGGAGGGGGGGCTCAGGGGTCATCTTCTGTGCAAATGGCAGACCAACTAAATGAAAACAAATGAAAGTCAGGTCAAAATTACAACAGCAGCACTAAGTGGAGGTATAAGTGAGCAGCAGTTATCATGAGGCGCTTAGTGCCTGGAGCCAAGAAGGACAATGAGCTCACTCATTCAATAATTGCCATCTCATTATTTGGGAGTGTTGTTGACAGTGCTATTGTTCACTTTAATTATTTTTGGCCTAAACTCTCTAGCCCTTATGAAAATCATTAGTAAGAATGCATTTGAATTTCTCGCACCTAACCCAGTTAGCCTCCACAGAGGTTTGATACAAGTAATCAAGACTCAAGGTCTTTCTCAAGCTAATACATGACTACAGTCACAGCAGAGGTATAAACACACTCTGATTCGCTGCCTGTTTCTCCCCACTGAGGTCATCTGCATGCCATGGTAACATGATGTAAAGGTATGGGTGAGATACAGAAATGCAACCTCATTGAAGCCCAGGGAAGGGTGTATAGATGTTTCTGGCAAGCACAATGAGAATGTGAGGGTAGTTTGGGCATGTTTGGGAAAAGTTTCTAGTTGCACATGTAATTTGAGTTTTGTCATAAAGAACTCCAGAGAATAGCTTAATCACGTAAACAGGGACCAGGAACATTGCTCTTTCCCAGGGAGCATTCAGACTCAGAGAAGGAGGAGTCAGGTAGAAAACAGTCTGGACTTCTTAAAGAAAAACGTGTACTAAACTTGGTAGCTTTATTTAACACAAAAAGAAAACAAGGAAATAAGAAAACAATTTACTGGCCTGTTGGGAAATATTGTCAGAATCCGGCATCAGAATCTGATTGTATTTAATTAATGTAATCCCTTTATCTCAGAACTTCCTAGATAAGGCGTATAAAACACCTTAGTCAGAGAGGCCAAAATTCAATTATATACAACACTGAGCTGAACCAAAGGTCGTATAGTCCTGATAAGCCTAGAGCTAAGACAGAACTTACCCTAGTTAAGAAAAGCCATTTGTCTTTTTCTTAAAACTCTGTGAAGAATATATATTCTCGACCCTAAAATCTCTCTTCTTACTGCAGCACGAGAAGCTCACACTCATGCCAGCTTCACGCCTGCGGTCTGTGAACCTGGCCTGTTCTTTCCCATCCGCCCTTCCATTCCCCACATGCCCAGGTCTCTCCACCTTCCTGCTTTGACTACTGAGATATCTTTTTATCTGGCCTTCCATGTCTCCAGGATTTACTTTTTTTTTTACCTTTCAAGACAATACTTTCTATCTCTGTGCTTTCTCTCAGAAACCTTCAAGTACTCCACATTATCCAAAACATAAAATTGCATTCCAGAAAACGGCATAAGAAGCCCTGATACACTGTCAGCTTGGGAAATGGCTCACGGGTAAAGTATGCGTTGTAGAAAAGCATGAGAATCTGCATTCAGATCCCCAGCCCTCCACCAACCCCCACCCCGACCCCCACATCCCCACACCCACCCACCCCCCCATGTAAAAATCCAGGTATGGTGCAGACCTGTAACTCCAGCCTTGGGGCAGGCGGACAGCCAGCTTATAGACATATCCAGATTCAGTGAGAGACCTGTCTCAAAAACTTAGGTGAAGGCATCTACTGATTCTAAGTGGCCACCAAGTCACGGTCCCCACTGGCCTCTCCTCTGCTTGCTCTGGTCCTACAGCCGGTGCTGGCCAGCCCAGCATGACAGCCACATAGCCCCACTTAAAAGTATAACTCTACCACTCAACATCTCATGTGACAACTGATATGCCTTGGCTTTTCCACCTGCAAAGCAGAGATGATAACAATGCATGCCTCCTAAGGACAGCATGGAAGTAAGAGGTATCCTTTGTAAATGCTTAGCATGCTTCCTGGGAAAGAATACTGCTCCCTGGGAAAGCGCAATGCTCCCTGGGAAAGCGCAATGCTCCCTGGGAAAG
>OU015749.1:89761105-89795414 GCA_907169655.1 Acomys percivali
ATAATAATAATAATAATAATAATAATAATAATAATAATAATAATAATAATAATAATAATATCCATAATAGGTTAGAGAGGAAAGGTTACAAAAGTAGAGACTTGTGTCACGATACAAATCGAATTTCTAAGTTTTCAAATTATGTGACCTTTTGAAAGTCACAGCTTCCATGATCTCCTGGGGTCCTAAGGGGCACGCTTGAGCTTTCCATTGTATCATACGTGTCATTCAGGGTGAGGACAGATCACCCTCCATTAGGGTCAGAGCTGGTAATGGTGGCCTGGGCTAGGTGCGTTAGTGAAGAAGCAGATCTTTAAAAAGAAAGACCATTTGCACAGCCTATAGAACCTGGTGAGAGAAACAGAGTAAGAGGGAAGAGAGCGCCTTCTCCAGGGCTCCGTGTCTGCATAAGGAAGCAAATGTCAATACCATTAAGTCGAAAGAAAGGGCCCCTTGAGGGAGGAAGGGGGAGATTGAAAAGGCAAGTTTGGGTTCAGCCTTGCAAAGGCCAATATCCACATATAGACTTACCAAACCAGAAAAGCACTTCAAGCTTCTGCCCTGACTGTGGGGAGCCTTTTGGCACATTAAAGAGGGTCTCGCTGAGAGCCTTCTCAACTTACGAGGGTTTTCTGTCCCAAGGGAACCATCATGGGTTGTAATCATGCAGGCCCAAAATGCATTTGATGCACATAACCTGCCTCTACTGGGCTCAGAGTGCACACATTAGCTTACAGTTGTGCAGAACCACCTAAACCCTGTGTATAAGAAAAGGTCAACTGAAGAAATCCTAAGTAGAGCCACTGACAATCATGGGCCTTCAGTTGCTGTCACATCTCAAAATGATCCATGCCCATGTGAAATGCTGCTGCCCCAAAGTTCTGAGACCTTAAACCCCTCAGATCATAAAAGAGCCCGGATTTCCCTGCATTAGATGGAAATCTCCCTCAGATCAAGCGATGATCCCAAGGACGCAAAAGACGGATCGAGGGCACCCATGCACAAATGTATATACAACCCACATATTCTTTGCATACTTCCCAACTGCACTGTTTATGCAGCTGTCCACAAACTCAGCTTGTCTGTTTATTTTCGTCCTTAGAGGAAACAGAGAAGAGAGATCGGCCTATTAGGCACAGGCAGATCAAAGAGTCCCCAACCAGCCTGGGAGAGTGCGCTTCTACAGCCTTCCATCTAAGCAAAGATCAAAACAAGGCTGCGGCTCTGGCCTGGCTCCCCAGCAGAAGGCTTGTGGCGGCACCTGTTGGGATCTTCCTTTCACTGCTCACACCAGATGGACAGACTTCTGCTCTCCTGGGACTGAGCCATGGAAGAACATGGAAACTCTCAAAAGAAAAAGCTTTTCACACCATGTTTATTGAGGCCATGTTAGTATCTCCGAGCACGTAGCGTCACACAGCTTTATAGAACAAAATGGGTGGAGTTTAAAAAAAAAAAAAAAAGCCTGTAAAGGTCAACTGGCAAACTAAAGGTCCTTCAGCCGTTTGTAGATAGACTTGTAAAGGGGCAAACACTTGCTTTCTCTCTTGGGCCAAAAAAAAGAAAAGAAAAAAAAAAAAACCTGGCACCTTCTGTGTCTTTTCATTGCCCCCTCCCCTTCCTACTATGTCACCCTCTTAATTGGCTCTAAGCACCTAAAGCAAGACTGTAGGGTGACATTTATACGCATCACCATTTTGGTTGGCTTCAGAGACAGGCATGCCCTTGTGAGCTATGAATGGTGCATTGTTCACCTTAGCAGCCTGTGGCACCCTTACAGCCCTCTCCAAGCAGCCTAGAGGGTTCGCTTGGAGTTGTGGTAATAGCCAAAGCAGTCAACACCATCACACACACACACACACACACACACACAAGCCCTCCATGGCAGCAGGTGTGACTTTGGCCTCAAAAGTTCTTCTCCTTTGCGGAGTTTCAGGATGAGATGGGTGAGAACTGTGCCACAGAATCGTCGACCCAATCACTGCGTGGAACAGGCTTTCTGGGCCAGGACCTGACCCTTGTTTCAATTTTGTCCTTATACTCGATGACCTTTTCATGAAGGGCAAGTTGCCACCCGGCACAAACTCCGTAGCCATGGAAGTGACCAAGGACTACCTCAGCAAGAAGCCGGGTGACCACGAGGTTAGTGCTTTCTCAACCAGGTTCCAGTAATTCCACTTGCAATACACAGCAGGAAATGCCAGTTGGCAACATGGTAGCCATAAAATGCCGTGAAGGGTGGCACAACACCGTCTAGCAAGGAAGAGCTTTCAGAGTGCTCTGTGGGGGACTGTGGCCAAAGGTGGTGGGACCTACTGAGACGGTGCAAGAACAGAGGCTGAGAAACCAGAGCTTCCTTGTGAGCACGCCTGCAGTGACATCCAAGGCAGACCTACATTTCACACAAACCCGCCACCGGAACCCCCAGGGTCCACAACAAAAAAACCAAGCTCGCCGCACAGCCCTCTGTACCCACTGGTATTCCACCCACCGCTTATTATATAGAGAAGTAGAAGACACTTCATAGTAAATGGCTGATGGCAACCGCAACTAGGAAACCCGGAGGCTGAGCAAACCGTTGTGCCATGTGCTTGGTACGGCAGCAGAACACAGGGAAGGTTCACTCAGCCCCAGAGCTACCTGCTGAACCTCCTGCTTCTGCAGACCAGTTTCTCCAAAGGTACGTTCCCTGGGAGAACTGCTTGGCAGCTGTGCCCTCCTCCCTGAGCAGCTCCCTCGCAGTTACTGCTTGGCTGTCACTTAGCCTAAGCCTCCTTCCCAGGATCTCTTGGGAGACCTTCTGCCCTCTAAAGACAAGGACTCGGAAGCAGGAGGTCCCTGTGCTTCCTGTTTATTTTGGTTCTTCCTGATGAACTGTGGTGGCATATATGATAGGCATCAAGTTAGCAAGCTCTTGACTGACAGGCCTGTTTCTCCTGTAGAGAACCTACTAGGATCCTACAGAAAAAAGGAATTAAACGTCCAGTTGATCTTCTCACTACCTACATTTCAGTGCCTACAAACTTAGTGAATTTATTCCTTCCGCTTCCAAAACATCCCATGCCATAAAGTGCTTTTCATAAATAGCTTGGATTTTTTTCCATTATAAAATCCTATAAATAAAAAGATGCTATCGTGAACCCCTTTTTGAAGCTGGGGGGAGTTGTGACATTCCAATATAAGTGGCTGCTTGGTCATCCAGTGATTTTTGCATTCACTCACACATCGTTCAAACAGCTGTCGGGCATCGTGTGTGTTTGTGGGCACTAATGTGGCACACCTGACAGTCTGCATACACATTTGCTCATCTAATCACCATGGCAATCCCGTGTAGTGGGTATTAGTACGCCTGTTTTAGAAATGAAGGAACAAATGCTCGGAGTGTCTAAGTCATGTGCCCACTTTATCACATTGAGGGCCAGACAGAGGTCTGTCCCTCTAGAACTACAAGCTGTTATTAATGTACACTGATGTCTCTTAATGCAACACAAGACAGAGCCAGGCCTCAAAGCCAAGGCTCAGCACTGCACAGCAGCAGTTGCTTCATGTCATCCCACACTGCAATGACTCATACTTGTTCACACACTTCTATGTGAAGACACAGGTCATCTGCACGGTTGGTATGCTTTAATCATCACAAAAACTATGTCAATCCTGTGTGCTAGATATTGGTCACCATTTCCTCAGATTCTGATTATATTCATTACAAACCTTTACATACAGGGTGTCCTGGGTCATTTGGGCCAAATACATGAAGCTTACATGAACTACTATTTATAAACTTCTGGCTAGAGTTAGTTGCTGTGTCTTGTCTTGTCTTTACCTGCTGTAAGACAATCTATAATCAGCGCAACCACCTCTAAACTACAGAAAGGCCAGGATTGAAGTCTGAAATAGCTTTACTATAAGTGGAGTCACTTTCATTATCATCTTGATCTTGACCCCTTGGACATCCATCATCCAAATTCTTCATTAGCCTCAAAATCTGTTTTCCTATCAACTAAAAGCATATCACTTGACTGTCATACTAAAAAAGGGGGTTGTTTTTTGTTTTTGCTTATGTCTTTGGGGTTTTTTGTTTGTTTGGTTGGTTGGCTGGTTGGTTTTTCAAGATTGGGTTCCTCTGTGTAGCCTTGGCTGGCCTGGACTCACTTTATAGACCAGGCTGGCCTCAAACTCACAGAGACCTGCCTGCCTCTGCCTCCCTAAGTGCTGAGATTACAGGTGTGCACCACCTCGTTCAGTATATCCATCTCTAAACAACATCTCTTTTTTCTATGGTAACTGGGTTTCTTAAGACCATATTATCTCTACTTTCTCATTCCCAGTAAGTCCTAAATTTACAATAATGCTGTCTTTGTCCCCATCCATTCCAATGAAATGGCATGTCAAGGTCATCAACAACCATTTCTACAGTCAAGTGACATCTCCAAGTATGGAGCATAAGTCTGTAATCTTTAGAAGCTGCTTGTGCCACAGGTTGAGCAGCACCATGAGTCTCTAGACAGCCAAGCCCGACACTGATTTTCTTCTAATCTCTCTAACCGGCTTTGTTCACGCACCTGATCTCTCCCTTCCTGTTCAAAACTAGAGTTCTACCACCACCACCCTGGTTCCTCCTCATCTCTTGCCGGTAAGAGCCTCCCAATGCCTCCAAAATGGGTTCTCCCATCATCACACTTGTCCTTGGTAAGGTCATCTTCCAAAAAGATTTTCCTCAAAGCCAGCTCCAGTCATATTTTTCCCTTTCTTAAGCCCACTTCATGATTCTCCATTGAAGGAAGACCTCAGTGGCCTGGCCCCCTCCTCTCCAGTCAACACCCTTCAGCGTGTTCTCTCTGTACTTTGACTTCTATGCACTTGCCCAGCATCCCAGATGCCAACGCAGCTTCAAGCCTTCGGTGGCATTTTATTTTCCCAGAGTGTTTCCTGCTGCGCGTCATAATCTCATTCCCTTGGCTAATTCTTACTCATCCTTTGTTATTACGCTCTGGTTTTCTCATCCAGAAAACATTCTAAAGCCATCTCCTGCTCCCTTCTGCACAGTCTGGCCAATGCCCTTCTTCTGTACTTTCAGGAAGCCTCCATGCTTACGGCCTCTCAGACAGAGCCTTCCCAGTCATTTCAACTGACTTCTTCTTTGCTTGTTTGTATGCCTTTTCTATCAGGAAACTCTGTGAAGGGGGCGGAGTGCAGTAATCCATCATTATAGCTGCTGCTTCCCCAGCCCTGCAAAGCGTAGGCTCTTGATGAATGTTTTTGGAATTCACCTACACCTCTGTTTCCCCTATACCAAATCAAAATGTGTATGAGAGGAATCCTATGTATCTTTCTGCTGTAAGGCCTGCAGATCTAAGCAAAGAACTTTTGAGGTTCAAAGGAAACGTAGCTAGCTGGCTGAGTCAAAGCTGCTTTGTTGGCTCTCCCAGCTATGTGCCATCCCATTGACCTTTGATCAAGCTGGATGTCTTCCTATGAGGAATGGTCTCCAAATAACAAATCCAGAATACACCTCTGGAGATCCTACAGAGCTGGGGGAAGATACAAATGCAGCTCCGGTGGGCTAACGTGGACAGGTATGGGCTGATGAACAGGGGCATCAGCTAGCCTCCTATCATGATGCTCTTCAAAACTCAGAAATAAAACTAACGTCATGCATTTCTCTCTGACAATATCTATGGAGGTGAATTACAATCCCACATGATAGCATATGGAGGTGACGTAGCACACAAGGTTTTCTCTGAGCCACTGTATTATAAAAGAACAAGCTCACGGTTAAATAGACCCCTGTCTAGTTTCCTGTACAAACAGTATAGTGTACTTACACAAACAAAGACAGCTACAATGCCGCTAGGACATATAGTCTCATGGTATCACAATTGTATATAGAGTCAGTCATTAGCAGAATTTTAATCTCACTAAGCAGCCCATGATTGTATGCAAGGGAACTCAGCTTTTACCAATGGCTCTGTAGACTCAGATTTTGGATTTTTTTGTTTCTTGGTTGATATGCAAGAATCTCAAGGACTTTGGAAATGGGGCTGATACCTCTGTACAAGACAGGGAAAAGTTCAGAAGAAAACTAATCTGTCCATGACGCTCTAGGGTAGTGGTTCTCAACATTCCTTATGCTGCAACCCTTTAATGCAGTTCCTCATGTTGTAATGGCCCCCATCCATAGAATTATTTTCATTGCTACTCCATAACTGCCATTTTGCTACTGATATGAATCATAATGTGGATATTTGATATGGGACCTCTGTTGGGAGGCCGTGACCCATAGGCTGAGAACCTCTGCTCTAGGGGCTCATTATACTAAATGTGCATAATAGTGAGCCTCTCTGTTCCCAGTAAAGCAAAGCTATAGCTTCATCAAAAGATATAGATAATATCCTGGCCCTCTAAGGCATCTATCTCCAAAAAAAATGTTTGAAATTCATAAAGAAACAGTAAGTAAGGATTCAAACACACACACATGACTCACTGTGTCGCATTGTGCCCACAAGTATTAGTACAAGTCCACAAACATACCTTGGAAATACACATTGCAACTGTGTTTTCACTAAGAGTCCACTTATATATTTTTTAATATGGGATATTTATGACACTATGTAAAGACTATAGATAAAAAACAAAAAGTTAATGCCCTAAAGGCATTGAGATCTTCAACCACCACAAGTATTCATTTCTATTAGTTATCCCATTCAGAAAAAGAAAAGCACCTGCATTTAGAAATCGTCTGCCTCTCCTATTCCTCCTGCTTCAAGACGTAGCTTCAAGGTTGCCTTCCCTAACTGCTCCAAGTCTCAGTGGGATTCTGATGCCCCTCAGCACACCCACCTCCCAGCCAGGATCCGTCAGATAGCATTGGATGCTGATGTTGTGCCTACCCTCCACGCACAGTGCAGGCTGGCGGCAAGCACTTTCTTTTTTTTAAGTTTTAGTTGAAATAGTAAAGGTCATTAGCTTTTTACTGTTTTAATCAAGGAGTACAATTGTTGTATCATTTTGGAGTTAGATTCAATTCACTAAAGTTTTTTTTTCATGTAGCTAGGGGATTAGTGTCCCTTTATCCAGAATGCTTGGGACCAGAAGTACATCAGATTTAATATTTTCATAGACCTTACCAGTTGAGCATCCATAACCCAAAAATCCAAAATCTAAATTACCCTAACATCCATTATTATTTATTATTTATGTGTATATCTGTGGTCTATCTGCCAGCATGTTTTAAGAATGTGAACGGCTTGGAGGCCAGAAGAGGGCATGCAGGTGGTGCAGCTGGTGCAGGTGGTACAGCTGGTGCAGCTGGTGCAGGTGGTGCAGGTGGTGCAGCTGGTGCAGGTGGTACAGGTGGTGCAGCTGGTGCAGGTGGTGCAGCTGGTGCAGCTGGTGCAGCTGGTGCAGCTGGTGCAGGTGGTGCAGCTGGTGCAGCTGGCATGGCCTTGAGCTGAAACCACCTGATGTAGGTGCTGGGAACTAAACTCAGGTCTCCCAAGGAACAAGTGTTCTTCACCTCAGCTATTCCTCCAGCCCCATAAACTACTCTACAACTGTCAAGCTCCTGGGTGCCATGCCACTTCTTAAAACTTTGAAGGCTTCTGAAAAGAGACGTCCAGTCTGTACTGTCAGCTCTTTATTTACTTGTTTGAAATTTGATTGTGAATAAATGTTTTTTAAAAGCCTGCAGCACTCAGACAAGTTCCTTTGAGTTAAAAGAGGCAAATGAGCTCACCAGTCATTTTATTTCCAAGTGGGTTAGCACTCTTAAATAATGCTATGACTTTCCCCGGGAGTTTTCCACTATCTGCTGGTGAAGGCCTGACCCTCTCATAAAACTCTGTTTAATTGCAGTTATGCAATTAGCTAGACAAGAGCTTATTTTTCTGTTTCTCGGTATATCTTATCTCTAAAGGGTTTAAAGGGTTCTGTCACTCTTTATAGGACATTAAGGTGATACGGAAAGGTGGCCTTTGCATGGAAGTTTAACTTCAGAAGAAAAGTATATATCAGCTGCAGAGACAGCATATAATATTCCGTTAGTAATTGCCCCTGCTGACAATTCTACTCGCCTTTCTTCTAGAGCATCCTGGGGTAAAGGCTCAAGAGTTCTGGTCTGCTAAATGTCTGTGACTGTAAGTTCAAATCCCACACCCCACAGCTCTCAGTGTCCTCATCAAATTCCTGCATATTCTATTACTCCAATTTCTTTTTCATGTTTAAGCTGCTGTGAAGAGCTGCTGGGCGCTACTTAACAGCTGCTGTTTCGCTCCTATCTCCACCCCACACACCACCAAGTAGTTACATGTTAGTCTTGTAGATTAACTTGAAATGAACTTTTATCCCCCAGGATGAAATACAATCAAAATGAACGTAGGGAATTTAAATACACACATGCAACCAGCAGACACTTTAATGTCTATAAATAAGGCCTTAAATATTAAGGATTCTAAAGTTGAAACAGAATATTCTAGACAACAACTCCAGCTGCATATTACAAGCACTTAGTCCAAAAGGGGGGGGAGGGAAAGTTGGGAACAGCAACTTAGGAAAATTGCACATGGAGGGTCAGAGGACCCCGAGCCCGGGAAAGCTTCGCTTAGACAAAAGAAGCAGGGAAGGGATGAGAGAGAAAAGTTTTACATTGTTCGTAGTAAGAAAGGGAAAGCCAGGACCCAGCAGTTTACCAAGGCTCAGACCCACAGACTGTAAGGTCTGGGGACAGAGCCCTGAGAGAGAGTGCTTGTCTAGCCAAGGCCAGCTCCTCCCTTGGTCTCCAGTACCACTAAACAAACAGCAGCAAGAAAAACAGATAATTTTCCATGTCTAGGTGCCAAAATACAGCCTAGGTGCTACAGCACTGGTTCTCAACCTGTGGGTCGCGACCCCTGTGGGAGTCACTAATCAGAAAGTTTGTATATCTGGTATTTACATTATCATTCATACAAGTAACTAAACTATAGTTATGCAGTAGGAAGGAAATAATTTGATGGTGGAGGGGGTGGTCACTACAACATGAGGAACTGTATTAAAGGGTGGCAGCATTAGGAAGATAGAAAAACCACTATGCTAAAGACAAAAGGTGAAGAAAATAGGCCTTTGCCCAAACAAAGTATTGTTTTTCTAGCAGAGAGGAGACAATGAAAGCCATCAACATAGTAGACTGCAGAAGCTGGTGCCCCTGAGCGCAAGCTGCAGTCAGCAGACCCTAGCCTTTGCCCACTCTGTTCTCTGTTCTTTCTCGTGTGAAAATCTAAACGAGTACATGTTGGTTTTTAAAAGTTATTTCACAGGTGAAATACTTTGTTCACGGCAGATTTGAGATGTTTAGCCTGCGGTGAGCCCAGAACAAAGTGCGTGTGTGTGTGTGTGTGTGTGTGTGTGTGTGTGTGTGTGTGTAAAGGCATTTCATCTACATTGGTGTCTGTGCCACACGTGCATGCTTGGTGCCTGTGGAGTCCGGGAGAAATGTTGAGGAAAGTGCTGTCACTTGGTGGGTGTGGTCAGTGAGAGGCAGGGCCAGAAGCTGAGTCCCAGTAGCCAGCTCCAAGTGGAGGGGGGATTTGGGGGGACCGGGAGTGGGGGGAGTAGGGGGGCTCTTGCATTCCTCTGGTGTTCTCATTCAATAGATTTTAAGCAAGTGGAGATTTCTCTCCTCAAGGGGAAGAAAAGCAAAGCCCACCCCTGGCAAATGTAGAGTGCACCAGCTCGTAAGGGATTAAGGGAGCACATTTCTTCCATGCTGAACCATGGCTATTTCAGGATGGGGGCACAGGCAGAGGGTGGGAGGTGCCCCCTCCCCATTGGGGTGTGACAGGGGAGGCTAGGGGATGTCAAGAACATGAAAAGCTTCACACCCGGCCCTAAATGGAGGCCCTCACTTCCCACTAACCCAGGCTAATCCAAGTGGCCTCCTGAAGATCTCCCTCGCAAAGCTGCCGCTTCCTTCAGTGGGAAAGCACCTGCACAGCGGGTGGACAAACTGTCTAGGGAGGCCTGTGCCTGTGTTGACACAACAGGCTCCTTCATGCTTGGTGCTCGCCTGGAATACCATTGGCGGCAGGCAAGTCGGAAGACAATGGGAATATTGTCATCACCAGGAAGCAGAGCCGAGGGGAGACCCCTGCAGGCTCAGCACAGACAGCAGTGCAGTGCGGACTCACACCTCCAACTGTCAGAGACTGCACTAGATTCTTGGTGGTTTAAAATAACGTTGAATATTCAAATGAAGTCGCATAGAGGCAGATACATATATATATGAAGAAGCTGGTGGCTTTGAAAATTAAGAAATGACAGATTCACAGAACTGTTTTGGAGGTGCCACACTTAAAGGACATACACAGCAGGACTCCTGGGGATCTTGATTAAATGACGTCACCACTCTGGGCACTGCTTTTCTTCCCCAGTCAAAGCAGACAGTGGATAGGTGGTCTGCCCAAACCCAGCGTTTCTGCATAACTCTGTAGATTGTTCCAGAACAATTTTAGAGACTGCTTTTTAAAACTGAAACAAAAAGTATAAAAAAATGACAATTTCTTTTCCAGGCTATTAATACACAAATGGTGCAGAGATCATCTTCCCAATATATAGCAGTATTGTTGTCCATCATCTCCACAGAAATGCTTACTTTTTTGTTGTTGTTGTTTGTTTTTTGTTTTGTTTTGTTTTGTTTTGTTTTGTTTTTGAGACAGGGTTTCTCTGTGTAGCCTTAGCTGTCCTGGACTCACTTTGTAGACCACACTGATCCTCCTGCCTCTGCCTCCTGAGTGCTGGGATTAAAGGAGTGTGCCACCACTGTCTAGCCCCAGAAATGCTTAATTAATGTTCACTCGTCAGAGAAAACGTGCTTCAAATTCCACCAGGATTTAGTATTTTTAGTGTGTTCATTTTATGAACTACAAACATCCTAACTATCAAATACATACCTACTGGTGTTTTTTTTCTTTTATCATAAATGTTTTGATTTACTTTAGAAAATGAAACAAATCATTGTTCAATTCTGGACGAAAATTAACCCATAAGCCAACTAAAAATAAACTTGTTTAACAGATAATCTGGAACCCAAATTAAAACCACATCTTTATGTATAAAGAACAAATAGAATTACCATTGGCAATTATGAACTGTAGGAAAAAATATTTTAAGTGACTCTTCATTCAGGGTACGACGAGAGAAGCATACACAAGTGTCTGCTGTGACCTATGCTTGTCGATACTATTATTTTATGAATTTCACCTTAAATTGAGTAACAACATTTGTAGTTGTAGAATTAGCTCATAAGCTGGAGGGAAATTTAACAAACAGTTTCAAGCAACAATATCTACAATAATAAGAACAGAAAACATTCCAGAAGGTCTATCAATAAGATGAGGAAATAAAGTGTGGTATATTTATGCTCTATGCACTATGATGAAAATGTGTGAACTGCTGTCACACACAAGAACAAGGAGGAAGTTTAGAATTACAATACCATGTGAAAAGGTGAGTCACATAAAATATGCTCAATTACACTGACGTGGCACCCAAAGTGAGCAAGGCAAAACTACGCATGACAGGGACACAAAACTATAGAGAAAAGCAACCATAGCGGAGCACTGAGACACAGGTGACCTCTAGCAAGGACAAGCATCAAGCAGAAATGCTCCTTTCCAAAGAGGTTGACAGATGTACTGTTGCTCATTTTATTGTTATTCTTGATGTCCTAGCTGTATTGTATTGATAGTTTCACCTGTTTGAGGGGTGTGTGTGTGTGTGTGTGTGTGTGTGTGTGTGTGTGTGTGTGTGTACACGCACACTTACACTTAGGATTGAACCTAAGGCCTGTAAGTGCTAAGTACACTCCATCACTGAACCACACCCCAACTCAATCTGAAAGCAAAGTCACAATGATTTGAAGTGTAGTTAATGATCTGCATCATAGAACAGACCTGGGCTAGTGAAACAGAGTGGATAAGAGCAGCACACCACCCATCATTAACTCACTTTGCAAACTTGGCATAAAATACATTCCTAGGACTTCAGCTATATGAGATTTGGGAGACTCTAAAAGAAGAAAATGAAGAAGAAAGATTACTTAATTTTTTGTGGAAGTATATCTTAAGAGTTTTAAAATCAGCTAATACAAATCAAACCGATAATAATTAAACTAAGAGCAGGAGGCCCTCCAACACACACACACACACACACACACAAATAAATAAATAAATAAAATGTTCCATTCAAAAATATATGTATTGCTGACAATCCACTATTCTCTATGCAACATTATGCAACAAAATTTTCAGATGACTAAGATCTAAATTGGGCAGCAACAACCATTCTGTGTTAAGGTTTGGATTTTTCTTTTGTGTCTTTACCCACATTGTTTGTGGGGTTTGCTTGGCAAAAACAAAAACAAAAACAAAACAAAAACAAGCCCTGAGACTGCTTCCACTGCAGGTATCCCCGTCCAGCCAGGAGAGTCACTTCATCTTCTCTTCTATCCTATTCCTTCCAGGGGAGGGAGGTCTCATGTGATCCCTTCTCATGTAAATTGCCCTGTGCTCACCATAAGTGAGCTCATGTAAAACACTCAGGGTGTCACGAGATAAGCACATACAAGTGTCTGCTGTGACGTATGCTCGTCGGTACTCCTACTTTATGAACTTCACCTTAAATTGAGTACGCAAATTTGTACTTAGTAGAATTTTACCAACCAAAATCTATAATTTATTCCTCTGAAATTAACTGGCCTTGTGACGCCCCAACTCTGTTTCTGGTAAGGACTAAATCTAGAAGCTTCTCAGCCTAGAGTCTGGGTTAACCCTATAAGGCAGAGGCAGCTATAGAAAACCAGCTTACTTTCACACGCCGTGTTCCCCTCAAGGGCTTTGCTCAATGGCTGCCTCACCACGAGTAAACTTTCTAAATGGAAGCACAGAAGAGCTGGAGGACCACACTCGCTGTCCTTCCTCAAAGGCTTTAGGAGCTCCTGACCTGGGCACTGGGGAACCCACAGACACAGAGAGACAGAGACATCTCTCTATTCTGAGGGCCGGCCGGCCACAGTCAACTGCCTCAGTCTGTTCTGAGCTCTCTTTCCAGCCAGGGATGTGGTGAATGGCTACATAACTTTTATTTGTATTTAGTATTATTTCTAGGGATGGGTGACAAGCTAAAGCCAATTAAGAAGCATATGAACCTTCACCAAATCTCAAGCTGAAAGCATCAGTCATGTTGAAACTCCAGTCTGTCTGCACTTGTCACCCTCAGATTCCCTCCAGGAAAAACAGTGTGGGTTGAAACAGCAAAGGGAGATGAACACAAGTATTTTTATTGAATTCCAAACCACTTTATTGTGGCTGAAACTCAACCCCTTTATTGTAAGTATTCGGAGGGGTAGATTCGAGACAGGGTTTCTCTGTGTGCACCTGGCTGTCCTGGAATTAGCTCTATAGACCAGGCAGGCCTTGAACTTACACAGATCGCCCCGCCTCTGCCTCTTGAGGTGTATGCCACCACTACCAGGCTTGTAAGTATTTTTGACTGCTCTCTTGCTACAGAATTATTTCTAGAAAAATTTGGGAAGTCATCCTAGGATCCCTAGTCTAACCTCAATTTTAAGATTCCTTGGGAAGATCCCTCTAAACTCTCACCTTCAGCCCTTCACGGGTCAAAATATGACAGCATCACCAGGGCCGGTGATGGATCAAAAGAGGTATTTGTGTGGCTCGGGATGACATCAGATGTTTGGATCCGTAACCACTTTATTTCACAACTAGGAACTCCTCTTCTAATAGCCTCTGTCAAGGGTTGGCAAAACTTTCTGGAAAATAAATACTTACAGCTTTTGCGAGCCAGACTGTCTCTATCAAATCTACCTGCCTCCGATGATTGCCATAAAAGATGCCATACATAATAAGTAAACCAGAGTGCATGGTTAAGTTCCAATGAAATTTTTATGTATAAATACTAGTTGAATTTCATATAATTGTCACAGATGATAAAAATATTCTATCAATGTCTCTGTGACTATTTATAAATGTTAACAAAAAAAAAAAAGATGGTCCAGATTTCGCCAGCCCCTACACCCACTTGCCTACAGAACACAACAATGTATATAATTCCAAAGGCTATTTAGCTTTCCATATGCTTATATGTTTTTTTATCCTTTCAGAGCTAAATTAATATTCCTTAATCAGTCATCCTTCCTAATGCAACAAGGAGGTGGGGCTTGTCTCATAAATAGTAGAATATAAAGCATTCAAAAATTATAGTCAGGGAAGGTCCACAGAAACCAGGCCTAGGAGTATTGGTTTCATTTGATTTGGTTTTATGTGCAGTGCTACAGATGGGCTCGGGATTTCCCAAATACTAAGCTCTGCCACTGAGCTATACCCGCAGCCCAGGAAGAAAAGTGGTTTCGGCAGTATTTCCACTTGATCTTTGCTCGCACACTGTCTCTGTTCATCGGGTACACAGTTTCCTGTGTGGCACTGCATGATACCATTGGCTGTGTTAAAATACAGGCATGAGGATCTTTCGGATCGTGATCCGGCATGATGACACTTTTTAACGCATCATTAATGTGTGTGATAATTAGGCTCCATGTGTGGCGGGGCGGGCTATTGCCCCATCACAAATCGGTGGCTGCCGTGGGTGAGCAGGAACGCCTCTGCAAGGAGCACGTATATTCACAGGGCCACCTCCAAATACAGTATTCCACTCTTCTGTTTAACATTTGTTTTTCTCCTGAGGACAGCAGATGCCAAGCAAGCATCTCAGGACCCTGCTATAGTCCAGTGGCTTGCTTCCTCATGCCTGACTTTTCATTCTTCATTTGCCCAGCATTCCTCTTCCACCTGCCACTCCATTTCTGCCTACTGCCCACAAAACACACACACACACACACACACACACACACACACACACACACACACACACACAATCTTGCTTATCTGGATTCACAAGTCTCATAGAATATTTTCAACAACCTGCTAAAGATCCCCAAGTTCAACTGAATCCTGTCCTAGCTAGTCAAGACTCAGACTATGGCTTAAGGACCTTCAGAGACTTGACCATTCTACCTCGCCGTCATAGCACACCATATTATCCTATTCTCTTGTTTCCTCTCTCACAGCACCCCCATCTTGAATGTGGAAGAGGACACTAGATATTGTTTATAGAACTCAACATCTGAGCAGTTGGCCAGATGCACTGCCCTGTGCATAGGGTTTCCTTTGTGCCAGGGGAGTTAGAACCGCTTGACCTTTTGAGATACAATTCCAGAAAGGTCCATGCAGAACTCCTATTTACACAGTCCTTCCACACAATGATTATCTATCATTACCACTCAGAAGATGACCAAACCGTCCCACAATGATTCAAAGGTATAAAATGGGGCTTCGTGTAGAACGTACCCCAAATCACAGACTCAGAAATAAACTAGGAAAGCAATTCACCCTCAAACTGCCACTTTCTTCCATCCTATCTAATCACTAAAAATATGTTTCAGTCAAGTTATTTCCTCCTTTGTACTCTGAAATAAAAGAACATGAGCTCTATACTCCTCTAGAAGACTGAACTCTACTCTTATGAAATCAAACTCCTTGAGAAGTGTTTCTGCTTTTCTAATACAGTTCTGGAGTTCCTACCACCCACGTGAGGAAACATTTCCTGTGGATAATTAATCCTAAGAAAGTCCTATGGAAAAGACAGCAACAAAGCTCATTTTGTGCGGCTGTAGTGTTGACCTGTTTGTGTCACTCAGTTAAATTTATAAAACTTGAGTTCCCATTGTAAAAACAGAATGGTGGGAGGAATGAAGCAAACCTATCCAGGAAGACCTGGACTCAAGCCACTCACAGACCCCCCACGCTGCCTCAAAAGGCATCAGGCACAATCACATAATCCAGACGGATGCCTAGAGGAAAGTGGGGTTTGGTTTGTTTTTTTTTTAATTCACAAATAATAGTAATTTTTCCCTAAAGAGCTGTGCCTCAATCAACTGAAAAGACATTCTTCTTATAAGATAATTATTTTTAATAGGCGCTTTCAATTACTGAGTGCTTTGTTTCCAGGAACAAGGCTTAATAGCTTTATAAACACCATCTTAGTTAACCTAAACAAGTAACCTTACTGTGAAGTCATTATTATTTCCCATTTTATAGATGAGGAAATCGAGTGTCAGAGAGGTTAAAGTGGCTCGCCTAAGGTCACACAGACAACAAAATACAGACAAACGCAGGACTGTCTAACTAACTCAACCCTGTACACAGTATGGCTCCACCAAATAGTCTTGTGTTGCTGCCATCCAGGGGACACAAATTACACCTCAAGCAGTTATCCACAATCCAGTCATTCCTAAGCTTGAGTGTCCAAGAAATCTTTCTAAAACAAAGATTGTGACCTTTTTTTTTTTTTAATAAAATCTTGTCATTTATAGCAAAATGAATGGAACCAAAGAACAGTATATCAAGTGAAATAAGCCAGGCAAGGATGGAGGGAAGTGGACCATGGGTGTCAAAAAAGAGGTTAGATAGAAGCTTAAGCATTTTTATTCTATAGCACAGTGGGGATCTACAGTTTACAACAGTCTATCATATATGCTGTGGGCAACTGGGTGGAGCTCAAAAGACAGAGAAGTGAGGCCTGTTCAAGGACACAGAAATGATAGTTACAGGTTTTGACCATTAGATACTGCATGGTGTTTTGAATTATCACATTATACCCCAATGCATGTGCCAATTAAAACGGAAATAAGTGGAGACTGGACCAGAGTTGTTAAGCATTTTCTAGCCAGTTCGTAACAATGAAGGAATGCAGTGTCCACCCTTGATTCTTCTGTGAAAAGCTTTACTCAGTGAGTCAAAGATCAAAGATGCCCAAGAAAGATTCAGCGAACGTCACCCAGGAACAAGTGAGTCACAAAAGTGGATGACAGCAGGTCTGAAACCTCCTGATGGCCAGCTCTTTCATTTCCCACCCAAAATCCCATTGCCTCGCAGAATTTCTCCAGAATCATGGAACATCTCAGTCACAAGAAAAACTGGACTTTACTATATATGTTATAAGCACACACACACACACACACACATGTATATATTTGGGGTCGAGGGTGCTTAACTAAGGAAGCTGGCAGGGGGTGTCGGATCACCAGCAGCTGGGGTTACAGGCAACGGTGAGTCAGCTGCTGGATATGAGCACTGAACTGAACTCTAGCACTAAGAAAGGGCGATGGGTGCTCTTAACCACTGAGCTGCCTCTCCAGCCCCGTCCTAGGTCGTTTCAGCACAAAGGCTCAAAAGCAGATCTACCAGATGTGACACCAATGTACAGACCTTTAGAGCTTGCAGAAGGATGCCCCCTGCATTTTTCTCACAGACATACACATGGCTGCATGGAAGGTTTTTGGAACTCAGTCATTCTCCTTATCCTTATCCAGAGATGTGTGTCTATACCCTCCATGGATAGATGAAAGTGTCCTGTACCAATCTCTCTTGTGTTCTTCTGGCATCTTTCCATACATGTATATCTATCACAAAGCTTGATTTATTAACCACAACAGGTGACTAACAATAATAAAATAGAACAATTGTAACGATGTACTGTAATAGTGTAAGAGTGGTACCCTGCCCCTGCCAGCATCTTATTGAACTGCTCTCACCCTTCTTGCAATGTTGTGAGATGTTAGATGTATCTTTGCTCATATATTTATTTGGACATAAAGGAGTATCTGGGGAACAGGGGATGCTTTGGCAAACTCAGTAGTACCAACTACTCCGTGTGAAGAAGGGCAGAGCTCACAATGGGCTCTATTTTCGCCAAAATGTCTAAAAGCAGTATTTCTAAATTAGACCTACCACGCAATGATAATTAAAATGTCTGGGCTGCTAAGATAGCTAAATAAAGCATCTGCCACTATACTTGTCATTACTGAATAATGTCGTTGAGATTAGCACCTCCAAACAAGATGACCACTTATTACTGGTAGCAGACATCTCTCTGGAGATCACCATGGTAACATTCATCCCTTCCAACAATCCCTGACACCACACACTGAACAGTTTTTAAATGAAATCATGCTTACAAAATATAAAGAAAACCCTTACATGGTATACTAAGAGTCTTAGCCTCCCTTGCTGAAGAAACTTTAATTTAACATCACATTCTTTGACATTTGTTCTCAACCATCCTAACCAATTTTTGAAAATTAAAATACCAGTACCAATGACATTGGCCAAAAGCCAAGGGCAGCATCTCACCCTGTCAGCAAGTATTTATACAAGTAGGATGCAAAGCAAAGGCAGTTTGTTAGGACTGTAAGCACTGTAAGGAAGAAGAACCCCCAATAACTCAGGCTTACATAATTACAGATACATATTAGCAGGGAGCAAAAATTAAGAGCTAAAAGTCATAATAATTCCTTCAGGATCTCAGGGTTTCTTTGACTGCATGCCAAAGCATTGGTAGGGGCACAGAAGTTACCCTGGAGAGATGTGATGCTGTCACCCAGGCAGAGAAGGTGGGCCAGACCCCAAACTCAGGTTCAGAAGCCACAGTGGCTGTTCCTGTACCTAATTATAAAGTAACCTTGTGTCCCCACTGCGAAACTGTCGACAAGCTCTGTGTTTAAAAGCTTTTGTCTCGGGATGAAAAAGCTATTGAGAAAGCCATCAAAAGTTCCCTGAGATTAAGAGTTTCATGGATATGTGTGGTCCCTTACCCTATCACTTTTCAATGTTTATGCTATGAAAAGTTTCAACTATACAGAGAAGTGCAAAGAATCATACTAGAAACATCTGTGTACCCACCGCCAAGTAACTGATTTGTACTGCTTAGACTAAGTCCCACTAGGCCTTTTTTAATGGTAAATAATTACATAGGAAAATAAAAATGTATAGACAACGTTCCCTACTTCCATTCCACTGCCTGCTAATATCCTGTACCACCATGAATGTTGTCACTCTATAAATAGTATCGGACTACACACATCAATCTACAGTTTGTTCATCCCCAGCATTTTTATTTCTAAAAATGGTCCATGTTGACATAAGCACATTTAGTTCATTTATTTTTAATTACTACATAAAGTTTATTGCATAGTTACAGCACATGTTATTTTATTCCCTGAAAGGCTAGTTGGGTTGGTTGGTTGGTTTTAATTTCCCCTAATCTAAAAAACACAGGAATGACCACTCTTATCTGTGTCTCGCTACACATCTCTCATGACTCTGCAAGGCACAGCTTCCCAAGGCACTGCACTGCAGGGCGCGCACACACACACCTGTGGCATCGCCAGGGGTCGCCAGCTCTTCTGCTCAGTGATCGAACCCAAACTGGAGCCCCAACTCAGCCCTCACAAAGCCCCAGGTTTGATCCCGCCGCCAAAACATACAAATCTGTAAATCTTCTCAAAGTAATCAGACTCGGCAGCACTCTAGCATTGGCACCTGGGGTTTGA
The DNA here is from genome assembly GCA_907169655.1 of Acomys percivali. Classification (NCBI taxonomy): domain Eukaryota; kingdom Metazoa; phylum Chordata; class Mammalia; order Rodentia; family Muridae; genus Acomys; species Acomys percivali. The sequence continues at coordinate 89,780,547 of OU015749.1, forward strand.
GACGGTCAGTCTCTCTACAGCATGGTCCTCAGCCACGGCTGCCAGCTCCTCTGCTTTGCCTTTGCCATCTGGTTACATTTCCCTCGTCCCTGCATTTCACCGACCACCTAGTTCTCCACTTCCATGAATGGTGTGGCTGCACCGCTAGTAATGTGACTTAACTAGCAAACAGAGATAATACTATAACACCCCCTCTCGGGGATGTTTTTTAATCCGACTTTAAAATCATTTATTCCATGTCAGTCAGAGAAAAGGGGGAAAAAAACAGCCACCAGAGCTGACAACATTGAGTTTGATCACTTGGCCCCATGTGGCGGAAGGGGAAAACTGACACCTACTAGTATTATTATGGTTATGCACGTGAGTAGCACAGTGAAGGTTAACTAAGTTAACTGAGGTTAAGCGTAGTGTTTCTGCCATTTGTCCCAAGCCTGTAGCCGCCTCTGGATGATTACAAGTCTCAGAGAGAGGAGTCTTTGCAATCCCTCTTGCTTATCCAGGTAGTTCCCCAAGATAAGAAGCCAAACCGCTTCTAGTATCCATTCAGGAAAAGGGCAGTTAGCAACCCAAAGTATTATGTAAACTAAACCTCGATACACGTGACTGCCACCTTGTTTGTGACAGGAACATTATCTTGAATCTCAGCAATTGTTATGTCACAGAGTGAAGTGAGCTCTCAAGAAGAGGGTGGTGCACTGAATCAACTAAGCAGGACTCATATGGGCTCACAGTTTCCAAATAATGTCTGGTTCTAAGTCTCTGCACCCACTCCTATCTGCTTCTGATGATAACTAAATAAAGCACTAATCAATGAGTATAGCAGAAAAAAAAAAAAAAAAAAGAAGAGGGTGGTGGAGGCTGACGGGGACTTGCCGTGCCCAAGTATTTCCTGGAGTGGAAATACAGGCCAGCCTTCATCAATTTCACTAGCCCCAAAACCATTGCAGGGCCCCCACCAGGGCCACAGTGATCTCGAACACGCAAAAGGAACGGGCAATAATAGCATTTATCAAAGAACTAAGTTGTGTGTTATAGAAGTGGTAATCAAAAGCATATTAAATCTGGACCTTTAATCCCAGCACTCTGGAGGCAGAGGCATGCAGAGCTCTGTGAGTTTAAGGTCAGCCTGGTCTACAAATGGAGTTCCAGTCTAGCCAGGGTTGCACAGTGAGAGCCTGCCTCAAACAAAGTACATCGAGCAGACATAAAGACATGCACCTACCTTCCCTTACACAGAAGGTTGAGTTAGTAGCATTTCGAATTTGATGGGGGCTTGGACTACACAGTGAATTCCAATCTAATACAGAGCACATAGTGAGACCCAGCCCTTTAAAAAATATAGATCAATAGAAGGTGTGTGCTCTGCCTAGGCTCATGACATAGTTAATGTCCGATGATCCGTTGCCTCTAGCCTCTCTTCACTTGCATCTGACCTTTCCTTTGTGGATGTCTGTGCTTGCCTTTGCGACCTTAGCCGGTGGCGTCGGAAACATACACAGCTGCATGCCAGACCTATCGAGTGGTCCTGACATCAGCACCCTTCAGTGGCTGGCACGGGCTTCTCATATGTGCTTTCATATCAGCTAAAGTTTGCAGTTACCACCTCCCTGTAATCAATTTCAACTGGCACTGGGACACCAGGATTCCCCTCAGACACTGCACTCAAGTCCTCTCTCCTCTGCAGAGTTGACTCGAGACGCAACTACAGCCCAAATATAATTAGGCTGCCTTCTGAAATCATCTAGGTGCAAGGCTTTCTTCCTCACACGAGTGCCAAGTTTCCACTTTCAAGAACTTAAACTGCCATATAAAATGCTCTCGCAAGGATGAGTAATTAGACACTGTAATGGAAAATTAACTGTGTTTTTATTTAGAACACTTATTTTAACAAGACTATTTTTCTAACTATTATTAAATCGCAATAAAAATAAATTAAATCCTGAGAGTTTACAAAGACATTCTGTTTTGAAAAAAAAAATAACAGTAAATGAACACTCCCCTGGAGAGTATTTATTTTGTTGATGCCACAATGTTTGTGCAAGGTCCTGATCAGAACCTCAATATTAATGAGACCTAATGCCAAGTCTATATCTCTGCTCCACCTACAGTCGGGTGGGGGGTGGGGACGCCATTTGCTGCCCTCCAGCAGATAAAACAGCAGACACTGATGTCAGTGCCGGGCAATTCCCTCAGTTCTTAGTCCTTTTTCTTTCTTTCCTGTCCTGTTGCTTGAAGCATACATGTGTCCTTGTAGCAGAATGCTTTGTGACCATTCCACAAGCACCTGCAGTTTTAGCAAGTTCATGGGTAGGAAGGAGGATGCTGGCTAATTCATCTGTGAGGGGTCTCAAGAGACACACTAGAAATAGCTGTTCCACCCAAATGTAGTGGCAAACAAGTACTTCCTAAAAGAAGGTGTGCACACCTCATATCACCCAAATCCTTGCAGCCCTTCAACCATATTCCAGGTAAGAGTTGGTAAACTGGCTCAGCCACGAAACTACAAAATTTACTCCATGACTGGGCTAATGGCAAAAATAGGAGGGCTGACTTCCACCACACACACAGAAGGACACAAGCCAAGTATAGATGAGGTGCCGCTTGGGCCATCTGAGCTGCCTCATTTCTAATCTGTTCCTGCTCCTGCACCCCCCCCCCAAGTATTGAAGAAGAAACAGGCCCTCAACATGCTCTGGATGTGACATTTCGTCAGCCGCTTACTCCCTGGCATGAGTGTTAAAGGACAGCCAGTACCAGGCTGCGGGGGACTCCACGTAAGGTGCCTTGCATGAGTCTAAGTAGAATCAAGGTTAGTTATGTGTTTTCTGTACAACAAAATGCTCCAAGCTCTCCTGTGGCACAAGGCTGAGCTTCTGTGCCCTCAAGAGTTCACAGAAATCCACTCTTTCTCTCTTTCTCTATCCTCTCCTCTTGTTTCTTTCTCATCTCTCTTTACAATTTAAACAACCATTTTCAGTTCTTACTGCTTCTCATATAGACAGCTAGAAAGCCTGATAAAGTGTGCTAAAATTAACTTTATACTGCTTATACTTGTATTACAAATTCAGTCTTTCATCTCAAATAGTAAATAGCGTGCATATATATGGACATATATTATATACGTGTGTGTAGGTATATATATATATATATAATGTCAAGAATTATAGGCATTGGATGAGGCATTTCAAAACTCTGAACAAAATTTCTAAATTTTTTCTATCAGCACCAATAGAGACTATTCATAATTGATTCATAAGCTCTTAAAGCTGATTCCTAAGGAACCCCTTGCATCTCAATTTTAAGAAGGAATTGTAAGACTTAAGAGGTGGTAAGTCACCAGCTCCTCTCCCAACATATTCTGACCCTGAGCAAGTCCCTCGTGAAGATGTGTGTCCCTCAATGTGTTCACCCTTCAAATGGGAATGGGAGAAACCAGTGTGAGTAACTGCTAATAAAAGCCTGCTTGCCTCTGGCAGCACTGATAATGATCATTTTCCCAGACCCTGGTTTACGTTTCTCCATTAACATTCCAGGGCCCTATTCCCGAGTTCCCAAAATGCTACAGGATTTGGCCCCCAACTAAAAGAGCCGAGATTAGGGGAATCAGTAGAACCAACTTCATGAAGCACTTGCGCACCCCCTACAACAGCAGAGTCATGCACGTCGGGCCTCATTTAACATTCAGCTGGTGTGACACCAGTCTTTTTGATAAATGTGCCCAAGGGACACCACCCCAAAGAACTCGTTTCTCATAGACCCACCAGAGGATAAAATGTTCTCAATGCCACCTCCTAAGATAATCACCTGTCCCAAATGTCCCTTTTAATTGGTTGACTGTCCCTTGGGTGTGACTGCACAAGTTTATCCAGGGTGTGTAACCATGATACAAGAGGCTTCCTGATTTCTGAGAATTCTGACAAGGACAGTGGTGTAAAACATGTGTTGAACCATGTCAAAAACCAGTGTGGTGCAGTAACTTTGCAATAAATATAGGTAGATAGATAGATAGATAGATAGATAGATAGATAGATAGATAGACAGACAGACAGACAGACAGACAGATCGATCTCCCATCTTCCACTTGGGACAATTGACCTCTCAACCCCTGCCAGTTCCAAAGCCACGGCCAGACTTAAAGGTTTGACCTGAAGGTCACTGATAAGTTCAGCAGAACCATCCTGCCCAAGAAGGGAAAAGAAGGGGGAAAAAATGCATGTGGCACATGCCTTTAATCCCAGCACTCGGGAGGCAGAGGCAGGCGGATCGCTGTGAGTTCGAGGCCAGCCTGGTATCCAAAGCGAGTTCAGGACAGCCAAGGCTACACAGAGAAACCTTGTCTCGAAAAACCAAAACAAAAAAAACAAAACAAAAAAAACAAAAAAACAAAAAAAAGAAAAGAAAAGAAAAAGGAACTAAACTAAACTAGTGACAAGTTCTAAAGTGACCACATACCTGTATTCTTCTCTCCAAGATAAGCGTGTGAAAACAGAAGATCACCCTAACAGCAACACTAAGCTGTAAGTAATTCATACTCATAAGTTTGTTTATCAATAACCTCACAGAAAAATAAGCCTCAGGGTAAACTGTTGCATGTCTGTGTTTGTGGACCAGGTTATGCATTTCCCCTGAGCACTCCTCAGATTTAGAAGCTCTAACGATTTCTTAAAGATTTAAACACAGAGGCGAAGCCTCCAAAAATTACCCTGCCAACCCCTTTGCAATCTAGTCCACTGTGAGGTGCCAGTTTTGCTCAAAGGACTTTCCATCAGAAAGAGTTAATGATGACGCAAAATAGACACCATCAACACACCCCCAAAAACTATGCTGTATTTCTGAAATCATACAGTATAAACATTCAATCACTGCCACCATCTTAATATTTGAGAAATGATTTCTGACTTCCAACTGGCAATATATTTTGATTTTGTAGGAAGATTACTGTTATCAGATTTAAAGATAAGACCCACGGGTCACATACTCAATTAAATCAAAAATTATCTAATACTTCACTGACGGTGTGAAGGACAAACTGTTTACATGGAGGCTTTCTTTAGCTTGTCAGGTTTTTTGTTTGTTTGTCTGTTTGTTTTTTAATTTAATGATAAGCTTTCCTTTAGTTTGGCTTAAAAAGAAGGAGCCTCCTTCTCAGTATCTATTTAGGTGATTTAGGATAAACTAATGGAAAAGAAAACATTTAGAGACCACTCTTGAAGAGCAAAATTATTATATTTTCAATAAAGTTCCTGTTGAAATAAATACTACTTCTTTGATAATGAGTATTCCATCAAGGGGGAAGTATTTAGTAATAAATCACTGCCAGGTGATTATCTGCCTAATGAAAAAGATTTCCACCCCTCTGTTTACTTAAATACCTACTCTTCTGCCTGAGGAGTTTTTATATCATGCATTGCCACTTGGATTACTAAATCTAGCAACACGGACTGCCTAATTAGGTAGAAGTCTTCTAAATGTGGCTTTTGTTCCACCCTTATCCTGTGTGTTGACTGTACATGCTTGGTCAATGGTGAAGTCAATTGTGAAGAAAATTTCAGTCTAGTTTTCAGTATGTTGCCTGACAAAGTTCAGTTCTGCTGCGGTTATTAAGCTGGTGGAGATGCACAATCTAAAAGATGAGACGTTTTAATTCCAGTATAAGTTCTCACTTGCTTTGAATTTTGCATACATTGCTGCTGCCGAACATGCTGAACATCTGTCTCTATCCAGAAAAAAAAAATATATGTTACAAATACATTACTGTTCCATTATAGATACCAGTAACTTACAATTTTTATTTTTAATTAATTTTTAAAAGATTGCACTTATCCTAGCTAAGATTATTTTTATCCTGCATTTGACAGTTAAAAAGTGCAAGAAGGCTTTGAAAGCATGAAACCCAGAGAAGTCACTAATGTGCTTCCCATGATCTCATATATGTAAGACTTTCTCTGTAATCGTAAACCCACTAAAGGCTTACGATCTGGAAGTATGAACTATTGTAGCCAGTTTTTATGAGCTTAATTCCACTAGCAAATCCTACTTTCTATATTTTAAGTCTCAACTAGAGAAAAAAACAAGCACATTTTGAAAGAAACATTCCAGAGGGAGAATGGAAAAAGAACGGAAGGAAACCACGTCCAATAGCCAATTCTGCTGCAAAACCATCAAGGAACTTCTAGGAACATAGGCCTAGCCTGCGATGAGTGTCCACTCGCTTTTAATGCTCACAAAACTGCCTTTGAATCATTGCATTTTCTCTGCTTTATTTCCCACAGGAGGTTCCATAAATCATGGGACTTACTCAGCCTAACCTGACCGCACGACAATTGTCTGGGCCTTTCCCCCTCTCTTCTCTTTTTCCAGCATGTTTTCTTGCATGACCCAATTCTATGGCTCCTACAAGCCATGAAAAGCTGTCTTAGAATTACAGCAAAGCCCCTGAAATTCAGCAGGTATGAAACCAGAAGCCTCTCTCCTGAGCAGCAACTGAACAGGGTGCCTTGAGATTTGCCCTGGGGTGGGGTGAATACTCAATAGGGTTTGCATTATTGTGGCAAATAGATGTTCTCACGAAGATTTAGCCCAACACATTCACAGACTGCATGTCCGAGGCATCAAACACAGCAGACGCACAAAAACAAAACTGCCAACATTTATGGGGCATCTATTTTATTTCTAAAATCTCCTTTATGCTATCTTGTCTAGTTCCTTGTTTGTAAAATTTAGTATTACAAGGCTTGCTATAGGATAGCAGATCTAATTCTACCTTGCTTACAAAATAGGTAATGTTCATCTTATAGCCAAACAAATGTAGGAATAACTTGAGTGTGGAAAGACCTAGCTGTATTTCTTATTATAGATTTAGTGACTAGACTTAACACGACTGTCAATAGAACCAAGGGACATAGGGGAGTCCAATCACCGCGTTATGTTTAGCAGCTTTTTAATCCCAAAAGAAATCATTGAGAACCACTACTAGCACACACTTTGGTTTTCCAAATAATAATTTCATGAACTTACTTCATGGCAGCCATACAACAAGCATTGCGCCAACGGCCTCTCTCGTTTTTTGGAAGCATTAATTTTTTTTTTTTAAACTAAAAAGCAGTAAGAGCTCTTAGTGGAAAGTATGGTCAAGAACTTCTTTGAAAATACTCTTTTTCTTGAACTGTTTCTAGCTACCCCCATTTTTTTTTCAGCCTTAATCCCCACCATGCCAAGAAACTTTGAAACCCGCAGCTTCTCTCAGCTTCTCTCACTGCACTCAGTGTTTTGAAGGTCTTTGGATTAGTTCCCTACACATCTACTTTTTCAATATAATTACTAAATTCTGTCTCTTTCCTATTGGTGTAGCTTTTGTGAAGAGAGGACACCAGGTTTGAGGGGTGTTTTTACTGTTACTAGTGTTGGTTTTCGTCACTTAAGACAAACAAGGGGTTGGGGTCTCTCTGCTTGTGTCAAAATGCAACATAGTCCAAAACTACTTCCCCAAAGGGAGATCTTTTTAAGTAAAGTTGGATGAGTTCAGCAGTTTGTTTTGAAGCCCAGGAAACCGGTTTACTTGTAAAATTACAAAGGAGACGTAAGAGGTTGAGCAATCTAACTCTAGGTGAAAGTTGAGACCACCAAGCTCAAGTTGAAAACAACAAGCTCACCGCGTGAAACCACCTATAAGCACTGAGTCCGTCAAGTGTTTAAGTTTCTCACTAAAACCCATTAGCGCCGGGAAGGAGGGAATTTTCTCCAAGAAGCAGGGCAGCTGGACACTCCTGAGAGCCGCTTGGTCTTTACTTATCTCCCGGTTCAGAGACCATTACCTGCCCGGCAGAGTTGCAAACGCTTTTGAAAGTTCATTTCTGGCGAGGACGCAGAAAAAGAATCCCTTGGTCCCTCTGGCTCTCCGGTTGGAAAGCAGAGGCGACCGCACACGGAAGAAAAGTACCACAGCCCCACTACCTCCCAGCGATTGTCTTACCGGTACAAGAGTGCAGGGGCTTAGGTCGCACCACCAGCGATGGACACACAGAGTACAGGGAAAGTTTCTCAAAGTAGTCGCAGGTCTCCTTAGAGAGGATCTCATCGATCATGAAAGTCTTGTAGCGCCGCCTGGCTGCTTTGAGCTGGCCGGGTGAGCTGAGCCTCAGTTCCGCGTGGCAGTGCATGGTGAGCTCGGACCAGAGCCTGGCGACCTGGCCGCTGCGAGAGCCGGGCGGTCCGGAACCGTGGGAGCTGGCGCGCAGGCTGGGGCCTGAGCCCCGCTCCTCGGCAGCCAGAGGGGCGGCGGGGAGGCGCGCGAACCAGAGCGGGCACGGGCGCGCCTGCTGCGTCTACACCCACCCGCCAAGCAGCATCTTCGACTACAGCCTTTTTGGAACACCGCAGCTGTCAATCAGCGCGCACTTCCTGCAGGGCCAGGTGCTGAGCGCTAGCCCAGGGGCGTCGGCCGCTACCCCACCCCTGCGCGCCCGTGCGGCCGGGGCGCTGACCTGCGCACCCAGGGTCGGACGGCTCTTTCTCACAACCTCCCGCCGGTCTGAGTCGAGCGCTCCCCAGTTTGGCTCTCTATTTTAAGACACTCGCGTCGGTTCTCCTTTTCCCCCTCCCCCAGCTCCAGGTGTGTGTACAGGAGTGTGCGCGCCCGTGTGTGTGCACGCGCAGTTCGGCCGGCGCGCGTCGCCTCCTCCAGCGAGCCCAGGCGTCCAGCCGCTGCTTTTCTGAGCCGCATCCCCTTAACCTCCCTTAGAGCCGGCCCTGCTAAAGGGGGACTTAGCTCTTAACCTTGCAACCCTATGGGCAGCTATGTCTACATCTCTAGCGGCAAAGCAGTCAAGTCCTCCGCTAGACTTCTGAGGCTCCTGGCCCTAGAGCATGCGCTTCCTGGCGACCACTGTGCCTCACTTGCTCCCGCGCGGGCCATTTCCCAGGACCTCAGCGTCCCCTTCGCAACCTGCCGCTCCCAAGCCCGTGCTGCACCCGTGCATTCCTGGCACAGGGAGTTTTCTTCGAGGTCGTAAACTTAACTGCCTCACCACGACCCCAAACTACAAGTGACCTTAATACAGTCTGTTATCCCAATAATAAACTGGGGGAATTGTGTGTGTGTGTGTGTGTGTGTGTGTGCGTGTGCGTGTGTGTGTGTGTAAAATATGTTCATAAAACGGTTTTCTTTGCTGAGAAGGGCCAAAACAGCGGGATAGTGACAAACCCGTGGCCCTTCCAGTCAGCCAAAATCCCGGCTTTTCCTAGAGTCCAACCCCGGTTTTCATTATGGAGTATAACAGACGTTCAGGTATTTGAAGATAATTTGCTTCTTTCTTTTTAGTGTTCTAATCTTAGAATCTGTCCTAATCAATGTCTATACGAACTTTTGTTTTCAATCACTACTCTTGAGTGAGAGAGACCGGGTCTGCGCCTACACCCGCCTGGGACAGCGACCTCCTGGTGCACTCCCGGCGGTGGGGGGCAAGATCTGTGCCCCTGAAGCAGTGTGTGCGAGCTGGAAAAGAAACGGATGGTGGGGACATAAACAGCTGATGATGTTTCCTCGAGATGCTCGATGCTCTATGCTCGATGCTCGCACCCTAGGGCTGACCCGGAGTCTCGGAGTGTTCTGTTAGGATTCGCGCTCCGTGCGTGGCTAGCCGCGGAAGCAAGTCGGAGCAAGTTAGCACCTGGGCCGGTGGCTAAACTCGTGAAGGGACAAACTTGCTGAACCAATGATTAAACACTTAAAGAAAATAAACATTAATAGACCAAATCATAGCCGAGTGTTTGCTATGGATAGCAGCCTTATTGACTATCTTTATTTCCCACGTGTCTGCTTCTACCTGATTCCGCTTCCCTCCTGGTCTCTTGCTTTTATTTCTTCTCTTCCAGACCAAGGCGGCCCTCCAGCACCGCAGCTATGTATCCCAACGGCGGTGCGTTCCTTGCTTTCGTCTCTGGATCCTGTCGCCTATCTGCTGTTGAGGATCTAGGGCCTAGGACCTATCCCTGGCTGCCACCCGTCTCCCCGACCCGCTGCGTGAGGAACTGGGGTCTGGAATTGGCAATCCTGGGGCGCTCCGTGAGTCGCCAGGACAGTGCTATGCTGTAGGCAGCTACAAAGAAACCAAGTGCTTGGCAGGAGTCGCGTCTGACCAAGGCGAGCTTGCTGCGCGGCAAGACCCGCACCAAAGTGGCCGCAGGGCAGGAGCGTGAGTGAGCGTGCTGACACGCTCGGGCTAGGAGGTTCAGCCGTGCGTTCTGGGTCTCTCCGCCCGGGAACCTTGCCTTTATTGCGCTGCTTTTCTTCGATCTTTTTTTTTTCTCCCTTTTTTCTTCCTCTTGGCTCTTCCCTCTTCTTCTCCCACTAACTCTTCTTTCCCTCTTTCATTTCTCCCTTTCCCTCACTGGTCCTCGCCTTTGGGGCCTCTCTGTTCATTCTCCCCCCCCCCTTTTTTTTTTAAATCCCTGCTTCTGTCCTTCGCTCTGTTCTCCCCCCATAGCGCGCCCCTGTTTCTTTTTCTTTCTTCCTCTCTCTTCTTCCTCTCCATCTTTTCTTTCTCTGAACTCGGGTCAGGAGTGCCATTTGTGTACCCCGAACCCGTGGAGTTCATTGGCAGATAGAATGCTTGAACCCCGAAACCCAGCCGGCAGATTCATCCCTTGGACTGGCCCCTGTTCCTTGCTAAGTCTCCCCAAGGCGGGCATCTGTCTATCCTCTTCCTGCTCCCTTCTACAGAGCCGCAGGCACAAAAGTCACTTAGACCCTCCTGCAGATTTAGTTTGAAATCTAGTGAATTTTGACAGCTAACGAAGTAGAGCTTTTTCTTGTTTCCCACTTTTTACTAGGAAGAGATCTGTAGGAGAAAATTCCCCTCTCCCCCACCCCGGGGGAGAAGGCGGGGTAAAGTGGGCGCCTCTGGATCTTGGAGTCCAGGTATTCGGTTTCCTTAACTGACCTTGGCTTTTCATTTCTAAAGGGCATTCCTAATTTCTACTTCACAGGGTCCCATGCCTTTTTCCAAGCCTTGCCTTTCATTGGAATGCCCTGCCACTTCTTCCCTTCCCTTCTTCTCTGCCCAGGAAAACTAGTCTCAAATGCAACCTCCTCCCAAGCAGCCTTTTCTCACCCCCAAGCCTGCCCCTTGCTGTTCCTGCCCCTACCACGGCATTTCCTCAACTGTTGTCCTTCGCATGTTTATTTCGCCCACTGGACAGTGAACTCCTGGTGGCCAATGCTTTATTTCACACTCTTCATCATCTGCTACCAATACCGCGTAGCACCCTGCACATGGTCCGTTCTTGGTAAATGTGTCATGAACAAATGATTGTATAAAAGTTCTGGAAACAGAATTATATAATGTGTTGATGGGACAGCAAGTCTTAATTAGTTGTACTAAATTTGTCTCTTTCTTTAAATGAGTCTCTCCCCTTTCCTTGTTAGTTTTGAGCTTTGAGCAATGGCATGTAGCCCAATTTCTCCCCCTCCTCCCTTCAAGCTCCTTTTTTTTTTTTTTTTTTTTTTTAATTCCCTCTCTGCCACTCTTAGACTGTAAAGCATTTCCATGGGAGGAAACACACCCCAGCTGTCAATCACAAAGTGGAACTTTGGTCAGAATAGTCAGGGGTTTTGTTTCCAAAGTTAATGAAGTGGCTGGAACAACAAACATCTGCCAGAGGGGCTCAAACCTTTTCCAGCTGCTGGAGACTGGCAGACACTCTTCAGTGTCTCGTCACCATACCAGGCAGTGTGCGTCTGCCCTTGCAGCCACAGAGGAAGACACACAGAGAGAGACAGTTAACACAGAACAGTGAGTAGACAAGATGAGAAAAGTTCACACCCTGAAGAACAGGTTATAGAGGATCACACACACACACACCCTCCCCAGTTTGGCCTCTGATGTCTGAGATAGCCCAGCAGGGGACAGGGTACCAGGATGAAGGCTATGCTGGGTGATGCAAAAAGCAAAGATTCCCTTCCCCTTTTTATCCTACACTCATAATCTCCACTGCCCGAGAACTCTTGACGTTTAATGGAAGAATTCCTCTAATCCCAAATACGACGCTTAAATTACACGTAGGACCTACCTTAGGTGCTACCATCTTGACTCTTAGTTAACCACCCTTTTATAATCTTGATTATAATACAATGGGGCATAATTATGACAAATACACCAGTTCATTTCCCGGCTGTCTTTTCTTTAAAGGGGACTGAGGGGGCTAGACAGTATTTCTTATAGTCTGGTCACATGTCTTTAGTAGCTTGTACTTCTGCCACTAGATTTGGAAATGCTTTCAGACATGTAAAAGCAAAATAGGGAAAGCCTTGTAAGTTAATATTCCCCTGGGCCCCAGGTCCATGCCAAAACCGCTTGCTGTCTGTGCAGCCTGACCCGGCAGCCTCGAATAACAAGTTAAAGGAGGTGTACAAGGGGGCCAGATTATTTTTAATGATGATATTAATTTACAAAACTGCTCTCGTACACTACAAGGCATCTTTTTAAGACAAGCCACAAATGCAATCCACTTGACCAATGAGCTTAGAAAGGACAGACTAGAGCCACTGAGCCTTTCCCAAAAGGCAGCTTCAAACTGGAGGGGGGAAAAAAAGGCAATAGCTCTATCTATAAAGACTTAGCAGTAATACAAAGATGAAAAAAATTCAGTTAGATAGGAGGAGAGGTGGATGTGGGAGGCAGAGTAGAGATGGGGGGAGGGACACTGAGGAGACAAAGGAGGGGAAACTGGTGGAGTGTAAAAATTAATAGTAGTAGTAGTGATAATAATAATAATAATAATAATAATAATAATAATAATAATAATAATAATAATAATGTTGAAATAGAGAAAGAAAGTTCAGTAAATCATCCAGATAGTTCTAAATTTGAGGAGCTAAGAGTACAAATTAAGATTTTCCTGTGTGTGTGTGTGTGTGTGTGTGTGTGTGTGTGTGTGTGTGTGTTCTGTTTGGTTTTTGAGATAATATTTCACGTATCCAGGCTTCCTATGCATTTGCTATGTTGCCAAGACTGGTCTTGAACTCCCGATCCTCTTACATTCATCTCCCAAGTGCTAAGATTATAGAAAATACCTGGCTATGTTTCTCCTTTTAATGGTACTATGCTGATCACTTAGACACGTTTCTGCAAATGGCTTATGTACTTCTGTTATTCCAACTAGTGTACCAGGAAACTAAAATTTGACATTATGAAGTTTATCATAATATTGTGCGAAACACATGAGAAACCTGGAGTGTCACTAACCATGCCTGCACCAAGACACACACACACACACACACACACACACACACACACACACACACACACCACACATACACACACCACACACATACACACACCCCTGTTATCCCTTCAGCTAAGCAGAAAACTGTAGCAAGAGAGCAGCAGCAGTCTGAGACACACAATGGAACTGCTTCTGGAATAAGAAAACTAAGCCTTTAAATCAGGCCATTCCTAGCTCAGACACTGAGTAATTCTCTGACCTCTGGTCTTTGACAACCTGGATATAAGGAGAACCAAGGGACTCCATGTACCCATCACTAACTCAAAAATTGCTAGTGTTGGGGATTGAGAGATGGCTCAGCTGTTAGGAGCCCTGGCTGCTCTTCCAAAGGACCCGAGTTCAATTCCCAGCACCCACATGGCAGCTCACAACTGTCTGTAACTCCATTTCCAGGATGGGACATCCTCACACAGAAATACATGCAGGCAAAACACCAATGCACATTAAGAATTTTTTTTTAATTGCTAGTGTCCCTCCCATCTTTGCTATTTCAATAAAAATAAACAATTTTCACAAAACAAAACAGTTCCTTAAAAGGCACGAGGGCAGACCTGTTCTGTTTCATATGCCTAGCATCAGGTTTTTCTCGGTGTTATAATGCCAGCATCAACCAAGACGTTAAGAGTGAAGGGCCAGACAGGAATGTGGCTCAGCTTGTGGAACACTGCCTGGGATCAATTCTCAGCGCTGATTAAACCAAGTGTGATAGGGCATGTGCCAGCAAAGCCAGCACTGAGGTGACAGAGACAGGAGGACCAGGGGTTCAAGCTCATCCTTAGTTACAAAGCAAGTTCAAGGTCAGCCTGGAATACATGAAACCCTAGCTCTATTTATTTATTTATTTATTTATTTATTTAATTTACTTTTCTAATGAATATGATGGCAGGAATAGAGGGCAGGGCTAAAATAAAGATGTAGCCTTTGCCACATAGGGCCCCTAAAATCATCTGGCCCCACACCAGCAGACTCAGCACATCCACAGGTATTAACCAGTTCACCCAGCAGTTTGCAGGAGGCTGTGTCCTAGAAACACAGCAGGATTATGATCAATCACCTACTAGGAGACATCTCATCCAAATCGCTTTATAAAATATGTTTTTCTCTCCTTGCTCACAAGTAGTTTTGCATCAGATCTCTGTGGGCTTCCCCAGTTCAGGGCAAGTAGCCAACCAAGAGAAATGGGTTTCAAAGAGAGCTAGTAGTCCATGGGCCATTAGCATCGGTTGTTATCAAACACAGAAGGCTCCTGTGTCAGCCAGCACAGGGGAAGACTTGTGGAGCCAGTCTGCCTTCTGAGCACACAAAGAATAACAAGGCTCACAGAGGAGAGCATTGGGTGATTAAGGCAATCTGCTGGCAGGATGATTGTTGCTGTGCTAATACGAAACAATATTTACCAAGAGCAATGGGTGCAATACGCCAATCAAAAAGTATAATGGTGTCTGCACTCCAGGCCCTTAAGAAAGAGGAAGTTTGGACAGAGTCCTGGACACAGGTGCTAATCACCTACTTAGGTCTAAGTGCAAAGGGTGTGTGTGTGTGTGTGTGTGTGTGTGTGTGTGTGTGTGTGTGTGTGTGTGTGTG
>OU015749.1:89810656-89832968 GCA_907169655.1 Acomys percivali
CACACACACACACACACACACACACACACACACACACACACACACACGGTTAGGAAATGGGAGGAATAATTATCCCCTTAATGAGATAGTGTACTTACTTACATATCCCAGGAGCTGTTTCCATGGCAATGCTTACAGATCTTCACCCCAAGCACCTGCCAATTTCCTGAGCTCCTACTCAAGAATATGACCTTTTCTCTTCTTTCTATCTATCTGTTCTTTGGCTACTGCCCAAAATTCTAAGCATGCTTGTCCCAACACCCTAGGTTTTCTTCTGAAGACTCCCCTTACATATAAATTGTACCATGTATTAGTAAGAATATTTGGACTTATTTCTTTCATATTTATATCCCATTATTTATTTCTCCTGTCCTACTGCTAAGCACTAGCTAAGACTTCAAGTACTGTAGTGGAGAAAGTGGACACCCTTATCTTGTTTGTTTTGTTTTGGTTGAAATATTTTATGTTTTTCCCCATTGAGTATAATGTTGTATATTTGTAATGTATAGCCTTTCTTATGTTGTAATACGTTCTTTTTTTTTTTTCCCTTAGTTTCATTAGCATTCTTATCAGGAGCAGTTGTGGACTTTAGTCAAAAGAATTCTCTGAATCTATCCAGAAAATCATATATTCTTGGCCTTTAGTCCATTTGTGTGATGTTTATATTTAATGATTTAAGTATGTCAAACCATCTCTGACTTCCTGGAATGATGTCAACTTGATCATGGTGAATGATCTATCTGATATATTCTTCAATCCTGCTTGCAAGCACTTTGCTGAGAATTATTGCATCCGTGCTCATCAGGGATGTTGGTCTGTATTGCCTCACTCGTGTGTCTCTCTCTGGCTTTAGAATCCAGGTAATGCTGGCTTTGTGGCAGCACTTGGTACGTACGGTTCCTTTCCTTTCTCTCTTTGGTGTACTGGGAAGGTTCTTGCTGTTAATTTTTTAAAAATCAGATAGAATTCAACAGTGAGTAGATCTGGGCCTGGACACTGTTGGCTAGAAAAAAATGTTAGGCTGCTTCAGTCTCAGTGCTTCGTATATATTTATTTAAGTTACTTACCTCATCTTTATTTAATTTCAGTGGCTTTGTATTGTCTAGAAATTTGCCTACTTGTTTTAGATTTTTCTGATTAATTAGAATATAAGTTTTTAAGTATGCCATAATGATTGTTTGAACTTCACTGGTATCTGGGTTTGTTGTTGTTGTTGTTGTTTTGGGTTTTTTGTTTTGGTTTGGTTTTTGGTTTATTTACTTATTTTTTTCTGAGATGGTGACTGGTATTTTCAATTCCTCCTTTTTTTCATTTCTGTTTTTATTAACTTAAGTCTGCTCTCTTACTTTGTTTGGTTTAGCTAAAGGTTTGTCAATCTTGTTCATATTTCCAGAGAATCAACTCTTTGTTTCACTGGTTCTTTGTAATTTTAGTTTGTTTTCATTGTACTAACTTCTTCCTGGTCTTTTTATTTCTTTCAATGTTCTGATTTGGGGAGTGGCTTGTTTATGGTTTTCCAAGGCCATAAAACGTGTGATTTATTTGAGACTTCTTCTACTTTTAATGTTTTGAGGTAGGCAGGGTCTGGGCGGGAGAGATGGTTCAGAGGTTAAGAGCACTATCTGAGTTAATTCCCAACAACCACATGATGGCTCACAACAACCTATAATGAGATCTGGTGCCCTCTTCTGGCCTGCAGGTATACATGCAAATACAGCATTGTACATATAATAAATAATTAAATCTTTAAATGTTTTTGTTTTTTGTTTTTGTTTTTTTTAATGTAGTAGTAGTCCATCTACATGTACACCTGCTCGCCAGAAGAGGGCACCAGATCCCTTTAGAAATGGTCATGAGCCACCAAGTAGTTGCTAGGAATTGAACTCAGGACCCCTGGAAAAGCAGCCCACTTATCCTCTGAGCCATCCTATTAGCACACTTTTTCCCCTTCCTTCCTTCCTTCTTTCTTTCTTCCTTTCCTTTCTCTCTTTCTCTCTCTCTCTCTCTCTCTCTCTCTCTCTCTCTCTCTTTTTTAGACAGATTTTCTTTGTGTAGCCCTGGCTGTCCTAGAACTCACTCTGTAGGCCTCAAACTCACAGCATTCAGTCTGCCTCTGCTTCTCAGAGTTCTGGGATTAAAGGTACGCATCACCAGTGTAGCTCTCTTCTACTTTTTAGTGTAGGCAGTTGTAGTTATGAACGCCCTTCTCAGCGCTGCTATCATTGTGTCTTGAGTATATTATGTTTCATTTTCATTCAATTCTATGAACTTTTTTAGTTTTCTTCTTTACTTCTTTGATGACTCATTTATCACTCAATAGTGTTGACATTTATGCAGTTTTCTCAGTCTTTACATTTATGTATTTTCTGTCATTTCTCTTCTAGTTTTAGTCCGTTGTGATAAAAGAATACCAGAAATTATTTCCATTTTTCTGTATTTGCTAAGGTTTTCTTTGTGTCCTATTATATGGTCTTTTTTTTTTTTTTTTTTTTTTTGAGACAGGGTTTCTCTGTGTAGCCTTGGCTGTCCTGGACTCCCTTTGTAGACCAGGCTGGCTTAGAACTCACAGCAATCCGACTGCCTCTGCCTCTCGAGTGCTGGGCTTAAAGGCGTGCGCCACCACCGCCCGGCTATATGGTCTATTTTTCAATATGCTAGATGTCTGCTTAGAATAATATATATTCTGTAGTATTTGAATGGAATTTTCTATAAATGTATGTTAGGCCCATTTAACCTATAATGTCATTTTTTTCTGTTTTGTTTTTCTTCTATCTTGTTGTTTTTTGTGTTTATTTCATTATTTGTTGTGATGATCTGTCTCTTAATGAGAGTGGGTTACTGAGGTTACCCACTATTATTGTGTTGATGTTAACTTGTGTCTTTACATTCAGTAGTATTTGTTTTATGAAATTAAGTGTGCCTATATTCAGTGTGTATGCTTTGAATTGTTACACCAACTTGATGTTACATCATCTTGATGGATTTTTTTTTTCTTTAATCAGTAGGAAGTGATCTTTTTATCTCTTCTGACTACTTTTGATTTGAAGTCATTTTGTCATGTTTTATCAGATATTATAACAATGGCACCTAATTGCCTTTTAGTTCTACTTATTTGGAATGCCTTTTTTTTTATCCATCTTCCCACTCCAAGCTTGTTTGTCTTTAACAATGAGGTATGTTTCTTGTAGACAACAAATAAATCATGTTGTTGTTGTTGTTGTTGTTTCAGTTTTACTTTGTTTCATTTTGAGATACAGTTTCACTATGTAACATAGGCTGGTCTGAAACCCAGGTTTCTGGGATGGTTTCCCTAAGAATGGCCCCATGTGCTCATTTCCATGAATGGTTGGAGCCCAGTTGGTAGAGCTGTTTGGGATGGATTAGGAGGAGTGGACTTGCTAGAGGAGATGTGCATGAGGGGCTTCCAGGGTTCAAAAACCCCCTGCCAGCCCCACTGTGTTCTCTGCTTCTTGCTTATGGATCAAGACGTGAGCTTTCAGCTGTTCCTGCCACAGTGCTCATGGATTCGAACCCTCTGAAACTATAAGCCTAGTTAAACACTACCCTTTATAAGGTGCCTTGGTCATGGTGTTTTTATCACAGCAATGTAAAAGTGATTAAGACAGCATCTTCCTGCCTCTTAAATACTAGGAGTTACAGGCATGTGTAAATAAAAATAAAATAGATTTTGAAAAGTAAGATGGATAAGTAGGTAAAAGAGCTTGCTGAGCAAGCCTGGAACCCAGGTAAAGGTGGGAAGAGGAAACAGATTCAACAAAACTGTACACACACACACACACACACACACACACACACACACACACACACACACACCAGTAATAATAAATAAATACATTTTTAAGATTCTGTTTTTGTTTTGATCTTTTTGGGTGTTGCTGTTGTTGTTTTTTGTTTTGTTTTGTTTTGTTTTGTTTTTTAGAGTCCAGGTGATCTGCTGAAGAAAGACCCCCCAAGGCAGTATGCAAAAGCAAAGAGCATTTTTTTTTTTTTAATTCCAGCATACTGGGATCATCTCTCTCCTCTAGAGGGTGACACCAAAATAAGCACACAGGCTCAATTTATAAACCATTAGAGGGATTTGTGACAAAATTTAATTGATTGGTCAGAAGAGAGTCAGAGGATAAGAGGGAATTTAGGGTTGCCTGCTAGTTTGATTACTGGGGACTTTTTGAGTCATTGAGGTTCTGGCTCTTACTCAGGAGTTGGCCTTTAATTTGACTGGATGGGGCCAGCCGTGTTCTTTAACAAGGCCGTGAAATAATAAAAACATGGTATCTAGTCAATTTGTTCTATAAGCTGATTAGGTGCCCATGAGCTGGCCATGAGCTGGCCATGAGCTGTCTGTAACTTGTGGCTTTTCCAGGAATTGTTAGAAACTTGGCCTAATTAGGCAGAGTGAAAACCTGAAGCCTGTCATGGAGTTGGTCTAGTCAAGCAAACTTGGGTCTTTGGGAGTCCTAGATCCCTGAGGGAGGGTCTCCTCATTTTGAGACAGGGTTTCTCTGTGTAGCCTTGGCTGTCCTAGACTCAATTTGTAGAGCAGGCTCTCGAACTTAGAGAGCGGAGTGCTGGGATTAAAGGCATGCACCACCACCTCCCAGAAAGATTCCCTTTTTTTGTTTTTTGCTTTTTGTTTTGTTTTCTTTTTCTTTTTTTGGTTTTTTGAGATAGGGTTTCTCTGTGTCACCCTGGCTGTCCTGGACTCACTTTGTAGACCAGGCTGGCCTCGAACACAGCGATCCACCTGCCTCTGTCTCCCAAGTACTGGGATTAAAGGCGTGCCATGCCCAGCCTATAGCATCACTTCTTTTGTGCAATGGATTTTGAACTCTTTTCCTCCCTGTGATGTCTCAGGTCCCAAATTATGCACAAGCAAGAGATGTAGTTTATAGCTCCAGTTCAAACTTGTGAAATACAGTACGGCTGAGTCCCAGTGGAATTCAAGTATCTTTTGAGTTGAGCTTTTACTCGGTGACCAGTAGGTGTCAGCCCGCTCTTTGTTTTGTTCCGAGCCCTTGTTATGTGACCTGTTGTTTCTCTGTCAGTCACTGCTGCACAGGTATTGTGTTTCTAAATCAGGTTCTGATGTGACCACAGCTTTCTGTTGGTCACATTTCGAGCTGGAAATGTTCACTTTACCAGGCCTCCGCTGCGTTTCTTGGTGTGCACTTCTGGAGTTCTCCCAAGTTTCAGCTCAAGCCATTTCACGTGTGATGAATTCCCGGCTCTGTCAGCACAGTGCTGAGTTCCTCAGCACACTTCCTGTTCCGCCTATCCTGGCCTTGCCCAGGCAGTGGACCGTGAAGGTCAGTTCACCTGACATATTTCTTCACCTGCCACACCATGTCACTTTACTGATGGTATCCAACCACAGGTTCTTTTTCTCCCCTTTTTAAAAATTACTTTTGATTATTTTCTGCATATGGGTGCAAGTATGTCTGTGCACCGCAGGCAGTGCCCTCAGAGATCAGAAGAGGGTGTTGTATCCACTGGGACTGGAGTTACAGATGGTTGTGAACTGCCATATCAGTGCTAGAAACGGAACCAAGTTCTCTGGAACAGCAGCCACTGCTCTTAAGCAGCGACCCATTGTTGCAGACCTAACCACAGTTTCTTACCAGACACCTTTTTACAAATATTTTTCTCCCATTCTATAGGTTGATTTTTTTTTCACTTTTTGAAGTTCTTTGAAGCACAAATATTTACATTTTGTTGGGGTCTTTTTATTTATTTATGTATGTATGTGTTTGTTTGTTTATTTTAGTTTTCTTTTGTGAATTATGCCTTTAGTGTGGAACTCAACAAGACTTTGCCAAACCCCGATTCAAAAGGACTGAAGTGTACTTACAAGAGTCTTATCTTTTTAGCTCTTAAATTTTTCCATGTGGGGGCTGGAGAGATGGCTCAGTGGTTAAGAGCACCGCCTGCTCTTCCAGAGGTCCTTAGTTCAATTCCAAGCAACCACATGGTGGCTCACAACCATCTAGAATGAGATCTGATGCCCTCTTCTACAGATAAAGCATTCATACACAATAAATAAGATAAATGGGGAAAAAAAGAGTTTTGCAAGTTAAGGAGGAGAGTGAGATTTTTTAAAAATTTTTTCCATGTGGCATGAGGAAATAGTCCTTTTATCTTCTTTCCTGTGGATACCAGTTATCCTAGAAGCACTTTATGTGATAAAAAGTTTATTTTCTCAACCACAGTGTCTTGTCACTACATTAAGGTTTTAAAAATATAAATAAATAAGACTTCATTCCAAAGAGAATGAGAGACAGCTTGTTCTGAGCCAAATCAGAGTGCACATGGCCTGGGAACACTGATTCCCAATACTCCAAATGACATGCTGCACCTGGAAACGGTTTCACGATGTTTTATAGTCACAGAACAAAAGATCAGTCACAAATCAATGCTTTTTGTACAGCACACTGGGAGAGTAGTCAGGAAGGCCAGGATAAGAACAGACACAGTGGTGGGCAGTTATTCAGGGGACATCAGATGTCCAAGGCAATTTGGCTTCTGGGTTCCAGCACTTTCTCTACACAACTAACTCTACACGGTCATGAGATTCTATTCAGTCCTCTTACTCTCCAATGTAGGTGGGACTTTTTTTTTTTTCAGGGAACCTCAGTTCGTAACACCCTTTTTAAAAAATCAACTGCCCAAAAAGCTTTAAGTCGATGGGAGCTTCTGTCCCCACCCCACCACACCCCTGAGACATAATAACCATTCTGCAAGGAACCACTCCTGCATTCGGATTAAAAACTAAGTGACTGTCCTGCCCCACCCAGGGTCTTTACTTGTCCCGTTTGGGTTGCTCTGCACCCTGCTGCAAAACTAAAACTCCCTTGCCTAGTCACTTTCACTTCGTTCCCATGTATCTTCTCTAACAGTATAATGTAAGATGTAGAAATAACAGATAATTTAAAATAACAGTATTTGTGTTATAGGATGTTAACAAGAGTAAACATATTGCGAACATTTTGATCTTCTAAAGTGAGTCCAGGATAGCCAAGGCAACACAGAGAAGCCTTGTCTCGAAAAAAAACAAAGAAACACATTTAGTGCATTTTTGCTTGTGTGAAGGAGAAAAGTATCATCTTAAGTGGAAATATGTCTTTTTTTTAATGTTTGTTATATTTTATTCCTTTAAATAGATGTACAGGGATACCAAGGAGACTTTAGGCAACCTGTGATGGTTAGTTTTCATGAATCACTTAGGCTAGGCTATGGTATTAGTTACTTTTGTTGCTGTGATAAAATACCACAATCAAAAGCAAGTTATGAAAGAAAGGGTATAGTTTGGCTTGTGGTCGAGAGAGCTAGGAGCCCATTATGAAGGCAGGCATAGAAGCAAACAGCAGGCATCGGGTATGGCTCCAAGAGCAGGAGCTGAGAAGTCACATTCCACCCACACAAAGGAAGCAGGAAGAATGAACCAAAGATAGGGTCTCTCTGAACTCTTTTTTTTTTTTTTTGGGGGGGGGGTTTTCGAGACAGGGTTTCTCCGTGTAGCCTTGGCTGTCCTGGACTCTCTATGTAGACCAGACTGGCCTTGAACTCACAGCGATTCACCTGCCTCTGCCTCCCAAGTGCTGGGATTAAAGGCGTGTGCCACCACACCCAGCTTCTCTTAAAACTCACACCAGAAACCAGGCGTGGTGGCGCACGCCTTTAATCCCAGCACTTGGGAGGCAGAGGCAGGCGGATCGCTGTGAGTTCGAGGCCAGCCCAGACTACAAAGTGAGTCCAGAACAGTCAAGGCTACACAAAGAAACCCTGTCTTGAAAAACCAAAAAAAACAAAAAACAAAAACAAAAAAAAACCCACCAAAACTCACACCAGGCTGGTTGTACCTCCTAAAGGTTCCATAATCTCCCACACACAGTGCTCTAAGCAAGGCACCAAGCATTTGAGGTTGTGATGGGAGGGAGGGAGGGGCATTTCCTATTGAAACCACCATAGCTATCATTCTTTGGTTTGGTTGGTTTTGGTTTTTCAAGACAGGGTTTCTCTGTGTAGCCCTCGCTGTCCTAAACTTGCTTTGTAGACCAGGCTGGCCTCGAACTCACAGAGATCTACCTGCCTCTACCTCCCAAGTCTGGGATTACAGCCGTGTGCCTTGGTACCCAGCTTTAACTACAGTTCTTTGAGTTATGGAAAGGTGATTGATGGAGGTAGCTCCAATGCCCTGGATGATTCTACATAAGCGAACTGAAAATTAAGTCCCACTTTCTGTAAGCAGCAAATCAGAAGACAAAGAGAGCTGATCCCAATTAATAAATTAGGAATGTGGAGGGGGGCATAAAACCCATACTGAGAAATGCCGAGAATCATGAAGACGTGCTTTAAAAATCTGTATTTTGCCACATTGAAAAACTTAAAAGAAATGGATGACTTCCTTGATGTATAAAATCTACTCAAGTTAAATTAAGATGAAATAAGTAATTTAAACAAACCCATAGCCACTAGTGAAATAGAAGCAGTAATTAAAAATCTCCCACCCCACCCCACCCCGCAAAGAAAAGCCCAGGGCCAGATGGATTCAATGTAGAATTCTACCAGACCTTCAAAGAACTAATATCAATTTTCTTCAAGTTATTCCACAAAATAGAAACTGAAAGAACATTCCTTAATTCTTTTTTCCTTTTTTTTTTTTTTTTTTTCTTTTTCTTTCCTGGACTCACTTTGTAGACCAGGCTGGCCTTGAACTCAGAGAGATTCACCTGCCTCTGCCTCACAGAGTGCTGGGAACTACAGGCATATGCCACTGTGCCTGGCTCATTTATTAATTCTTTTTATGAGGCCACTACTACCCTGACAACAAAATCATATAAAAACCTCCTCCAAAAAAAAAAGAAAATTATAGAGCTATCCCTATAAACATGGATTTTTTTTTTCAATAAAATACTTGAAAATAAAATCCAAAAACACAGCCAGGCACAGGACACGATCATTAGAACAAAGCAGCAGGCTTCAGAAAAGGAAATTTAAAACTAGGGTACAGATGTAAACAGAAAAAAAAATCTCAAAAGAGGAAACTCAAATGGCCAAGAAGCATTTAAAGAAATGATCAATAATATCTTTAGTCATCAGGGAAATGCAAAGAAAAACTCTTCTGAAATTCAAAAATCAAATTTTAAATCAATCAGAATGGCCAAGAGGAATAAAACAAAAGACAGCTCCTGCTAGTGAGGATGCAAGGGGAACACTCGTCCATGGCAGGTGGGAGTGCAAACTGCAACAGCCACCAAGAAAATAAGTGTGACAGTCCATCAGACAGATGGGAATTGATCTACCTCAAGACGCAGTTCCACTCCTTTTGGGCATGTACCCAAAGAATGCTTCATCCTACTACAGCGACACTTGTTCAACCAAGTTCACTGCTGCTCTGCTCAAAATATCCAGAAATTGGAAACAACTTAGATGTCCATCAACAGATGAATGGATAACAAAAACATAGTACATTTATACAATGGAATATTTCTCAGCCATTAGAATAAATGAAATCATTTAAATTTCAGATAAATGGACAGAACTAGGGGCAAAAAATCCTAGATAAGGTAACTCCGAATCAGAAAGACAAGAATGACGTGTATTCACTTAGATGTGGATGTTAGCTGTTACGTCATTGACAGGCAAGCTACACTCTATACAGCCACAGAAGTTAAGTAGAGAGTAAGGAGTTGGTGTGGAGGGAGGGATCTTCCTCAGAAGGGGAAATGGTATAGTTAGGAATGGACTGGGGTCGGGGCTGGACTGGGGTGATCAAACAGGGAGGGAAGAGGGAGATGAGGGAAGTAATGCAGGAAGACAGCAAAAACTGAGGGCCATTTGGAAGGCCACATGAAAACCTAATGCAAAAGAAAGAAAGAAAACCTAATATAGCAGAAGTGCCCTATATTATTTACATATATTAAGGCAATCTAAATGAAATTGCCAAAAATAGGAAATATAGATCCCCAACTGCACATCTCATCACCAAATGAAGCTTCCAGTACCAGGAATGGGATACAACTAATCAAGTTGTTGGCCAAAAGGGTCCCTTGGGAATCCCCCAAACAACCCAGACTTTTGCCAAGCTATTGATAACTCTCCACTAATTGATGGTTAGGTGCTATTGCTGAAGACAACACCTACACAACTCATTGAACACAGAGAAGTTAAGCTGATGCCTTCAGGCCTACAGACTAGTATTTATGGTACTGGGAGGTACTCTGCATATGACCAAAGAAAGAGGTAAGCATCAACTCAATAAGAAACCCTTAGATCTACAGGAGTGACCTGTCCGCAAGACCTGTTAGCGCAACAGTGGCATAAAGCTTATGGGGGTAACCAACTCATATCCGATTTGATTTAAGGCCCACTCCATGAGGTGGAACCCACACCAAATGCTGCTTGGGTGGCCAAGGACTTGAGACTAGACAGCCCGATGATCTAGGGGGAAACCAAACTCTACTGCTCTGCTAAAGGAATGTACCAATAAAATGACTCTTAATGACATCTTGCTATACTCATAGATCAGTGCCTCGCTCAACCATTATCAGAGGCACTCTCTACTGCAGCCAATGAGAATGAAAACAGAGAGCCACAGCCAGACAATATGCAGAGAATGAGAGACCTTGGAAAACTCAGCTCTAAAAGAGCTCAGGGAACTCTGTGGGAGAGGATGCACAAAGAATGTAAGAGCCACGGGCAGGACCGGGAAGAGAGGAGGGAGGGAGCTACGATTAGGATGTAAAGTGAATGAATAAATTAAATTTTTAAAAAAGAATGTACGAGTCAGAGGGGATGGAGGACATAAAGGAATCGATGCCTTCTAGATTCAACAGGCCTGGCACACATATGAACTCACAGAGACTGAGTCAACGTGCACAGGGCCTGCGTGGGTCTGCACCAGATGGAGTTCTAGAGCTGAAAAGAGAAGTGGACACACACACATCCATCCCTAGCCCAGAAGCTATCTCCAATTAAGAGCTACTTGCAAATGAAAATTTAATTTTTGCCAAAGGAATTTCATGGGGGTGGGAGGGGGGCACAAACCACTCTTAAGGACAGGCCCCATGCCCAGCATTTGTGTTGTTGGCATCCTTAGAGATTCTTCATCTCATAGTGCTAAGTCAGGGCATTTGTTTGTTTTATTTTTTTCCACGTTACAGGTGTATATATTAAAGTTTCTGATTGGGGGTTTTTATGGGATTCCTGAGTGTGTATACATGTTCTCTCTGCATTTATATGGTGTGTGTGTGTCTGTGTGTGTGTGTGTGTGTGTGTGTGTGTGTGTGCTTTTTCTTTTCCTTTGGTTCTTTTTCTTATTTGGTTGTTTTGTCATGGTCTGATTTTTGTTTTTTGCGATTGATTTATCTTATTTTGTTTTATTATTATCCCTTAGATTCC
This sequence comes from Acomys percivali, assembly GCA_907169655.1. Taxonomy (NCBI): domain Eukaryota; kingdom Metazoa; phylum Chordata; class Mammalia; order Rodentia; family Muridae; genus Acomys; species Acomys percivali. The sequence continues at coordinate 89,822,075 of OU015749.1, forward strand.
TGTTGTTTCCTAAGGAGAAAAAGAAAAGATGTGAATCCAGATAGGAAGGGAGGAAGGTGGTGGAGTTGGGGGGGGGGGTTGTGATTAGCCTGTACTGTGTTAAAAAAAAAATGACTCTCAGTAAAGATTATTGGGCATGCAGCAGTACTCAAAGGAGGTCACAGGTAAACATCACTTAGAAGAAAATGCAGCCAGGCGTGGTAGCGCATGCCTTTAATGCCAGCACTTGGGAGGCAGAGGCAAGCAGATCTCCGTGAGTTCAAGGCCAGCCTGGACTACAGAGCGAGTCCCAGGACAGGAAGAAGAAGGAGAAGGAGAAGGAGAAGGAGAAGGAGAAGGAGAAGGAGAAGGAGAAGGAGAAGGAGAAGAAGAAGAAGCAAAGCAAAGGGAGTATTAGTTCTGAGTTTTGGGTCCCAGGTCGTGCTGCCATTACAGATGATGATGGCCAGCCCTGATCAGCTCTCCTGTGATCTCACGCAAACTATTATTAGAGAAAGAGCCTTTTAAGTTTCTTAGAAAAAGTTCTAAGGGCAGATGGCAAATGAAGAAAGGACAAATCAAGAGAATCTTGTGCCAAAGGAAGAGTCTGCAATTTAAACACACCCAGCTCGTTGTAATCATCCCAACAGGAGTGGGGCTTATTCTAAAGCCCTTCCCAAGAGAAGGAAAAGGTGGGTGAAGCCAGGCTTGACAGTTCTGTCAACATGTCAGACTGCCTGCAGGAGAGACTGGACCCAAGACAGCGATGAGTCAGCGACGGGCAGGGCTGAACCTTGACCAGGTCTGTTCACTTGGGCATAGCATGTCTAGCGTCCTCTACTTAAACCTAAGACTCATGTTAGGAATCCAAAGATTCGGGGAGAGGGCACAATGGGTCCCTTTATCTCTTCCTCTCCTCAATGTAGCCACAGTGAGTAAATCTCCTTTCTCTGCTCCTCACCATGATTTGTTTCTTTAATCGGCCTATTGAGAGAACAGGAGGACAAGCCTAGCTTGTTAGCGGCCAGGACCCACGCTCTGACCCTAACAGCCTTGGCAACATGCCCTCTCTCGTCACCCCATACCAACTCCGCTCCAGCCAACACAGCTGAGAGCACAAGACACCCCACCCCCAGCCCCACCCCATCCGCAGGAGGAAGGTTTTCTTCTCTGTAGAATCTGGACAGCTAATGTTTCCCATCCTATCTCCATGACTTCCTGTTAGGTGGGAACGCACTAAAGAAATGGCTCCCTTCGGTGTTTCAGTCCAACCTTGGGCCTGGCATGTGGAAAAGACTGGAGCCCTGTCAATGTCCAGTCATTGGTGGATCTGTGCCAGAAGAGATAAAATGGAAGGCGCCTTGAGAGCTGCCCTTACCCCTCCTTCCACGGAGCACTAGAGGGCAGCGGTGTCCTTTCCAGCAAAGCTCGTTGTAGTCCGTCCTCACCCAGAAGCACCAGACTGCCCTCTCAAATGACTGGCCTAGAGAAAAAAACTGGACTATAAAAAGGCAATTCTTAACTTCCTCCCTAAAAGAAGTCACCCATTTGCAACAAAACTTGGGGAAATAGGTCCTAAAAAGAAGAGCCGGGCGGTGGTAGCGCACGCCTTTAATCCCAGCACTATGGAGACAGAGGCAAGTAGATCTCTATGAGTTCGAGGCCAGCCTGGTCTACAAAGCTAGTCCAGGATAGTCAGGGCTACACAGAGAAACCTTGTCTCAGGAAAAAAAAAAATCTTTGGAAAAACAAATAAGAAGCTGTGGGTGACAGTTGGTGGGAAGGATCAAGATCCAAGCTAACTTACAAATTGGCCGCTGTGTAAGACAGGAGCTCAGGGGACCTCGGCAATGAGGAGCCCTCTTGAGAAATACCAAGTGCTGACCTCAGAAACCATTTCAATAAAGGAGCCATGATTTTACTATACTTGTTGGTAGAGCAATTTATGTACAAGAAAATTCTTGAAAACAGATAAGTAATTACCTGGTATTTGTGGCCAGAAGAAAGGAAGAAAGCCCTGCCGAACAACTGACTTCCCAGAATGACTGTTAGGCAATTAGCTGTGGCTCCCTGAGGAAAAGCATCAGATGCTTACTACTGGTAGGTGGAGGTGGTATTACTGACCCAGAGTGATACCACAAGAAAGCCACTGAGGCAGGGGAGTGGGAGGAGGAGGAGATGAAGAAGAGAAGGCAGAAGTTTTGAGACATTAGGGTTTTTAATATTTATTCTTATTTATTTAATTATGTATATTGAAGTGGTACGTGCTCATAAGTGCAGGTACCCCCTGGAGCTGGAGTTGCAAACCACCTGATGTGGATGCTTAGTATTGAACTTGGGTCCTCAGCAAAAGCAGTGATGCAAAAAAGAAGCACAGGAAGAAAGCCAAAGTAATTCTGCACAATGAACTACATGGTGAGACCTTGTCTCATGATGATGATCATTATGATGATGATGATGATGATGACGATGACGACGACGACGATGACGATGACAGGAAACAAACAGCTATAGTGGTTTGAATCAGAATGCCCCCCAATAGACTCCTGTGCTTGAATGTTTGGCCCATAAGGAGTGGCACTATTAGGAACTGTGGCCCTTGTTGGAAGAAGTGAGGCCTTGTTGGAGGAAGTGTGTTACTGTGTAGACAGGCTTTGAGGTCTCCTATATGCTCAGCTACATCCAGTGTGGCACACAGTCTCCTTCTGCTCCCTGCAGATCAAGACGTAGCACTCTCAGCTCCTTTCCCAGCTCCATGTCTGCCTGCATTCTGCCGTGCTTCTCGCCGTGATGATTGACCCTCTGAAACCGTAAGCCAGCCCCAATTAAATGTTTTCCTTTGTAAGAGTTGCTATGGTCACGGTGTCTCTTCACAACATTAAGACCCTAAGACGACAGCTTAGTGTATCATTTTCTCTTATTTTTAATTGTCTTGTTCCTTAAGTGTCCAAAATCCACTTAGTCACATTGAAGTCGGGCACAGTGGGCCCACACCTGTAATCCCAGCACTAGGGAGGCAGAGATAGGTAGATCGCTGTGAGTTCAAGGCCAGCCTGGTCTACAAAGCTAGTCCAGGACAGCCAAGGCTACACAAAGAAACCTTGTCTCAAAACAACCAATAAATAAATAAATGGTAAGGACTCTGAAAGCAGAATGTCAGTCAGTGATGGTTGTTGCTCGGCAGTCAGGCGTTCCCCCTTTCACCACAGCTCTGATCCTGCAGATCAAGAAGGAAGTCATGGTGGTCATTAAGAGAGCAGCTTTGCTTTTTAATTTTTTGGTTTTCTTGAAACAGAGTTTCTCTCTGGCTGTCCTGGACTTGCTCTATAGACCAGGCTGGCTTTGAATTCACAGAGATCTGCCTGCCTCTTCCTCCCTGGGTGCTGGGATTACAGGTCTGCACTACCACGCCCAGCTGAGATCAGCTTTATTAAAGACAAGATTAACAAAAACTTGAGAATGTCCTGTGACAGAAACAGAGAATCTTAAAATGACAAGTGTAAATTCATGTCAATCATAACCTTAAAAATGAGTAAATTACACAATCCAATGAGGAGACAGAGATTCTAATATTGAACTTCTAATACTATTCAAATTGACCTATAGGTCAGTGTAATTCCCATTTGAGTACCCACTGACCACTCTGTACAAATTTACAAGCTTCTTCTAAAATTCTCTTTGTGAGTTTGAAGCCAGCCTGGTCTACAAAGTGAGTCGAGGACAGCCAAGGCTACACAGAGAAACTCTATCTTAAAAAACAAGAAAGAAAGAAAGAAAGAAAGAAAGAAAGAAAGAAAGAAAGAAAGAAAGAAAGAAAGAAAGAGAAGAAGAATTGTAATATCCTCATATCCTCCAACTTATTTATTTCTGGTTTCTTCTTTTTGTTTCTTTGTTTTGTTTTGTCTTGTTTTGTTTTTCGAGACAGGGTTTCTCTGTGTAGCCTTAGCTGTCCTGAACTTGCTTTGTACACCAGGCTGTCCTCACAGCGATCCTCCTGCCTTCGCCTCCCGAGTGCTGGGAGTAAAGGCCTGCATCACCACACCCTGCTCTATTTCTGGGTTCTTGAGATAGAATCTCATTAGGTTTGCCTAGAGGTTTCTTTATAGCACATCCTGGCCTCAAACTCCTGCTCCTTCTGCCTCAGTCTCTGGGGTGCTGGGACTGTAGGCATGTGTCACTATGCTCAGCTAAAAGGTGTTTGTTTAAGTTTTTCGAGACAGGGTTTCTGTGTGTAGTCCTGGTTGTGCTGGACTCACTTTGTAGACCAGGCTGGCCTCGAACTCACAGAGACTAAGTTTTTTTTATAAGTATTAAAACAGAGTTAAACATTTGCTTATTTTCTTTCACCTAAAATGCGGGGGGGGGGGGGGGCATTACTTTAATATAAGTGAAAGCATTCTGAGAGCCCCTGAGAATATCGTGAGATCCAGGGGCTGGGACAGGCCTTTGGAGTCCAACTTACTAAAACTGGGTGGTCTTGGTGTCTTTGTTTCCCTAGTCCCAAATCTGTTCACAACCTACACTCAAGATACTTATTCTTAAGGAAATTAAAACTCCAGACCCCAATACTCAAAAGGAAAAAAAAAAACTAGTTAAGAATCAAATGAAAGAGGAGATTCAGAAGGAATTTATAAACCGTGAGCTCTAACTTCCTGTAGGGACTGATACAGGGGATCTTTGTGAGTTCAAGGCCAGCCAAGTCCACAGAGAGTTCTAGAAGAGCCAGTGTGGTAGAGAGGCCTTTTCTCAAAACAAAAACAAAACAAAAATACCTGAGAGTCTAGACAAATAAAAGAAACTGGGGCGAGGAAGGAGATGCATCTAGCATTTCTTGCAGAGAAGGAAGGGCACCACAGCTAAGGATAGCATTGATTTGGGAAGCAGAGAAAAATGGCGTCTTCCTCAGGATTTTTACAAAACTCAAGCCTGTGCAGTGCTGGCCCCTTGGATCTGGACAGCTATCAGAGAATCAGCAGGAAAGAGGAATAAACATATGTCAAGACGCAGGCAAAAGCTGATCTGCACCAGCACCACCAGATGGCAGTGTGTCAACGCGAGCCTGACTGAGAGACTCTGCGAGCTCCTGTGCCGGGGCAGAAGCAGAGAAACTGTTCAGATTGCTGGTGACAACGTCTTTTCTCATTATCTAAAGAGGATTTTTTTTTTCCTTAACCACAAAGAATAAAATAGTGAGCCCATTACTATATTCTTTGTCCACAGTAAAAGCTGGGATGGGGAGTTATGACATAAACAAACCTGCAATAGGCGTCGTGTTCCAATTCAATCATCAGCATTGTTATTGTCGATAACAAACAGCACTGAATGGACCTTCCAAATGTTCTGAGTGATGCTGTAAATTGTACAGACAGCCCAGACTAGTAACCATTCCAAGAGTATTCTCTGCGAGGATAAGAGCCTCGCTATGTCAAAGGTCAATACTCACCAGCCAAGTAGTTTCCATCGTTCCCCCAGCAGCCAAGGACTTGCAGAGAACTGCTGCACAGCTCATCATCGTACTTGTCTGTGCAGGCTGCCAAACAGCCACAGGAGCGGGAGCCTGGCTGTTAGGATCCTGGTCTCACTCTGCTGAGGCTGCCATAGCAACCTGCTGCACACTGAGTAGCTTACACAACGCAGACTGATTCCTCACAGCGAGAAGGCTGCAAGTCTAGGCTGGTGGGATTGGCTTCTGAGATCTCTCTTCGGCATATGGAGGCCGCCACGTTTCTCTTGCTTTTCCCACAGAACTCCCTCTGTGCTTATCAGTGGTGACTTCCTCTTCTTGGAAACCCATCGGGCTGGGTTAGAACCTACGCTAATGAGCTCATGCCTCCAAATCTGGTCAGATCCCATGGTGCCAGGGCTTAGGGTTCAGCACATAAACCCTGGAGGGTCTCAGCTAAACCTGTGACAGTAACACTCAGACTCTTATAAAGATGCTCCCACTGACTGAGTGGGCCATGTGCTGCTTGCTGCTAACTAAACAAGGCACTTTCTAGACCTCAGGATGTCTGGCTATAAAACTGAAGTGGCTGCTTACATAATCTCTATGGTTTCTCTCTGTGAATCGCTCCAGTCTGACTTTTGCCAAACAAAGAACAGGGCGATTTCCCAACCAGCCTCAAAGGACAATTGTCTACTTGCATGGAAATCAGTACGTGTCTGCTCACCCATGTCTTCAGGGAGTCACATCTGTAAAAATGCCTTTATTAATTCAGGAAGGCCACGCTCGGAATAAAACATGGTAAGAATGTACATTTCGTAATTTTTCAGTATTTGAAGAAAAATATACTTAAGGACCCCACAAGTAGTCCATCTTCTGGAAGCTTCCCAGTTGCCTCACCTCTTCATTTTCTTAGATTTATTTACTTTATGTGTGTTCTGCCTTCATATATGTATGTCTACTCCGTGTGTGCCTGGTGCCTGAACGGGTCAGAAGAGAGCATTTTATCACCTAGAACTGATATTACAGATGATTGTGAGCCACCACCTAGGTGCTGGGGATTAAACCGGGGTCCTGTGCAAGAGCAAGTAGTGCTCTTAACCACTGCGCGTTCTCTCCAGTCCCCATCCCATCTTCTTCCTTACATCCCTGCCTGTCAGGGCGACATTCTGTGCTCATGCGCTCCCCGTGTCCACCCCTGCTGTAGTTCTTCAGGGCAGTCGGCATCATCAGTGATCAACTCAAAGGTTACCTCCTCCATAAAACCATCTTCACTTCCCCAGAGAAATCTGTCTGCCTTCCATTCTATCCCTAAGACCTGATGATGTACACCGAGGTAACAAACACTGAGTGTGTCCTTTGTCTGAAATGCTTGTGACTAGAATTGTTTTGGAGTTTTTCTGTATTTTAGAAGAGGGACATAGATATAATGAGATATCTCAGGCATGAGACACACGTCTTAACCCAAGCCCATCTCTGCCTCTTTCACACTGTTATGGGTTAAAGAAGGAATGTTTGAAAGAGTCATATACACTGAAGGTTTGCTCTCCAATGCATCCACGTGCAGAGGTGGGGCTTTGGAGAAGTGATGGGTCCTGAGGGTTCTGATGTTTTTTTTTTTAATTGTATTTATTTCTTCATAATTTCATACATATGTATTTTATCATAATTCTCCAATCATTCTCTCATCAATTTTCCCTTCCTCCTCCTAATAACCCCCTTCTGCTTTCATGTCTTTTTGCATATGTATGTAGCCCACTACATTTAATTAAGATTTCCTGCGTCAACATGAGTGAGGAGTTCGCTTACTTGAGCAAGGACAACTTACCAGGGTCTACACCACTGAGGACTATGACCTTCTCTCTTTTAGCAACTGCCTTAGTTACTTTTCCAATTCTGTGAAGAGATACCATCATCAAGGCAACTTATAAAAAAGAGCATTTAATTTGTAGCTCACAGTTCCAGAGGGTTAGTCCATGACCCTCATGGCAGGAAGCTGGCAGCAGGTGTGGCACTGGAGCAGTAACTAAGAGCTTATGTCTGATTCACAAGCAAGGGAAGGAGGTTGTGAAGGATGAAGGGAGGGTGAAGGGAAGAAGAGAAGGAAGGAGGGAGGGAGGGAGAGAGAGACAGAGACAGACAGACAGACAGACAGACAGACAGACAGAGAAAGATAGCATGGGGCTAACTATAAAGGGCATGGGCTTTTGAAACCTCAAAGTCCACTCGCAGTAAGGCACCTCCACCAACAAGGCCACGCCTTCTAATCTCTGCCACACAGTTCCACCAACTGGAGACCAAGCATCCAAACATAATGAGCCTATATGGAGCATTCTCATTCAAACCACCATAGCAACCTTTGTGTGCCTATAGCTTCTCAGCACAGGATGGGACCTATGATCTCCTTTCCCATTCACGATAGAGTGTCAGTGAGGCTAGTCCTATACAGGTAGCCAGTGCGGCTCTGGGTTCATAGGTGCAATAACTATGTCATGTCAAGAAGACATTTCACAGCGCCTCTTCCCAACCTCCAGCTCTTATATTCCTTCCATCCCCGCCTCCCCATTTCCACAACATTTCCTGAGCCTCGAAAGGAGTAATAGAGATGCTCCTGTGTCTCTTAGTTAGAGTTTCTATTGCTAGGATGAAACACCACCAACTTGCAGAAAGCAAGTTGAGGAGGAAAGGGTTTATTTGCCTTACATTTCTGTGTTGTAGTCCACCATTGAAAGAAGCCAGGACAGGAACTCAAACAAGGCAGGAACCTGGAGGCTGAAGTCAATGCAGAGACCATGGACTGCGCTGCTTACTAGCTTGGTCATCATAGTTTGCTCAACCTGCTTTCCTATAGAACCTAGCATATAAAGTGAGAGTTTGGAGACCAGTTGTCCTGGCTTCCTCTTCTCTCTTCTGTCTGTGGGATAAGCTGCTTGGCTCTACCACTTGAGACCTCCATCCGCCATGGTGCTCAGCCTCACCGCGAGCTTGAAAACAAAGCGTACTGAAACTCCTAAAACTATGAGCCAAAATAGACCTTTCCTACTTAAGGTTGTTTCTCTTGAGGGGTTTTTGTTTTGTTTTGTTTTGTTTTTTGTTTTTGTCACAGTCCTAGAAAGCTGGCTAACACTCTTATATGCCTTATCCACACAATTTGAAAGTAATTTTGTGCAATATATTTAGTTCACCTTTATTTTTACTGCAACCTGTCAAATGAGGTTGAATGGAAATTTTCCACTCTTCGTATCAGTGTAATAGTCCAAAACATTCAGGTTTGGACCATTTTTAATTTTTTTTTTTTTTTTTTTGAGATTTCAGACTAAAGTGTTCAACCTTTAGTCCCAGTCAGCGACTTTAACTGCCTTGGCCTATGCAGTTGTTCCTCTGAAATGTCCTGTGTTTGTTCCTTAGCAGGACTCTGATAGCCACTATCCTCAAAGTTGAAGCCAACTCAATGTACCCAATCCAGACCTGGCTTTGATAAGGATAAGCTATCCGTTTTCCTGCAGGACTGAATGCTTCCTTTCTGTTGGAGGGAGTGCTAGCCTGCTGTTATCTTAGAATATTCAAAGAACACCGGTCATAGTGGCACAGACCTTTTTTTTTTTTTTTTTAAGATTTATTTATTATGTATACAGTGCTCTGGCTGCATGTACACCTGTAGGCCAGAAGAAAGCATCAAATCACATTATTGATAGTTGGGAGCCACCATGTGGTTGCTGGAAATTGAACTCAGGACCTCTGGAGGAGCAGTCAGTGTCCCTAACCTCTGAGCCATCTCTCCAGCCTGTAGCACAGGCCTTTAATCCCAGAGGCAGGTGGATCTCTGTGAGCCAGCTTGGTCTACAAAGCAAGTCCAGGACAACCAGAGCTACACAAAAAAAACCCTATCTCAAAACAAAACAAAACAAAACAATTACATTTTCCCCCAATTGCCTGAAAGAAGGCAAATTCACGTTTCATCATCCTACCATCTGACTGGGAAAATGCAGATGTGAAAACATGTTATTTATTTCTATGTCCCCCCCCTTTTTTTTTCTGGAGAGATTTTTTCATCTACCTCAATTAAATAGAGCTTCATAGGCTGCCAGGATAAATTATATAACTGGTAACTATCATTTTTGTTCTACTTTAATCATACTTTTTGTAGAAGAACACGTGTAGAGCATTTTAATGCAAAACTCATAGAATGGAAGCACATTGACATGAAATTTAAATGAAATAATTTTTCTTTGCTAGCTAAACTTAGTAACCCGAGTCTTATGGCTGGGACAGTCACATATGCAAAATAACATTAGTCTTAGACTGGTTTAGACCCTGTCAGATTCCAAAGAACGTTTAACTATTGTGCTTTGGGTTAACTGAGGGAAGGCTATGCACTGGGAAGGTCTTCGGTGTTGTCTGCTTCTAAACGTCACCCGTGCCTTTCTTCACAAGCCCTTCTTCAGTGACCATCTTGATTTTATCCCTTGACTTCCCAAGTTCCCATTTGCTTTCCCCATTTCTCCACCTGTCATAGTTTCCAAATTCATTTCACTTTCCCCAAAACATCTAATTTCCTACCTAACATTTCTCCACGCTGCTTCCATGAAAGCTAGGCTGTCGTGGCCTCCAGTCGTGAAAAACCAGCCTTCTATGATGGCGTCCTCCTCAATCCTCCAAGTGTGGTTTCAGTCCACTCGTTGGAACAGAACTTTGCTTGCAGAAAGGGGCTGTCAGTCCTGGGATGACTGCACTGAAGCTTTTAGGGTAGTCTCCAGGCCCTTAAAAGATGGCTTATGCATTTCTCCTAGCATTGGGCCATTCCGGTTAGTGGCAGCTGCTCCAGTCACGAGGGGCCGGCAGCGGCGAGGTCAGTGGCTAGTGGGGGTGCAGCGCTCGCGGGTGTTCGCAATGAGTTTACCCCTCAATTCCAAGCCTTTTCTCAGTGGGTTGACAGGAAAGCCAGTGATGGTAAAACTTAAGTGGGGAATGGAGTACAAGGGCTACCTGGTCTCTGTGGATGGCTACATGAACATGCAGCTTGCGAATACAGAAGAATACGTAGATGGGGCATTATCTGGACATCTGGGTGAAGTTCTGATAAGGTGTAATAATGTCCTTTATATCAGAAGCATTGAAGAGGAGGAGGAAGATGGAGAAATGAGAGAACAGCATCTTTGGGGGAATTTTATATATATATATATATATTTCTATACAATAAAGATTTTTTTTAACTTGAAAATAAAATAAAATAAAAGATGGCTCATAAATAGGAGTGGCTTTCAGGAAGAACACCCTCATAATTATTAATAAGTATTAAGAAATTTGTTGCTGAATGAAGTGAGGTATGTCTATAGCCCAAAATATTCAAGCCCAGGTCTGGGCAATATGGTGAGATCCAATTTCAAGAATAGTAACAATAATAATACTAAGGAAGAGGAAGAGAAGGAGGAGGAGGAGGAGGAGGAGGAGGAGGAGGAGGAGGAGGAGGAG
>OU015749.1:89832978-89843312 GCA_907169655.1 Acomys percivali
GGAGGAGGAGGAGGAGGAGGAGGAGGAGGAGGAGGAGGAGGAGGAGGTGGAGGAGGAGATGACCAAAGAGAGGTCAGTTGAGTAGTCAGCACTGTGAAGATTTGGGCAGACATTATGGGGTTTAGTTCAGCAATAGATTCAGCAAGATAGCACTGGCCTGGTATGTGTGTGTATGTATGTGTGGTGTGTGTGTGTATATGTATGGTGTATGTATATGTGTACTGTGGTGTGTGTGTGTCTGTGTCTGTGTGTGGTGTGTGTATGTGTGTGGTGTGTGTACATGTTTGGTGTATGTGGTGTATGTGTGTATGTGAATAGTATCTGTATGTCTTGGAGGAGCATGAGTTGTGGGCATGCGTGTGCCACATGTCAGAGGACTTTCAAGAGTGAGTTTTCTCTTTCCAGTGTGGGGATCCAGGGATCAGACTTAGGCAACAAGTGCTTTTTACCAATTGAGCCACTTCACTGGCCCTAAGTTTGCTTTTTTATGTATGAAAAAATTTCAGCAGCAATCTCATCTATCTGTCTAAATTCCAGTGTCTAGGTCTCTGTCTGCTGGGGGAGAGCCTTCTTATCTCACCCAGAGCTGGAGGTTGGTTTTGTTTGTTTTGAGGCATTGTTTTGCAATGTAGTCCAACTAGCTGACCTCAAACTCATGATCCCCTGGCCTCCGTGTTGGGATTAGAGGCATGCACCATCACACCTGTCTTGAAATGAGAGCCTTAAGGAAAGAAAATTATGGCCGCCCCTTAGTAGAGTCAGATTTGGATGGCCTGAGACACTGTACTAAAACCCTTGGTGCTGCTGTGGGAGCCACCTGGGTAGAGAAAGGGACCTAAATGTACTAAGCTAGCATTACACCACATCCAAAACAAGTGGGGTCCCTTTTCTCATTGTGTGACTCCCCAGCTCCTCTCCTTCCGGAATCCCTAGCTGAGCAGATAGGCACTAATGACCTCATTCTGCTAAGGCAGGTTGTTGGAGGACATGAGGTGTACGGGCCATGTTTGAAGGCCCAAGACCGAGGAGGACAGAGCTCTGGTTAGAGCGGGACCGAAGCCAAGCCCTGTCAGGTTGTTGCTGTGTGTTCAGTCACTCAGGGCTCCTCAGTGGCGTGAGGTAAGAGACCTAGAGTTTCAGAGGGGTCTTTAGTCGTTTTGCTTACACAGGAAAGCCCTGACAATACTCAAAGAACTGGGACAGCTTGTGCCGTGTACACTGTGTTCATGTCACTCAATGGTTAATGCTGGCTCATTGCTCTGGGCTCTCTGTGGCTGCTCTCATTGGCATTTGCTCACAGTGACAACTCAAACAGGAGCCTAGAAGGTCAACATCGCTTCTGCTTCCCTTCTCATCCCAGCCCTGTCTCTTGGGGCCAGGAGGCTGATCCAATACAGATGGGATTCCTTTGGCGGAAGTGACCCCCAGGCTCTGTCAGCGTCCTAAGGGGGAAATTTCATTTTGCTGTTTGCAGCACAAACAGGATGCCACATCCTTCAAGCACAACAGAATAATGAACCTCCCGGAAATGCCAAGAAGTCCTTGAGGAGCTGAAACAGCCTTGATTCCAGAGAAAGGGAAAAACTGTAATAATGATACTACCCTAAAGTAACCACTTGGAGGACTCAGTTGTTTTTACTTTTTTTTTTTTTTTTCTAAAGAAGCCCTGAAAGTAAAGCGCTGTGAAAGAGACACAACCCAAAAGGAGATGCCTTGAAAGAGTGCACGTTGCAACATTGTATCCAGATGACTCTTTCTAGCATAGGCTAACCTACTACGGAAGGAAGTGGGTAGGAGGCAGCGTTCACACCAGACAAGCAAAGGGAAATGTGCAGTTAATTTTAAACAGTGCTCTTGGGCTTCCTATTGCTCGAGCCACCAGACTACAGAGGAAAGGAAAATAACAATATTCTTTAGAAATAATATGTACCAGTGCGAGAGAATTCTCTCTGCAGTCATGCAGCCAATTCCCATGTGTTTACCTGAGGGCAGGAGATTGCAAAGGGAGTCCACTGATTCTCCAAGGAGTCATCTGTCTTACGGATATGGGGCAAAGATGTTATTTGATCAAACTATTACAGAGATACCTGGTGTATTAGAAATTTCAATGCTGCTATAGGACAGGGTACCTAGGTGCATTGCAACATTCCAAAAAGGGGGCAGTATGTGGTAGCTCGCGTATTTAGATGAAAAGACATTTTTTTTCATAGACTGCTCCTTGGACAGCATTCTAGCAACGCTGTCTGGGCACTCTCTTTTAGCCCTGTGTCTAATGTATCATTTTCTGGCAATCTCACTTGAATTGATGTTTCCTCTTTAGGTGAAACATCTTACACTAGTCCCAGGGCCAGATACCTCAACCACATTAGTTATACTACTCTGTTATCTTTACCAAGTTTATCTCTTCTGCTGCATCTGAGATACCACAATAGCTAGTCCTGCATACCTCTGCTCTTCCTTGGAATAAAGGCAGGTAGTGCTTGAGTGCCAGCCAAAGGCAGGAACTGTCCTGAGCACTTATTCAGGTGTCCTCAGCATCCATGGAGAATTGGTTCCAGAGCCCTGGGATACCAACATGCCCAGATGTTTGTATTCTGCACTTAAGATGCCTTAGGATTGACACATAACCCACGCATAGCCTCCCGTATAGTTTAGATTCTCTCTAGATTACATACAATGTGGGTGCCATAAAAAGAGTTGTTCTGTGGTATTATTTAGGGAATAACAACAAGGAAAAACATACTCCATACAAATGCAATGTTTTACTTAATTACTTATTTATTCATTTATTTATTTAAGACAAAATTAATCAGCCAGAACAGCCTCGAACTCTCTATGCAGCCAAAGATGGTACTGCACTTCAGATCCCCCTGCCTCTATCCGCTGAGTTTTAAGATTATAGTCATGTTTTACCACAACTGCCTGATGGGAAGCTGGGATTATATTAAGGACCTCATGCGTGTTAGGCAGGCATTCTACCACCTCAGCTACAAACTGAAGGGCCCTAGCATGCCTGGCAAACATGGCGCAGGCAAGCCCTGCTCGTCCCTCTTCCCTTTCCCTTGTAAGCCATAGATTACATCTCTAAAGTGGTTCTGTAGTGAGAATTTTGGAATTTTGGTTTCTTTCTTTTTTTAAATATTTCATTTAAATATTAATTTATGTGCCTTGGTGTAGGGGTGTCAGATCTTGGAGTTACAAACAGTTGTGAGCTGCCATGTGGGTGCTGGGAATTGAACCCGGTTCCTTTGGAAGAGCAGGCAGTGCTCTTAACAACTGAGCCATCTCTCCAGCCTCTGAAACTTTGGTTTCTTTAAAAAAAAAAAAAAAAAAAAAAAAACAGAAATATTATGGGAATATGTTTTCCTTTTAATCCCAGGTGAGGAGATAGAAGGTTGCTTCACAGCAAGTGACTATGGTTTGCCTTGTGCTCTAGCAGGGGCGTGGTTTTGCCATCTGCAAACAGTTTCTGCAAGTGTGTGACCTTTGGAACTCTTGGAACTTTTCAGAGGATATATAAATGCTAGGGCCCTGAGAGGCAGGGTTGCTGTTGTTGGCTGGTTGATGGTTGGAGTCTGTTGGTTGGTTATGGTTTGTCAAGTACTCATGTGCAAAAAAAAAACCAAGAAGAAATTAGGTATCCTGTCTGCAAAGATCAAACTTTCCCCAAGAAACTCAGTGCCCCTAACCAGCAGGAAGTAGTCTAATGATAACATCACCCCCTTTCAATATCCCAGTGTTCCTTGTTCTTACTTCCTTTCTGACTCTTTCCTGGGCGCTCAAGATGTCTAAGCGAGGCCGCGGCGGGTCCTCCGGAGCCAAGTTGCAGATTTCCCTGGGTCTTCCGGTAGGAGCCATGATCAACTGTGCCGACAACACAGGACCCCAACACAGGAGCCAAAAATCTGTATATCATCTCTGTGAAGGGAATCAAAGGACGGCTGAACAGGCTTCCTGCAGCTGGTGTGGGCAATATGGTGATGGCCACAGTTAAGAAGGGCAAACCAGAATTAAGGAAAAAGATCCATCCAGCAGTAGTAATTCGACAACGAAAGTCATATCGAAGAAAAGATAGGGTGTTTCTTTATTTTGAAGATAACGCGGGGGTCATAGTAAACAATAAAGACGAGATGAAAGGTTCTGCTATCACAGGTCCAGTTGCAAAGGAGTGTGCAGACTTGTGGCCCAGGATTGCATCCAATGCAGGCAGCATTGCATGATTCTCTGGTGTAGTTGTAAAATATATTCATTAAAAAGTCTTTGCTCTTAAAAACAAAACAAAACAAAAACATCACCCCCTTTCCTCTCTATCCTTTTTTCTCTCCTATCTAGTGATAGAGGGTTAATAAAGGTGGAAAGGATGGAAGGGAGAAAAAAGGAACCCACAAAGTAGCTAACACTAGTTACACTATTCTTTTGTTGTTGTTCTTTTGACTTTTGGGTTTGTTTGTTTGTTTGTTTTCTAGACAGAGTTTCTCTGTGTAGCCTTGGTTGTCCTGGACTCACTTTGGAGACCAGGCTGGCCTCGAACTCCCAGTGATCCACCTGCCTCTGCCTCCCAAGAGCTGGGATTGAAGGCGTGTGCCACCACGCCTGGCCTACACTATTCTCTTATTTGGACACTTTCTTATGCCAGGCTCATTCCTGAGAATGACTACCAAAGTCCAGCAATCAAAAGCCCCTTCTGTTTCACCTAACTGATATGCCCAATCAAAATACACCATCACATCCTAACCCATTCTAACACAAATCTCCCCTTTTTTCTCTCCTTAAAAATCACACCTGCAAAGCCATTTGCTATTTTCTGCCTGAGTCAGAAAGCAGCTACTTTTAACTTAATAAAGGATCTTTCTGTGAAAGCCTGTGTTTGGGTGTGGTTTGTGCCTAATCCAGGGTCCAGGAGGGAGCCCCCCAATATTCAGATATTCTTCACATATAGCCAGGAGGGCCTCATATTTGTAATATACCCTGAATGGCCTTGGACTCCTGATCCTTCAGCTTCTACTTCCCAAGTTTGGGACAACAGGAATGTGTCACCAGGACTTAAAAATTCAGAAACAAAGAGATGCTGGCAGCTTGAGAACAGCCCAGCAAGAGGACTCCAGAGGCTGGTGTGGAGTGAGACGTGAGAGACAAAGGTGACAGAGGAGCCAAAGTCAACCCTGGGGTTCAGGCTGGAGACTTGGGTCTCTCCCCGCAGCTTCTGTTGCCTTCTCTGACATCTCCCCTGGGCTGCGTGGCGCCCAGTTCTTCAGCTTAATTTCTATTCTTTCATTGTATTCTGCTTTGTCTTTCCAATGAGCCAAAAACTGGAAGGGAAACAAGTTAAGGAGATATGACTGGCATAAAATAATCAAAAACTCAAGAACTCAGCCAGAAATAGAAACAGAAACCTTAAATTACCGACAGATATCTGTTATATGCCAGGCACACAGCTAAGCAGTGGACACATAAATGGAGGCAAGCTCTCTACAATGAACACTATGCCCAGCACTGGAAGAAGAAGAAGAAGAAGAAGAAGAAGAAGAAGAAGAAGAAGAAGAAGAAGAAGAAGAAGAAGAAGAAGAAGAAGAAAGATAGATTTTATGTTTAATAATTAAGGCAGAAAGATAAGGTAATAAAATAATAAGGTAACAGATGCCAGATATTATGTTGTAGAGGAGTTTATTAAGTGAGCATTGGGAGAGAAGGAAAGGGAGAGGGGTACCCTAGAGAGACAGAGACAGAGAGATAGAGACAGGAAGAGGAAGAAGAAGAAGAAGAAGAGAGAGAGAGAGAGAGACCACATGGAGGGTCGGTTCTTTAATATGGCCCTGAGCAGGGCCACGCCCCCATGCAGGTAAGCAATGACATCACAGGTAGGTGGACTGAAGCAGAGCCCTAACAATAGGAGCCAGGCATGGTGGCACAGGCCTTTAATCCCAGAACTCAGGGAGACAGAGGCAGGCAGCTAGATGTGAGTTCGAGGCCAGCCTGGACAGCCAAGGCTACAGAGAAACCCTGTCTCGAAAAACCAAAGGGGGGAAAATGGGTTTCATATACACACTCAGGGGTCTGCACTGCCTTTGCCAGAACAGATGGTTTCCAAGTCACTGAATCAAACATCTTTAGCCAAAGGGCTGTCTATCTAGTCCAATGTATATTATCCCTAACTTCACAGATAAGGGCCTTAAATCTCTGACTGAATGACCATCCTGGCCAAAGTCACCCAGGGAATAATTAGAACAGTCACTCAAGGTTATTACTTACTAGACTCCTGGTGGCTCTGAGTGTCAGTGTGGAAAAAGAATCCTAAATACAGTGACATTTTCAGAATCCAAAACTAGGACATTTAGCCTGACAACCCCTAGTGCATTCCCAGAGACAGGGAAATGGTGATGTGAATTGGCACTGCCTCAGAAAAAAAAGGATCTGTGGTCCTGACTGTCAGAAATCCCCCAGTCTGATCTACTCACTCATAGTTGAGGCCCCTGACGCTGGGAGAGGCTCAGTGACTTAGCAGAGGAGGAGGAGGTGGGCAGAAATGTTTTCTGTTTTCTCAAGTCTCAAGGTTGAGTCAACAGGCGTAGGTGGGCAGAGGACATAAAGGGGCCATTGTTCCAGGCACACTCCCTCAGATGGACTGGACTGACCCACAGTGCCTGCTGTAATCCAGAAAGGGTGTGGCTATCCCCTATGTACGAGAGACCACATCGGAAGCCAGATGAAAGTGAGGGGCTTACGGTCTTGCAGACCCAGGCAGTTAGGCAAAAATGCCTTTGGACAACTACACAGAATTTTTCCTCAGAGGGTATCATCCCATGCAAAGTACCTGATATTTCCTAAGGTTTTCTCTTTTCCTCCAGAAACAGGATATTAAACTGACAAGACACACGGCTAATAACCTCCCTGGCACACTAAATTCCAGTGTAAGTCAAGGCAAGAAGTAAAAATGACAGGAATTTAACAAAATCTACATAAGCCCTGCAATGAGCTAGGGAGCATAAATATTTATCAGTGGCTCCTCAATTTGCCCCTAACCCCGACTGCATGGAGCGTTTGACCTCAGTTTATTTTTAGTAAGAGAGGACACTAGGAAGAGTCAGCTCAAGGGCTCCTGGTGGGTCCAATTTCAGCTCGCTGCCTTGGCCGGGAGACTATTAATCTCTAAATCAACACTCATCCGTATTAAAATGTGCACCTCACGGCATCCCTTGAACAGGGTTGCTCTCTAAATTGGGAGCTGGGGCAACAGATGGAAACCCTCCCATGGGCAGCCCAACCTCTCCTCTATGCAAATGCACAATCTCCCTTGCTGATAAAGAAGTTGCTTCCTAGGAAACCAGTTTCCTCCCTATTGTCCTATGGGCTGCTAGGAGACACCCTGTTGTGTGGGGTGGGCTCCTGGCCTATGTACTCCACTAAGGGACCCAGTGTTGCTGAGCCTGAGGTTTGGAAGATATGTGTTAATGGGAGTTGTGTTCCACTTTCCCGGTTTAGACATTTCTTTCCCCCCTGCTGCTTATTTTCCGTTTGTGGAGCTGCTTTGCAGCCTGCAAGGGCCTGGAGCTAGTGTTCCCAAAGCCTTGTGCTGCCCACGCTACACCCACTATTAGCAGGACTCAACAATTATTTCATTCATTACTTCGTTCATTCATTGCCTTTAAGTTTGTTTCCAAAGCAGTGTAACCCGCCAGCTGAGCTCATTCTCTATCCTGCTGGCAAAGAGTCTGGCTAGGAGGTGAATGGCCCGGCCTGCAATGTGCTCCCACATGGGAGCGCTTTCCTCTTCACTGTCTGCCTCAACCGTCAATCCAGCCCTGAATGAGAGCAAGCGGCAGCGAACTTGAGATGAGCTAATAAAAACCTGATCTGCCTGATAGCATCTTCTTTAATTATTTAGAGGAAGGGACAGGCTGTTTAAAAACACTTCCTGTTCTAGTTCTTGGGCTGAAACTCTGAGAGTTGGTGACAGGTCGTAGAGCAGGGAGTAGCAAGGGGTTGGCACTGTGTAGAGGCTGCGACCAGGAAAGATGCTACGGACCTTCCTAGTGCTGCGACCCTTTCCTACAGTTCTTCAGGGCATGGTGACTCCCAGCTATCACATTGCTTTCGCTGCTACTTTGTAGTTTTGCTACTGTTGTGAATCATAATGTAGACATCTGCATTTTCCGTGCTTTCCCATGATCTTAGGCGACCTGTATGGAGCCTGTGAATACAGAGTAAGCTTAAGAGTTGGAGTCAGGTCCAAGGACTGTCACTAGTTGTGTGACCTAGGACAAGTCCTGAACTTCATCCTCACCTACAAAATGTACTGTCAACTAGCTGATAGAGTCATATGAAGACGAAATGGGACCTAATACATGGTAAAATGTATTTCTGATAAATGTGTGTGAGCACACACACATACACAAACAGTCTTACAGATGAATAGGACACTCAATTAATAGAAGAAATGAAGCCAACAAAGTGACTACCCGAGCACCTGAACCATTCTCACATTGTTTCTGGTAGATTTCTATCTTTTTAAAGCTTTATAGCCAGGATATGCACTTGAATCCCTCATACAAATTTAATGACCATGTACTTAATTAGGATTAGACACAATGTTCAAGGAGATTCTGGGCACCTCAATGGAAATTCACAAAAGGAAACCCTGGAAACAGGGCAGTAGGAGGGAGACATGAAGATGCAGGCTGCACAATGGCTTACCTGGTAAATGTGGGGTTTAACCATCAGCTCCTTTCCTGGAAGAGAAAACACTGATCAGAGAGAAAAAAGAAAACAGAAAGGGTTGATGGAGCTGGACTTGCCTTGGTTTGTTATGAAGCTAACAAAATATTAACATCTGGCTAAGTTTATAAACAGTAGAAATACATTCTCACATGTGGGGGCTGGGAACTTTTAAGGCCAAAGAGCAAGCAGTACCAGATGTCTGCTTTTAAGATGGAGCCTTGTTGCTCCACCCTCAAGAGAGGACACAAACCATCTCCATATGACGAGAGGGATGGAAGGATACAGGAGCTTAAGCTAGTCCCCTCTAGCCTTTTCATTAAGTTTGAGTCCGGTCTAGAAGGTCATGGCACTTAGGGTCTAACCTCTTACTACTGTAGAACTGGGGATGGAGTGTCAACATGACGTTGGAAGGGATGCAGGCATTGAAGCAGGGTACAACCTGAGAAATTAACAGGAGAGGAAAACAATAGAAACAATGGTCATCCCGGGAGAAGCCACTCCTAAGTCTTTCATAGTTCTGGTGAATGCGTGAAACTAATTTCAACAATATTTCTGAGGAATCTACCAGCGCAAAGCACTGGAAATTAGTGGAATGAATAATTTCATTTAATGATATTCATGCAGAGCTTACTGTGGCCTAGGCACCTTCCTAAGGCCCTTATAAAGATTAACTTGGTTAGACTTCAAAACAACTCAAGGACGTGAATAGTTTATTATCCCCACTTTTTTTTTTAACCATGAGGAAACTGAGGCATGATGGCAAGAACTATACTTTGCAAAGCATCTGTGGGCAGAGTTTTGATAGGTCTTAAATGTGTAAGTGTCCAAAAATCGCTGAAGGAAGCACCCAGACTCAAATAGCATGGAAAAACAAAGAGTGTTTATTCTGCAAAAACAGCCTGCATGCAGGGGTCAACCATCCATACAAAATGGTGGCGACCCTGATGGGGAGCTCACAGGGTCTATCTGTGGCTATGTGACTTTAACCAGATTTCACTGGTGCTCATGGAGGCTATATGACTCTAGCCATGTCCTTTTAGCAGTGTCCGGTCCTCACATTCCCCTCTTGAGCATGGTTCCACCTCAAATCTTTGAGTGGGGTTTAAGGGCTGATATTGGGATTTAAACACCATGAGTTGAACAGTAGAGCTCCAATCAGGCTCACTCTGCCCCTTCAAATGTAGTCCTTAGGTCCTTGTTAAATGGGATTCTTGTGAGTATTATTTGTACTTTATAGAGGAAGAAGCTGAGTCCAGAGAACTTGAGTGGTCTGCTTACAGTTACAGGTACACTGTGTGGTTGAATTCCGCTATACCAAGCCATCTCCAGGGTTTGCGAGGTACTCTGCCTTCAGGGAGTTTTGATGACACACATGATAGTGTAAATGGTCCATCAAGAACAGATACATTCTAAAGAGACACTCAGTGTACTCCTCTTTAGCCATCAGACTGTTGAATTATAATTTCCTCAGAAATCTGCCCTGTGGGCATCCAGACTCAGAACTTATCTCAGGGAAAAAGGTTTACAGTTTGCTAGACAACCATGCAAGACAGACCTGTACCAGAGACAGTGGTGGGCAAGGACCACACCTTGTCCCACTGTTCCCTTATGCCCATCTT
>OU015749.1:89843322-89883566 GCA_907169655.1 Acomys percivali
TATAAAAATCAGTAGGGATTGCACCACCGCCATGCAGTGCTAGGCTTGGGCCTCCTGGGTCTTTGAAGTCACCCTGCTCTTTGTCCTCTACTTCTTTAATGGATCAGCCTTCCTAGGGCAGGACCAGCATTCCACACACCACCCTTTCAAAAGGGACCTGGGAAACCTGGTCTAGCCGGTTGGTGCTGGGGAGGAACCCAGTTAGCCTTACCAGTGTCTTAGTAAACTGGAAAAGCCAGGACCAATGGGAGAAAGCCTACAGATCATGTGAGACCTCCTGTTTGTTTTCCCCACCCCAGGGGCAGAGTTAACTCACACCCTTGGGTTGTTCTGGACACAGAGAGCATCAGCCTGGAAGCTCCAGCCTCTCTGCCATGTTTGGTAAGGATGAACTGGGATCCTGGGAGAATGGACAGTATGGAGAGGCAGGTGCAGAGGAAGCAGGGAGTAACAAGTCTGGGACAATTGCCTGGAATAAATACAATTGTCTGTCACAGGCTTTTTTTTTGTGCCAGTCCGAGCCTGCCGAGCCAAGCGTGTTTAAAGGGCCAATTGTGGACTTAGAGGCAAGCTGGTATCAGTAGCTGATCGCAGCAAGGAACCTGAGGTTCATTATGAGATATAAAGACAGAAAGCAGAGGCAGGTGGGACAAGAAAGACCCAGGCTAAACACAGGGCCAACGCTAGGTGACGGTTGTTACTACCATTGGCTAACAGCCTAGCTACCAGCATCATCTCCAGGAGTTCTAAAAAAAAAAAAAAGAAGCAGACCTGACCAGAGACATTAGGCCATCCTTGCAGATATCTGAGGCCAACTGTGACATGTACCTGTTGCCTTCCCCACTCACACTTGTGACCTGGAGGGAGCAGACAGACACCACTGCCTAGCTTGTCCCTCTGATCCCACCAATGTTTATCATCTCTCAAATGCTGGCCTTCTGTATCATAGGAGATGCGGATCCAGCTGCTATTATCTCCACCGCTCAGAAGTCCAAGCCGTGAAGACAGATGTAGCTGTATTAGCTGCCGTGATGCCCTCATTTCATCCAGTGACGTCATCTACCTCCTGCTCCCTGGGGGAAGATTTAGAATCTCTTTGTCTCCTGAAAGGCCCATGGAAGAAGGACTAGTATGATGCCTTAGAGAGATCCCACCCAGAGCAGAACAGGGCAAACATATCAGTCTCCTGGAAACCGCCTCTACCTGACTCCTGCCTCTGGACTTCTGTGAGACGTTCGTTTGTTTGTCTGAGACGTCTTAGAAATAGCAGGCAGCCTCGAACTCTCTATATAGCCAAGGGTGACTTCAAACCTTCGATGGCCCCAGCCTCTGCTCCACAGTGCAGTTATTGCAAAAGTATGCGCATAATTATAGCTGTGATGGGGGCTGGACCCATGGTTCCTGCATATTCAGTAAATGCTCTACCAATGGTGCTACCAAAGCTCCACTCTAACAATTTCTCAGGGCCAACCAAGGCCATACCTCCCCCATACCTCGGAGCTGGGGCTCAAACCCAGGAAACTTGGTAGGCAAGAGTTCTACCATGTGACCTATGCCCCAGTGTAAGGATCTATTTTTATTTCTTATCAAAAAGGAGGGAGGTGTTAGATCGGAAGGGATAGAGGCCACTTGGAAATAAGCGAAAGCAGACAGCATCTCCAGAAGCAGGAAGGCTGCATTATCTCTGAGGAAGTGAGCCTGTGTGCATATGGTATGCAGGTCTTGGGGTCTTGTAGGAGGGAAAAGGGGACACTCTGTCCAGAGAAGATTCTGTCTGCAGCCTCCAAGTGGTGGATGCCAGCTGATTCGGTGTGTGGATCTGCCGACCTGAACCCTCCACAGGTGTCATCAGTCAAGGCGACTTCCCGGTCTGGAGCTTCTCTGTCTGCCTGGGGCTTTTGGGTCATTACCACTCAGAAGGGGAGGAAGGACAGAAAAGGAAATGGTAGAAGGAAGAAGAAGGGGAAATAAAGAGGACTGACAAGTCACTGACAGTGCCTCCTCACTACCCTGCTTACGTTAGCCTTTCTGCCCTTTGTTTTTCTCTTTCTTTCGGTGCATCACCAATCCTAGGTTGACCTTGAACTCACTGTTACCTAATCCTGCTCTTCCTGCCTCCACCTGTGACACCTTGCCTCACAAATAGAACTGATTTTTTTCTTTCCAATTCTGATTTTCCTTTCCTAAAAAACGTGTCTGTGCGTGTGGTGCCCATGGAGGTCAGAGGAGGGCATCAGATGCCCTGGAGCTGGAGTTCCTGGCTGTTGTGAGCTCCCCAGCATGGCTGCAGGAACCGAAACCATGGAAGAGCAGCAATCCCTCTTAGCTGCAGAACTATCTCCCCTGGCCCCAATTATTTTTTTCTTTTTCTTTTTCTTTTTCTTTCTTTTCTTTTTTTTTTTTTTAGTTTTTCGAGACAGAGTTTCTCTGTGTAGCCTTGGCTGTCCTGGACTCCCTTTGTAGACCAGGCTGGCCTCGAACTTGTAACAATCTGCCTGCCTCTGTCTCCCAAATGCTGGGATTAAAGGCATGCGCCAGTGCTCCACCACACCTGGCTCAATTTTTCTTTTTTAAACTGAGGATTAACCTAGGCCCTGGGGATGGCAGGTAAGTGCCACATCCCTGCCTCTTCTTGCTGCAGCTCTCATCTAAGTCTAGTTACATATTAGTCGGACACTGGAATTAAGAAAGCCAAAGAAAGAGAGGCGGAATCCTGCCTGCCACCTCATTAGATTCCATGGCCTTGTCCTGACTTCCCAGTGAAAACAGACTTCTTTGTGCTTGTGTGCGTATTGAGATGTGTATAGAACTGGCTATGTTCTCTGTACACAGTATCCACAGCACCCAGTCAAGACAGCCTGACGTGTTTGAGATTTCCTTGTGCGCAGGGTCCACCTGCCCAGCTTAACACATTGCACACGAGAAATTAATAAACATTTCAAAACTTGAAGACTTCCCACAGCTCCCTGGGCTCCTTTAATTTGAATTTAGCATCCTCTGTTATGACATTTCTTGGCTGTGCTTCAAAATCACCATCTCTCTGCGTAACCTGAAAGCCAGCAGCAGAAGGCGAACACGGCTTCGTTTTCTTGTTCCCTCACTTACCAAATCAGGGTCTGCCAGACCAAGAGGGTATCCACAGAGTTGCTCCAGGACTCTGAGCTTTCCTGAAAGAAACAGTCTCTGGGAGAAGATCCATGCTCATTATTATTATGGTGAAAGTATTGGAAGAAAAGCCAAACCCCAATACAATGTCTGATACCCAAAAATGTTCTTGGAAAAATTTAGACTGCCAGCAAAACACTCAGACAACCAGAGTTTTCCTGATGACATCATACTCCACAAACTAGTTTTATTGGCAGGAAAGCCCTTAGGTGCTGTGAGAGTGTGGAGTTTCCACTAAAGCACAAGGAAAATTGTCTGTGGCTTCCTTTAAAGGTCTACTGAATTCCACTGTGCCAGTGTTTCCAACCAAGCTGGGCCTGTTTGGGGCATCGGTTAAACAGTGAAGAATTAAGAAACTTTCTTTTCTTTGGTTCTCCGA
The DNA here is from genome assembly GCA_907169655.1 of Acomys percivali. Classification (NCBI taxonomy): domain Eukaryota; kingdom Metazoa; phylum Chordata; class Mammalia; order Rodentia; family Muridae; genus Acomys; species Acomys percivali. The sequence goes on from OU015749.1 coordinate 89,846,867, forward strand.
GGAGGCTGATTCCAAGTCTACAGTTTTATTGTCTGAGCGTTTCTCTCACGGAAACATTAGGATGCCACTTGCATCAGTTCCCCAACAGAGATAGGAAGCCAGGCAACTTCTTCTGGTCAAGCTGTAGAAAGGGATCTTTGGGGTGGGGTGGGGGTAGTTGAGTGAAGCAGGCTGCACTCCTGCGTTTCCATCCAATGAATACAGTTTGCAGGCAAGTTCTAAGTCCGCTATGTACTGCGATGCTGCACTAAAAATAGCCCCAAGCTTACTTCCCTCCTTTCCAGCCTGTAGTCCCCCAGACAGAGGGAGGCCCTGCCGTCTGCCAGTCTACGCTGGAATTAGCACACAGTGTCAGCACTGCGCAGCATCCCTGATGCTAGAGGCTGTGGCCTCTGCCAATCGGCTGCCTCCACTCCTGTGTCCTTTGGTTACCTGTGTCCAGGAGGTCGGCCACACCCGTCATTAACCACTGATGCAAAGGGTGTCACGGGCTGACTCACTCTCCCTGTGTTATTTCAGACAGCAGGCTGTTCCTGCCCCCACCACCTCTCTGCACTGCAGCCTTCCCTGCTCTGTAATCCGCCCCACCCTCCCGTGCATCCAGGAAACCTCAGCTTCAAAACTCTTCCTCCCTGAAGCCCATTCCTTTCTCTCAGCGGCTGTCTTTGCCACTGTCTCCCCAACTATGGACTCTCAAGCTGTATGTGGATAGGTTTGTGCATTTTTGAGTTTTTAGGGACCAGGTGTATGTGGTCCCCTCACCCTCATGGGTCATACTAGAAACATCACAAAGCCTGAAGTCAACCACCCTGGGAATCAACGTTGCTTAATATATTTATAGTGTAGCGATCTTGTAGGGTTAATGATACAAAAGAGTTTGGTAAAGATTGATTAAACCTAAATTCTAGACTGTAAACATTTAATCAGTGTGTGTGTGTGTGTGTGTGTGTGTGTGTGTGTGTAATCCTCTCTCCAATTTTCTCACACCAAGTTCCTAGGAAGATGGGAACATACACCTTTTCATGATCAGGAAGTCTTAGTGAATAGGTGAGGTCGGTGTGTTTGATTCATTCAGATAAGCTCTCACAGCGTTGCCCAGGTTGGCCCTAAATCCCAGGCTCAAGTGATATTCTAGTTTAGTCTCCAGAGTAACTGAGGCTACAGTCACTCACTATCATACCTGGCTCCAAATAGGCAATTGGGGCATAAATTACAGCATGTCCTAGTTAGGGTTCCTGTTGTGATGAAATACTGTGACCAAAGCAACTTGGAGAAGGAAAGCGTTTATTTGGCTTATACTTCCATATCACTCTTCATCATCGAAGGACAGGAGCTAAACAGGGCAAGATCCTGGAGGCAGGAATGGATGCAGAGGCCTTGGAGGGGTGCTGCTTACTGCCTTGCTCCCCATGGCTTGCTCAGCCTGCTCTCTTTCTTTCTTTTCTTTTCTTTTTTTGATTTTTCAAGACAGGGTTTCTCTGTGTAGCCTTGGCTGTCCTGAACTCGCTTTTGTAGCCCAGGCTGGCCTTGAATTCCCAGAGATCCACTTGCCTCTGCCTCACTGAATGCTGGGATTACAGGCATGGCTTCCCTTGCTTTCTTATAGCACCTAGGATCACCAGCCAAGGGATAGCCCAACCTCCAATGGGCTGGGCCCTCCTCCATCAATCACTAATTAAGAAAGTGCCCTCCAGGCTTGCCTACAGTGGGATCTTATGGAGGCATTTCTCAATTCCCTCCTTTCACATGACTCAAGCTTGTGTTAAGTTGACATAAAACTAGCCAAGACTTCGTGCAATAAAACCATCTAACAATCCAGCGCTGCCATTCTAAGGGCCTCGGAGTAGGAAAGGAATTGAAAGCTGGAGTGTGAACTATGGCACATTCAGGTTTAAGACACAAAAACTTTCAAGGGACACGTTGAGGTTCTCTCACTTGCATAACAAAGGACCTTTCTTCACTTACTTCAGGGCATGTTCCTAATTTCAGGTGAAATTCCACCACTTAGTTCTTACAGAACTGCTAACAATTAAGGAACGTCATAAGGCATGAACTGATGATAACACAAGGCTTGGCCTGACTTGTTTTACTGCAGAACAGCCTCCCAAAACTGGAAAAGTCTCAGCAGGCCCCGAGACGCTTTTAGAGGAATAGAAAGGACTGGGGGAGCTATGGTGTAAATTCACTGGTAAAGCATGTGCTTTGCCTGCATAACACACAACACTAAAAATTAGTGAAAGGAAAAAAAAAAAGGCAAAGAGAGGAGAGAGAGGGAGGGAAGGAGAGAGAGAGAGAGGGAGAGAGAGAGAGAGAGAGAGAGAGAGAGAGAGAGAGAGAGAGAGAGAGAGAGAGAGAGAGAGAGAAAGAGAGATCAAACTGTTTGCCTTAGGGCTCATACACAGTGAGATTTATATTCAGCAGAAGTGGTAGGCAAGACCTGCCTCTTAGCCCTGCCCCCTTTGGGTTTTTGCTAGTGGCAGCATCTCTTTTATTTTTCTTTGTTTTGTTTTGTTTGTTTGGTTTTGGTTTTGGTTTTTGTCTTGAGACAGGGTTTCTCTGTGTAGCCTTGGCTGTCCTGGACCCCCTTCGTAGACCAGGCTGGCCTCGAACTCACAGATATCCAACTGATTTTGCCTCCCTTGTGCTGGGATTAAAGGCTCTTTTCTTAAAAAAAAATTTTTTTTTTAATTTATTATGTACAGAGTGTTCTGCTTCCATGTATGGCTGTACACCAGAGGACACCAGATCTCATTATAGATGGTTGTGAACCACCATGAGGGTGCTGGGAATTGAATTCAAGATTTTATGTTTAATAATAAGAAATATGAGAATAAGAGATAAGAAGATTCCAGGCAGCAGATATAAGAATATGAAGTTTATTAAATGAGCATGTGGGAGAAGGAAAGGGGGAGGGGTGCCCTACAGAGAGAGAGGGACAGAGACAGAGGAAGAGAGAGGAGGCTAAGAGGGTAAGAGAGAGGAGGGGGAGAGACAGACAGGAAGGGAGTAGAGAGGGAGGGGTGAGGTAGGTCTACCCTTTTATATACTGGGCAGGGCCACACCCCCATGACAGGTAGGCAATGACATCACAGGTAGGCAGACTGAAGCAGAATTCTAACACAAGATCTTTGGAAGAACAACTAGTGTTCTTAACCTCTGAGCCATCTCTCTAGCCCTGCAACAGCGTCTCTTGACCCACTGCCTGGATTAAACACTGAAGGGCTCAGCTTTTTAAAGTATGTGTTGTATCCCCCACAGAAAACCATGCAAACAAATATGGGGGTTGTGAAATAACTGCTAATAGAAAAGGGTTTCTGAGCATTCAATAATAAAGATTTATTTAAAATTGAGCATGTTACGAATCTGAGTTGTTTCTGGCAGTGTTTGTCCACGTGACATAGAGCAACCTCACTGAAGTCTTGGTTATATACACACTATACTTCTGTACTGTGTAAACCGTCACACTCCTGGCCAACATTTCAGCCTTTTAGGCCCCTGTCAATGTCCTACTGTCATCAGGAAGTAGTTTAGACAGTTACTTCGCCCCTTATCCATTTGCAAAAGGCTGAAATGGTGTGCTCCAGACTGGGGACAAACAACTCCAGGTTCTCCCAGCACTCCTCGGTCCCCATCTGCTGCAGGACATGGCTGACATAGCCTGCCCCCTACCCTAAACTTTCAGAGCAGAACTTTTCTTTCCCCTTCAGTATATAATTTGGACATTTTGTTGCTATTGCTTTTTTCTCTCTTTTTTCTCCCTTACCTACATATATATACTTTAACTTCCCTTATATAAAAACAATCCACTGTTCCTCATTTTTTATTTATTTTTATTATTTTATTTTTTACATATACACTTATATTATTACACATATATACAATAGATTACCTATAGAAAGAAGAATCATGGCACAATTGAGAATTATATAAATGTTACATTCTTAGTGTTTTAGCTATTTGTATTTGACAGCCTTGAAGAAGACATCTTTCCTATCTTGGTTCGTCTAAATTTCTGAATGTAAATCAATCTCCATCACATATTGTCATTATCAACTTAAAACACCTATCTAGACCTAAAAACATCTTAACCCCTAAACAACTAAACTTCATTGTAAAACTAAGTTACCTGGTCTTCAACTCCATCAGAAACTTGAGAAGGAATAAACTTGATTACCTGAGTATGCCGGGAGTGCAGGTTAGTAGCTTTCCGAATGAAAAGATGACAGAGGCAGTTTTCTACCTGACTAGTCACCCAAAACTCTCTAAACATTGGAGCATCTTCAGCCTATTGGCCCAATAAGTCTGACAGACTATTTGTGAGGCAGAAACTACTGAGGACTTGCTTACCCTGCCTTGGCAGAGTTTGGCCATCGACTCTGCCTGCATCCAAGCTTGCCCTTCTTCCAAAATGACTATAGCTTGTGTCATGTTATTATAATTGTAGCCAGCACACTATTTTTCTCTGGGGTGTTATGACTTGTTATAACTGCATAATTTGACATTACTTCTAGGCAATACCACATAGAAACATCAATCGAAGCATCCATGAAATTAGCAATGTATGATATTTTGGGGTGAGAAAGGAAGGGGAAAAGTTTATGCAATGTATTCACTGTTATAATTATTATTGTCATTGTTACCCTTACTTGGTGCTACAATTTAGTTTTTATTCTCAGGGCTGTGGACCCCGTGGTAGGAATAAGATGAGACGGCAGAATCGAGAGAAGAAGGAAGCTATTCTGGTGAGGACAGGTGTGCTGCCAAGAAACAAAGCAACAACAAGCGCAAATGAACAATGTTTTTTTGCTTCATTTTTGAGATAGGGTTTCTCTGTGTGGCCTTGACTGTCTAGAACTCGCTTTGTAGACCAGCTTGGCCTTAAACTCACAGTGATCTGCCTGCCTCTGCCTCCCAAAGTTCTGGGATTAAAGGCGTGCGCCAACCACACACCACCTGGCAAACAATGTTTTTTAAGTAAGATAGAAATGTATTGTATTTTCACATAAAAGTCTGATGTAGGCGCCTCTGGTACCCATGACATTATAGTTTGAATCTAAAATGTCCCCTGCTGTCCTGGATTTTGAATGCTTGCTGTCTACCTGGTGGAAGTAGGTCTCTAGGGGTGGGCCTCTGAAAGATAGAACCTGACCCCTGCTCTAGCCTTGTCTCTTCCTCTTGGCCTGCCATGGTGTAAGGTACTGCCATGAGCCCCACCAACCCTTCCCCACAGTAATGGTCTGAATCATCTGGCCCTCTGGGTCTTTAAGTTGGTTCTCATAGCAGCAGAAACACAAGAGTAACTAAGACCCACTTTTCTTCTCCATCACTCCCTGAGAAATTTTCCATTTGGGGGTTAACCTACAAGATTTAAAATGTTACCTCAATTTTGGTCACTATAACCATATCCCACCAAGAGGCGAGGCTGTGAATTTCTTTAAAAACTCACCCCTTTTCAACTCAGTTTTGGGATGAGTTGAACATCCCGTATCTACTTGTCACCTGGCCTTGTATTGATGTAAGGGAGAAAACATCTTCCAAGTGTCCCTGCACCCAGATAAAAAAGCCTGGGATGCAACTGCCATGGAAGAAAGCAAGAATGGATATTGATGGACAACTAGGTATCTGCCCTAAGAACCACCAGGGATTTTCAATTTTTAAAAATTGTTCTACCATTTTCAGAAATGAATACAGCAATCCTGCTCCTGGTGGAAGAGATTAAGCAGAAGACACACCAGCAGTGAAGCCTAATCAAACTCTGGCGATGAGTAGACAATCTAAGTAAAAACACGTTCGGTGTCTTAATCCCTGTTGGGTTTCTGAAGCCAGCCAAGTCCTATGGAACGGACATGTGTTAAAAGAAAGAAAAACTAGTAACTCCCGAAGTATCTTACTGAGCACCTGGCTTCATCAGAAGGCTGCTACCTGATCTGTGGGAAGCTGAGCTTGGCAGAGTCCCAGTGTATCTAGGTACAATCCCTAAGTGAGAAGAGTGGATGAACGTATAGGCGAAGCCTGTCTCCTTCCAGTGCCTAAGACTTTGCTCCGGTTGCTTCACCCGCCTAGAATCCATGGTCCCTACTCTTTTGTGAGCAAATGCTGCTTCTCTCTCATCCCTTTAGGTGCTGGTTACATCTTTGCTCCTCAGGATAGCCGTTTCTGTTCCTTTAGCTGTTCCGTGATCCATTTGTTCACTCATCAAATATTGGTAGAGTCTATCATGTACCAGACACCATAGTGGGCACTGAAGAGGAAGAAATGGGGTAGATGTGGGTAAACTAGACCTGACTGTGCACTCAGACAGAACTGGTTAGATTGGCTGGTGGAACATTCTTCCGGTATGATGGGCTGTCTGACTAAACAAAGGACAGAGATCATCCAGAGGGCACATGGCTGATGTTACAATTAACAAATGTGTATAGAGTTCCTGCTGTGTACCAGGAACTGTTTTGTTCTGTATACATTGAGTCTATTGACTCTTCTAAGTTTTATTACAACCCTCTAAATGCATACTTACCATCACCCTATGTCATAGAGGATGAAACTGGAAAAGTAAGGAGTCACTTGACCAAAGTCGCACAGCTGGTAAGTACTGACAACAAAGAGGAATCCAGGAAAACTGGCTCTAACTAGTGTGCACATTATAGAACTATCTTTGCCACTCTGTGCTCCCAGTATTTAATAGGATTCCTGGAATGCAGTTGGTATTCTACAGATGTATGTGTAGAGGCAGTGACCTAGCTACTAGGCAGGGTCAGTTGAGCTAGCTCCTATACAGGGTCACACTCTACAAGGACAAAAAAGAGGTTGGCCTGACAGATTTCTAAAAGCCTTTAAAACTCTGAACCACAGAATCCAAACTATCCCTCTGTTCAACAGTAACCTTCTAGCTGGGGTCTGGAGAAGATCTTGAGGAGTCGTCTGGCAGAACCCTAGACTTCAGACAGACTCCTTTCTACAGCAGATTTGCAGAGAATTGCATGAAGTCCTTAGTGTCGTCTTACCTTTGCGACCCCTGGGAGTAGCTGGCTCAGAGACTAAGAACCATCATCGGCCGTAGCAGGGATGATAGGCTATTGGAGGGTGAGAAGGGACAGGGCTTCCCTCTTGGATGGAAATGGTGTTGTAGCAAAGAATGTTTGCATCACTCTTCCTGTCATTTCAAGAGGCCTCAGATCACCTTTGCAGCCGGTCCTGCCCTTACAATACAACGACAGCATAATATCTTCCAGACCTCCATTCTTTGTAGATTTGGCTGCAAACAATACATTACTCCTGATAGCTTGCCCTAAATTACTCTTTTGGATTATACTATGACATGACACTGTTTCCCAAGACCTGACAGTACAAAGCACCAGACCTTTGATCAAAGGCCAGCAAAGTCCCCATGATCTGACTGAATGCCAGCTCAGGTCATTATACTTTGGCTGGTCTTCTCTTCCCTACCGTGTCAGTTGGCTCCACGGCAGTTCTTTCCCCAGCACATGCTGCCTGGTAATCTGTGAATTGGCAGGACTGGTTTCCCTGGCAAGTAGGGGTCAGAAAAGGCGTGCACTGAGTTTGGCTAGCACTGACCACAGCTTCCTAAATTGTAATCAGCAGATGGATTATTTTCTGTGAGAGCTGAAGTCAGGAGAGAGAAGGCCAAATACAGGAGTGTACTCCTGCGTTTGAGGATTAGATGTCCTATGGAAATTTTTAACTGCTTTTTTTTTTTTTTTTTTTCTTTTTAACTCTGAAAGGCCACGATGGAATGATTTTGATGTTTTCTTTCTTTTTGCCAAGGCAGCAACTGAACACCAAGACTGTGAGAGAATGAATTTTGTCAAGTTAGGAGGGGCAGTCACTATATTGGCTACCAAGCCTTGTTAACCATTTAACATCTGAGTGTACGCCAGTCAGTTGGTTTTTGTTTGTTGGTTGGTTGGTTGGTTTTGTCTTTTTGAGACAGGGGTTTTTTTTGTGTAGCCTTGGCTGTCCTGGACTCACTTCATAGACCAGGCTGGCCTCAAACTCACAGTGATCTGCCTGCCTCTGCCTTCGGAGTGCTGGGATTAAAGGCGGGCGCCACCACACCCAGCATGTATGCCAGTTAGTATAAGATCTGTTATGATTTGAATGAGAAATACCCCCCAGAGGTGCAGGCATTTGAACCCTCTGTCCCCACTTGGTGCTGCTCTATGGGGAGGCTTAGATTTTTTAGCCTTGCTGGAGGAAGTATGTCAGTGGGGACAGGACTTGAGAGCTCAAAGCCTCCCTTGCTTCCTGTACACTTTCTCTGCTTCATGTTTGTGGTACAGGATGTGAGCTCTCAGCATCTTGCTCCGGCAGCCATGCCTGCTCCTTGCTGCCACGCCTCCACCATGATGGACTCTTCATCCCTTGGGACCCTGAGCCAAGATATACCCTTCTCCTGTAAAATTACCTTGGCCACAGCATTTTATCACTGCAGCTGTAGAGTGCTCCAAATCTGGTTTAACTTTCTTGGCTTCTCAGTGAGATTATTATTATGTAGTAGGCATATGTTCTTGTGCTGGTCATACATTTACAGACATAACAGGACTAAGAGTGCATCTTTTCCCAGTGACTCTTTTTTTAAGGGGTGCAGATTAAGGTTAGGGGCAATCTATGGACAGAGAAGGAATTCACAGTGTGTTATAATCGTTAGAATAGAAAAGCTCCTCTTTTGTCTGGTGAGTCAACTTCTTCTTTTATCCAAAATCCCATTTCTATTTTATTTATGAAGTATGGCTTTATGTATTCCAGGTGGCTCATACTAAAATGTATCTGAGGTTGACCTTCAATTTCTTTCTTTTTTTTTTTAAGATTCATTTATTTGTTATTATGTATACAGTGTTCTACCTGCGTGTACACCTGCAGGCCAGAAGAGGGCATTAGATCACATTATAGATGATTGTGAGCCCCCCGTGTGGTTGCTGGGAATTGAACTCAGGACCTCTGGAAGAGCAGCCAGTGTTCTTAACCTCTGAGCCATCTCTCTAGCCCTGACCTTCGATTTCTGATCCTTTTGTTTCTATCACAGGTGTGCACAACCATGCCTGGCTTATGCTGTGCTGAGGGTAGAATCTAGAACTTCATCCATGCTAGGCTCTCCCAATGGAGCCAGTCTTAGGCCTCGTCACTGAGGTTTTAAAGATTTATTTTGTGTCTATGTGTCCTTTCTTTCTTTTTTTCTTTTCTTTTCTTTTTTTTTCTTTTTTTTGGATACAGGGTCTTACTATGTGGTTCTGGCTGTCCTGGAACTCACTATATAGACCAGGCTGGCCTGAAACTCCTAGGGATCTGCCTGCCTCTGCCTCCTGAGTGCTGGGATTAAAGGTTCTATATATTCTTAATTCACATAAATTGGTTTTGTTTTGTTTATCTCTCTCTGTTTGTCTCTGTCTGCCTTTGTCTATCTGTCTGCACTTGATCTAAGGCCTTATGAATGCTAGACAAAGAAAGCTCTTTGTCATTGAGCCAGAAGCCTCTACCCTTTTTCTCCTCCTCCTCCACCTCCTCCTCCTCCTCTTCTTCTTCTTCTTTTTTCCCCCTTTTCTTTTTGGTTTTTTGAGGCAGGGTTTCTCTATGTTATCTTGGCTGTCTTGGGCTCGCTTTGTAGACTGGGCTGGCCTTGAACTCACAGCAATCCGCCTGCTTCTGCCTCCCAAGTGCCAGGATTAAAGGCACGCACCACATCTGGCTTTTTCTTCCTCCTCCTCCTCCTCCTCCTCCTCCTTCTTCTTTCCTCTATGTGTACAACTACTTAATAGACAGCAACCAACCTTAACCAACCACAGCCAACAGCAAACAACAACCCACCAACCTTGCCTCTCAGGGGCCCTAGCATTGATATATCCTCTGAAAAGTTCCCAGAATTCCAAATGTCACACAATTGCAGAAATTATCTGCAGCTGGCAAAATCATGCCCCTGTGAGAGCACAAGGCAAATCATAGTCAGCTGCTTCGAAGCAGCACCAGATCCTCACACTTGGGATTAAAATAAAAACATATTTTTATAATATTTTTCTCTCTCTTTTTTTAAAAAAGAAACTAAAATTCCAAAGTTCTCACTACAGTGGGCGATTAAATCCATGAAGTAGGCAGGCTCACCTATTACCTCAAGCCAGTCTCCATAGAATTATAGGAAGATGTTGCTTGAAGAAATGCAGTTGCCAAGTATGGATCTCTCAGTCATGCAGACCCCCTCTCTCAGTAATTCATGCATCTTTGTTGACTCAGAGTTTGAGGAGGAAACCATTATGAGCTGAATCCCATGAGCAGCTTTGGAACTCTTTGCAGAGCCTGGCCTGTTCCCTGTAGGGGTTGTCATTACTGATCCTTCAGTGTACCTCCCTTTATCTCTTTTCCACCCGGGAAAATTAAATTAATTCAGAGAAATACCCCATCCCAACCTATTACACAAAGTCCTATGATGTATCAGAAATCAGAAATAGTTGGTTAGTCAACCTTTTTTTAATGACTTATTTTATCTAGCTGGGTGTTTCCCCTGGGTGTGTGTCTGTGCACCTCATGATGCATTTGGAGACTAGAAGAAAGCACTGAGTTCCTTGGACCTGCAGTTATAGATAATTGTGAGCCTTCATGTGGATGCTGGGAATTGAGCCCAGGTCCTCTAGAAAAACAACCGGTCCTCTTAACTGCTGAACCACTGCCAAGATTATGCTTAAAAGTTTTTTGAGACAAGAGTGTCTCCGTTTTAGCCCTTGGCTGTCCTGGAACTTGCTTTGTAGATGGCCTCGAACTCAGAGATCTGCCTGCCTCTGCCTCCTCAGTTCTGAGATTAAAGGTGAGCACTACCACCACCGGGCAAAATTAATTTTTTAAAGCAACGTCTATGTAGTACCACACCTGGCCTCCTCGTTTTTGTAATCAGAGCATTGGCATAATTTAGGATGGCAGAGTCTAGCTATAAAACTGCATTTCTTAATGTGTTTGGTTCTTGGTGATTGATATGACAGGTACTGCCATTAAAGTGAAAGATGTGCTTTCTGTGTAAGACTTTCAGGAATGCTCTTTAAGGACAGATGAATAATGCCTTTGTCCTTTCTACTGCTTCCTCCCTGGGATGCAAACATTATACCCAAGAGTGGGGATGGAGCAGATCCTATTTTGTTATCAGAAAGATGCAGGGGCAGCATGCTTGAAGGATGGCTGAGGAGGAACATAAAAGAGAATCTGACGGGCTTTGCCAACCTGGACTACCTTCTTCTAGATGCTTTGTGAAAAATGGGGGGGGGGGGCTCCCAATCAATTCCAGAGCTCTTTTTGCATGGTGCCTATTGTGCATATGCAAACTTAATGTTTACTTGATTGTTTTACTGCACCTCCCTAGGAAGCCCTAACAGCAACAGCAACAAACACTTGGTGAGAGCCAAACAGTTCATAGGGTCAGAACTCTGGTCGCTGGCAGAGTCTGGGCCACCTGCCTGCTTCCACCTAGTGAACTTATGGTTCAGAGATTTGTAGCAAGGAGACCTCTCCTTGCCTGTTTAGATTTTTCTCTTATGATAAAGCCAGAAAATTGCCACACACTCACTTTCCTCATCTCCTGTGCCGCAAGAGACTAAATATGGGACCTGAAGGGCAACAAACAGAAAGCCAAGGAAAGAGGGACCCATGGAAACAAGCGTGTGGTCATCATCGGTCCCTAATGTAGAGAAGAGCATCAGAGCTGAGATGGGCAGTTGTTAGCCTTGGCATACTTCCGCGTCACATCACCAGCGTGGATGCTAACAGCCTTTGAACATGCAGTATTGTTTATGACGCTCCTTTTAAAGTTAATTATTTCTTAAATATTTACATTTTTTTAACATGAAGATACTTCTTAAAATCCTTTCTTCTAGCTTGTTTATACCACTAGGGGTGAAATTCTGTTGCTGGCCAGAAGAAGGCTGCATTCCTAAGTCTAAGTCTCTGTCTCTGTCTCTGTCTCTGTCTCTGTCTCTGTCTCTGTCTCTCTCTCTTTCTCTTCTTAGTTCCTTCCCCAAGGAGAACTTTGGGCAGCCCGCTTGGCCAGTCAGTCATTCAAGCATGCCCAGACGGGTCTGAAGCTGTGAGCAGGAGAGTTCAGACTTTGTACTGAGACTCTTGCTCTGCATGCCTCAGGCCAATCTCCTTTGGTGTTGCAAATGTCAATACAATATCCAAGTGTGGTATATTGCCATGTTTAAAGCAAAATAGTTTTTGTGCTCAGCAAAAAGTATTAGTGAGGAGCATTTCTTTGTTTTGTCGTTAAATCAGCATTGGGCTGGGAGCACACCTCAAGGGAGAACACTTGCCTAGCATGTGAAAGTCTCTGGCAACAATCCTTAGAATAGAAAAAAAAAAGGGGGCAGGCAGGGACAAGGGATTAGTACTATGTCAAAAGAAAATCCACAAAAATATGATTTAAAATGCATGAAGTCAAACACAGACCTAAACTTTCATGAGCAATTAAAGTACTTGAAAATAGTTTAGGAGCTTGTTCAGGACCATTCAAAGAGGATACCAGAAGAGATATTGATTTGCTGAAAATTCCATTTAAACTTATACCCTAGTACATGAAAGGTGACATAGAGCCAGCTCTCTGTACCTGCAGGACCTGCATCCACACTCAACCACTGACTGGCAAGCTGAAAAGATCTGTGAAGGAAAAAATTGTACTGGGTGCCTATAAGCCCTTATTCCTTCAGCAGCACAGAATAACAGCTATTTGCATAGCACTGATCTTGTATTAAGTATTAAAAGTAATCTAATGATGACTTTCAACACCTAGAAGGAGGCGTTTAGGTTATATGCAAATATTACAGCACTTTATGCAAAGATTTGGAGGTGAGCAGGTCTAAAGCCAGCCCCTCCACAGACTCTGAAACATGACTACTACAAGCTGAAAGGACTTGAGATGTGAGAAATATTTGTTCCTAGTTAATTTGATACTCGTTTGTATTGTAGATCAAGTGGGGATTGCAGGATAAATAGACTAAATATCTAATATTATAACCCAAACCTTCCAGGTCATGTTCATCTTAATAATGTTCTGACCTCGTTCACTCTATGGCGGGAATACTGGCCAATTCAAAGCAGCTGAAGGTCTATCTGGCATGAGCAAAACATTTGCAGGAAGAGGGAAATTTTTCAGTGGCTTTCATGGTCTTAGGTTCAAAACCAAACATGAAGAAAGATTCAGTATTTACCCTTCCCAGAGCTCTGGGTAAGATAACGATTCACCATTGAGGTTTGTTTTTATTGTTGTGTCCTGAAGAAGTTACAAAATGCCCCAGAGGGAATTCTTAGTCTTACTATGATTAAAGAAAACAAACCTACACATATGAGTGTTGCAAGCCACACCTTGTTGCCAAGGATGTTAAAATTCCTGAGCAAAGTGTCCTTCCAGGGGGGGGAATGACTGATCAACAGAATTTGGGGGTTGTTTTTAGAAGAGATTAGCTAACCTAGTCAAGGCCAACCGAGTTGCACTAGGATTCCTGCATACTCAGAAACAAGCCCTACTTTGAGTAAGAACTCTTTGTGCCGCTGTTACTAGAGAAGCTTTGCCCCTATTTAGACCCTATTTTGTCTTTTGTGTTGGTGGCACTGGGAATTGGAAGCGTGACAGGACACCGTGCTTGCAAGGTGAGGGCTCGCCCACTAAGCCATGCTCTCAACCTTCTGTTTGCTTTCTTATATTGTTAGCAAGAACACTCTAGGGACAGCAGCGTGGCATAAGTAGCTAGTACCTACCACCTGACCTCACCCACGGCAGTGTTTCACTTACTATACAAATTCAGACTGGGAGTATAGCTCAGTCATAGAACATTTGCCTACTCGTGTCAGAGTTCAAACCCCAGACTTAGAAAGAAACCACAGGACTATGGGAGAAAGAAGAGCTTTTGAAAACATCATTTGGGGCTTGGGTGTTGTGGCGCATACCTTTAATCCCAGCACACTCAGGGAGGCAGAGGCAGGCGGATAGCTGTGAGTTCGAGAGGCCAGTCTGGTCTACAAAGCGAGTCCAGGACAGGCAAGGTTACACAAAGAAACCTTATCTGGGGGGGGGGGGACACCAAAAAAATTATATATATATATATATATATATATTATATATATAATTTGTTGTACCGGGAGTGGTAGCACACACCTTTAATCCCAGCACTCAGAGAGGCAGAGACAGGCGGATTTCTGTGAGTTGGAGGCTAATCTGGTTTACAAAGTGAGTCCAGGATAGCCAAGGCTACGCAGAGAAGCCCTGTCTTGAAAAACCAAAAACCGAAACAAAAACAACAACAACAACAACAAAAAACCCATCATCAGAGGGTCAGGGATTCAGAGGGAAGCATAGCATATTTATTGAAGAGGAATAGTCATAGAATCAGAACAGAAAAGAATCTGATCAGCCAAACCATCTTTCTCCCCACTTTTAAGAAGGGTCCCATCATATGGCCCTAAACTCGGGATCCCCCTGCCTCAGTCTCGTAAGTGATGGGATTACAGATATGTACTAGTATACCTAGCTAGCAATAGCATCTCTTTCTCTTTTCTTTTATGTGTGTGTGTGTGTGTGTGTGTGTGTGTGTGTGCGCGCGCGCGCGCGCGCGTGCGCTTTCTCAGCATAAATGTTATGTGTACCATATGCATACAATTCTCATGTGTGGCCAGGAGAGGACAACAGGTCCCTTCTGGAGTTACGGATGGTTGTAAACTGCCATGTGAGTGATGAGAACCAGACTTAGATTCTCTGCAAGAGTGGCAACTGTCCTTAACTACTGGGACATCTCTCCATCCTCTAGTGAGAGAGCATCTTACTTTTTAAAATTAAGTTTTTATTTTTTATTTTATTTTAGTTTACATGTTTGGGTGTTTTCTCTGCATGTATGCCTGGGCAGATGGCTAGTTGTGGCTGCCATGTGGGTGCTAGGAGTTGATGCTCCTATCTCTGCAGCCCCTACTATTTTAATTTTTGCACATGAGTAAACATTCAAAGTAGTAAATACGTTTTTATTGGTGGTTGGTTGGTTGGTGGTGGTAGATTCTGGACACAATCCTCCTTTTTTTTTCTAATTTTCCAGCTCTGTTTTCATCATCGTTTGGCCAAAAGACCATGGTGTGTGGATGAGTTTACTCACTGTCTTAGTTACTTTTCTAGCTGTGAAGAAGTGACAGTATGATCAAGGAAACTTATAGAAGAAAGCATTTGATTGTGGGCTTGCTTAGAGCTTCAGAGTGGCCTATGGCCACTAGGGTGGGTACAAGGCAGGCAGGCTTGGTGTTGGAGCAGTAGCTGAGTGCTCACATGCGACTCACGAGATGAAGACAGAGCGAGGCAGAGAGTGGGCCTGACATGGGTTCTTGAAACCTCAAAGCTCAGCCCCATTGACATACCTCCTCCAGCATTGCAGCTCCTCCTAATCCTTCAAAAACAGTTCTACCAGCCAGATAGTGGTGGTGCATGCCTTTAATGCCAGCACTCAGGAGGCAGAAGCAAGTGGATCTCTATGAGTTCCAGGCCGGCCTGGTCTACAGAGTGAGTTCCAGGACAGCCAGGGCTATACAGGGAAACCCTGTCTCAGAAGAAAAAAGATAGTTCTACCAACTATAAATCAAGCATTCAAATGTATGAGTTTATGGGAGCGGTTCTCATCCAAACCACCACACTCACCCAAAATGTTACTTATTTCCCAACAAATAAAAGTATCACTTAAGTGAAAAAAGCCATTAAGTAACAGTTTGATGATGGTAAGAAACGTCCTTCACTCAGGCCTTCCTGCCTTCAGCATTCAGGCTCAGAGTGTAGAACGAGAAAGGACTGGGCTAAGTGGTATTAAAGTGTAAGTGTTGTTACATTTTCATGATGACTAGATTAGAATGATCACAAACAGTGAGACTGAGCGTAGGGGAAGGGACAAGAAGAGCTGCTTTGCTATAGGAGAGAGACTGACAGGTGTTGCCCAAGTTTTAAGCAAGGACAGCCAGTGAGGATGAACACTCTGGAGTCACTGAACTCCGGAAGGCAAGGCATGCCTCCTTCTGCTGCTACAGACCTTGTTTAGGTAAGGCAAATTGCCTTTTCTCTATTTTTGTTTTATTTCATTTTGTTTCCCCCAAGCCACTTAGGTCCCCTTAAGTTTGTTTGTTTTCCGGTGAAATTTAGGATCTCTAGGAACATTATTTAAATCCTAGAAACAGCACAAAAGTGGATAGCATTTCTTATTAATGTCATATGGGAACGAAGGCCACCGTAGGATGGCAGGGACATTTATTTTTGCTCACTATTGGTTAAAGATATAGACAGCGGCGTTCCCTGCAGTGCTGCTGTGCGACTTTTCTTGTTTCTCTAACAAAATAACTGCCAAACGCAACGAAGAGAAGGAATGGTCTGTTTTAAAAGGTCACAGTTTGAGTGGACAGTTTATAGCAGCTGTGCTCGCATTGTGTCCACAGTCAGGAACACAGAGAAGGCTGCTGCTCAAGTAGTGTTTCCTTTTTATTCAGTCTGCAACCACAGCCTACGAATAGCGCTGTCACACTCAAGGAGGAGGCTCTTCCTGCTGAGTTAAACACCTCTGGAGGAATCCCCACCAACTGAGGTTTGAATTGAAATGTCCCTCACAGGCTCAAATACATGAATTCTCGGTCCTCAGCTGGAGGAATTGTTTCCAGAGGTTATGGAACTTTTAGAAGGTGGAGCCTCGCTGAAGGAAGTGCATCACTGGGGGTGGGCCTTGGGACTTCAAGAGCCTGATCCCACTTCCTGTTCATTCTCTGCTACTCGAGTGTGCATGCAACGTGAGCAGCTACCACCCGGTTTCTACTGCCACACCTTCCCTGCCTGCTGTGGTACTTGTCTTTGCCATGGACTCTGCCCCTTCAGGCCTGTAAGCCAAAATAAACTCTTTTCTACTTTGAATTGCTTTTGACAAGAGTGTTTTGTCTCAGCACTGAGAAAGTCCACAAGGCAGCAACACAATTCAGAGATTTGTCTCCTATTTGATTCTAAATTGCACCAAGTTGACAACCAAGAGTAGCTGTCATACTCGTTAAATTGTAGATTTTTTTCTGATAAATTTCTAATATTTTTTTGTCCCATAAAAAAGATTATCTCGAAGATCTTTAACATATTGGATGTTAAGCAGTTTTAATGAAATCGAACTTGATAACCTCAACATTTCTTTGTTAGAAATTATTTGTAACAATGATACTTTTCAAATACTCTTCAAATCTGTCACACTATCACTGATTTGAGTATCTGCTGGACATATGATATTATCTCATTGTATGTTATCCTTTTATACACCAATCCCATTACCACCCAAAAAATAGTATTGAAATTTTTATCTTGGGTATTTATATCATTGTTTGGAGAATTCTTCTGGAATTATTACTCAGGGTTTAGATTCTGAGCTCCTTCTCTCAGCGCTTTAAGATGCTACACATTTTTGTTCCTCTTTACTCTTTGGTAGTTTATGTTTTAGCTATTGTTAGTCATAATTATTTTAATTTATTTTCCAAAGGCTTATTTTTTAGAATGTAAGAAAGGTTATTGGGAGGCAGAGGCAGGCAGATCTCTGTGAGGCCTCATCAGTCTACAAAGCAAGTCCAGGACAGCCAGGACTAGAAGATAAACCATGTCTCAAACAAACAAACAAAACAAAACAAACAAATAAATAAAATTAAAAATAAAAAAAGAAAGGTTAAGTAAGATTTATTAATTCCATTTTTATGTGCAGGAATGTTTTCCCTGTGAGAAGCCTAAACTGACTCCATTTTAAATTGGGCATCCATATTAGGCGTAAAAATCTCGGTTTCCCAGAAAGGCTCATTAGGCGTCTCGGAACCAATCAAAATCTACAAATGCCCCTTACCGTGAATCCAACCAATCCTAACAAAGGTCGAATGACCATGGCTCAAAATCCCGTAACCGGCTTTAAAAGGAGCCTCGAGCTCCACTGGGGGGTCGCCATTTTCTATGAGTGGTCAACCCCAGCATGCTGGCTGTTTCTGCAGAATAAACACTTTTTGCTTCTGCAGGTTTCAGCCTGGGATCTTCCTTCAGCGATTCTTGGACCCTTACACATATATGTACGTCTGTGCACTATGTGTGTGCCTGGGGCCCACAGAGATGAGAAGAGGGCATTATTCAATACCCTTGACCTGAAGTTATGGATAGTTGTGAGGCATCACGCGGGTGCGGGGATCTGAGCCCAGGTCCTCTGCAAGAACAAGTTCTCTTAACCAGGGAGCCGTCTCTCCAGCTCTGATGTTTTCACTGTTGTGTTTATCTTGTAACTGATCAGATTAGCGAATTCTTGTTTTATCTTTATTTTATGCGTATGGATGTTTTTCCCAGCATGCGTGTGCATGCCTGTTGGATCCCCTGCAACTGGAGTTACAGATAGTTGTGAGCTACTGTGTGGCAGCTGGGAATTGAACTCGAGTCTTCTGCCAGAGCAAGAAGTACTTTTAACTGCTGAGCCATCTCCCCCACCCCCTCATACTACTTTTTGTATGGTTAACTGCCCCCAGGTATACAACAATATTATAGTCACATGACTATAGCCCCTTTGCCAATATGCATAATTCTCAACCCCATGAGGCACCCTCAGAATAGTGCTGAATAACAGAGTGGGCATCTTTTTTTATTTTTTATTTTATTTTTATTTTTTATATTTTTGGATGTTATCTCCATCCTTAATGTGAGGTAAGGACTGGAAGTAATGGGTTGTGCAGAGAGCCTTGAGCAGCCCAATACTTTCAAAAGGTTGTTCAGAAAAGTAGACTTTTAGTAAATTAGACACGTAGGAAAAATATCCTTGGACCACTCACCCTTCCCTTCCACCCAGTGTCCTCCTGCTGGTGTGTCTGGGGCCTCCATTCTCCTGTGTTGAAGACAGGAAGTGTGCTCTATTTGACACTAACGCTCCATTCAGGTACCGTGATGCTAATGGTTTCTATATATAGTGGCTATAACGTTCTCTGGATTTACCCAGCATTTCAAAATAAAAATAAAAGTTGCTGTTTGGACAGATCAAGGATGTTTTTACAGCTGGAGGTGAACTTAGGAGAAGCTCTTGGAACAGGATGCCCAGTGCCTGCTCTTTTGGACCAGAATGCCTCCTCCAGGTGACAGGAGGGGTCAGCCTAGTAGTATTCCAGCTTTGGCCAAGTGGCCCTGGTCTCTGTGCTGCCTTTGCCAAGGGCAGGCCCCACGATAGGCTCTGTGGACTGAATGCTGAATACAGAATAAGTCTCTGTGTCTCTCGCCTGTGCAGCAGGCTTGTCTGCCCCAGATCACACTTGAATAGATGAAAAGAATCTGGTTTTTGTTTTGTTTTGTGTTTTTGGTTTTTTGTTTTTTTTTTTCCTTGGCCTGAAGCCTGCAGTGGAGGCCACAAAGGCGCTTACAGACAAACTTGAGTGGAAAGGCAGCGGAGAAAGCAGAGACCTGGGGACCCGGAAGAGGACACAAATGTGAACGGTTCCTGCGGATGAAGATGATCCGACGCCCCGGGACCGGCTCATGCTCGTTTGGAGAAATGAAAGGTGCAAAGCAACCTACTCTAGCCTCTTGGGGTTTCTCTGAAGAAACATCCTCGCAATCTCTTTAAGGAAATCTGTCAGCTCTAAGAGGGAGTGCACCTTTGGAGAGAGAGAAAGACCTTGTAAGCAAGATTAGTTCCTCCCCTGAAGCTGGAGCCAGGAATTCAAGAGTTTATCAAAAGTAAGAGAAATGCGTGTTATGTATGACAGTGATGCTATGCTGGGGACCCAGCAGCGATTTCTATCACTTGGCTTTTGTCTGGCGGGTAATTGCTTGTGAGAACTGGTCCTGCTATTTGAAAACTGTCTTTGGGCCTATTGGGAAGGCAAGGCCTTATTGTGTGGTCTCGCTCAGGTGAGAGCCAATAAGATGGGAATCTCTTCTCTGAGCACTGGCTACTTCTCCTGCAGGTTACCTGAGATCCGGTTCTAACAATAAGGAAGTCATCTGTCTGTAGTCCCCAGTTAGGGCTGAGCAGCGAGTGGGAAACGTGGGGGCTTATGCTGGTGAGGAAGCTGGATTCTGCTAGGCACTGGATGGGTTAACTTTGGGCTGTTTCTCAATGAGGGGAAACATGGTTGGGGAGGAAATGAAGTAGAAAGCCTATCGTGGTAATCAAAAGCTCTCAAGTCTATGACTTTGATGGGGAATTCTCTTCTAAGTCTTCTTTTCTGTCTGCTTGTTGCCAGTCTTTGCTGATGGGTAGACTAGAGTAGACTAGAGCCACTTCAGAGTGGCTGGCCTGGGTACCGTGAGCAACTCTGTCAATGCCAGCAGCGCTGGTGGTTAACATGCGTAGTCCTGGCTTCACTTCAGAATGACTAGATCAGAAGATGGGGAGGAATTCTGTCAAACCTGAGAACAACCGGGCTCGGAAGGTCCAGAGACAACGAGTTTAAACCCTAGCGCTGCTGCTTGTGTGTGACCTTTGTCTCCTGTCTCCTGTCTCCTGTCTCTGGGCTAAAAAGCAGATATAATTGCACTTAATTGAGCCTATTGTTGGAAATGCTAAGTGACATATTTATAATTAATGTGAATAGCTTAGCATGCAGCAAAGTAAGTGTTTCACATACATGAGTGCTTATCTGAGCAAAATACGTGGAACACTTCTTGTGCTCCATTCCTAACTGTTCACATTTAATACTGTGCTGGGCTCAGGGCCTACCTCTGTGCCTAGGACTCCCAGGTGCCTGCATAGCAAGTTGGTTTATATGTTACCAACATGGTCCCCTTAGCCGTTCAATGGCTACACCCCCCCCCCAGCGGTACAAGTCAGTAGCTAGGTGCCTTGAGCCCTTGTCCCAAGTATTTGCCCAGGACAACTTCTCCCTGTTGGACTCATCCCCGCTGCTCCTTGCCTTGCTCTTCTTGTCATTCTGCCTGCTGGCTCTGCTTTCTGGCTTCCATTTCTGCTGCCTAGCTCAGTGTGGTGGCTTCCAGGCTCGCTGTGCTGGTTTGTGGTCCCAGCCTCTCTTTAAACTACGTGTTATCTTTATTTTGGCATTATTTACCATGTTCTGAAAATACTGCCCTCCTTCCACCCTTTTTTTCTGTGGCCCTCCCAGGGATGCAAAGAGGTCCTCCATCCTTTGTCAGGAAGAGGTTCCAAATTCCCTGTGAACAGACCCAGATGGAGTAATGGAAAACAATTGAATATTTGTTTAAAATCATTCCCCTCCTAATTTAGAGCCTTTGGTCCATATTCTGTTTTATAAACACCTTTATGCTTGCTTTTAAAGTTATTTTCACTCCTTAGCCTTTTTAAGGTTGGAAAATAGGTTTTTGTGATTTTTTTTTTCCCTTTCTAGAAACAAGGCATGCTCAGTAAGGTTTGCAAGAGCAATTAAAGTAGCATGGTGGGCATGCACAGGGCAGGCAGAAATACATGCAGGCAAAACACCCCCACACATAAAATAATAAATAAATAATAAATAGTAGTGTGATAGGTATGACAGCGTCCAACTCAAGGAGATGGTTATTACTTGCTCAAAGCTTGAAATGCCAACTATATTTGAGTGGGCGGTGCCTCCCCCTCTCGCATGCCTGCTTACTTCGAACAATTGAGTCCTCTCCCAAGAGAGCAGTACGGAAAGGAAGCATCCTTGGCACAGTTACCTCTCCTTAAAGGCTGAGTGAACATATAGGCTATATAAAAGGTAGCCTGAAGTAATAATGTAAATGAACTCGTTCTTACTGCAAGAGAAGGAGTCAGAGTGTATTATCATCCTTGGTCTTCCGGGTGTGTGGCTGGAGGTGGAGGCGGCCCATCATCTTCCCAAAGCAGCTCCCTGGGTCTCTCGTAGGAACCAAACTAGCACTTGTTACATATCTGGCAGCCCTGGCAGATATTGCAGACCCCTCTTCCTTGCTTCTCTGGAGGTAGAACAATTAGTTTGTAGTCTCTGACTCCTCTGTCTCTCTGTCTCTCTCTCCCTCTGAAATAGAAACTTCACATTTGTTTGGCCTGAAGAAGATTCTGGATGGATAGCTTAGGAGAAGAACTATGCGTCTCTTTGTGGGTTACAGTGCACCAGCCCTGAATTCTAGGATCCCCTTCTCCCAGTAACATTGCTTAGAAGCTATTTTTAAAAATTATATGCTTGCATGTATGTGGTAGAGTATGTGCATATGAGTGCAGGTGCACTGGTGGGCCAGAGGAATTAGATCCCTTGGGAGCTGGAGTTGTCAGCCACCCTGATATGGGTGCTGAAAACCAAAGTCAGGTCCTGTGGAAGCGGAGTTCATGCTCTTAACCACTGAGCAATCTCTCCAGCCCAGAGCATTTTTGTTTTAAATTGATGTCTCCATAAGGTTAATTCAATGACCATGCAGTAATAAACCATGAAGTAAATAGATTTATGTTTGTAGAAATCCAAACAAATACATGAATGAAATATATGAAACTCAAGAATAAAATTAATGACTATGTAGACCAGGTCCTGAGGGAATAGCCTAAGAACTGAATCTGTTTCCTATAAGTGAGAGCTAGGTGTGGGGCGCTGCTGGAGAGGTTGAAGTCTGGCATATCCAGATAGCCAGCTGAATTTGCTCTATTAACAACGGACTCCTTTTCTCAGTGGGGTTCTCTCTTCCACTGACCTGGGATCCCCAAATCCTCTAAGGAGCATCACATAGACCTCAGGGAAGATAATAGACAGGACCCTTTCCTGATTAGAAAACTGATTTAGCAAACCACTGGGGATTCCTGGGAGTACCTCACCCTATGCTAAGGAGATCCCAGCCTTAAGAAATGACTAATCCAACCTGGAAGTTCTTCCCCCCACCCATAGGATAATTAAGTACTGTGCTTTCCTTCCCCTGATAGGAGCCTGTGCTACTGCATGTAAATGAGGTGCTATACCACTGCATGCAGATGAAGTATCCCGGCACCCCTAGTCCCAGCAAATCAGACACATTCACCCTCAACCCCCTCCCCAGTGCCCAAGGTTTATAAATAAAGCTTGCTGGCTTGCTCTCTTGTGCTTGTACTGTTCCTCCACCATGACTGTCTGAGATTCCATTTATTCTGGGGCAGAACTGCCGCAGGATGTCTGGTAGGCAGTGATGGTGGAGTTGCCTTGGCAGCCTCTAGAGCCTGCTCCGTTGCACTGGCTCTGTGCTGACCGCCAGTGAGCCACCTGCCCAGGCCTGTGTCTCACTGGACCTGCCTGCCAACTGGGTTCAGACAACCGCCTGCTTCCTCTACCGTGCTTAGCACAGCAGCTAGACAACGGGCTGTAACACTTTGCTATCAGCAGAGGCTTGTGGCGCTCCCAAGCCTCCATTGCTGTTCTGGTATCTGCAGTTTCATTCTGAAAGAGCTAAACTGTAACACCTTCTCCAGTAAGACCAGGAATCTGGCCTAGCGCCCAGGCTTCTGGCCTCACCCGAAGGGCTCTAAGCTGCCCCTTGAGGAAGAAATGAGACCCTGGGACCTTTGATCTTTTGTTTGTTTGTTTGTTTTTTGGTTTTTCGAGACAGAATTTCTCTGTGTAGCCTTGGCTGTCCTGGACTAGCTTTGTAGATCAGTCTGGCCTCGAACTCACAGCGATCCACCTGCCTTTGCCTCTGCTGGGATTAAAGGCATGTGCCACCAAGCCTGGCTTGGGACCTTTGATCTTAAAGCCCCTCTGTTCTCATCCAGAAGCAAGCAACACCTGGACCATCTTGCCAGACATGGGACTCAGACCTGGATTATGAATGACACTAGGGAGTAATTAGTATCAGACAGCATCAACTCTGTCCCCAGCTGGTTGAAGGTTTTATTCAGTTACAGACCTATAACCTTTCTCCTGGAGCATTCGTGAACTTGAAGCATCTCTTGTTGGATCAGGCAGGGCCTGAGTGTAAAATCAGTTTTAAAAACCATCCCAGGACTTCTCATTCAAAACGGGAAGTGTCAGAGAGGCAGAGAAGGTTTTCAAGAGATGGTTTTCCTAGCTGGATCATAATGGTATCTCTAATCCCAACACTTGAGAGGCTGAAGTAGGAGGAGCTTGACTTTGGGCCCAGCCTGGGGTACACACTGAGATTGTACCAAAGAGGGGTGCGGGAAGAAGGGTGGGGGGAGGGGAAGGGGAGAAAGAAAAGAAAAGAGTTTCTTCTGGCTCTCTGTTATTTTTTTAATTTTTAACTAAGCACTGAGTTCTAAGTCTCAGCTACAGTGAGGGGTGAGGGAATGCTTTTTGGTTGGCTTGGAGTGTGTACGTGTGTCTGTGTTGCCGGGGATTGAACTCTGGACTTGATGCTCGGCTGGTCTCTACCTCTGAGTTGCACCTGAAATAGGAGAGAAGACTTCTCATTCTCATAAGTGTACAATCTGCACAAACATTTAGCAACAGTCCTTGCTGTGGGGGACTATGAGCCAGTAGTGGTGGCACATGCCTGTAATCCCAGCTTTCTGGGAGGTAGAGGCAGGCAGATCATTGTGAGTTCAAGGCCACCCTGGTTTACAAAGCAAGTCCAGGACAGTCAAGGCCACACAGAGAAACCCTATCATGAAAAACCAAATACCAAAAGCCCAAACAAACAAACAGAATATGGTATGGATAGTAGTGTGATAGGTGTAAACATTTATTGACATGAAAAAATAAAAATTC
The DNA here is from genome assembly GCA_907169655.1 of Acomys percivali. NCBI lineage: Eukaryota > Metazoa > Chordata > Mammalia > Rodentia > Muridae > Acomys > Acomys percivali. The sequence goes on from OU015749.1 coordinate 89,871,500, forward strand.
TATTATGGGAAAAATTAGATTATATACAATATTTCCAGTATGGTCTTGTTGAGTAATTTTAAAAATTCATCATTGTTCAATTATATTTTATTTATTGATTTGTGTGGATTTACACATACATGTCATTGCATGGACATAGAGGACAGCTTGCAGGAGGCCATTGCCCCTCTATCATGTGGGCACAGGGAATTAAATTCAGGCCAGAGTCTTGCAGGCAAGTCCCCTAACCTCCTGAGCCACCTCCTTGGCTCCAGTTTATACATATGCACAAAAGTTATATATTAAAATACTAACAGTGATCATGTCTAAATTACAGTTCTGGATTTTTTTTTCACGTTACTACCATTTCTAATTTTATGCTCATAAACTTGTATTATTTTCTTTCTTTTCAAATAGACTACTTTACAGAATGTCTCTGGACAAACAGTTATTTTCACTTAGATACAAAAGGCCGTCCTCCTTTTCGGCATCTAACGTAGGATTCAGGAGCTTCTTAGTAGGTCATCAATCATTCATGTGTCCTGCATGCCAGGTGTCGACTCCAGGCATCTAGGCTGATTAAAGCTGTGTTTCTTCATTAGGAAGGCTGAGGCGAGTTCCGTCATGCCAGGATACCAGGCAGGGTCTCTGCTGGCGTTGGGCTACTGTAGTTCACTTGACAGCCTTGAACGCTTGTAGAAAATCAAGCTGTCTTTTGAGGTAGGACAGTTCTGGTGGCAGCTCTCAGGCCTCTTCACTGGGTCCCTGCTGTGGCTGGGGACACTGGGGCCAGCGCTAACACTTTAAAATTAGTCGCTGACACAGATTCCTAAAAGCATGGTCCGACATGTAAGAGCTACTTCTGAGAAACAAACTCAGTTCATTCGGAAGACCGAGGTTTAGAGGTTATGCACCAGCAGACAAGGGTTTATGTAATAGTTCGCCTTTGTTCCCTGAGCCACATGTGACCTCCCTGCTCCTTCCTGCCGACACCATCCCCAACTGAAAAAATTCAAGCTCTTTTGCCTCCGGTCCTAGTCTCCTCCTGAGCCCTAGTAGAGAATAACAGCAGCTGCACGACTTTTACATAACGTAAACACGTTATTTACTTTCGTGTTTAATTTCTGCCGCTGCCCAATGTTTGCACAGCTGTTTGATGTCTGTATGCCCATAGATTTGCTCTCACTGTTTTCATCTCTCTTCAGCGCCAAGCGTTGAGAATCAGAGGCACTCCCTGTTTGCCTTTCTCTGCCCAGCCGTTAGCGTGGTTCCTACTGTACAGGTGAGGACTCAATTAGGAGGGCTGCGTTTCAATGAGCTCTGCCACTTCCCTGAAGCTAGTTTTCTCCCTCGGTAAAAAGAAAAGACAAAATTTCTGACCTCTCAGGGAAAAACGGGCGGAAGGCGTGGGGGGCGGTGTAGGGGATGATGATGGCGATTGACTTCATTTTCCCTGGTAAAGGATACCTTATAAGTATCAGGGTGATAGTGAGGAAACCCTAAAATACCACACAGGGGTGAAAGGGGGTGGGGCTAGAGAGTGATGGGGCTAGTTTGGAGGCAGGGCTAGCTGTGGTTATGGAATGGATTGAAAAGAAAAATTACTCTCCTATTCTGGCTTACTTGCCCATCAAAAGATAGTAAGGAGTGCTGGGTACCATGGCACATCTCTGTAATCCTAGCACTTGGAAAGCTGAGGCAGGAGAATCATGAGTTCCAGGCTATTATAAGAGGCACAGTGAGATTCTGTTTCAAAATCCCAAACCGAACAAACCACAAGCAACTGTTTTTTTTTTTCACTTTCTTTCTCTACCCTACCTCTCCCCCCCCCAAAAAAAAGAAGAAAAGAAAAAAATTACAGTAAAGATTACTAGTGTTTGAAATGTCTGTTAGTTGAAATACCTAATCTATGTATCTATGTAGAAGAGGCTGGTTTGAGTCACTGTACCAGGCTGTGGAACTGTCTTTGATGTCTTTAGTGGGCATGGGAAAAGGCGTGGCCAGCCACAGAGGGTACAGAAATGAAAAGCTTTGGTGGGAACAGCAGTGCAAGGACCTTTGTCTTCTTACCTTCTGTGGTAGATGATAGGGAAGGGGTGGAAAGTGCGCGGTCTCATTTGAGATGGGGTTCCCTCCTTGGATGTGTAGGAATGCCTGGTGTGTTAGGCAGCTCTCTGTAACCATACTTGGGAAAATTAGCTTATATAGAGAAAAGCCTGTTTTTGCTTATCGTTTTTGGAGGTTCTGGTTTATCATCAGTGGTCCTATTAATCTGGACCTGAGTTGGCATATCACCACCACAATGCATGGTGTAGCAAACTGCTTAACTCCAAGGTCAAGGAATGAAAGAAGGGAGCTAAACTTTTACTATCCCTTCCAAGGGCTCCCCTTCAGTGATCTAAAGATTCCTCACTGAGCCGGGCCTATGGCGCATGCCTGTAATCCCAGAACCCAGGGAGGCAGAGGCAGGCAGATTTCTATGAGTTTGAGGCCAGCCTGGTCTACAAAGTGAGTCCAGGACAGCCAAAGTTACACAGAGAAACTCTGTGTTGAAAAACCAAACTAAGCAACCAACCAACCAAAAAAAAGAAAAGCCCCACAAAAAATAAAAAAACAAAACCTCCCACTGGGTGCTACCTCTTTTTTAATTAACATATTCATGTATACAATGCTTTGTAAATTATTATTAATCAAGTATACTATGTACTTTGTTCATATTCATGTTCCATTTCCCTCCTCTCTCCCCTCTCCCACTGGTCTTCCTTCCTCAAAGAGGCCCCCATCTATTTCCATGTTATACCCTTATAGCCCCAATTCCTACATTCTGTATATGAAAGAAAGATGGCACTTGTCTTTCTGTATCTTGACCATTGTGAATAGTGTGCAGTGAGGATGGCCTCAGGAGCGGGTGGGTTTCCTCCTTTCACTTTAGCTCATGTACTGGTGCTGTCTTATTGACATCATTTCGTGAGAACATTTACTGAGAGAGCTATCTCCTCGGTCCCAATATCACTCTTTATTACCATATAGACTTTATGAAATCTCTCTTTGCTTAAACTTCTCTCAAAGTCAACAGTGTCTCTTACCCGAGTAAACAACTAGGCCTGCCACTGAACACTACCCAGAGAGGCGTCTCGAAGCAACTAAATTATAATTTTCTCATCTGCTCAACACATCTCTTTGTTGTACTATTTTTCAAACTATCCCATTGCCCTAAGCAAGCAGGTCATTCCTTTTTATTTTTAAAGCCCATCAAAGACTACACAGAAACAGTTTTTTAAATCAGAGCATGAACTGAGAAAGGAGTGAGCTGGTAAGTTTTAGTGTGTTACCAGCTCTGCTGGAGCCTGGCTTTTTATATCACTCAGAGGAGTAATGCTGTTTGTTTTCATCATGAAATACATAGAGGAGAAATTGAGTAGGGAGCAGGGGACTAATATTTTGATGGGGTACTTTTATTGTTTGGTTTGATACATTGTGACCCCTAGCCCCAAGCATATCCACGGATCATCTGTACTTAAAGTTAAACACAAAGTAACTTCCTAAGCCAAGTACAGTGACTTAAAAAAACAATCCAACAAAATGCTACATAGTATTATCTGGCACAATTCCTCTCAAGCTGCCCGGAAACCTCCTATCTTCTGCATTCAGTTTCAGAAGCATGGGTGAACTCTCAGCCAACATGTAGTCTGAATATGGCAGGAAAACCCAGATGCTCTAGACTGTCTGAAAGGCATTCAGTTCTGGAAACTGGAAGTCATAAAAGACAAGCTCCTGGGAGGGGAATTGCTGGGAGCACCCTGGGGAAGCAGCAGCCTGGGGTTGAGTGACCTCTCTTTGATCTTTCGCTTTCCCAAGTCACTTTCCCATGCATTCCCTCCGCACTGGCTTCAGTTCTTTAGATCTAATAAAAGGCGTGGGGGGTGGGGGTGGGTGGTTGGGAGCTCCACCGAGTGTCTGAGTGAAGTGCTGATTCAGGCAAGCTGAGCTTGGAGGGAGGAGGGGCGCATTGAGTGTGTTTACAGTGAAAGGTGTATGTGTGTGTGAGTGGGGTGGGGGGGTGGGTGCATGTGGATGCTTTCTCATAGTGGCATCTCACCACTGTCACAGCCACTCAAGGGAATTGTACATTCTTGCAAGTCACCTCAATTAAGTATGTCCTCCAAAACAGCATGCTTGCTTGGTTACACAGCTTCAGAGAGGCCCAGGCAGGTGGATCACCTAGTTTGAAGCCAGCCTGGTCTAATCTGCAATGTTAGTTTCAGGATAGCAGGGCTACATAGAGAAACCCTATCTTGAAAAACCAAAAAATAAACAAACAAACAACAACAACAACAACAACAAAAGCTCTGTACTATACTTTCCTCTAAGACATTTTGCTGCCTCTCAAGGATCTCATATCCCCAAATGTGGCAGTTACCTCTTTGTTCATTAAACTTCACACAAATCTCTACTTGGTTGTGCTTGCTAACAAACAGAATTAACCTGTAATGCCAGCATTTGGGGAGGCAGAGGCAGGCAGATCTCTGTAAGTTCAGGGCCAGTCTGGTCTACAGAGTGAGTCCAAGATAGCTAAGGCTACTCAGAGAAACCTTGTCTTGAAACAAACAAACATCAAACAACAAAACAACAACAAAAAAGCCCAGAATTAACACATTCTACAAATGTCTACATTTCAATGCTATTTCTTCATTTTCTGGCCCACCTTAACATCCTACTGCACAATTGATTGTCTGTTGTTATTCTGATTCCACAGAGTACAGGATCTCACATAGGTGGTATTCTTGTGTACAGGCTGCTGCTTCCTGCCTCTGAAGCTGGTTCTTAATGCTCTAAGGAAATACTTGATGCTGCATAATTTGTAAAGAAAACAGGTTTATATGGCTCATAGTTTGGGGCTTTGAAATCTCAAGCAGTGTGTGCTAGGTTTGGCAAGCCCCTCCCTCACCAACCCACATGGTGTTACCTCATGGCAGATGGCACCATGGCTAGTGTGTATGTGACAGGGAGAGATCACATTGTGTGAGATAGGAAGCCAGAGACCAAAGAGGAATCAAGCTTACTCTCTTAAATAATAACCTTGTTCTTGAGAGATCAAAGTCCTAGAAGAATGACCTTAATCCCTTCCAAAAGGCAGGCCCTGCAATGGCCTAACCAACTTCCACTAGCTCTCGCCTTTTAATTGTTCTAACAGCCAGGCATGGTGGGACATGGCTGTAATCCAAGCTGGCCAGAGGCAAGAGGATGACCTAAGCCCACAAGTTTGAGACAAGTCAAGGCATCACAGAAAATGTCTCTTAGCATTGCCATATAGGGGCTGAGGGGTCGGGGATAGAGTAGGGGTAAGTATGTGGACCACATAGCTGTCTCAGAAAGCGTTTTCCCCCTGATACTTTAAAAAATGCTGATTAAAAAAAAGTATATAAAAGCAACATTTCAATGTTCTTTGTTCTTTTCATTTTTTTTTTTTTTGTTTTGTTTTTTGAGACAAGGTTTCTCTGTGTTCCTTTGGTTGCCCTGGACTCATTCTGTAGACCGGGCTTGCTTTGAACTGACAGAGATCGGCCTGCTTCTGCATCCCAGAGTGCTAGGATTAAAGGCATGCACCACCATGCCCAGCTATTTATTATGTTTTTAATTTTATGTATATGAATGTTTTGTCTGCATGCATGCATGTGTACTAAGTACACGCCTGGTGCTTGAGGAGGCCAGGAGAGGGCATAGAATTCCCTGAAACTAGAGTTATAAAAGGTTGGAGGTAGTTATATGGGTCCCAGTAAAAAAAGCCAGATTCTCTGGAAGAGCATCCAGTGTTTTTAGCTGCTGAGATATCTCTTCACCCTTTTCCTTATTCTTCAAATACAAGACAAAAATCGGTGGCACCATAAGAGTCATTGTTCCCAAATTTTCTTTCTTGCAAAGCATTTTCACAGTAATCGGATTCTTCTATCATTATGATAGTCAACTCAAGAAAGTTTGCAGGCCCATTTCACAGACAGAGGCAGATGTACTAACTGACTTGTACAAGTTTACATGGTAGCACAGGACACAAAAATGAAAAAAAAAAACTACTGCATTTCTTTTCAATACAGCAATCATTCATCTGCGTATAATTTGACTTTAATTTGTATGTGCTTTTACATTTCAACAAATATAGCTGGGTGTGGTGGTGTACACCTTTAATTTCAGCACTTGGGAGGCAGAGGCAGGCAGATTGCTGTGAGTTCGAGGCCAGCCTGATCTATGAAGTGAGTCCAGGATAGTCAAAGCTACACAGAGAAACCCTGTCTCAAAAAATAAAAACAAAACAAAACAAAACACCCCAAAATACATTTTAATAAATAAAATCTAATTGTGGGGGCTCTGGATGGCTCAGAGGTTAAGAGTACTTACTGTAAAAGCCAGAAGACCTTATTTTGAGTCTCCAGCACCTCTGTTAAGAAGCTAGGCATGGGCTGGGGAGATGGCTCAGTAGTACAAGTGCTGGCAGTCCAAGCTAAAGGAGTAGACTTCACATCCCCAGAACCTATATAAATGCCAGGTAGCCATGATGGCCCTCCTGTAATTCTAGCCTCAGAAAGTGGAGGCAGGGGACCTGTGGAGCAAGCTGGCCAGTGAGACTCCCCCTATGGGTGAGCTTTGCATTTGATGGAGAAACTTTACCGCAAAGAATAAGATGAATGAGTGATGGAGGAATATTCTTGCTATCACCCTTAGACCTCCACAGATGTCCACACATGCACATGCTAATATGTGCATACACACATGCATGAACACCATGCACCACATATACATGAAACAAAACCAAGCAGGACTTCCTCATGCTTATAAAGTTGGTGTTGGAGACAGGCAGGTCCCAAGAACTTGCTGTCCATCTACTCTAGCCAAACAGTAAAGTTCAGGGTGAGCAGGAGACCCTGTCTAAAAAAAAATAAGGTAGAAAGAAACAGAGGAAGATCCCCGCCTCACACCTTTCTTTGCTAAATTGTCCTACTTTTAAAATTAATTTTTAGACTTTCAGGATACTTTGTTTTGATTTCCAAATGATTTAATTTTGTAATTTGAAGCAGTTCTCATTTGTAATACTATATAGTAACAATAGATAAGAAGTGAGTTAATTTTTTTTTGTGTGTGTTTCCTGTTAGTACCATTTATCAATGTGGGGACAATGGTGCATAAACAAAGCCAGTATCCTAACAGTCCTCATGTTTTAATGACAGACAAAACAAGAGGTATCAGTCTCACACAACAACACAGTGATGAGTGCTTTGTGAAAAGAAAAGAATGAGAGGCCAGCATAGACAGCCCCTTTGGGACAGAAGCTCCGGAGGTTAATTTAAAAGCCAGGAAAACAGAGCTGCTTCTGCAGGTAAGGTTGGTGCAGAGTGGAGGATAGAGGCTTAGAGCCTGGAAAGGCTGGAGGGAAGAGCTTTGGAGTTTACCAGTATGGTCTGGAGAGGCCCGGAGCCATGGAAGGCTTTAAGGAAGGAGAAGCGTATCTTACTGACCATTTGAAAGGCATTCTCAGCCTGGTGGTAGTGGACTTGCCTTTAGTTCCAGCAGGCAGATCTCTGTGAGTTTGAGGTCCGCCTGGTCTTCCAGGACAGCCAAGGCAACACAATGAAACCCTGTCTGGAAAAACAAACAAACAAACAAACAAACAAACAAGGCCTTCTCTGCTGGCTGTATTGAGGCTAGACCATGGGGAAGAAAGAATGTAAGTTCACCAGGAGAGTGACCATGAGGGTCCATCTGGGAGTGGATAGCTAAGGGGGAAGGGATTAGGCTCACTTTGCAAGGTGGAACTGGAAGAATTTCCTTGACAAACCAGTGTGGTGGTTGATCAAAAGAGGTACTTTGGCCACGGGATGAAAAGGCTTTGGTTTGGTTGTGAATATAGACAATAATTTTCTTTTAGGACTGGAATGAAGCTTGGTAATAGTGAATGCTTGTGTAGCATTGTGTCTAAGACGTGTAAGATCTTGGGTTTGATCCCTAGCCCTAGACACACACACGGGGTGGGGGTGGGGGGGAGAGGGAATGATCTGACCATGGTGGTGCATAACTGTAAATCCAGAACTCAAGAAGCAGAAGGATCATGAATTCCAGGTTAGCCTGAGCTACATAATGAATTTACATTTGAGTTACATAGAGAGACTTTTTTTTTTTTAATGTTCTGTTGCAGATACATCAAGGTTGAAATATCCAAGCATTGATGTCTGGGAGTCCACGGGATATATAAGAGCTCTGGGAGAGGTCAGAGTTGATGCATGGAGTTCTATTTAAAGCCTGAAGCTGGAGATTTCCCAGGATGGGAGTGCAAACAGAGAATAGGAAGAGCCCAAGGTCAGAGCTCTGAAGTCAACATTTAGAATACTGGAGGACAGAGGGATGACAAAGGACTTGAATGACTCAAAAGCAAACACCCAGACAGGTGTAGCTGGTGTCAAGGTTTAAAAAAGAAAGAAAGAAAGAAAGAAAGACCCTTTGTGGGAGAATAAATACAATTTCTACATTGTTGACCAAGTAAAAGTTCTAAATTATTGTGGCAGAGGCTAATAAACTAATAGTGATGGGCAAGACAGACAACGAAGTTGATCATTTCAAATGTGCCCAGATTTGTCAAACCCCAGTGGAGAGGATTCTATAAGTTTCTTAAAATGCTTCCTGATAGCTAGGAGAATGTTGCAGCTAGAAAATCTTTTTGTTTGGTTGGGTTTTGTTTTTCAAGACAAGAGTTCTCTCTGTGTAACCCTGGCTGTCCTGGAACTCCCTCTGTAGCAGAGACTGGCTTTGAACTCAGAAATCTTTTGACCTCAGCCTCTGGAGTGCTGGCATTGTAAAGGCATGGGCCACCACTGCTCAGCTGATAGCCAATCATTAAACAGCAACAGAAAACTTCCTTTGTTGCTCCTCCCCTTTTAGAATGGAAATGTCATGTGGAGCTGGCCTCTTGGTTAGAAAAATAAATAAGCAAGGCAATGTCACTTGTCAGGTTGGGAAAACTCTATTAAACTTGGCCCACTCTTAGCAACTTGCTTGTCTCAAGCCAGCTGTTGAGTATTCAATTTGGGGATTCAAATAAGGTCCTTCCTCTCCCTTGCTCAATTCCGAGGCTCTTTCTACACCAAGGTTAGGTAAGTGTTGCAGTCACGTGTGCGGCTGCTCTTTTGGCTGGCTTTACTTGTCTGCACTGTGACTCGGCTTCTCGGTTTAGAGGGGACTGCAATGCAATAGATCTGAGATGCAGGGAGAGAGCCCAGATGCTACCTCCTGGAAGATGACAGTGCCAAGGCTGAGAAAAGGAGGCCAGCCTGAGGCATCCAACAGTTTCAGAGAGGGGGAGTATCTGCTCCTCCTTCTTCCCCTCAGCTTGTAAATATTGAAGGAAGTCACACACAGATAACAAAATCCTATCACTTAGTTCCATTTTATAGTTGCATAGGCGTTTTCTTTTTTCTTTTTAGGGAATGTTGCTTTTTTTTGTGTGTGTGATTTATATATTTAGTCACTGAAGATGTTATGAAGACAGAGGTAATTGATTATAAACATCTAAAACACCGAGGTCAGATGGCTACAGAATTGCCTAGTGATCAAAGCCTCCAGGTTATACGCAGGTTCACTGATGATAAACAGTGACACAGAGGACATTTGGATGGTTCCATCCAGGGGGAGGGAGTGTGGCTCAGAACAGATAAAGGAGGATTAGAATCCCTGCACTTGCCTATACATCTCTGGTGTTTGGAAAACAGCTGGAGTCTATTGTTCTTTGAAATAAAACACAGGGGGAGGTAATCCCTCTCAGGAACAGTCATAGGGGAGGGGAATAAGGGGAAAATGGGAGGGAGGGAAGAATGGGAGGATACAAGGGATGAGATAACCATTGAGATGTAACAAGAATAAATTAATAAAATTAAAAAAAAACACAAAAATATAGTTACCAAGACATTTAAGAGGATTTAAAGCAAAATATATGTATCACCCAGTGTATTCTAAGCCCTAACCCCTTTAATGCAATCATCCAAACCCAACGCTGGATCATAGACCATCTAACATTCAACATTTTAGGGCTTTATGTAAAACTTCAAGTTGTGAAGGCTTTCTGAATAGAATGCAGACAGGTTCTGGAGGATCTGAGCTGAGAGTAGCCAAGATAAGTATGGCCTTGGGCAGAACTTGCCTCCTGCGGTGACCTAGTTCTTCTTCCACTCTTGACTTCCTCGGGTATCACGGGATATTCACATTTCATGTTCACCAAAATCCCCAGCCCAACACAAGTTACCAGATTCATTCCTGTGCCTCTGGCAGACATTGCTGACTGTGACCAAAAGGAGCCATTTCGATTTGGTAAAAAGAAAGAATGTCCCATTGCAGAAGGTTCCAGGGTTCCTCGTTTACTGTCTTTTAGGCGCTATTCATGAAGAGACCCTTAGGACCCAAATGCTTGGGCTTCTTCTAGTACAGGGCTGACGTGCATTTACCAAACATGGCTTCTTGATGTTTCCATGCCAGCCTGCGCTTCTGCAATTCTCATTCCATTGCCTTCCTGGTTCAGTGCTAGAAAACGTGTAGGATATTTATCCTAAAGAAACGTTGGCTCTACCAACGCTGTCAGGAAAATGGAATTACTGTACATGTTCATCCTCTAATTTCTCTCCAGGATGTGGTGAAATCCTGGTGCGTGTGTGCCCTTGAGATTCAGCTAATTGCGGTCAAGGCCGTGTTTTACATCCAACGACTCCCACTGAAATGACTAAACGCTGAGTGGACCCAATCACTGCAGTGACATTAGATGATGCAGATTTTGGCATTAATAGGTTTGAACATAAAAGCAAGTTACTTAGGTTAACTGCGCCCTTTGTCCCCAATATTAAGATATGGAACGACTCGGAAGGACTAAAATGTATAAAGATAAGGGGGGGGGGCGGGGTGAGGAAGGGGGTGGCGGTGGAGGAAAATCAGTAGACTAGCCAGCTATCTTCTCTGCATCCTGGCATAGTGATGGTCGTTGCAGGTGAAAGTGCTTTACAACCTCTGAGGCAGAACAATAGAACCAGGGGAAAGAATCAAGGGCAGTGACATCCAGTCAGGGGTTTCCAGGGAGTCCCTCCGTCGCCTCCAGATCTGTCGTCTTAGCACATGCCTTCAAGTTCCCTGCTCTTTCCCCCCTTCCTTGCCCTTCTCCTCAGCTACGCCACTTTCAATTTGCCGGTTCAGAACTCTGAATGAAGAAGCCAACCGAGGGAACTTTTAGGCACCCTATACCCCAATTACAAAATACAGGCGGCGCGAGTTGATTCTAGCCTCAATCAGGCAGAGGGCACCGGCGGAGGATCTCCTGACTCCCGGCAACGCCCCCTTCCCTCCCGGGTGCACTGACAGGATTCTGGGGTCAGCAGCAGGGGGAGGAGAGAAGCCTCTGCCGTAGTCTCGGAGGATGCCTTTTCCTGCAGCGGCTTTGGAATCTTTGCAACGCAGTAGGACGCAGGGGCCGATGAGAGACAGCCGAAGTGCAAGCCCCGGGGTAGCAACTCGGCTCCTCGCTCCCTCCCCAAGCGGTCGCCCCCCCCAACCGCGCCCCCCGCAGTGCACATGCTTTTCCCGGGACAACGGCAGGCGAGGCCTCGCCGCGCGCGATGCGGCCGTGCGCGCGCTCCTTGCGCCCTCCTCGCGCGTGCTCGTGCCCGCGGCCGCGGCGGCGCGCCTCTTCTCCCGCTGCGGGCGTCGCGGGTGCAGAGGAGGCGGAGCGCTGGAGGCGGAGGCCGAGCGGGCGCGGACCAGCGGGGCGGGGGCGGCCCGAGGCGTGCGGGCGAGGGGGTTCTGCGGCGCGCAGCGGCGGCCCGGGGGGTCCAGGCGGCCGCGGGAGGAGAGCGCGCCTCGCGCTTGAGGTGCCGACCCGAGGCCGCGGCCCGCAGCCGGCGCCCCCGCGCCTGACGGGGCGGCGAGGCGGGAGCACGCCTCGGGCCGCCCCCGCCCCGCTGGACCGCGCCCGCCCGGCCTCCGCCGCTCGGCTTTTTTTTTTTTTTTTTTTTTTTTTTTTTTTTTTTTTTTTCGCATCGCGCGCGGCGGGGCCTCGCCTGCCGTTGTC
>OU015749.1:89890834-89934654 GCA_907169655.1 Acomys percivali
TGTGTGTGTGTGTGTGTGTGTGTGTGTGTGTGTGTGTGTGTGTGTGTATGGAGCTATGCTCCCAGTTCTGTGGGGACCTTTATCTTGAACATTTGCTCTTGGCCTCTCCAAAGAGAACCTCACAGGACTTACTCATCTTGCTGTATCTGTTGTCCTTCACATTCGGAATGAGGGAAAACAAATCTCACTTAGCACATCTCCAGATCTTGGGTGATGCTACTGCAGTGGAAAATAGCTAAGAAGGGGTCTTGGAGTCTCTGCTTAGGGAGCTGTGTTAGGAAGGGTATTTTAAAACCCAAGGAAGAAGACTGTGGTATGAGGCTGTTTTGTGGCTTGTGTTATTGAACATGTGTGGGATGAGCTGAATTAACTTCTTTAGATTCTGAAATTGGGTCACTTTCTCCTTGGCTGAGAAGTAGCAGCCTTTAAAGAACCTGTCAGTACCTGACGACTGCTCAGTTCAGGCCAGATTAGATGGAAGGCAAAAGGTACAGATTTTTATAAATTCTGTTTACTTGTTTACTCTTGTACATGGTACTTGTGACCACACATGTGCCTGCAGGGGCCAAGGAGGACTTTGATTTCCCTCTATTGTTCTCCGACTGGCCCTGAAGCTAGCCTGGCTAGCCAGGCAACTTGTAGGATCTGCCTATCTTTGTTCCTTAAAGTTGGCATGTGTTCATGGGTGCTGGGGATTTGAACTCAGGTCTTAATGCTTTTACAAGTAGTGCCTTACCTACAGGGACATCTTCCCAGCCCCAGAACTTACCCATTTTACACATTTTAATTTATTAGAAGTACATTAAAGGAGCAGCCTTTCTCATGAAAAGACATGTAAGAAGTGATAAGAGACCAAATGGATCTGTCAGAACACAGTTCAATCCACAGATCTTCTTCTTACCGTCTTGGCTTCCATCTGCAGTTAATTATTAATTTCCCATTCTTTCTTTCCTAACTCACATCTTTTAGGCACACATGGATACGTATCTGGCAAGTCTGGTAACTAATTGTTTTCTAGATGCCATTCCTTCAGCTTCAGTCAGTTTTTATCTTAACATGCGTCTGCCCAGGTAGCTACTACATTTCCTAGCCTCTTTCTGATAGCTAGGCATGGACATGTGATTCAATTCTGGCTAAATGGATGTGAGCAGAAGTGGTGTGTGTGGTATCTAGGTCATGGCCTTAGAGAGAAAGCTAATTGCCTTCCACTTCCCTGTCTTCCTTTTTGTGGATGAGAATGTATCATGTTAACACAGGGTTGGGAAATACTATTCAGCCTTGTAGCTGAGAGCTTTGCCTTTGAGGGCGGTGGATGGAAAATATAGGGCCCTGATAATTTTGCAGTAGAGCCGTGTCCTTGCTTGGGACTACTCATTTTCTCTAGATGGATAGTGAGAGAGGAAACATATTTTTATTTCCAGCCATTGTTATTTTAATTGAATGAATCACCTGCTTCAAACCACCTTTGCTTTTACTTTAGCCTTTCTTCTGCTGCTCAATTGCTTTTTTCTCTTTGCAGCAGAAAAATTTGAAGAGTAGTTTACGTTTGCTATTTCTCCTTTCTTACTTGATTCTCTTTAGCTTGATCCATTTGTGCTTTTGTTCCACCTTTTCGCTGATACTGTTTTGTTTTTGTTTTTTTAATAAGTTTTAGTCTGGGGATGTAGCTCAGTTGGTAGAGTGCTTGCGCAGTATACATAAAGCCCTGAGTTAAATCCCCAGTGCCGAAGAAACTGAGTGTAGTAGCATCTGTCTCTGATCCCAGCGGTAGAGGCAGGAGGATCTGGAGTTGGAGGTCATTCTTGACTTCATAGCTAATTTGAAGGCTGGTATGAGATCCTGAATTTAAGTATATATGCATGCCAGGGATGGTAGCACCTATAACTCTAGCACTTGTTAAGCAGAGGCAGGAGGATCAGCACTTCAAGGCCAACCATAGCTACCCAGTTAGTTTATAGTTAGCCTGGATTGTATAAGAACATCTCTCTCTCTTCTTCTCCCCCCCCCCCGTCTTTTATTTTTATTTGGCCATATATGGTGGCACATAGCATCCAGAAGACAGAGACATGATTGTCACAAGTTTGAGTCTGCTTGGTCTAGTGATTTCCAGGCTAACCAGAGCTACAAAGGGAGATTCTATTTCAACAAAACAAAAAGATTTTTTTTTTTTAAGTTTTTTGTTTTTTTTTTGTTTTTTGTTTTTTTTTTTTCCGAGACAGGGTTTCTCTGTGTAATAGTCCTGGCTGTCCAGGACTTGCTTTGTAGACCAGACTGGCCTCGAACTCACAGTGATCCGCCTGCCTCTGCCTCCCAAGTACTAGGAAAAAAGAATTTTTATTCATGTATTCGTTTTTCAGTTCTGGGGATAGAAGCCAGACTGTGTACATAAAAGGCAAGAGCTCTACCACAGGACTATACTCCCAGGTCCTGATCCTCTGTATCTTGCCAGCTCAGTGCCTGCACCTTGCTGGCGTATCACTCTGGCTACTGTCTAGCAGCCACATTTTGGTTTTCTATATCCTTTTCTGTCATCTTATTCCTGCTTGAAAATTTGGAATGCCCCTGGTTCTTAGGTGACTCACCCATTTTTATGGTTTAGAGATTCACTTGAGTCACGTGTCTGGTCCCTTTCTTCTTGTTTTACTTTGGATTTCTATTACTGTAAAGTGATACCATGACCAGAACAACTCTTATAAAGGAAAACATTTAGTTGGGGCTGATGTACAGGGTCAGAGGTTTAGTTCATTATTGTCATGGTAGGAAGCTTGGGGCACACAGGCAGACATGGTGCTAGAGAAGAAGCCAAGAGTTCTATATTTGGATCTGGATCTATAAGCAGCAAGAAGAGAGAATGACACTGGTCCTGGCTTGAGCATTTGAAACTCAAAGCCCACCTTCAGTGACACACTTCCTCCAAGGCCACACCTACTCCAACAAGGCCACACCTCCTAATAGGGCCACTCCCTATGAACCTATGGGGGCATTTTTTTCTTCCTTTTAATTTTATTTTTTTATTTTTTATTTTTTGAGACAGGGTTTCTTTGTATAACAGCCCTGGCTGTCCTAGACTTGATTTGTAGATCAGGCTGGTCTTGAACTCACGGAGGTCTGCTTGCATCTGCCTCCCGAGTGCTGGGATTAAAGGCGTGCGCCACCATGCCCGGCTGTCCTATGAGGGCGTTTTCATTCTGACCACCACACCCCTTGAGTGCTAGACTCATCTGAGTCCATGTCTCTTCCTGTTTCTTTGGTAGATACCTCTGAGGGCAGCATGGACAAAACAAGACTGTAGGCTTCTTTCCTTTACTTCTTCTGCTCCTTTCATGTCTTCTCTGTGCTGTAAGTAGCACCATCATCCAAGCACTATGAAGACCAAAACCCCTGGAGCCACCCTTGACTTTTTGTCTCATGTTAAGGCTTGCCAAGCTCAACCCTCACAGTACGGTCTGGTTCAGACTCCACCTTAATTTTCTTTCACTGTTAACAATGTAGGCCAGGCTACTTTCTGTCTTGGAAACCCGCCAGAAATTTCCCTGCCCTGCTCCAAACTCTGTCTTTTTACTTATATTCCTTATCACAGCGACCAAAGTAATGGTAAATGTTAGTCACGTCTTAACATTCTCCTACGGAATGACTCTAATACATTTAGTACAGAAGGCAAACCATAAAATTTTAACATAGAGGCAAAACCTTTAGCTTGACCTGTGTAAGTGGTTATCTATCAGGGAAAGTTTTGCCCATAGGGACTTTAAATAGTGTTTAGTGACATATTGGGGATTGCTACTGGCACCTAGAGGATCGAGGTCTGAGTCTGCTAAGCATCCTGTAGTATTCAAAGCAATTTCAACAATAACACACTGTGGAGTCTAGCGTGTCTGTAGAACATTGTCTGAGCCCCAACTTCTTCCTCGCTTGTCTCAGTCATTGTTTTACAGTTATAGGGATTTGCTCCTTCTTTTTGCTTTGACAATCCATCAGTCTGCTTAGTGAAGTTGGGGATAGAATCTAAGGATTACAGACGCTAGATAAGCACTCTACCACTGAGCCATGCAGACATATTTTTTAGGTTCATAGCAAAGCAGAATAAGTGGTTAGAAATTTCCTATATAAATTTCCCTACTCATCCATCTCACTGCTCCATTAATTAACAGCTCCAGTGTGGTACATTTATTACAGTTGGTGAACTTATACCAACACATCATCTGAAAGGGTTTATTCTTGCTGTACAAATGGTAATGAATGACGTATTCACCATTGTACCCTACAGAATAGAAGCATTGCTGTGAAAGTCCTGTGTCTGTATATTCATCTACATATATATCTCTCCCTAATTGCTGCATGTCTTTTTACTGTTTTCATAGTTTTGCCTTTTTCAGAATGTCTTAGAGTTAAAATCATGTACTGTGTAGTCTCACCCTATGTACTATGTATGCTCACATAGTACATCTGTTGTATGCTCAAGTATATGTGCATGGATTGTGTACCTGGGCACATGCGTACATGGCAGAGGAGAGTATTGGATATCTTATTCTGTTACTCTCCACCTTATTCCCTTGAGGCAGGGTCTCATTGAATCTGGAATTAAGCTGGCAGCCAAAAAGCTTCCACAATGCTCCTGTCTGTGCCTCCCATAGCACTGAGGTTTTATGTAGGCTGTGTGTGGCCATGCCCAGGAGTTACTTGTTTAGTTATTGAAAACTGTGGCTCCTGGGATACAAACTCAGATCATATACTTTTGTAGTCAATGGTTTTAACCATTGGGCCACCTGTCCAGCTCTAATATAGCCTTTTCCTTATGGTTCTTATATGTATTTTTGTGGCTTGATAGCTCATTTCTTTTTAGCAATGACTAATACTACATTGTTTGGATGCACCACAATTCATTTATGCGTTCTTTTGCTAAAGGATAGTTTGGTTGCTTCCAAGATTTGATAATTGTGAATAAAGCTGCTATAAACACCCATGTGCAGGTTTTATGTAGATCTATTTTCAAATCTTTTTTGAGCAGTGTTACAGAGCACAGTTGTTAGGATCGTCTGGTAAGAGTATGTTTAGATTTGCAAGACACTGTCTAACTCCCTCCATAAGTGGCCTTGCTATCTTACATTTCCACTAGCAGTGAATGAGGGTCCCTATTGTACTTTGGTGCCAGCATTTGGAGCTGTCACCCTAATTGATTTTCACTATGTAAGGTGTGCTGTGGAGGATACTCATTTTTTTCTATGTGAGTAAAGTAAATGCATGTACCTTCTTAGGTGTGTGTGCTTGCTTTTCCCTTGATTAAAATATGCTATTTTTAAGAGCTTGTACCATAGGACCCTAGCTAGGTTCAATCCTCAGGACTAAAGCAAAAAGGTGCTTTTTCTCTCTTTCCCCCATCCCATCCCAGATTTGTGCATGTCTGCCTTCTACACCAGAAAGACCATTGTGGTTACCTGTGTATAGCAACCACCATCATCTCATGTTCTTCCATCTCACACATGTGTATAAATGTGCACATAGAGGCCAGACGTCTACGGTTGGTGTCTTTTTTGCCATTTCTTAGCATATTTGTTGAGACAGGGTTTCTTGCTGAACTTGGAGTGGCTCTCCAGTGAGCTCCTAGCATCTACTTGTTTCTGATTCCCAGTGTTGGGATCATATAAGCACATGCTATCATGTCTAGTTTTTAAAGTGGGTTTTGAGGGTTCAAACTCAGTTCCTTGTGTTTGCATACAGGTATTTTGCCTACCGGGCCAATCTCCAGCACACTAGACCAAGTCTTTTTATTTTTATTTATAAAAAAGAATTCATTTATTTTTATTTATGTGTTTTTTGTCTGCATGTAAGTATATGTACAACATATGTGCCTGGTGTACTCAGAGATCAGAAGAGGGCATGAGATCCCCTGGAACTGGAATTAAGAATGGTTGTGAGCCACCGTGCAGGTGCTGGGAATCGAACCTGGGTCCTCTGAAAGAGCAGCAAGTGTTTCTAACTTGTGAGCCATCTCCCCAGGCACCCTTCTCCAGTCTTTTAAAAAAGTTAAAAACAAACAAACAGAAAGAACCAAACAAACTTTTTTTCAGTTACACTAGAACACAGCTCCCTGCGCTCCCAGTGTTTCAAAGGTCTGTTCAGTTTTCACTGGACAGCTTTTTAGCTGTCCCGGGGAAGATGGCTGTTCCTTCTGTCTTCTTAGTAGCCCTTTCCCTTTGTAGGTCAAATATATTTTTTTCTTCAGTTATTCTTCACCTAACAGCATTTTAAAACCTGCTTCTAGGTCCATAGCTAACAATTTAGGGAAGTGCTTTTGGTGAATGTCTAAAATCTGAAGGTATGAATCAAGCTGACTGGGAAGGGGGTCCCATTGCCTGCCTTACAGTGACTTGGTTCAGAGCATGGTGAAGCAGAGGGGACTAGCCTTTGACCCGACACTCCCCTCTCCTTTAGCCTCCCGTGTCAGGGATATGTATACAGTGTGGACAGAGTACAGCTCAAACTCAGGCGGCACTGCTCCTGTCAGCCCTTGGTCTAGGGCTGTATGTATTGGTGCCCTTGAGAGAACCACGCAGGGAAGAGGTCTGGGCAGAGGCTGGAAGCCAGGATGGAGTTTTGGGGTCGTAGTCAAGGGGAAGACATGTATGTTGCATGTAGACACGTCCTGTAGATCTGAGGAACCACTGGCCTCTTAGGAGTATAGCTAGAGGAGGGGTCGATTGATTTTTGCTGTTGTCTTTTTCCAGAGAGGGTTTCTCTGTGTAGCCCCAGCTGTCTGGGAGTTCCCTCTGTTAAGTGGGCTGGCCTCCAACTCAGAGATCTGTTTGCCTCAGCATCCTTAGTGCTGGGATTAAAGGTGAGCACCACTACTCCCAGCTTGGTACAAGACTTTTTAAAGGCTGAGGCCCAGAGCAGGAGTCCCTGTTGATAGGTCCAAGGTGGTGCTCATCTGTCCTACTCAGACTGTGAACTTAGTCTTCTTTGCTACAGTCATTACTGGGGAGTGCCCCCAATTGGACCTGGTTGCTTTACTTAGGATGTTTTCACTGGTGGGCGCGCTGTCTGCCAAGTGCACACAGATGGGCCAGAAATACTGATTGCCCAGTCCTCAGAGAGGCTGTCAGGGACAGAGTAGCAAAAACTAGGTTGATCATATTTGGACTCCAGTGGCATGACCTATTTACCCCAGGGTGCCTGTACAGTACTGTCATTTCTGTTATGTATCTTGAGGTGAAACAGTCTGGGAAACCTTACTTTAAGCTGATATATGACTGTACAAGTCTCATAGTACCAGGTATTTTATGTACAATCTTAAAGGCATTCTAAATGAATCTTTTTTTCTGGTGACAACTGACAATGTTAGAGCTGCCAAAGTAGGTTCTCCCCCTCCCTTCTCCTTATTAATGAGGAAATAAATCCAGGTTAAGTGACTTGTCTAGCAACGCATTTTCACTCAAGTAGGCCAGCTGAAACTAGAACTCCATTCCTTCTACTCTTTTTTGGTATATTCCATCTACTAACCCAAATTGTATTCCTTTTCCCTCCCTAAATCACCTCCACCAGATTGAGGACATTCTGCTGATTCTTCTTGTCCTCTTCCTCCCCACCCCCCACATTGATATCCTAATGTTTTTCTTTTTTTTTCTTTTTCTGAGACAAGTTTTCGCTGTGTAGCCCTGGCTGTCTTGGAACTCTCTTGGTAGACCAGGCTGACCTTGAATTTACAGTGATCTGCCTGCCTCTGCCTGCCTCTGCCTCCCGAGTGCTGGGATTAAAGGCGTGCACCACCATAGCCAACCCTAATTTTCATGATACAGTCTCTTTATTTTTTTATCTGAATATAAAACATATTTAATGTATAATGATTTTTCATTTTATAATATATAATTTTATGAGATTGACAGTTGATCTAGCATCTTGAAACTTGACTCTGTATTTAGCTCTGTTGATTACTTCCTCTTTAGGTTGATATTATATTTAGTTATTACAGTAATATTTGAGATGGTCATTCTAAAGTATTTATAAAAGATTAAAGTACATTATGGTGCAAAAACATTCAGAGTATTTTCATAAACTAGTTATAAAATGCTAGTACTTAAATGTAAATGTGTTTATTTTTTTTTCTGAGTGCATACTTTTATTAATCCTTACAGTTGTCTTTTTTTCAGATCTTACAACAATCTTGGTGGTGATGTCATTGAAAGAAACATGGTTGCTTACTCTGGCTTGCTGTGCTGGGAGAGGGCTGGGGCCAGCGACTTGAAATGTTGGCTTTCCTTAGTACTACTTTGCAAGCCATGTGATTTATAAATACTGAATTTGGTCTGGGAAAGGAATGTTTTCCAGACTTGTTTTTACATTTGGAGTAATTAATTCTTTAATACACTCACAAGCAGAAGAACCTTCCCTGCTTATCTGTCAGAGAATTATCTGGAAAGAAATGTCAGCCATGTCAGGGTTCAGAAACTCTGCTCAGAGTGTAGAGTAGCCAGCACATCCCGGCCTCCTCTCACCTTCCTTTTCATTGCTTGAACAGGGTGACAGGCAGGGACTGTTGGGAGCCTAAGCCTTCTTGTGGCGCTAGGGATCAACCCCAGGTTATCTCTTGTATGCTATGCAAATACTCTACTGCTGAACTACATTTTTAGTGAAAGAATCAGAGACTTTGTAAGTGGAGGAATGTTAAGCCTTTTATGTCTTAACAGTGATTTTTAGAACTTTTTTTTTTTTTTAAGACAAGGTTTCTCTGTGTAGCCTTGACTGTCCTGGACTCACTTTGTAGACCAGGCTGGCCTCGAACTCACAGGGATCCACCTGCCTCTGCCTCCCAGAGTGCTGGGATTACAGGTGTGTGATTTTTATAACTTTTAATAGGAGAAGTTGACTTAAAGCCCGTAGCTGAGCTAGTTGGTTTTTTTAGATTGATGATAATCTGTGAGAATATATTTAAGGGAATAGTGATTCAACAATTTTATATGTGTATATAATATATTTTGATAATGCTCATCATTATTTTATCTCTCACCCAATCCCTCTGGACTCCTTTTTTAAAACAAGTCTTCCATCTACTTTAATGTCTTAACTTTTTAATTTTATTTAACCAACTGAGTTTAATTAAGTAGCTTCCATGAGCATGGGTCAGGGGTTATTGACTGATACAATCAACTTATCAGTGGCTACACACCACCTATGGAAAAAGGACTGAGCCCCACCCCCACCCCGCAACTATTAGCCACCAGTAGCTCCTCAGCTAGGGATGGGGCCTCATCAACCCCTTCCACACTTGTGTTCGAATGTGGGTAGGCTCGATCTTGTGTGTCATGTGACTACAACGTAACTATGGCTGCTGTGAGTTCATGAGTACAATAGCCGTGCTGCGTACACAGGACAGCATGTCAAAGCCCTCCTTCTCATCCTTTTCCCTCTTCTGCAGTGTTCCCTGAGCCTTGGGGAGGTGGGGAGGGGATGGTGATATAGGTGGGTTTAGGACTGAGTACTCAGCTGTCACTTAGCACTCCGATTAGTTAAGAGTCTCTGCAATAACTGCTGCCCAATTAGAGAAGCTTCTCTGACCAAGATTAAGAGCAATCTATAGGTGTGAACATAAGTGTTTAGAAGACAGTTGATAACGTCCATTTAGCAAAACCGCACTAGTAAGTTCCTTTTAGGTTTTACAACCTCCCCAGCTTTTTACCTGGTTTACAGTAACAGGTATGGTTTCTCTCCTGTGAGCAGGCCTCACATCCAATGAGATATTGATTGGCTATCCCCAATTGTGCCACTACTGTATTGGTAGACATATCTTGCCTGTCAGGTTGGTGTTGTGGCACAAAAAGGTCCATGATTGGGTACAACCATTGATGATTTTTTTTTTCCCTACAGAGTCCTGCATAATAGCTTCTAGCAGGAGAGCTAGCTAGCTAGCAAGAACTGTACATGTTGGTTCCACCTGGATTTCCCTGTGTTCTGGAACTCAAGTGTGTGGTGTGTTCATAGTAGGCTTTTACCATCTTGTTTTAGTGAATAACCAAGCATAGAGGCAACAGCCTATATTATTCTGAGGTTTCTGGGCTCTTCCCTGACCAATAGCTCATAAAAAGATACCTTGTAGCATGCAGTGGTTCAACATTAAACTTAAAAATATTTATGCATGTAGGTGTTTTGCCTGTATGTATTTCTACTTACCACAAGTGTACCTGGGTTCTGCAGAGGCCAGATGAGGGCCTTGGATTCCTTGGAATTGGAGTTATGGTTGAGAGCTGCCATGGGGTGCTGAGAACCTAGTCCAGGTCCTCAAAGAGCAACTGGCACTCAACTGCTGAGCCATCTCTGCAGCCCCTTAGTTAAGTTTTTTGAATTAAATTAATTTATTTATTCATATTACATCCGGATCACAGCCCCTCCCCTTCTCTTCACCTGGTCCCACCCTGCCACCTTCTTCCCCCTTTCTCTCCTCCCCTTCTCCTCAGAAAAGGGGAGCCCCTCCAATATCTCTTGAAATAGTTTTCTCTTTTCTACTGTTCCTAAGTTGAAGGCGTGACCAGAGCTTCCAAGTTGTTTTCAGTGCTTTCTCCAGGCCTATATCTACCTCCTTAAATTTCAACTTCATTGTGTAAGTTTAATCAATCAAGAGCTACCATAATTACCCAGGTGCGTAGTCCCTTTAAGGTGTCTAGTTTCTAAGAGAACACTTTAAAAAGATAACCACCATGATTCAAGACTCCATTTTATTAAATGAAAAATTAATAGCTTCTTGTTATTGGTAACATTTGATTGTTATTGACAGACTAGGAACCCTTCCAAGCCCCTTTTAGGTGTTACCTGGTTTAGTTCTCACAAGTACCCTGTGAAGTACTTACTACAGTGTAAAATGTCCTGTCCATCATGTGCACTGTGTAGTAGTGGTAATCGTCTCAGTGTTAACAATTGAGCTCTGGGGTGTTTTCCTCTTACTTCCCTGAGTTTACTTACAAATATGAGAACTGTGAGATGTCTCTGTAAGTATGAAAAAGACTTCTGTACAGCATTTCTAGTAGCATATTAATTGCCTACTAAATAATTAGAATATGTAAGATTGTATTATTAATATTCTAGAAGTCATTTAGTGAGATGCTTAAAGTCAAAATTACTTTGATTAAGAGAACCAGTTCTTATTTCAGCTGTTTGCTCTGAGTAGGAAGCAATTTTCATGTATTTATTTGCTTAAAAGTATTGCCTGAAAACTATCTGATAAGTTTTTCCTAGTTGCTGAGCCTGGGAGAATGTTGAGGGGAAAGAAAACACTTTTTTATTGGCTTTGTTTTTTTTTTTTTTGAGCATTTCTGTATCAGCAAAATGAGAAATAGGCTTCCTTCTGTGGAGAGTCAATCTCTTGTACCTCTTGTAGGGTAGGTAGGTAGCCTCTTCAGAGGTAGGAATAGAAGTTTGAGCTGGAGCAGACTCTTAGAATATCCTTCATATTACTTTTAGCTACTTCAGTGACACAAAAAGATTAGGATATTCTTTTGTTTGTTTGTTTTAGTTTTTCGAGACAGGGTTTCTCTGTGTAGCCTTGGCTGTCCTGGACTCGCTTTGTAGAACAGATTGGCCTAGAACTCACAGTGATCCACCTGCCTCTGCCTCCCGAGTGCTGGGATTAAAGGAGTGTGCCACCATGCCAAGCTATTAGAATATTCTTATTGCTTTTGTTACTACAGATTTTAGTAGAAGCAGAGAACACACTTGGTTAAGTGCCTTTTTTTTCGGGGGCGGGGTTCGAGACAGAGTCTCCCTGTGTTAGCCATGGCTGCCCTGGACTCGCTTTGTAGACCAGGCTGGCCTCAAACTCACAGCGATCCACCTGCCTCTGCCTCCCGAGTGCTGGTATTAAAGGCGTGCGCCACCACACCCGGCGGTTAAGTGACTTTAAAAGTGGCAATGGTTTGCAGAGACTTCTTGGTTACTTATCCACATTCCACACCCCTGGCAGGCAAACACACACACACACACACACACACACACACACACACACACACACATACACATCGAGGCATATACACACACATAGAGACACACAGACATGCAGATACACACACAAACACAGACACACACACAGATACAGACACATACAGACACACACAGACACACACAACCATAGACACAGACACACATTGAGGCATAGACACACACATAGAGACACACATATATGCAGATACAGACAAAAACACAGACACACAAATATAAACACAGACACACAGACACACACATAGTCACAGACACACATACAGACACAGACACACACACAGACACAAACACACAGACACACAAACAGACACACACACACACACACACACACACACAGAGTTTCTCTGTAGCCCTGGATGTCCTAGAAGTCATTCTGTAGACCAGGTTAGGCCAGAACACAGATAGCTGTCTGCCTCTGTCCCCCAAATGTTGGCATTAAAGGCAGGTGCCACCATGACTATGGCTATTGGTTACTGAATTTTATGCTATAAAATCTTGCAAAACTTTTCCATTTTAATTTAGTTTTAAAAAAATTCCTAAAATTTTTTAACATGATCCAGAAGCACAGTAGATTCAATTTCAGCACTTCTTCTGTGTCCTTTGCTGTGTGACTTATGTGTCTTTGTTTTAGAGCTTTAGAGCTTTGAGCTGTATTTCTTCTCACTTTACATTCATTAAAATTAAATATATATATAAAATATTGAGCTCATTTTCTCAGTGGTCTACAGTGTTGGTACACTGCTGGTGTTTCAAATAATATTTTCATCCTTGTAGAAGTGTTTGCATTGGTTAGGAGGTGTGGAAAGTTTTATGTGGCTGAAATGGTCCTAACTTTGTGCTTGCAAAGCTCTTGCACTCGTCAGTGCCATGGCTTAGTTTTATGGTGTTGCTGCAGAAGTTTGCAGTGTGGCCTCAAAAACTATGTATTTTTTAAAATTAATTTTTGGGAGTAATTTTTAGATGATTTATCCAGCTATAAAAAAGTAAGGTAGGGATTGGGGATTTAGCTTAGTGGTAGAGCGCTTGCCTAGCAAGCATAAGGCCCTGGGTTCAGTCCTCAGCTCTGGGGGGGGGGGGGGGGAAAGACAAAATAAAGTAAAGTAGATTTTGGATTTCTTAGTATCATGTGAAAGCAATAGGAATTTACTTAAAAATGTGCTTAAAATGTGATTTAGTTAGCTAAGTATTAAAATATAAAAAGGAAGCCAACATTACTTTTATTCTAAGTAGTATGATATTTATCAGTGATAAAATCTGATTTTTAAAAGAGTATCTATTACAAAATACATTCAATAACTTTAAGATTTCTTCTTTCCGAGGCTAGGGAGATGGGTCAGTGGCTAAGAGCACTAGCTGCTTTTCCAGAGGTCCTGAGTTCCATTCCCAGCCACCACATGTGGCTGTAATGGAATCTGATCTCTTCTGGGGTACATGAAAACAGAGCACTCATACATGAAATAAATAAATAAGTCTTTAAAATCCCTCTCCCCCTCCTTCCTCCCTCTCCTCCCTTTTTGAATCAGAGTCTCACTATGTAGCTCTGGCTGCCCTGGAACTCACTATGTGTGCCTGGCTGCCCTGGAACTCAGAGAGATCTTCCTGCCTCTGCCTCACCAGTGCTGGGATTAAAGGTACGTGCCACTGTACCCAGTTAATTTTAAGATTTCTTATGTAGTTATATTCATTATTACATTTTAAGAAATAACTTTTACGATTTATATCTTGAGCTGGGCATGATGGCGCATGCCTTTATTAATCCCAGCACTGGGGAGGTAGAGGCAGGTGGATCTCTGTGAGTTTGAGGCCAGCCTGGTCTACAAAGGGAGGCCAGGATAGCCAGGGCTTTGTGTAACAGAGAAACCTGTCTCAAAAAACAAAAAAACCCCAAAAAGGTCCATAGTACATTTTTTTATTTTTTATTTTTTTAAACAAATATTTTCTTTTTTAAAAGATTTATTTATTTATTTAATGTATATGATAATTCACACCAGAAGAGGGAATCAGATTCCATTATAGACGGTTGGGAGCCACCATGTGGTTGCTGGGAATCGAACTCAAGACCTCTGGAAGAGCAGACAGTGCTCTTAACCTCTGAGCCATCTCTCCAGCCCCATTTTTTAATTTTTTTATTACTTATAATTTTAATAAAGATAACATGGATAAGAAAAACTGAGAAACAAGCTAACAAAAGCTGTCAAAACAATGCTATAAAACTACGATAATTATCGTAAGAAATCATAAAGCCATTTGTGGTGATGATGATTGTGTTTGACTGGGATAGTTATTACTCTATGCCCAGGTAAATGAATGGCTTCATTTCACAAAACAGGCTTGATAACTTAGAGTTGAAGTGTTCTTGCTTATGCAGGTTTCAGATGTAGCTGAGGCTGCAGTTGTTGTAGCCCATTTTCCTGGAGGAATGGGGACAACAGTTTGTTTCTAACAACCATGGAACTGAGTACAAAGAAGCCAGTGACCTCTGGTCTTCTGTGGCTGTGCATATGAAGGAGGGATTGTTTGTGGATGAGAAAAGCTGCCAGTAGACTTGGGATATTCTTTCTCCTTGTTTTCTGCAGAATTCTTGAATGACCCTACGTCAGAAAAACAAAAAAAGGCAAAAAGCCTCATTGGAAGAAATTACTGCTGGTCTCAGAAGAAGCCTAGGTCTGGACAGCAAAATATAATTAGATATTCATAGTCCAAAGTAATAATCATTAAAAACCTTGTCTCTCCCTGCAGAAATGGCCACATTAATTATTGCTGTTTAAGGACAGAGCATGCCTGTGGCTTCTTCTCAGCAGTTCTTGTTATGCTCCTGTTTAAAACTGTCTTCCAGCTCCAGTGGTTGAGAAGTCCTGAATCTGGGTCACACTAATCCTTGGCTTTCTTTTCCATTTTTTAAAAGTTGGGCATTATTCTGAGGCTAGCCTATAAATATTTGTCAGGTGAGTGAGTTGCTAACAGCAGTTGCAGTATTTACTTTGTTCTCCCATTTTTTCTTCCAAGGTGATTAATAAAAATCTAGTAGCATTTCTCTGTGCAAGGATAGGGTAAGTACAGTTATATGTCGTTTTGCAGATACCATATCAAATATGTATCTCAAGTGACAGAGCAGCTCAGCCTTTGGTACACTGCTCTTGGCTGTATTAGTTATATGCTACTGATCAAGTTTGAGTCAGTATTATAAGCCTGTATTGAAAATCTGTTGTCCTTGGAAATAGTTTGGGGAAGATTTTGGAGAAGACCTGGTTTTGATTCATGCCTTCTTATCTTTCCCATGATTTGTAAAAAGAGATACATGTATTTGAAATTAATGCGATTGAGTTTGACATCATTAGCAGCTTTGTCTTAGATAAGGAGGGATAAGGGGTAAAGAAAAAAAAAATTAGTATGGTAGTTACGGTAAGAGTGTTAATATCTCATAAAGTTTTGAAATGTACTGTTGTATATTTCACTCAATCATAAGTTTCACTACTTGATAGATAGAAAATTTTATTTATCATATTCATTAAAAATCATTTGGCAACTTAGCCTCATTTATTGATTTATTAGCTATTCTTATGAGAACTAACAATTTATTGTAAAAAATATCTTAAAATCTTTATGCCTCTTTTGAAGGCCTAAAGTAAGGCGATCTCTAGGAGTCAGCTTTCTGCGGCCCTTCTGCAGGAGGTAGAGGTTAGAGGTGTGAGTGTGGGAGCTGTGACGCAAAGAGTGGGAAGGAGGAGCTGACAAGGATAAACACGTGTGCAAGGTACACACTGCTGCAGACAGCAGCTGTTCAACCTCAGTCTGAAGGCCATGGGTAGAGTCTAGATTTAGGCGTAAGATCTTCAGTCATTACATGGTGTTTTATCTGGTGGGAGGGACTATTCTTAAATGGATCCAGATTTTAAAAAATAACAACTAAACTCAGCATATTTGGGGTAATTTGTGTATCTTTACTATAATTGAGTATTATTTTTTGGTTTCTTTAAGATAAAATTAGTCACGTGAGAAGCATGCTTGAGAATAGAGAATGTATTTTACAGAATGCTATAAAATGACCGGTTAATATTAAATGAATTGAATATTCAGTTCTCCCCTCCCTTGAGCTGGGATGAATCTGTGGCTTGGCAAATTCTGTATGATTGAGCTCCACTCCAATCCTTTGAATATTTCCTGGGACCTGGGTATGATTCAGTGGTCGAATCCTTGCCCAGCATGTGCAAAATCCAGGATTTGAAAAAAAAAAACAAAACAAAACTATGAAATCTGTCAAATTACCATTGTAGACAAAAGTAGTAATTTTGAGTTGTCTATTTAATTAAAATGGATGGATTATGCAAGGGAAGATAAAGAGGAGTACTGAAGTGTATGGGAAATACTGGCTGATGGTAGAGTTATTTGCACATGTTATGCTTGAAAGGAAAGTTTGTCTTCTGATATCTACATATCAGCCACATAACAGCAGGTCCCCTGTACTATAGCACTACAGTTCAGCATCCATTGATCAAGCAACTGGGAGTGTCAGCTTTTTGAAAGAAAAAGATGCTTTTGTGCTAAATAAGTATAGATATTTTTCTTGTCAGCATTCCCCAAACAATATAGTCTAAGAGCTATTTATATAGTTATTTTAATTTGCCTTTTGAGACAGGGTCTCTTTATGTAGCCCTGGCTGTCCTGGAACTCTGTATGTAGACCAAGTTAGCCTGGAACTTACAGAGATCTGCCTGCCTCTGCTTCCTGAGTGCTGGGATAAATGTGTGCAACTCTGTCCAGCAACTAATTATATATTGTTGCTTATATCGTATTGGGACATTGAAAATAGTCTGAGAAGATTTAAGTGTCTAAAGAGTTAAGCAAAAATTATCCATTATGTAAGGGTTTGTACACATATAATATTTTGAATGCTTGGGGGCCCATCCATTGTGCATATTGAGGGATATCTGTAATTGATCTTATGAAATGGATGATGATAAATTAATGTGGGTAAGGGTTAATCTTGGGGTGTTTATTTTGAAATATGTCATCACAAAATTAATATTCCCTTTAATGCTTAAGAATTTCTGATTTTTTCTTTTAGATATATTTTTATGAATGTTTTGCCTGCGTCTACAGATAGTACTGTGTGCATGCCTGATGCCTAAAGAAGTCAGAAAAGATTGCCAGGTCGTGTGGAACTGGACTTACAGTTGGTTGTGAGCCACATTTGAGTGCTGGAAACAGATTTGGATCCTCTGCAAGAGCAATAAGTGCTTTTACTTGCTGAGCCTAGAAAACGGCCCTACACCCCACCTTTACATGTATGTATGTATGTATGTCTGTCTGTATGTATGTATGTATTGTGTGAATAGTTTGCCATGTCTGTGTACCATGTGTATGCCTGGTACCCTTGGAGATCAGAAGAGGGCATTGGAATCCTTGGAACTGTAGCTGTAGGTGACTGTGAACCACCATATGTGTGCTGGGAATTGCATGCAGGTTTTCTGGAAGATCAGCCAGTGTTCTTAATTTGCTGAGTCATCTCTTCAACCCTTACCTTATTCAACTCTCTGGTGTAGGTATTTGTTTAGATACAAAGTCTGACACTCTGGACACTGATCCCGCTGCTTAGCCCTTTTGTTATGGGCCTGGTGCTGTTACAGTCTCCCCTCATGGGACATAGTACAAAAAAGAAAAAAAAAGCTTTGGAAAAAATAGTTGGCAGAATTATACCACAGAAAATTTGTAGGGCTGTGAGTCATGACTTGTCAGTTGTTAGAGAAATATGCTCAGTTGGCAAACACATTAGACACACATTTCAGCAGTGGCAGTCATCCTGTGTGCCTTTCTTACCCCCACATCTCCTCCTTTTGCCACTCCATATTTTGGTTAGCTTTTTTCCTAGCTGGGAAAGCCATGTGGCAATCTCAATGCTTGGTCAGTGAAGACGGAGGTAGAAATTGTAAACGAAGCTACAACCCACCCACCTCCTCCCCTCGAAAGCCTTCCAGTGATTTTTTTTTTTTTTTTTTTTTGAGAAAGGATCTCCTTTCAGACCAAACTTACTGTAAAATTTATAGTTATCTTGCTTCCGCCCCACTGAGTACTGGGATTACAAGTATGTACTGCCACACTTGGTCGGAATGACCTTCCCTCCCCAAAGCCAATTTCTTGTTCCTTCTACTAGATATCATACATGGTGACAAGTTATAGCAATATTCTGGAAACATTAGGGAATGGCCAAGCAGCTTAGTCTTTATATAGGCTAAGAAATGAATGTGTATGTATGATTATTCTTTTCATGGTATAGGAGCTGAACATGGGGTTGAATGTGTGCTTGATGGCTCTGTGCCATTGAGCTCGGTCCCTGTCTTACCTAGTATCCTTGAATTACAAAGTCAAGTGCCTCCCTTAGAACTTGCATTTCATTGAAAGAATAAAACTTTATAAAATGTTTTCTTTTCTTTTTAATTAGTGTGTAAATATGGGTATGGGTGCATTTCTGCACAGGTTGTGTATGCATGTGAACATTTATATAAAAATTATCCAGGCTTGGGATGTAAGCTCCCTTATGTTCTATAAGAAATATATTGCTCTGATCCATTTTCAGTTTGAGATATGCTTAGAGTTCATCAAGGTTATCGGTAAATATGAGGCTTTAGGGTGGTCTCTCACTCAGAGAGTGACTGTGCCTGCTTGTCTCAAAACTCTGAAAGTTGGAAAGTTTCAGGCAGTGTGCTGTGTGACTGAGCCCTCCATCAGAAAAGGGGCAGTCTCAAGCCCCGTGTTACACATTAGATGAGTGTGTGTGGTCTAAACCAATGAGATCAGGAATTTGAGAAAGTGCCTATGCTACATTGTGAATTTCTTTCCTTCTTTTCCTTTCCTTTTTGTTTTGTTTTTACGAGACAAGGTTTCTCTGTGTAACCTTGGCTATCCTGGACTCACTTTGTAGACCAGGCTGGCCTCAAACTCACAGCAATCCATCTGCCTCTGCCTCCTGAGTGCTGGAATTATAGGTGTGCGCCACCACACCTAGCTTAGATTGTCAATTTCTATGAACATACTGGCCTGTGGGGAAAGAGAGCTGGGATTTCTTATGGTCAAGGATTTAAAAACTAATGTCTCAGCATTGCCATTTGTGAACTGTTATTTTTCTTGTCTTCTCCTTTGGCAGTCACCTTGCCAGATTATGTAGGTCATTTTACGTAACTATTTGTTAGGAGATTGTTGTTTCTATGAGAAAACAATAAAAATCAACAAGTTTAAAAAAAAAAAAAAACTAATGTCTCGAACTAGTCAGGACACTAGCCGTTTCTCCCCCCTCTATCTTGGTGTCTATTTCTGCAGAATAGTGTATTTAAAATGTTTTCATTTTCACTATCTTGCCTGCTTGGCCTAAGGGAAGAGGACCCCTTTACCCTGTTGAAGCCATTGTAATTTGGATTTCCTTTTACTTGTCTTTAATCATTGTCCCTAATGGATAAAATGGTTTCTATGCCCCTGGTGACATATTTCAGGAGATTTGGAGACTTCTGATTTTAATTTTCAAGGGATTTTATTCTGGAATTTTTGGAACTGCTTCTTTTAGACTTGATTGAACAGCTTGATATCCAGCCAGATGGAATCTGGCTACTTGTTGGAGGGTTGAGAAATGCAAGAGGTGTTCAAAAATAGGCTGTGGTATTTCCCACTATCATCTCATCTTTAAGTCTCTGGCTTCATTTACTTACATAACCTATAAAAACTATAGCACTGGAGAGAATGGTGGTAATTACAGCACAGTTAGGGTCAGTCTGGACTGGTCATAGACAGGGCTATGGTCCTGATCTCCTGAATGCCCATGCTCATGGTTCCTTTTTTCTATATGTCTAAGTCTATCATGACCAATACCTAGCTCTATGGCTGCAGTATGAACAAGTATGTGCATTACCGTCTTATCAGGATCACTGTAGTCATTCCTGTTGCCTGGTGGGTTTCAGGTTTTCAACTTTCAACAGTGGGTGTTAGTTCTTGCCTGTACCAGATCCTGTAGACTGGAGTTGTATTGAGCATACTTTTTTGTATGCATCTTGCTCCTTTTGTTCAGCATCCATATTATTATATCTAATTATACACTATCCTCTTGCTGTATAGCATTCCATTATGTGACTATGCCCTGTCTGTTGGTGGGCATTTGGTTGTTTTCTGTTTTAATTATTGTGGATACTGCTATAAGAATATTCTGGTACCTGTGTTTTGGTAATAGTACGGTTGGTTAATAGATGTAAGCTTTATCTTGTATATGTACTTCAGAGTAGAGTAGCAAGATGAGAGGGTGTCAGCCACACACAAGGCTCTTGACTCCTGTTTTCACTCCTACTTGTTTTTAACCTAGTCTTTCTGGTTTTGTGAAGTGCCTGTTATGTCTTTTGCTTGCTGTTCTCTTGGATTGTCTTTTCTAATTGCTGGGGTAGCATTTTAAAATATAGCAGGTCATAATTTTGTCAGATATTTATATTGTGAGTTATCTTTTCTTCCTCTCTGGGTTACTTTTTCACTGTTTTAAACGTTTTCAAATTGTTTTTTATTACTTTTGATCAGACAGGATCTGATTTCATGTATTTCAGGGTGGCTTTGAATTTGCTGTGTAGCATAGGATGACCTTGAACTTTTGATTTCCTGCTGATACCTCCCCAGTGTTGTCATTGTAGGCAATAAACTACCATACTTGGTTTATGTAGTACCAGAGAGAGCCCAGGGCTTCTTGCATGTTAGACAACCCCTCTACCAACCGAGCTACATCCTCAGCCTATTTTAAGCATCCTTTGAAGAAAAGGTTCAATGTATATATAGCCTGGATGGCCATGTTTTCCTTCCTGGTTACGGCTTCCTGCACACTTACTGTTTGGCAATTCTGCTGTCACAAGAATGACTGTACATATCCTCTCCCATAGAATTGACTGATTTACCTTTGCATTTTGCCTGCATCCTTCTGTAGTTGCTTTTACTGTAGGATGTGATACTTAGTGACATTTTCCCCAAATGGATGTTTAGTTTAGTATTAGAAAGATGATCTTTTTTTGTTGTAAATTAGGTAACCATATATTTGTGGGATGCTTGTTAATTCTGTTTTATTGTGTTCTACTTGCAAGATTTTGTCCACACTGTTTCAATTATTAGAGGTTTATAGCAGGTTCACTAGCTCTTAATCAAGTTCTATAGTGTTGTTCTTCTTTAAAATGGTCTCAAATAGTCTTAGGAATTACCATCTGGTAAGTTACAGATATATTTACTTTGTATTTTAAATTGCACTAAACATATCGCTCAGCCAACTGTCTAGCATATTGGCATCAATCTACTTAGCCACATAGAGAACCTGGTCACTATCTCTAACCTTTTAATGGACTGATAAGTTTTCCAAGTCAAATCGAAATATTTTCTTAGTTCATAGATTACACACACATTTAAAATCAGTGCTCACTTTTAGCATCAATCACTGTAGTGTGCAGTAATCAAATATTTAGTTGAAATGTGTATATTTAATTGCACCAATACTTGATTTTCTCATTTGTAAGTAATCAGCTGGTTTGTATACCATTATGACCAGCTCTGTAGATGTGATGTTTGGGAATTAGTTTGTTTCAGAAACATGAAACGGGAATAGTGACTGAGTCCATCTGGAAGTGTGAATCATTTTAAGATGACATTTAAAGGCAACAATCTTTGTTAGTAGCAGTTTGATTTTGTCAATCTGAACACATTCTTCTCAGTAACCTGCCATCTTTTCTCTTCCATTTCATGTTAATTCATTGGGCAAAAATTGCAAGGTTTTAAAGTGAAATGGCTGTAATTTATACTCCAAATTAAGTACTTGAAGCTATTATTATTTTGTTTTAAAATAAAAAGCAATTTTATAATTTTTTAAATAAAAAAAGCTTGTGGATAAGCACCACACAGACAAATTAACCAGACCCAAAGTATGTGCATCTCAGTAAATTTCTCTATACGTATGATAGCCATACTGAAGCTGTGGAATATTATCCTGGACTTTACATTTTTACTATTGAATGTATTTTATTCACCACCAAAAATGAAAAATCCAGAACAGAATTAGAACTAGAAAAACAATTAATGTTATGTCTTAGGGTTACTGTTGCTGTGATGAAACACCATGACCAACAGCAACTTGAGGGGGCATGGTTTATATCCTGAGTCACAATTCAATGAGGGAAGTGAAGGCAGCAGCTGATGCAGAAGCCATGGGGGAGTGCTGTTTATTTGTTTGTTCTTTATGGCTTGCTCAGCCTGCTTTCTTAATAGAACCCAGGACCACCAACCCAGGAGTGACACTATCCACAATAGGCTGCAGCCTCCTTCATCGATTACTAATTAAGAAAATGTCCTAAACCAGGTGCAGTGGCACATGCCTATAATACTAGCAGACCAAGGTAGAGGCAGGAAGATCTCCGGGAATTCTAGGCCAGCCTGGTCTACAGAGTGAGTCCATGACAGCCAAGGCTGTACAGAGAAACCCTATCTTGAAAAACCAAAGGGGGGGGGGGAAGAAAAGAAAAGAAAATGTCCTATAGGCTTGCATACAGCCTGATCTTAAGTAGGCATTTTTCAATTGAGGGTTTCTTCTCTGAAATGACTCTAGAGTGTGTTAACATGAAACTAGCCAGCATGTGTCATATCCTCTTTCATAACTGGTGTCCATTACCTGCCTTCATCCGTTCCCCTAGTATTTCTTGTTTTCTTTGGTGAATGGAGAGTAGTGTAGGTAGGAGGAAGACAGGGAGAGCCCCGAGTGAAGGGAATGTGTGGTCTATAGAGTTCTGTATAATGAGCTAGTTTTGGGAAATTGAAATTTGTGGCTGCTTTAAGAATTCTGGGAAACTTTTCTTTAAAAAATAATTATTTGAGCCAGGCATGAGCCTTTAATCCCAGCACTCAGGAGGCAGAGGCAGAGGCAGGTGGATCACTGAGTTCAAGGCCAACCTGGTCTACAATGTGAGTCTAGGTCAGCCAGGGTTACACAGAGAACTCTGCCTTTAAAAGCCAAAAAAAAAAAAAAAAAAAAAAAAATTTTTTTTTTTGAGCAAATAACTAGATATTTGTGTGCATAGAAGCTACACAAATGATTGGTTTTTCCTCCCTGTTACTAAGTGTGGAGTTACAAGAGCAAAGTGCATGCTTTCTTCAGAGGTTGGGACTGAAGATGAGTCAGGTATTTGACACCTTGTAAGAATACTTACTTTTAATTACAGATCAAAAGTGTACCTTCTCACTTATAATTTTCGTGGAAGTAAACGGAAGAGATAAAATGTCACGCAATTGTGTTCTGTTTCAGTTGGATGAACACTCAGCGTTGCTATGCTACTTGACAGTCTATTTACACAGCTGTAATATGGACTGAATTTCTTTCGTGTCCAGAGATGAGATACATGTTTTTGCTTAAAGTGTCGAGTAACAGCATTTGTGGCATAGGTATTGATTGAGTACATGCTGATTTTCAAACACTGTGTAAACACTGGGATAGAAAATTAGTAAAGCAGATAAGATTCCGATACAACTTTCCAGCCAGAGTTGGGCAGAGTAAGTTTATAGCATGTCTTACTTACATTTGGTGAATTTGCTTGCTGGTAACAATATAGTTAGCTATTTGTGTTTGTGTAGGACCCACAGTGGATGCTTGGGAATTGAGCTGTACCTGTTTTTTTCTAGACTTACATACATACAATAAAGTTTAATTTATAAGTTAGATTTAGTGAGACATTAATAACAGTACAGATAAGCAGAATAATTATAACAATATGCTGTGATAAAAGCTACAAGAAAATGCATCTCTTCCCATCTCAGTGCAACTTGCTGTACTGTGCTCACTTTTTTTGTAGTGATGTGAGAGAATACAGTATGCTATGTGCTCATCAGCCTCTTATAGTCATATGGTTACCAGATCAACTGTCACGGGTTACTGTGTAACTACATTTTACTTAGTAGTCTGTCATTATGTCATAGCTCCTACGTCATTCTCTTTCAAGTTAGTTCTTGCGACAGACTGTCTCAGCTAGGAATAGGTCCTTGGGAACGGGGGTTCTCGAAGCGTCGGTGGGCAGAGATAGGTGAGCGACAAACAGACAAACCAGGGGTAGTGTTTGAATCTGAGTGTGTTTTGCAGACTAGCAAGCCAGGTTTTTATACATTTTTGAAATGGGGGCCGTGTTTTTTTTTCAGTAGATGAGACTTCACCTGCCAGCTTCCTTCCTTGAAAGCAGAGTAATTTTACTGAGATGCACGTGCAGTAGTTCTGGGAGCTCCTTAAGTGATACTCCTTGGTTGGATTTCAGTTTGACTAGAAGGGCACTGGAAAGTACTGTCTGGGGAGAGAGACTAGCATTTTGGAAGGCTTTACT
Source organism: Acomys percivali (assembly GCA_907169655.1). Taxonomy (NCBI): domain Eukaryota; kingdom Metazoa; phylum Chordata; class Mammalia; order Rodentia; family Muridae; genus Acomys; species Acomys percivali. The sequence continues at coordinate 89,915,176 of OU015749.1, forward strand.
GTTTTTAGCTACTACTGGAGTTCTTTTAGGCTTAATGATTATTTATCTCAATATGTGCTTAAAATCAGTCATACTCTTTTATGGTAGTATATAGTTTTATTTCAATGTAATTTCACAATGGTTGTTGGAAGTACTATGAAACCTATTCTTATACAGTTGGATTTGAAATGTTGGTTCTGTTCTTTGTAGCTCATAGTTTTATAAGCTATGGCTTGTTCCTATGACACTCCTGTGATATTTGGCTTGTTTTATTTAGTGTTGATTTAGTTATCAGAAAGAGTTGATTTCTTCTGTCGCTCCTTTCTGTCTTTTTCCCTACCTTCATTGCTTTTCTCCCTCTCACTTTATTGCCCAAGCTTGCTCTGACCTAGGCTCAAGTGATCCTGCCAGACTCTGAGTGACTGAACTACAGATGAGTGTTGTTGTACTGGGGAGAAAATTAGAATTTCTAATGGAGACTAGTAGTTTTCTTATTTTAAGTAGTACCTCATGTCAAGGAAAAAAATTGACAGTTAAATTATTGAGTGAAAACAGTGTGTCTACTAGTGTGATGTAAGTACAGTTGGGGCTATCGTGATAGAAATATAGTCAGAAAAGACACCTGTCGTACTCTTCTTCTTGCAGTAGCAAATACTTGCTGGAAGCAGCTATTCGAGAAACACTTATTTTGGCTCACAGTTTGACAGGGTTCAGTCCATTATGGCGGCAAGAGTTGGCAGAATAGCTTACATTGTGGCAGACAGCAAGGAGCAGAGAGTACAGGAATGGCCAGAGCAAGATAGAGTTCCAAGGCTGTCTTCACTGACCAGCTTCTTCTCACTAGGATGTGTTTGTCACTGTGTCTTAATAATGTTACATGACTCCACTGATGGCTTGACTACTCACTTCCCAGAAATCCATCAGCTGCCAGTCAGGCATCCAACAGAGGAGCTTGTGGAAGACATTTTATGTTTGAACCATAATACTCTTGGAATTACTTAAGAGGCAGTTAATTATTGCTGCCTCCTAGGACAGTTTAAAAACAAACAAGCCAGCACTCGGAGGCAGAGGCAGGTGGATCACTGTGAGTTTGAGGCCAGCCTGTTCTACAAAGAGAGTCCAGGACAGCCAAGGCTAAACAGAGAAACAAAAACAAACAAACAAACAAACAAACAAACAATAAACCTTGTCTTGGAAACCAAAGCAAACCAAACAAAAAACCCCAACAAACCAAAAACCCAAAAACAATAACAAAAAAGTCTTGCTGTGAAACTCATGCTGGTTTGAGCTAGTGAGTCTCCTAAATCTCCTGTTTAAGAATAGATTTCAGTGGGGGGAAATATTTATATATGAATGACTATAGATCAGCAGAGAGCTGTCACACTGAAAATAAACCAATTATTGTGACAGTAAAGGTATTTCAAGGTGAGAAAACATACTGTGGCCACAAAATGAACATTAGTTTAGAATTGATGTTTCCTTTTGCTTGATGGTGATAACACAAAGTTGAGACCCTGTCAGAGAGGCTTATTTTGATAATGATACTTTTTGCTGTTGTTTTTAACCTTCTTTATTTTAGGCTTTGTTTCTTCAATAATACTTTGGTTATAAATATAATCTAACTATTGTTGATGCCTTTTGTGTGATTATGATCGTTAGGCAGATTTCAGTTAAAGTTGTCATTTAAAAGTGGTTTCACTTAAATATTAATTAAAAGCAAATTAGATGTTGTTTTCTGTGTTTTCATTAAAGGGTTCTTGTATATTTGTGTAGGCTGCTGTGATGGCTAACAGCTTGCCACCTGGGCAGGGGGGACCTCAGGTAAAGAACTGACTCCATGCATTGGGCTGTGGGCATGTCTGTGGGTAATTTGTTTGATTCCTTATTGATGTGGAGGGCCCCACCTACTGCCTGGGCTATGGTTCTGGGCCGTGCGCCACAGCCACATTAGAAAGGCAGCTAGCTTCTGAGTCTGGGAGTAAGCCACTAAGTATCTTTTTCTCTGGTTTCTGCTTTGAGTTGTTTGCCCTGCCTCTCTCAATGAGTCATTATGACCTGGAAGTGGACTAAGCTGTTTGGTCATGGTGTTCATTATTTATCACAGCAGCAGAGAAAGACAGCAGTGTCCTGCTATATCACTGTCGGCCTTATTCCCTTGAGGGAAGGTCTGTTACTGAACCTGGATCAATGCTTGTGGCCAGCAAGATCCAGTAGTTCTCCTGTTTTTACCCTTCACAGTGCTAGGGTTGCAGGTGGCCTCATGTGGCCGCAGCTGGACAGACAGACAGACAGACAGACAGACAGACAGACAGACAGACACACCCTTCTTTAGTACCTACTATATATCTATATATTTATCTATCTGTCTATCAATCATCTCTCTCTCTCTCTGTCTTTCTCATCTATCTATTGTGGGTGCTTGAGATAAAAAATTAAGTACTTAAGTACTTTACCTGCTGTGCCTTCTTCTGTAGCCATTCATGTGCTTTTTACATTCAGTTGTACATGTTCTTAGTGAAACTGTCCAAAGAGTTTGTGATGTAGTTGTGGAAAATGAGTTAGCAGAGTTGTAAAGTTGTGCTCTGCAGTCCAGGGTGTTGGAGCACATCTCACAGAGGGACAGATTGCTGAGGAAGGTAGTCTGTACCTTGGCCAACTTTGTTATCTTATCACATCATCTTTGGAGTTAGTGGTGCTTCCTCAAGATAGGATCACTTTACTTTGGTTGTCTTCTGTTTTAGAATTACTTTAACCAATACATAAGAACCCACAACTCGATAGTTTAAATTTTTGGATACTTTCTGATCTAAGCAAAATTCAAAGTTCAGTTTTAGCATTCATTGTAATATTTGAACACCTAGTACTTTGTATAAACAACGCTTTAAAAGACAAAAATAAGCTGCATGTCATGGTGCAGACCTTTATTCCCAGCACTTGGGAGGCCGAGACAGGGCCAGGCAGATCTCTGTGACCTCCATGCCAACCTGTTCTAAGTAGTGAGTTCCAGGAGAGCCAGAGTTACATAGTTAGACCTTGTTTCAAAAAACAAAACAAACAAACAAAAGACAAACATAATATAGTAGTAGAATTTATACCTGCTTGTTAAATAGATTGTTTTTTCTGTAGGGCAATTTAGAAATACATATCAGAAACCTTGAAATGTTACTTTTACCCAGTAATTAGACTTATATTTTTCTATTTATTGTTGTTGTTGTATTTGTGTGGGTGTGTGTGTCTGCGCGCACAGGAGTGTGTGCACGTCTGTGTGCCTGCCATGATGCATATGTGTAGGTCAGAGGACAATTTGTGGACTCACTTCTTTCTACCTTCATGTGGATTCAGGGATTGAATTTTGATGCTCTTTCTTACAGGATAGGCATCTTAACTTGCTGTACCATTTTACTAGCACCCTATGAACCTGTCTAACTACATGAAAGATAAAGAAAGAATTAATTAAAATACTCAAGATAGTTTTGTATTCAGTAGTGAATATTTGGCAAATCAAAATTTCCAGCAAAAATAATTAGTGCATTTCATATAAACAAGTTTTAAGTAGTCATTCTGAAGTTAATCCATAAAGACAAATAACAAGAAAATCTCATGTTTACAAATGAAACATGAAGAACTCTATACTAAAAAGAATTCTCTGAATAATTAGTAGTTGAGAACAAACTCATGGAGCTGCTCTTGCAGCTCGGTGAGAGCTTACCCGGTCCACACAGGCTTTGGGTTCATTCCAGTTCGTCACCTCTACCCGAAACCAAAACACAAGTCAGATGTGCATGTGCAGACCTGTAATGATTAAAGAAGAAAGAGGAAGAATATGTCTATGCACACAAATTATATACGCATACGTGTATCTATGCACACACGCACACTCTCACACACTCACACACACACACGCAAATGAAAATAAAAATCTAAGAAAGAGAAAGCAACATAGAAAACATTAAAAGAATTGTATTTATAGTCAGATTTAGGGATGTATATGAATAGGAAAGATGTCAAATTGTTAATAGCAATGAGTTTATAGAGGAGGGGAAGGTATACTTTCAAGTTTTAATTAAATTTTGAGCAGAATGCATTTACAAATCATTTATAATTAAAGGTAAATAATAACATCTAGTTTGTTTGCAGATTCTGGCTATTACGAATAAAGCTGCTATGAACATAGTTGCACAAATGTCCCTGTTGTATGGTGGAGCATCTTTTGGGTATATGCCCAGGAGTGGTAGGCTGGCTCTTGAGGTAGCACTATTCCCAATTTTCTGAGAAAGGGCCAGATTGACTCCCAAAGTGGTTGTACAAGTTTGCACTCCCACTAGCAATGGAGTAATGCTTCCCTTTCTCCACATCCTCGCCAGCACATGCTGTCATTTGAGCTTTTGATATTAGTCATTCTGCTAGATGTAAGATGGAATCTCAGATCATCCTGAGTGAGGTAACCCAGACCCTGAAGGACAAGCATGGTATATACTCACTTTTAAGTGGATATTAGCCATGTAATGCAGGATAACCACACTACAATACACAAACCTAGAGAAACTAAATAACAAGGAGGACCCTAGGGAAAATGCTTAATTCTCATTCAAAAGGGCAAATAGAATAGACACTGGAAGCAGTTGAAGAGAGCAGGAAGGGAGCCTACCATAGAGGTCCTCTGAAAGACTCCACCCAGCTGGAGATCCAAGCAGATGCTGAGACACACAGCCAAACTTCTGGGTGGAGCACAGGGAGTCTAATGGAATAGAAGGAGCTAGAGGGGTCAGGAGCTCCACAAGACCACCAATGGAGCCAACAAATCCACACAGAGGAAGGGTTTGCAGTAGAGACCAACCAAAGACCATGCATGGCGAGGGCCTAGACTCTCAACTCAGATGTAGTAGACAGGCAGCACAGTCTCCTTGTGGGCCATAGTGTAAAGTAGGGGCTACTTCTGACATGGACTCTGGCCCCCACATGTTGATTATTTCCCCTTGGTGGGGCGGCCTTGCCTGGCCACAGAGGAAGAGGATACAGGCAGTCCAGATGAGACTTGAGAGGCTGAGGTCAGAAGTTATGGGAGGTGGGCTCCCCTTTCTGAGGACTAGGGGAGGGAGGGTGGGGCTGTGAGGTGACGAGGGTGGGGACTACAATTGGGATGTAAAGTGAACAAATTAAAAAAATAAAAAGAAAAAATAATGAGTAGAGCTAGTAGCACTTGGGTAGGGATGTAAGAGGATCAGAGTTTAGCCACTTTAACTATAAGCCTGGGCTACATAATCCCTTTTGTCTTAAAAAGAGGGGGACGGCTGAGAGACTCAGCCAGTAGAGATGCTGGTCATGCTAGCCTGGCCTGGAACCCGCAGAAGGGTGGCTGGAGAGAACCTCTACTTGTGTGCAGTGGCACATCCACCCCATCATGCACACTCACTATAAAAAGGAAAAGTGGAAAATGATAGATGCGTGGATATAGCTGAGTGGGTCAAAGAATAGGGCTGGGAGACCTGGGTCCAATGGGTGTTCTCTAGTGTCAGCTACTTGGGAGGCTTAGGGAGATCTGAGGCTTGAGGCCAGTACAGGCAATTAATTGAAACCCTGGCACCCCTGACAGAAAGGCTGGGGCTATGATGCTTGCCTAGCATGTTCAATACCCACCACTGTGTTTAAAAAGGTAAAGAATAAAACTATTCCTTGACACTTGAGATTCTATTTTCTAAAGGAAAATCCTGAGATATAAGAAATCATATTTAGAAGGCAGAAAAATAGGTAGTTGTAGTTTTTTTGTTTGTTTGTTTTTGGGGTACATTTTGTGGGGTTTTTGACAAGAAGCATTATTTTTATAACCCTAAATGTTATTAATACTGTGCTAGGAATTGACACTGGGTTCTTTCTCACCCATACAAGCACATGTTCTACTGTTGAATGCTTTATCCCTCTTGAGGGTTTTCCCCCCTTTTCTTTTCTTTTTAAGGCCTGAATAAAGTAAGGGTACTGTCTGGAGTTACAATTGGCTTGATTCAGACCCTGGCTGAAATTGTTATTAGCTGTATGATTCTAAAGAGATTGCTTTTCTTTTCTTTTCTTTTATTTGAGGGTTAAATAAGGTGTGACATAGGTAACTAGTTAACTTTCTTCCTTCTTGATTCTATATTTAATGCTATAATAGTTAATATCATAGCTCTTCAAATGGATGTTTGCTTACATGAGTGTCTGAGTAGCTCTGCATGCTTAGTGCCTGTGGATGTTAATAGAGGGTATAGGATTCCCTGGAATGGGAGTTAGGAGCCAAGCTCCACCCTCTGTAAAAGCAGTAAGAGCTTGTACCCACTGAGCCATCTCTCCAGCCTCCAAATACCAGGAAAATTTAACAGAAACTCAAAGGTGGTAAAAACCTGGACAGCTGAGGCATAGATTAATTTTTGAAATACAGCTGCTATAAAATGGGAATGAAGACTTCATTAGAGCAAAACAGAGTGGTTTGTGGAGTGAGGAGGGGGAACCAGTAACAAATGTATTGGTTCAACACGATAAGTGTTTTTAAAAAGATTTATTTGTTTTTACTATGTACAATGCTCTATCTGTATGTACACCTGAAGGCCAGAAGAGGACAATAATTCACATTATAGATGGTTGTGAGCCACCATGTGGTTGCTGGGAATTGAACTCAGGACCTCTGGAAGAGCAGTTAGTGCTCTTAACCTCTGAGCCATCTCTCCAGCCCAATATGATGAATTTTTGTTCACTGTGCTTTCCGTCAAGTACTGTCTTTACTTATCAAGCCTGCCAGTATTAAGACAGAAGTGTTCAGGGTTTGAAGCTAGGAAGTCTTGGTAGTAGTCACTCAAATATAAACTAAGATGTCTTTGTTAATTTTAGAGGTTGTATTTCTGTGGCATAATTAGAGAAAATAGCAGCATAAAATACTCTTAGCAATAAGTGATTCTATCTTCTTACTATATCTAGTTGAAGTGCGATAGTGATAGAGAAATTTGCCCTCGCACTGTTTTGCAGAGTTACTACTGCAGGTTAATGAGGGACACTAATGATATCAAATAGCTGGTTAAGTGCAAAGAAGGGATCTAGCTCTGGCTGTTTTGGATTTCAAAGTGCTGGTGCTGCTGCCTCTAGGTGTTTTCCTAAATCGGCTTTTAAATAAAGAACTCTGAGCCTTAGTGGGTATCAGATGTTTCTGATGTTCCATTTGCTTCCTCATTTAGTCATGTTTTTCGAATGAGTGAATTGTCTCTCATTTATTGCTCTCTTGCTTGTCGTCATTCTCTTGAGGTGTAGCCCTTCTAGAATGCACATACTGACAATAGTTTGCATAGGTTTGCTTGTGATAGGGAATGTGGCTGCTTTGGAAAACTACTTTCTTGTGACTGAGTCAGCAGCAGTGTTTCAGCTAATAGTTGCAGTTGTGACTCTGCAGCAGTTACATGGGTAGAAATGGTGATTTTTTTTTTTTTTTAAACACTAGTCCAGTGCCTTTCAAAACTGTAAGGTCTCCTGAGATTGGCCCTTCTGAGTTGATTTCTCTTCTGAGACATGTGTTTATCGTTATGTGATGATTTTTCCCCCTCTTAAAACCTTTAAAAAACAAACAAACCTGTATATTGCCTTTTTTTTTGGGTGAAACCTTCTAACTTTGTAGCCTGCTCAAGGTTTTCTTTGTCTTCGTAGTTCCTTTTAGGATGGTACAAAAACTACATATCATGCACGAAAAATAGATTTGCTTATTTATTTATTTTTGAGATGGGATTAAGGCTGGCTTGAACTGGCAGTTCTGCCTTAGTCTGCAAGTACAGGGATTACAGGAATGCACTATAAACTGGACTTTGAATTTGCATAATTTCCCAAGCCAGGTATCTAAAGAACTGTGTCTCCCATCAGTCATTTCATCATGAGGAGAAACAAAAAACAAAAGCAGTGGGTTTTGTGCTGTGCTGCCAGAGCTTTGGGGACTTTTTGGGGTCTGTTTTCAATATCTCCTGTCTGTGAAATTCTCATCTGTGTGTGTACTTGATATACTCAGTACTTGGATATGGGTTTTCCCAACTGTAAGCTACTGTATTTGCTCTCAGAATGTTTAGAGTAGACAAATGTAAACCATAGTCTTTTGTATATTACACGTACAATAAGTATTTTGAATCATGATATTTTCTGTTTATTGTGGGTTTATCAGGATATTAACCCTTTCCTAAGTCAAAGATGTTGTGTTGTTGCTTGACTCATAGCTTATCTGCAAAATGTATAATGATTTGCTTATTTATTTGTATTTTATGTAATTGGTGTTTTGCCTGCATGTATGTTTGTTTGAGGGTACTGGGTCTCCTGGAACTGGAGTTACAGACAGTTGTGAGCCACCATGTGGGTTCTGGGTCAAACCCTGGGTCGCCAGGAAGAGCAGTCAGTGCTCTTAATCACTGAGTCATCTTTTCAGCCCCATGTATAATGTTTTTAAAGCGTTCTAGAATGGTTCTGTTATCTAATAAAATTTTTCATAAGTGTATTATTGTTAATCTTGGATGGCATTTATTATAAGAGCTAATTAAGTGGTATTGTATTTGTTAAATAATTATATCAAAGAGGTTAGATACCCTCTGTTTTATTGAATACAGATTATTTTTTGTGCAGAATCTAGTATACATCAAGCTCACATTAAAGCTGAGTACTCAAGAATATAGCCAAGCACAAATATGTAGAAAAAACCCCAGCTGCTCAGTTAGTTCATACTGAGTCATTCATTGGCAGTATTGATAGGAGCTTTGCTAGGTGTTTGTGGAGGTTGAGTACGAGGAAGGAGAGAAGATTCAACTAGATTTTTGAAAGTATCTAAGAAGCTAATAATAGCAACCGTATTTTCAAATACCTATTTTATGCATTTTATCAGCATGTAGCAAGTACCAACAGTACCACCCAAAATAAATAATTGTAACCACAATGTTCTTAAGCTGGTGGGAATTTAGGTGCAGAAAGCTCTTGCTTAGAAAGATGCCTGTAATGAGATATTAGAATGGCTTTCACTTAGGTTTTGGTTAGAAGTAAGTTTAAAATATTCAGATACACTGTAGTCAAAATAATGAGAGCCAAGATATTAAAAAACAAAAAACAAGCCACTTCGGGTTTTATCCCAAGGATGTCATTCTTAGTGAAAATGCTGTGGGGTAAGTAGATACTGTGACATATTACGTGATTATATAACACAGGTCTAAGCTAAACAGTCAGATATACTACAATAGATAAGCTTACAGATTGGCTTCTGTGGCTTGATCAGTTGGTCCTTAGGAACACTGAAGTTGAAGACAGAAGGAGTAGAAGGAAAAGTTCATTGACTCAGGTTTGCTTTAGGACCTGCAGAGTTTTGGTAGTTAATACCTGTAATCCCATCCCACCCCCCCCAAACAAAAACAAAAACAAAACAAAACAAAAACCTGTGATCCCCTCCACTCAGTTTTCCTATTATGAGTTTCCTCCAGGAAAACATGTTGATTAGAATACAAAGTTATACATTTGTTATGTTAAAAATGACTTTCTAAAAGATGGATGGAAAATTACTGTTTGTCTTCTCTCTTTTCCCTCCCCTCCCCTCCCCTCCTCCGTGGGATGGGTCTTGAGTTGGGCTAGCCATTGGTTGGATATTCCCTCAATCTCTGCTCTATTTTTTTCCCTGCACGTCTGGAGACCTAAGTCAGGATAGGCTTCTGGGAAGATATGAGGGGGATCCTACCTGAGACTCCTAAGTAGCAGGGCCATGGAGACTGAAGAGGACACCCTCTAACTAGACAAGACTCCTAGTGGAGGGAGGAGAGCCCCAATCCACCCACAAAAAATTATCCTGCCTACAAGATGTGCAGGATAAAGATGGAAGGTGTACTTCTCTTAAAGGACATGTTTTAGTGGCGTCATTCAAGGTAGAGATAAGATGGAGAGGGGGCGGATAGTCAGGAAGATGAGTGCCTGGAAAGCCAACTCCAGTATTCGGATTGACTCCCTGGAAAACAAGTTTGAATGCTTATGGAGCATTTGTAATACCTACAGAAGGTTGGGTGAGAAATTGTTTAAGTGGGTCACATACATCAAATGTTAATCTCAGTATCAGCTGTTTCTAGTGATTTGTGGTTAAGAATAGGTCCATTAGTAAAGGAGAACATGATTCTGGTGAGCTGTGAACACAAGGTTTTTGATTAAATGGAAGGCATATTGTCAATCTTTAATGAATATTTGAGCATAGATTGTGCTGATATCCATTTATCTGTAAATATAACAAAAATAACTTTTAATAAATTTATTAAGCACATTGTTTTTTTTTTAAACATAATTATAGTAATACCCCAAACACAGCTGTGAGGCAATGAGTTGAGGAGTTTAGGGTCAGGAATGATGCTTGCCCATTTGGGCCTGGTTCAACCAGGAGAGTGGCAAAGTAATAGTACTTGGAACTCTAAAGCAGGAAACCCTTTCCTCTTGCACATTGCTGGTGGTTTCTTTAAGACTTCTCTTAGAAAACACAGAAATAAATATGAAGAACTATCAAAGCATCTGTACTATTTGAATGTTATAATTTTTAGAGTAGAATGAAATATTCTAAGGAACTAGTAGCATATACAAGATGCTAATTACAGAATCATTTACTAATGGAACATTATTAACCTTGGATAAGCATTTCTCTGCTTCAGATTTCTTACTTATAAGATGTACAGGTTGATCACCTCTACTGTAAAAATTTCCAAAACCTGAAACTTTGTTAGTGCTACAATAATGCTCCAAGTGGAAAATTTCACACATGACCTCATGTGGTAGGCTATAGTCAAAATGCAGGTAAATTTTTGTGATATGTATAAAGTGTATATGAAATGTGAATAGAATTTTTACAATTCTACAATTAAGACTTGTGCCCTATTTCTAAGAAACACTTTCATGTATTTGCAAATATAAATAAGAATAAAATATGAAATCTGAGATATTTTTGGTAATTTCAAATAAATATTCAGTCTGTAGTACCATTTTCATACATCTGCTATGAGGAACAAATGGAATATTATATATGTATTGTGTGTAACATAGTACCTGGGATATGTAAGGCTGCTACTGCAAGCATAGCTTATTTTTGATGCACATAATTCTTTTTTTGATATTTAGTTATGATATTGTATTAGGTGCTGTATTAGGGGCAATAAGAGATAAGTAAAGATTTACAGATTTGCTGTCTCCTTGTTGACAGACATGGTCAACCCCTACATATTTTGTTTTGTGGTGATTTTAGATTTAGTTTAAAAAATTCAATTATGTGTATGTGTCTGTATGTATGTATGCATGTGCACACATATGTTGGTGTCCATGGAGGCCATAAGCCTTGGATGCCCTGGAATTAGTTACAGGAGGTTGTGAGCCACTTGACATGGATACTGGGAACTGACCTCCATTTTCTGTAAAAGTAATATGTACTGCCCTATCCTGCTAGCCTCTCCACCATGTTCTTTGGCATTGCAACTGATAGCTGACAATGTTTAAAAGATAGCAGAAAACTTGTCTGTTCTTAGCACCAGAGAGAAACGACTTGGTTATAAGGATTCCTCTGTTCTCAGAGTAATTCCAGGGTTTATGTGTCGACTTCACACGCCATAGTGGCATTGGTCTGCAGGGAAAGGCTTGCGGATGAGAACTTGATCCTGAAGCATCTTGGGTTGGTATCATGTCCACGGCAAATGCTAGACCAAAACCAAATGCTTTCCTTATTTCCCTCCAAGTCTATCTAGAGGGTGAGTTAAGTTTATAGTTACGAATAAAACTAAGATAAAAAGAAGAGGTACATAAAGAATTGTGGTCCTGTTCACAAGGAACGTGTAACTGATTTCATAGTCATGTTAGTCAGTGTTTAATCCTGTGCCAAATACTTAACCCTTTAAAAAGGAGAAGTTTATTTGGGCTCATGGTTTCAGAGATTTCAATCGCGGTTTCTGGGCTTGTGGATAAAAAACTTCTCAAAAGTAGCCTCCAGTGCTCTCCTTCCAACTAGGTGCCATTGCCTAGCTGCCTCGTGATCCAGTCACTGCCGTCCACACACAGGGCTTTGGAAGGATACTTTATATTCATGCTGTAATACTAGTAAATACAGGCTGATGAGGAAAACTGTAGGTGTATATGTGCCTGTTGTTACTATGAGAGCTCTAATACTGGAAAACACTATTTTTTGTTTGTGAGGTAAAGTGTTTAACATTCACTGAGCATTGAAAGATAGAATTTGAGGGTTAAGATGATAGAGAATGATGACATTTCATGAGGCACATGAGCATAGAAGCCAGTGTGGGAAAATATGGCATAAGATTAAGGAAGAGAGAATAACATCATGTTGTTATGGTTTCAGTGCAGAGCTGAGAATTTAATTCATGTGACACTTTTAAGTGCAGGCTCCTGTGACCTGAAAAGAACTAGTTTTTAGGAAGATTGAATTCACTGCACAGAGAATAGAATAATGGCTGGGTTGGGGACATAGCTCAGTATTGAGTGTTTATCTGGCATATACCAGAAGCCCTGGGTTTGAGTCTTGGAACAGAAAAAAAAATTGTTCTTTATTTTCTGCTATGTTTTACACTTTCTATTAAGGATAGCATCACATCACATTTATTTATTTATTATTTTTAAAAATAGTTTTCTTTTGTTTAAGATTTATTTATTTGTTATTATGTATACAGTGCTCTGCCTGCATGTACGCCTGCAGGCCAGAAGACGGCATCTGATCACATTACAGATGGTTGTGAGCCACTATGTGGATGCTGGGAATTGAACTCAGGACCTCTGGAAGAGCAGTCAGTGCTCTTAACCTCTGAGCCATCTCTCCAGCCCCATTACATTTATTTAATTTATGATCAATGGTGATGTTTTAGGCTATAAAGAAGATAAACTTCAAATCATTACAGAGGTGGACTTGTTAACTTTATCTTGGGTAAGTGGAGGTAGACATTAAAGAAAGCCTTTGGATTTTAAGCCTGGGTTCTCTGGGGACTTGTTGCACTTAAGAACCTTAATGAACATTGGGGAATGTACATTCATGCTCATTAATGGATATACAGACAATCCTTTGTCTTTGACTAAATTGCCAGTAGAACATTTGATTTATGCTATTGGCAATCTGCAGCTGGAACTTGAGGGAATAGGTGGCTAGAAAAGTTAAGAATATAGATTTGTCACTTGTGTGCATAGGTGCTGTAGATGTGACCATGGAAGTGGGTAGTTGAGTGTTATAGAGAGAAATGTTTGCAGGTATGGTGGCACTTGGATTTCTGTTAGTGCTGGTGGGTCTGGAGTTGAGCAATTTATTTTTAAATAATGACTTTCCCTCCCTTCCTCCATCTGTCCGACTGTCTGTCTGTCTCTCTGTCCATCTGTCTGAAACAGGGTCTCTCATTGTAGCCCTTGGCTGTCCTGGAACTTGCTGTGTAGACTAGGCTGGCTTTAAACTAACAGAGATCCACCTGCCTCTGCCTGCTGATTAAAGGTTCTGGGATTAAAGATCATTTTAGTGTTTTTTGTAAGCATTATAGTGTCTATTAGTAATAGTATCTTATACATATAGTATGTATGTAAGTCTTATTACTCAGAAGTTACTAATACTCAGTAAGGTCGTTGTAAATTTGTTTTTATACATAATTATAATAGGAATAATTTTAGAAATACATAACAAATAATGCATTTTACTTTTTGATTGGTTTTGATAGTTCAGCTCCCATGCTTGTTTGGATTTTTGACATTCAAGTTGAGATCCTAAACACTGGACCTATGAGCAGGGCTAGGGGTGCATGTCACAGTGTGTCAGACAATTATAACTACAGGCATGGCCGTAAGTGTGGTGCCTCCAAAATTGTGCATGCAGGATGCCTTGCTTCTCACTGTAACCACAGTTATACTTATAAGACTGATGTAATACTAAACATTTTTCAGAATTTTATTTGCTAAATCATGTATGTAATTATAAACAGCAGTAGTACTAAAAGACTTTTGAAAAGCAGTCTTTTGGCCCTATGTCATATCCTCTAACTTAGCTATACTCTGTAGAAGTGGCAATTTTCATAATTCTTAGGTGTTCCTCCTGAGATTCCATCATGTTTATATATATATGTATATATACACATATATGTATATGTTATTTAACAGTTATTATGTTGAGTTATGATTGTTATGTTTTTATCTATGTATAAATGAGTAGGAGCATGTACATTCCATGGCATGTGTGCAATAATTATGTAGAAAATGGGAATTAAAACCAGGAGTCACTGACCTGGATTTTATAGTCTGTGAGACAAGAGATTTGGCTAAACAAGCTACAGTTACGGTTGCCTGAGAAGCTACTCATGGGAGACATGTAGGCAAACCCTGGGCTGCAAAGTAGGAGCTTGTTTCAGATGTTTAGGGATCTCTCAGTGGAGCAAATGAAATCTATCTATCTTTCTTTCTTTCCTTCTTTCTTTCTGTCTATTTATTTTAATTTTTAATTTGTTCACTTTACTTCCCAGTTGTAGCCCCCTGCCTCGTTGCATCCTGGTCCCACCCTCCCTTCCTCATACCCCTTCCTTCCCTCCACTAGTCCTCAGAAATGGGGAGCCCTCCTCCCCTGATATCTGACCTCAGCCTCTCAAGTCTCATTTGGACTCCCTGTATCCTCTTTCTCTGTGGCCTGACAAGGCCTCCCCACCAGGGAGAAATGATCAATATGTGGGGACCAGAGTCCATGTCAGAAGTAGTCCCTACTCCCCATATTGTGAGACCCAGAAGGCGACTGTGCTGCTTGTTGACTACATCTGAGCAGAGGGTCTAGGTCCTCACCATGCATGGTCCTTGGTTGGTGCATCAGTCTCTGCAGCATCCCCCTCCTCCACCCAGAATAAAGTCTTTCTTTAATACAATCATATTGTATACAAAATATTGTTACAGATATTTGGACAGAATTTGTTAAAGTATGACATTTGAATTGGATTTTGGGGAAAGGGGGTCTGTTTCAGCAGATAAAGTGTAGAAGGAAGAGTTTGTTAGGTTAGGTAAACACAGATGGAATAGGACATACTTGGAAAGTATGAACCTGGGGGTGGAACAGTAGGTGGAGATGGTGCTAAGTCTAATGTGATAAGGAAATTGTACTGTATTTTGGGGATGGTTAAAAACACAACTTCAATATAGTATTTAATGGTAGCGTTCTGGTTATTATCTGCAGAAAATGTGCTATTTAAAAACTTTAATTAACTAGATAACCTATAATTCTCTGCAATAGCTGGGATGAGAAATATGGGGACAAAGACAGTTACTAGAGCCAGTAGGTGAGAAAGTGGACTGGGTATTTATACAATGAAAGTTTTAGTTTGGATTTCTATTTTTTGTGATTAAACTGACAACAACCACCTACAACCAAAGGCAACTTGTAGAAGAAAGGATTTATTTCACTTTCATCTCACACTTTATCATCAAAGGAAGTCATGGCAGGAACCTCAAGGCAGAAGCTGATGCAGAGTACTGCTGCTGCCTTGCTCCTCATGCCTTGCTCGGTTTGTTTTCTTACAAACCTCAGGGTCATTTGCCCAAGTGTAGCACAACCCACAATGTTCTGAGCCCTCCCACATCAATCATTAATCAAGAAAACAAAAGGTTTGCCTACAGGTCAGTCTTTTTTTTTTTTTTTGTTTTTGATTTTTCAGGACAGGGTTTCTCTGTGTAGCTTTGGCTGGACTGGACTCTTTGTAGACCAGGCTGTCCTTGAACTCAGAGATCTGCCTGACTCTGTGTCAGACGTGAGTGCCCGGCCGGCTACAGGTCAGTCTCATAGAAGAATTTTCTCAGTTGAGGTTCCACATCTCAGATGATTCTAGCTTGTGTCAAGTTGACAAAAACTAGTCAGCACAGACAGGTAACCAGGACATTGCTTTACAGTGAACTGCCAGAATTTTGCACATCATCATTGGAATTTATGCAATCATAAATACTGATATTGGAATCTTCTAGTAGTTTGCTTTTTCAGCAGTGCACTAATGAAGGCTGCTTCAGTAGACGGACCATTAACATGTAGAATTGTCCTGTGACACCATTGTTTGTTTAAGCAGCATTCTCAACCTGTGGGTCACAATCCTTTGAGCGGTTAAATGGTCCTTTCACAGGGGTCACCTAAGAACACTGGAAAACACAGATATTTATATTGTGATTATTAACAGTAGCAAAATTACAGTTACGATGTAGCAACAAAATATTTTTATAGCTGGGGGGTCAGGACAACATGAGGAACTGTATTAAATGATCACAGCATCAGGAAGGTTGAGAACCGCTGGTCTAGATGAAGATGTGGTAGAATTGACCAAAAAAGAGCTTGAGATACAGCAGTGGTGAACATGTATGTCAGGTTCCTGAGATGATGATTGGATTCCCAGCACCACAAGCAACCAAAACCACAAAACATTCAAAATCCCCAAAGAAGTAATACTTGCTTTGCAAACTTTCCTTGCAGAACATATACTTATCTCTCTGTGTTGTTTGTATGAAAGTGATTTGTTTTTGTTTATAGCTAGAAATATAAAGATGGTTAATTCTCAGTGTTATCTGTAAGGCATTGAGACAGACTGTTTGTAAGTATTCTCTCTTTCTCTCATTATATATATATATTTATATATATTCATCTGACTAGTAGTATTAAGATGGCCAGTTTTTAATATAATCATCTATGTTGCTATATTATACTTTGAAATGCTGTATACCAGGGATCACAACTACCATTTTACTTAAAAATGATTATTTTTCTCTCTGTGAATTGGTGTTCCTGTGTGTGAATGTGAGTGCATAAATGTGAGTGTGAGAGCATGTCTTAGTGCCTGTGTGGAGGTTCACCTTTCAGGAGTTGGTGAGACATGGTCTCTTGTTTCTGCTGCTTCCCCGCCTTCTCTAGGCTGGCTGGACTGCAGGCTTCCGGCTGGTTCTTGTCTCTGCTTCTTATTTCATTGTAGAAGTGTTGACATTACAGATGTACACCACCACATCCACACCACATCACACATGCTTTGGGGTTTGATTTTAGGGTTTCAGGATTGGATGGCAAGCAAGATTCCCTAACATCTTCCCTATAGCTCATTTTGTCTTGAACACGTTATTATTGTATGTGGTTGTATATACAAAGGACATTACAGATGATCTTAGAGGTAAATAATAACCTCTGGTGGTTTTCTAACACCAAGGACAAACTTCTTACAGTTCCTTACCAGAGAGCAAGGAAGAGCCAGTAACCCAGCTCTGGAAAGCAGAGGCAGATGGAACTCCATGAGTTCAAGGCCAGCCTGTTGTATATAGCAAATTGGAGGGCAGCCAGGGCTACCTGGTAAGATGTGATGGCCTAACCAGTCAACCAATCAATTAAACAAAAAAAGCCAAATTTTTCCAGCTTTAAAAAATGACCTGTCTTACTACTGATTTAAAAGATGGAAATAGAATGGTACAGGTTAGTTTTTCAGTTTTGGTGATGGTAAAATTTATATATTGATAAGAAATACAGCATCTAAAATATGACAAGTGTCCTTAACTTAATTGGTGAACCCTAATTTACAGTTCTTACACTGCTCCAGATGTTATCTGTTGGATGACTAGTGGTACATTAGTTTTTGAGTGCATAAAATTAAGATTATAAAATAACTACTTCTTGGGCTGCAGAGATGGCTCAGAGGTTAAGAGCACTGTCTGCTCTTCCAGAGGTTATGAGTTCAGTTCCCAGCAACTACATGGTGGCTCACAACCATCTATAATGAGGTCTCATGCCCTCTTCTGGCCTGCAGGTGTACATGCAGGTGATACATTGTATACATAATAAATAAATCATTTAAAAAAAACAACAACAACACAAAACTACCTCCTAGTAGTTTCCTTTGGAGAAAAATACGTAGAGTTATTAATATTCTTCAGAATGCATGCTTTTCATTATTATTTTATTCTTTTAAAATTTTAAATTAGTTTTAGATCATAATAATCAGATAGTCTGGAAGACATGAGAAATTGAAGTATTCCTAGTATTCATATATCCTTCTGGAGTTACTTGTCAGCATTTGCAAGTGTGTCTCTAGTTATTAGACAGGCTCCTTTTAAATAGGAGCAGTAGAATTTTTATAGACTTTGAAGGAGAAATGTGTTTTTAATTTTTAATTTTTGTTCTGTGTCTTGAATTTTTTTATGATACATAATTCACTCTCAGAGTGTAAAAGTGCTTCTGCCATCTTTCAATAGGACTTCTTGATAGTCTGTTGAATGGAGACATCCTAGTCTGTGTCTCTGTCTGTATCTCCACCATCTCTCTCTTCCCAGGGCTTGAGTAGGCTGTTGCATTTTAACCTTGACTCTTGAAAATACTTTGTCTCTTTTGCTCAGAATGAGCTGTAGAGTTAATGAAGAGAAAGAAGACAAGTATTGGCAGCTGAATGAAGAAAGGTGGTCTCTGGAATGCTTTCCTTAATTGCTAGAGATAAGTGGGGTGGCTGCAGGTGGGGATGCTTTTCTTAGTGTGGCCATTCAGGGCCTAAGCTAGGGAGGGGCACTCAAACTGACCTCACTGGGAAAGTGCCTGGGTTGAAAAACTGTGAGTGCAGAAGTCCTCAGGAGTGATCAGGGGTTGCAGCATGAATGGGAAACCTTCCACCCTACATGATTGAGCACTGTACTGTCATGGAGAGATTTAAATAGATAAATAAGAGCTAACTCAGAATTCAGAAAATAACCCTTCATTTCCATGACAGAAGGGGGAGTTTAAGTAGAAGCTGTTGGTGGTCAGATGGAAGGCCTGGGAAGCTTGGTGTGCCAGAAGGAATAGCTGTGGAGAGTAGGCAGACTCAGGAAGTGCTGTAGGTTGAGCTTCAGGATTTACTGTGAGGTTGTTTGGGGATTTGAGGGAGAAATGAGTTTTTTATTTTCAAAATTTTGTAAATGTAAACTTAAAAAGCAGACCTTAATTTATGAACAGTTTGTTCAGTGATTACAGAAGCATTAGCTGATGATTGCTTGTCTCTGCCAGCCAGTCTAATGCAAATGTGAGAGCCCGCCCTGGGGCCTTTGCTGTACAGTCTCACTACTGAACCTGAACGGTGAGACCACCGTGGTTCTTTACTGTCTTTTTTTTTTCATTTTTTCTTAAATTTTATTTTATGTGTATGGGTATTTTGCTTGAATGTGTATCGGTGGATCATGTGTGTGCAGTGCCTGTAGAGACCAGAAGAGAGTGTTGATCCTCTAGAAGTGGGGTTACAGCTGGCTGTGAGCCTTCCTGTGAGTTTTGGGTTCTTATTAAGAATAGTAGCCAGCTTTCACCGTATTCCCCTCCCCTATGTCTGTGACCGCCCGGGACTTCCTCCCTCACTATATGATCATAGGCTATCAAGTCTCATCTTGGGGAAAGCGGGATGGAAGGAGGATTGGGAGGATATAAGAGGTGGGATAACAATTGAGATATAATCTGAATAAATTTTATATATATATATATATATATATATATATATATATATATATATATAT
>OU015749.1:89939624-89966267 GCA_907169655.1 Acomys percivali
CCTTCCTTCCTTCCTTCCTTCCTTCCTTCCTTCCTTCCTTCCTTCCTGTTAATTAATTTATTCACTTTACATCCTGATTGTAGCCACCTCCCTCCTCTCCTCCCAGTCCCACCCTCTCTCCCTCTTCCCCTTTCCCCCCCTCCCTCCCCCCTCCGAAACCGGGCGCCCCCCCTCAACTGCAGCACGTCAAGTAGCCATCAGGACTGAGCACATCCTCTTCCCATGCGGTCTGTGAGGCAGCCCCACAGGGGGAAGTTATCAAAAAGCAGGTGCAACAAAGTGCATCTCAGAGACAGTACCTACTCTCCTTACTTAGGCACCTACGTGAAGCCCAAACCTTGCATTAGATACATTTGTGTAGAGGGCTAGGTCCAGTCCATGCATGGTCTTTGGTGCTTTAGTCTCCACAAAGCCCCTCTGGGACCCTGTTAGTTGGCTCTGTTGGTCTTCTTGTGGAGCTCCTGTCCCCCTCCAGGACCTCTTATCCACCCCCCTCCCCTCTTTTCCACAAGACTCCCTACTGTTTTAAACCACTGCTGGGTGGAGCTTCTCAGAGGACAACTCCACTGTATGAAAGCATAGCAGAGTATCGTTAATAGTGTCAGGGGTTGGCTTTCTCCCATGGGGTGGGCCTTAGATTGGGCCAGGCATTGGTTGGACATTCTGTGTCTAACCAATAAAAACAAATGGTGTTTGTTTTATTTTTTTTTTTAAATTATTTTGTGGTTACCCTAGTGTCTTAAGGGCTTCTGTTTCTATAAAAAACATAATGAAAATCAGCTTGGGAAGGAAAGGGTTCATGTCATCTCACAGGTTGCAGTCCATCATCCAGAGAAATCAGGGCAGAAACCTGGAGGCAGGAAATAACTGATAGAGAGGCCATGCAGGAATTCAATTTACTGGCTTGCTCAGGCTGTTTTCTAATACCACCAGGGACTGTGGGTATTACCACTACTGGGCTGGGCCCTCCCACATCAATCATCCATTAAGGAAATGCCTTGTAGGCTTGTCTTTAGGCCAGTTTGGTGGGGACATTTTCTCAGTTGAGAGTCTGTCTTCTCAGATGACTCTAGCCTATGTCAAGTTGACATAAAAACTAGCCAGCACACCTACGGAGTGTAATTGTTAAAGAATGAATTAATGCTAATTTAATTTCAACAGCATACAAAGTCTTTGTTCTTGTATAGTATTTTTTCTCTCTCTTTGTATTACTGTTTACTCAGAAATAATCTTTATACACTGTGTGCACATCAAGATAGTTTTACAATTATTGCTTTAAAATTAGAAGAAATAAAAGAAAAACAGATGTAGAAAAAATTTGTTTCTTATTTCTGTAGTTACTTTGCTGAAATGCATTCAGTTTATAGTTCTTTGTATGTATTGTTTATAAAGGGCTTTGTTTGCACTGTCCTAAAGGTCTTTGTTTTTAGTGGTTCTCATGGGATAGGTTGGTAACTACAAATACTGTCATCTTGTTTTTGGTCATCTTCAACTATTATTCTCATGTCAAGGGTCTTTTTTTTAAATGGTAAGTTGCTCCTTTTACAGTTAATATTGTCGTGTATTTGTACTTTAAATTGGAGGAAGTCTCCTGTATCTTTTAGTGCAGCAAGGCATATCACTTGGAATTAAATGGTCAAGGCTAAGTTCTGGCATTTTCTCTGAGTAACACTTGTTCCTGTAAGATTGTTTCACCTGTCTCACCTGCATGCTGCAGAAAAGACTAAGATGTCAGCTTTTATGTTCTTGCTGGCAGAACGTGAACAGGTAAATTGCCCTGTTATATAAAGTGCCATTTGAGGATGCAGTGACTCTTGGTTTACTTTACATGTCATATTTCCTCTTGAGAATAGCAAGAGAAAATACGCTGCAGTCCATAAGAAAGACTCCAGCTACTTAAAAGTAATTGGTTAGTGTGAAGGTTCCAGGTATGCTTCACACAGTATTCCTTCTTCTCCTCCTGCTGCTCAGTAAACGCTAGAGATAGTCATCATTGTCAGTATCTTCCAGGACTTATTACTTCTGCATTGCCCATCAGTAGGATTCTTTGGTACTGAGCTCAAGATAAAGAGGCCATTGATGTTAATGGAGTTATGGAAAGGAGTAAGAGATGTCAGTGTCCACCTCAGTATTATGAAGCATGTTTGGAAGAAGCAGAAAGAGTGGGTATAGAATGTGGACCCCTCTGTATACTCATAGTTGGTATCAATTTTAGGCATAGATACTCCTGTCTGTGCCCTTTGTTCTCTGTCCTCCCAGCGTCACCTCTGCAGGACAGGTGCAGGAGAACCATGTACATGGACACAGAAATAACAGTTTCAAAGCCTTTTGGTTTTAAGAGGATTTTAAGAGGGAACAGAACTAAAACGTGTCTTTTCAGCTTACTTTCTTCATGGTAGAGTTCTCAGCCACTGTCTGATCACCACCTGCTTCTGTTGTCTCACTGTAGCTCAGGCTGGCCTCTTGACTCCGGTCCCCCGCCCCCGCCCCCAAACCCTGGGATTAGAGACATACACTGCCAGGCTCAATTTCTCATGTTATTTTTTGTATTCAAGCATTGAAGGGATGCTTGTATCCAAAAAAGTCAATCCCTGAAATAGGAATTTGTGGTTTTATGCAGCTTTTTTTCTGTGTATGTTTCTGGGGGACAATGTGAATTTTCAATTTTCTTTGTATCATGTTGAAGAAATTATGCAGTTTCTAGGTCTTATTTCTTTTTATTTTATTTCTTGTATGCCTTTTCTCTTTGATAATCAGGAGGCATATAACCTTCTGAGTGCCTGGTCTGTCTCCATGGCCTCATGCTAGCCACCCACTTAGGGCATGTAGATGCCCTCTACTTGCCTTTGGAAAACCCTGCTTAATTGATGAGTCTCAGAGTTTAGTCTCTTTAAAAACCACTTTGGGTAATTCTCCTTTGTCCTTAAGCTTGAGAACCACTGCACCAGTAGCTCAGCTTTATTGTGAGATAGTTACCTTTGCAAACTCTCCACAGAGCTGGACTTAGACCTTAACTTGTAAAGGAACCAGTTAGCTGGAAGTTGTTCAGTGTGCAGATTTCTGAGCCCTAACTTCCTAGGTCTAGAGTTACCCAAGAAACCTGTGATCTCAGCGGTCCTAGGTTACCAGATAAGTCTGGCATTGAGTGAGACTGGAATCTAGAATCTGAGATGGTCCTGTTGAGAAAAATCTAAGGCAAGGTACGATTGAAATCTGTCTTCACTGTTTAAGTGGAACTCCCGGAGAAACAGATATCATTTTGCCATTTCTTTTGAAAGCAAAGTAGTTGAGCAGGAAAGATTGGGGGTGGATGTAATTATAGATCTCTTAGAATTCAGTTTTTATTTGGTATCTGTAGTAGGCTTATTTGGGGCCAGAGAGTACCTTTACAGCTCCCTAATTGGTACGTTCACCATATACCTGCTTCTGTCTTCCTGTGCTGCCTTTGAAAATGACACCCTCTGTCTCAGCTTTCTGCCTTTAACACATACTTTACACTCTCTATTGCCTCATGAAGTTAATTTCTCTGACCTTAACAGGTATTGGGTGTTATATTTCGACTTCACTGTTCAGAAAGCTGTGCCATTTTCAGTAATAAACACATCCTAAAAATGATGGTTTTGTTTTGTCCAGAAGTGAAAATGGCCTGATGTTTTTTGTTGTACTGTTTTAGACTAATTCTTTTCTACCTTCTTTTGCTCACAAAGCTCATTCATATGTTTTCCTGTCCATATCAACCATGCTGCCCCAGCCCCCTGAGCCTGTGCCACACACAGAGCCTTCCTTTCATTTGCCTTAAAGCTCAACCCACGATTATCTGTTTGCCTTGTCCATCCTGAGTTCTCCTGGACACAGCCAATGGTGAGTAAACATTTCAGAGGGCTTTACGCTGCATATCTCAGTTCATGATACTCTGGTTTTAAAAGTTAATACAATTTCAAAGCCTGTTCCAAATCCAGGAGGAAGAACATATTCATTGTTGTAGGATCAGGGCTGTCAGGTCTAGTTTTTTTTCTTAAGCAGTTTGTGCAAGTATTGTATCTGTAGAGCCTTCACTTTCCTAGTATCTAATTCCTTGTCATTGTTTTTCCATCAGCTGAGGGTGAATAGGTGTTATTGAGCATGGGGTTGTCTGCGTTTGTTTTTCCCTTGGCAAAGAGTTATTGAGATAGAGCCTGCTGTTGAAGCCTAAAAGCGAAATTATGCAAAATGAGGCTGAACATGTATGTGCAAATGATTAATACAAATATTAATAATGTTTAGATTTTAGGTTTTTATTTGCCCATAGGATCTGCTTATATCTATTTTTCACTTCAGGGAGCTGAATATTTATTATTATGTGGTCAAAAGTAGAGTTATGGTCTGATTTGTTAAAGCTGGAGGCTAGGAGTCTTATTGTGCATTTTCACAAATAACATGCTAATGCTATCACAATTATTAAAACATTAGAAAAATTGAAAGTTTCTGGAGAAATTATTATTTCTAGGCCAGAAAAGTGTTGCTAGCCAGGCAGTTAGCTGGTCTGAGAATATGGTTTCTGCTGATGCACGACTGACTAATACCCGCTTTGCTGGGCTTGTGTGAAGCATGGACGGCAGAGCAGACCCTAGGGGCAGCTGAAACATAGGCTCAAGCCTTTTCTGTGTGCCAGTTGTGCCGTTCTGGAAGTAGTGCAGGAAAGTGCCTTATCCTTACCTCAGTCAGAACAAGAACCCTTGGGAAGAACATGCTCAGTAAATCCTGTGGCAATATCATGGAAAAATATGAGACATCAATACTTACGTGTATGTTCCTGTGCACACATAGCTGGAGCTTGTATCTCTGGTGAGAAAAAAGTATAGCTTTCAACTGAAGCTTTTTCTTTTTAAAAATAATGCCCCAGCTATAAGAGAAAAATAAAAATTAAAATTCAGTCATCAAGTTCTTGAGAGAGAAATCTGAGTTAGAGCCCTAGTGAATTGCATGTCTACCCTCCACCCTGAGGCTATGTGTATGTGTGAGTGAGGAAATGTATCTTTTTCCAGTGTCACCCAAAGTAAGGTTAAGAGATTTATGTTCTGTCTGTCTCTGTCTGTGTCTCTGTCTGTGTCTCTGTCTCTGTCTCCCCCCCCTCCTCTCTGTGTGTGTGTATGTGTGTGTGTGTGGTCCCATCCCGTGTTGTCTTCCCCTTTCCCCCATGGGTTTGGATGAGACTTACTTTCTTTGGTCAGTTCTGAGTCCTTCTCATTACAGATGTTTTCCCCCAGCATTTCCTACTAACCACTATACACACAGATGTAAAGATCAGCTTCCTAGAGACTCTAGCTTGCAGTACTCACCCTGTGTTACCTCCCAGGCTGTATGTAGGGACCCTGACCCTCTCATTCATTGTCTAGCTTCCCAGGCTTTCCATAAAAAATCTGGTGGAAGCTTTTATAACCTTGTAACTGTTGTATTATGTATGGCTGCAAAGCCTATGTCACATGAGCAATCTCAAAGTCTGCTGTATCCAGTGGCAGCTGAGCTTCCCTGGGACCATAGTTTTATGGGAGCCTTTTAGTGCCCAAGTGGCTGAGCATCATGAAGGCAATATTGGGGCAACAACTCTGTTGGTGGCTTTGTGCCAGCAGGGTGACCTGAGGCACTCTTTTTTAAAAAAAGAATTTTTTTTTTCCCAAATATATACCCTCAGGACGACAAATGGGGTTTGTTTAATTTCTAGGTTTTTCAAAGGCATTTTTTTCTGTTGTCCTGGAGTGCCACCACTGCTGCCCACTCCCTGACCCCATTTAAAAGGATGAAGAGTTAACAGTTTTTTTTTAAAGTTTGTTTTTATAAATGAGTTTGTGTGTTTTGCCTGCACGGGTGTTTGTGCATGACTAGCATGCAGTGCCTGCAGAGGCCAGAAGAGAACATTGGATGCCCTGGAACTGGAGTTAAAGATGGTGGCTGCCATGTGGGTACTGGAAATGAACCCTGGTCCTCTGGAAGTCCTCTTAACTGCTGAGCTGTCTCTCCAGCACTGTTTGCTGTTTTAAGTGTTAATTTATATCTTAATAAACAGTGGCTGCTTGAGTCCTATTTTGCACAGGCTTAGCTGTTAAAACTAAAGGTGTTTCTGCTGTCCTATTTTTTTCTTCCTAATCATTCCTGTAAATTTGTCCCAAAAAAGCCAGCAATATCTGTGCCATGCCCTGAACCTTGAGCGCCCCTGACATTTCCTCCACTAGATTAATTAGCCTGTTGCCTCTAAGGTCATTCAGAGTCTCAAATATGTGTTAGAAATGTAGGCAAGTTCTTCATCAGACTAACATGAATGGTCTCAAGCCTTAGTTTTCAGTGGAGTTGACTTTGGTGTTACCTATACTTAAGTCTGTCATAGACTCCTTTTCTGGGGTAAGCAGACATTTCATTCCATTCCATGTGTGTGTTATATTTCCCCAGGAAAAGTCCGTCAGAAACATTAGATGCATATATGACTATTACATAAAATATTTTAAAAGTAGACAGTTGGTTTTGAAGAACAATTTATTTAGCATTTACCATGTTGTGACTACATGTCAAATCTGTTGGGCATATTGTCACACTTAATTCTTATATTGTTCTTCTCAGGTTAGTGCTGGTAATCCAGTTTTTCAGTAAGGAAATTGACGCTTAAGTTAAAATTCCTGCTGAAAAACCCAGAGAAATAAGCAAAATTCATATTTGACCTCTAGTCTAATTACCTTAGCTCCTTTTAAAGCTGACTTAAGTTACACACACACACACACACACACACACACACACACACACACACACACACACACAGAGGCACACACACGCACACATGTACATGTGTACACATACCCCTTGGCTGGAGGGTTTTCTAAAAACTTACAATTAAAAATATTAAAACTTCTTAAATTATGTGTCTTTGGCATGTACACACATGGTGCCCGTAGTAACTTAAAATACTGTACAGCTGGAACCACAGGTAGTTGTGAGCTGCTCAACGCGGATGTGGAGGACACAGGTCCTCTTGAGTTTGTTATAGAGGGGCTCTTACTCTGTGCATCAGGCCTGTGGTGCCCCTCCCGCTTTCCTCTCCCCAGTAGTAGGCTTGCGATTAGTATATGTTAGTTAAAAGTTTTCAGATATCAGAAATAATTGAACTTGCCATCCTTTTTGAGTATATATTTTTTAAAAAAGTGAGAAGGCATGGCATAAACCACTTCTTACGTGGATCATGATCTATAAGTTCCAGAGTTACACAAGAAATTAGTTGTAGAAAGTTCTTATAGAAGGGAGATGCCTTTCCATTGAGCTCACAGAAAACCAGCAGCATTCAGCATTGGACTTTGAATATTTTTAGATTATCCTTAAAGTTTCAGAGAGTCTGGAGAATTCCTACTTTGTTCATATCTAATATGACCCCTGTGATAATTAATATGCATAGTCAGCAAGAATATGAGGGGAATTGGAGAGGATAATAGGGGTAGATATGACCACATTCCATTGCACACCTGTATAATATCTCAAAAATACTTTTTTCAAAGACTGGTTTTATAAAGTGAAAGAAACATCATTCCTAAATGAAGAGAACCAGAACTTAGGGCCATTTCCCACCACTGTGTCTCAGTACTGTTTAGTTCAGGGGTGAAAGGGCTGCTCACATAGTTCTAAGAGACTTAGGAATGGAAAGAACAAAATAAACACTAGCGGAAGCTTTTAATTAGCTGCCTAGTGTGAAAGAAACCCTATGAATGTGAGATTGAGAGCAAAAATCTTGGTGTTTGTAATGTCTACATACAGGAAGCTTCTTTGCCACCACAGAGCTCTAGTCACAGGAAAGAATTAATTTTCTTTTCACTTTTTTTTTTTTTTTTAAATTTTAATTCTTGGGTCTTTGGGGCCAAATTGTTACTGAAGCTGTATTAGTGTCATTTGTACTTTTATCACTGGTGGGGCTTAATTCATATGACTTACATTTTTCTATTAACTTTCTGGTTGCATGCTTTCATGGGTCTACCACAGCTGGTGAATGCTATCACAACTGTAGTTTGTAGTACAACTGCAGCATTCTAGATGCCAATTGGAGTTAGCTAAGCAGCTAGTTGAAATAAAATGCCATTTGGTCCTTCATGCTGTAACATGTGTGTGCATGTGTGTATATGTTTGTGATCCAGAAAGCAGTAACATTCTAACTGAGAAACAAAACTGCTCAGTTTGTATATAAAGTAATATATCTTATTTGTGTTATAAAATTACTTTGATTTTAGTTTGTAGTTTAACATGGCTCTCACGTAGTTATCCACAAGTCTCAAATTTTATTACTCAAAATTTGTATTTCATTAAATTGTATTTCAAATAAAACATTTATAGCATCTGTGTTTGTTTGTGTGTGTGTGTGTGTGTGTGTGTGTATGTGTGTGTGTGTGTGTGTGTGTGTGTAAGTAAATATTTTCAGTCCCTTGGTCACATACAGGATAATCAAGAAATGTCTCCAAGGCCCTTAACATGCTGCTGTTCTCAATGAAATTCAGGCTTCACTAAAAATGAGCAAAAATCATTGCTTTTTGGTTAAATCAGAAATATACCACAGTGGGTGTTTTAACTGGCACAAAGGATATGATTTACCACCTGTAGCCTACATCTAGTCTTTCATTTGCTAATGGCAAGTGATAACATATATTAGTAATGTAATGAAGCTATCTGCACCTGGCTGCAGGTACACCCAGAGTTAAAAGATAAAGGAGCAAATAATAGGTAAAAAGTGACTAGTAAAAATAGTGACTAGACAGCAGTGTAAGACACACCCCAGCACCCTACCACATACTGTAGGACATGTTGAAAATGGTTCACCACCCTACCAAAGGAGAAACAAACGTAAACACCAACCCAGGCGCAAACCTGGGTTGTTTGATCTTCAGTGGTGTCCTGCCAGTAAGATATGCTTGTGTGAGTAAGCAACCAATATCTGATTTGACTTAAGGCCTCACTTCATGGGATGGAATCCATACTTGACACTGCTTGGCTGACCTAGAACCTGAGACTAGATGGCCCAAAGACCTAGGGGAAAACCAGATTCTAGTGTTCTAAAAATTAAAAGTGGTAGCAATAAAATGACTCCTAATTATATTCTGCTATACTCATAGATCAGACATCACCAGAGAAGCGTCCCCCTGCCGTAGATGGGAACAAATACAGAGACCCCAGACCAGACACTGCAGAAAATGAGAGACCAGGGAATACTCAGCCCTAAATAGGATGTCTTCACTAAACCCCACTCCTTATGACTCAGGGGACCCTGTGAAAGAGGAATCGAAAAGGGTGTAAGAGCCAGAGGGGATGGAGGACACAGACACACACAGACAGACAGATATACACACACACACACACACACCCACACACACAGCAAAAACAAAACAAAAAATAACCTCCCTCCCCAACCAACAGGATTAATACACATATGAACTCACCGAGACTGAGGCAGCATATATAGGGCTTGTAAGGTCTGTACCAGATGGGGTCGTAGAACTCAATAGAGAAGTGGACACATGCTTATAACCTAGAAGCTGTTTCCAGTTAATAATCCCTTGCAAATGAAAATTTACTTTTCTCCAAGGGACTCTGCCTGGGGAGACACATTACTCTTAAGGGTAGGCTGCATGTCTACCCATAGTAGATGGACACACAAAACAAACTCAACGACGTCATTGGAAGTTCATTATCTTCTTTGTTGTTTTATTTTTTGAGATAGGTCTTTTTGTGTGGCCATGGCCGTCCTGGAACTCACTGTGTAGACCAGGTTGGCCTCGAATTTAGAGATCTGTCTCCCTCTGCCTCCTAAATGCCGGGATTAAAGGTGTGCACCACCACTGCCTGGCTAGAAGTTCCTTATCTCACATTGTTCGTGTCTGGCTTACCTTATTTTTAATTTTAGTTATATATATTTAATAATATTTCATTACATATAAATATATTAAAGAAAAATATTTTTTACTCTACAGGTCCTTTGTGTATATCATGGCTTCCAGTTCGTTTAAAAATTTTTTTATATAAATACATTCATTTCTTTGTTCTTTCCTTTTTTCCCCCAACTGCAGTAGTTTCCCCTCCCCTCTCCCATTCCTTTCGCCTTTCCTCTGCTGTGTCTGTGTCCTGTGGACCCCCCACCCCCCAGCCCCCTAGCTTTCTCTTAAGAAAAGTTCAGGCCTTCATGGATATCAAGTTGCAGTAAGACTAGGTCCCTCCTCTCTTATTGAGGCTGGAAGAGGCAACCTCTTAGGATGAAAGGGCCCCAAAGCAGGCTAAAGAGTGAGAGACAGCCCCCCCTTCTACTGTTAGGCGTCCTACAAGAAGTCCAAGCTATACAACTGTAACATATGTGCAGGGGGCCTGGGTTAATCCCATATAGGCTCTGGTTCAGTCTCTGTGAGCCCCTACTTGGTTGATTTTGGGTTTTCTTATGGTGTCCTTGAACCCTCTGGCTCCTACACTCCTTCCTCCTTCCATAGGATTCCCTGAGCTTTTGTTTGGCTGTGGTTCTCTGCCTCTCGTTCCATCTGTTGCTGGATGAAACCTCTCTCACGACAATTGGGCTAGGCAACAGTTTTTGAACATAGCAAAATATCATTAGGTATCATTTTCTATCCTAGGTCTCTGGGCTGTCCTCCCTGTGGATCCTGGCCCCTCCCTCTCACAGCATGGGTCTCAAGCTGGATCAGTCATTGGTAGCACAGAAATTGTGGGAGTGGCCAATCAATGGTTGGTTTAGATTAATGGTTTTATGGGATTCCCAAGTATGTCTCTGTGTTTATATCTGTTTTTTGTGCCTTGTCTTGGGCTCTTTTCTTTCTGTTCATTTTGTTCTGTTCTTATGTATTAGTGTTTATTTTACTATTTCGTTTAATTTAATTTATTACTGTCTCTTAGAAGCTAATTTGTTTTCTAATGAGAGCCAAAAAGGGTAGGTTTGGATGAGAGAGAGGTGGAGAGGATTGAAGTTACAGATGGATATATGCTGCCATGCAGGGTATTAGGAATTAAAACCAGTTCTCTTCACACACGCACACACATGCACACAAATGCACACACCCCAAACCTCTGATTTTGACCAGTAGATATTTGTTTGTAGCATCCTAAACCACTTCTGACCTAAGAACTTAGTCCTTATGCACACGTATGTAAAACACTCTCTCCTAGGTAACTAAGCAGTTATTAACTGTTGTCTGAGCATATATGGTTTATTTCTTCTCCATCTTCTCCATTTGCCTGCCATGTGTGCGTGTGTGTGCGTGCGTGTGTGTGTGTGTGTGTGTGTGTGTGTGTGTGTGCACGCGTGCGTGCAGGTGCTTCATATTGCCATCCAGTAGCTTTCTTCCCTAGTCTCTAACTACCTTCATGCTACTGATTTCAACAAAATAAAGTTAGAGTTAATATAATTTTCAACTGAAGGTTTGAATGCTCAGTTGACTTGATAGTCTTAAACAAACAAAGCCCTTTCTTTTAAGTTGTTAGTGAAAAGCCATCTTGGAATAGCTTTGAATCATAGTTACTAAGGAGAGGATGCCTGTTTTTCACTCTTAAGACTGAGGAAACAGTTATAGTTTGTTCAGTGTAGTTAACGGTGCTGTGACTATCCTTTCTTGTAGTGTATCATTTCTTGAGATGTGTTGTTACACCTATTTTATTATTATGTCTTTTACTATTAAGTGGGGTAGTGAATTCAATTTTGAAAGCTTTTTATTTTTTTTTTGAAACTTGGATTCCCTAAGTTCCGTGCTTTAGATGGAAATTTCCCATCCTTTTCTTGGCTTCATTTCTTTTTGTCATCTGTCATTTTGTTTGAAATGTTAGTACTTTGAAAATAGCAAGCCCCTGTATGAACATCTTAAAAATCATGTTACTACTGAGAATTTAAATTTGGAAGCAACAGAATAGATCATAATCATGGCAGCCTGCGTGAGTGAGAAAACCAGCACTCTGGCAAGTTTGTTCTTTCTGTTCTTTGAAGAACTCCTTGTTAGTTTGTGATTACCTGCAGAATCTGTGTCTGCATTAACTTCTCTGGACCTAGATCTGATGATACAAAGCATAGGTTACAGTATCAGTTTTCTCGATGGAGAGTGGGACAGGGGAAAATACAATCCTTCTTGGCCAGAGTGGGCCAGATGGGCCTGCACAGGATGGACTTGGAGGTCACGAGTATTTCTGTTTTATTACCTTACGTTTCTGACACGGTGAGTCCACGTTTTCTAGGATAACTCAGGCTGTGTGCTATGGAAAACTGTCTTTGGTCTCTTGGTTCTGAGGAGTTGTTCTCTAAATTTAGCACACTAGAATGGGTGGTTCTTGATTTTCAGCTATTTTCATGTAGCAGGTCAGTTCATCCTAGTATGCGGGTTTTCTAGCCTTAGCATGATTCTTAGTCTCTATTCTCTACTCTGAGGATAGTCTATAGTTTGAATTGATTCTGTGTTGTTGTTCTTAAAACAGTGGGAACTAAGCAGACAATGATACCAAATATGGATTGTTCATATGTGTGCAAATGTTGTCATTGTCTTTAGCTGACTGTGTGGAAGAACAAACATGTTGTAGATTGCAGGGAAGATAAAAGAACCCATTTAGGCTATAAACTATCTAGTACTTGGAACTTTTTAATGTCATAGGTCTTGAAGGCCTGCCCACTTATACCTGGTAAAGCATTGTAAAAACAAGTTATCTACCAATGGACATTGATCACATTATACATGGATACATGTGAGAGAGAGCATGTACATGCATATGTGTGTATTGCACACATAAGTGTGTCTTGCTTATATGAGTAATACTTATTTTAGAAGATTGGTAGGTAGCCAGAAAACATTAAGCTAAAGTACTTTTTGTAGCTTTTTAAGAATTTTTGATTTTGGGCTATATATGAGGTCTGGCTTTTCAATTCCCATCACTCTCTGTTCCCCTAAAATGATGAGCAAAAGTAAATGGAGAAATGGAGGAGGCAGGGAAGCGTCAGTGAAAAGAGACTTAGGAGACCTGCTAGCTATCGTGCCATAGGGGACTGCTTCTGACTTAAACAGATGGGCTGATAGAGATTGGAAAAAAGGTTAATGACAGCCAGAAAGCGATTTGCTGACTAGCTTTTCAGGTAAGGGATTATCACTTCTCTAAGACAATGTCATTATTTTTAAAAGGTTTTAGAGTTCAAGTATTAGGATCTGATCAATTTTTAGTACTCATTTAAAAAAAAAAAAAAAGTCTAGCTTGGTTGCATGAGCTCATAATCCCAGCTCCTGTGAGGGAGTACTAGGCAGATCTCTTGGCTTCACTGGGATTCCAGCCTAGCCTGCTGAGCAAGCTCCCAGCCAGTAAGACCCCCACCTCAAAAAGCAAGGTGGGTCACACCTGAGGAGTGACCTCCAAGGTTAATGTGGTCTCCGTACACGTGCACATATATACATACAATTTTTTAAAAAAGACATGTTGAATTATAAAAGGAGTAAATGATATCTAGGATTTGCTTACAAGCCAGTGAGGCCAGTGAAGTAGGAAAGTCAAGGAGTGGAGATTTTCCAGTTCATTAATTATTTAAAAGTGGTGTATATTTGTTGTGGGTTAGTGTGTGTGACAGAGGAGGGGGGTATAAATATGAATAGGGATCAGTTTTCTACCACTATGTGCGTCCTGGGGATTGAACTCGGGGTGTTGGGCTTGGCAGCAAGCACTTTTACCCACTGAGCCGTCTTGCCAGCCTTTAGGCACTTGTTTGTCAACATCACACATCATTGTGTGTATGTATCTGTATCTGTGCATGATGTAGTGCACATGCCATGGTGTGCATATGGACGTCACAGAAAACTGTGGAATTGATTCTCTTCTGTTACCTCTACATCAGCAAATACCTTTACCTACTGAGTCATCTTGCTATCCCATATTATTAAGGCTGGACAAAAGGTAGCTGTTGGTTTGTCATTCTTTTATTCTTTTTTGATACCCTAACAATTTCCATAATAAAAGGTTAAAATATTTAGATTGAATGATATTTGAGTATGTACTAAGGATTAAAGAGTATAGTAATTGCTGTGAAAGATAATATCAAACCATAGCATGAGATTAGGATACAGCATGAAAAAATAAAGTTAATTTAGGGAGAATTTTGATTCTTGATCTAAAGGAATTAACACTAGACTGACTCTGGCAGCAGTGCAGTGCTCATGTTCCGTAACATTATTTTATTTAATAATGTCTTGAAAGCGCAAGAGTATTGGTGTGGGCAGTTAGGTTATGCTGAGGAAAAGCTGAAAAATGTTTCCTTCAGGTGAAAAGGTGAAAAATCATGACCTAAGGAGAATAGAAACAGTAAGCTGACATCACCAAATTCAATCTAATTTTACTTTTGTGGAAAAATTTGAAGTATCAAAAGGTATAAAAGAGTAGCAAACTTATCCATTTCAGCCTTAGTAATTTTATATATGAAAAAGCTCTCTCTATGTGGCTTGGCACTACCTGCAATTTCCAGTATCCACTGGGAATAATGGGGAGTTCTGTACTTCTTTGTAACCTCTGCTATGAATGTGATGATGGCAGAAAGAAGAGCTTCCTATAGTAATTGTTTAATTGCTGTCTTTGAAATGCTATTTGTTTTTATATCTCTGTGACAAAGTGGCTGATAGATACAACATAAGGGAGGAAAAATTGATTCTAGCTCACGGTTTTAGCCCATCACTGTGGGGAGGGCATGGCAGAGCAGGATGCGCTGTGGTTGCAGGAGTGTGTGGCAGAAGCTAAAGGAAGAACCCTGAGGCCAGAGCAGTATTTAAAAGTCAGTACTGACTGACTTCTTTTGACTAGGCCCCACCTCCTAAAGGCTCTACACCCTCCCAGAATAGTGCCCCCAGCAAGGGAACATGGGGACATTGCAGAGTCCACCTACAACATCTCACAATTCTGAAAGAGACTCAAATAATAAGAAAACAATTTAGTAACTTACTCTGGACTTATTTTTACTTAATTATTAGGTCACTTACTCTCTTGTAAAAATAATGATAGATGTTCAGTGACAAGGGTTTTAAAAGTCAGATATTCATAGATTGAAATACTTAGAGATTTACAGATTGAAATGCTTTCTAAGTTTTAATACAATCACAGGAATGCAAGGATTTTGTGGTTTTAGTGATGATGATGGCTGTCATTTATTGAGGTTTTTGCCTGTGCTATGCCATATGATGGTTTTATTATTCACAGTGTTTTATACATTAACTTTACATGGTTATTTTTTCTGTGTTTTGATTACTAGACTGCAACCCAGTTTTAACTCAACAAAATCACACCATTTATAAATCCCATGGTTAAATATTAAGTTCAGTTGTATTTAGATGACCCCCCCGACTTTGTATAGATTTCTGAAATTGAACATATTTTTTAATATGTATATTTCTGCAATGAGGTGGTTCAGTCTTAAGGTGGCCATTTTAAAGAAAAGGAATTAATTCAACTAATTTGAATGGTTAAAGTTAGGCTGTTGTTGTATTTAATGGTACAAAATATGTTTCATCATAAAATCTTATGTTTTCAAGTCAGGTGAACCTGTTCTGCTTAAAGTGTCAGAGAAGATAATTTAAATTCTTTAATTTTTATGTTGTTGTGAAATGAATTTGCTCTGCTTTTTCTTAACACTGTTTTTCCTGTATATATACCTTGAATTGAAGCACATATCAGTGTCTAGGGACCCATGAACCATGAATAATATGCAATAAGGAAGAGAATTGTTGTTCAGAGTTAATTATTTTAGAGCAAGTAATACCTACAGAGATTCAGAGGTGGGTATAGTTATGTGTATCTTTAATGCCAGTACTTGAGAGACAGAGGCAGGAAGATCTCTGAGCTTAAGGTCAGCTTGGTCTACATGTTGAGTTTCAGTCCTGCCAGAGCCATGCAGTCAGACCCTGTCTCAATAACTTACCCCATACCAAAGAAAATTAAAGATACAAACAGTATTACATTTAGAATGCATGCTTAGCCAAAATAAAAAGATAGATGAAGTTTGTGTATCTTACATTATGCTTTGTACATTGGAAAAAACTTTCAGTCATTGGAAATAGAATTCTTGTAAGTTTTCCTCGTATTGCAATTATTTGATACACTTAATGTTATTTACCACATATATTATCCCTATTTAGAATTCAAAAACTTCCAAGCTATGGGCTTATATTTATATTTAGAGTCATTTGTAAAGCATTCTGTGACTTGGTGCCAAGCTAAGGAGACATGTTTTCATAAAAGACAATTCTGTTTTTGTGGTGAGACAAAAGGAGGCTTGAGATGAGATCGGCCATGGTTCTACCATTCTGCAACTGTCTTGCTGTGTGAGCTTCTCTTTGTGCTTGCCTATTTGCATACTAGTGTCTACTGTTTAGCCACGTAAGTGTGTATATGAGGTGTAAAATGTGGAGTGGAGTATGGTCAGTGTCCTCACCCGTCACACACTCCCTGAAAGACAAAACACCCAACCAGAGCAATGGAACTAGGAAGGGTCAGCAGATAGGCTCAAAGTGGGAAAAGATTGACGACACCTCACATTATTTCCATTAAAAACCTCTGATACTAGATCAGAACTATCCTAGAGCTCTGCGTGGTGCCTATGGAATAAAGACTGTCTCTGTGGCAGGCTTGTCTGGGGTTGGGGTTCTTAAATTGTAGAAGGACCCAAATAGGCAGTTCCCAGAGTGGTTTTCTCTACGCCAGCTGCCAGTTGTCTCGTGTGTAAAACCTGTCCACAATTTATGTGATCAAGTGTAAAGGATGTGCAGAAGTGAGGAAGGTTAACATGCCTCTGAACAAGCAAAGGAAGGATGAAAAGGAAGTCCCTAGGAGAAAGGAGAATTGTTTAGAAATAATGGAGAACTGAGACACTGTGTAAAAACACAATTATCTCTTGAGAGACAGAAATGAGTAAAATTTTTTTGCAAGGACAATATAAAATATAATATGAAGTATTGCACTATGTCGTGAAAAGCTGATTCTTTTTATTTTTCTTGTTCTCTTTCCTGGAGGCAAGGCCGTTCTGTTGACATCCTTAGTGAGAGTTCCGAGCATCTGTGCTGGGGTCTTTCTCTGAAGCTGAATGGTGGCCATATGTGCTGTTCTACACTTTACCGTCAGGTTTCTGTTTGTGTGATCTCATCATGAACATTAGGTTACTCTGTCCTCTCCACTATGTAGCATTCCTCTCTGTGGCTTTTCAGTGAGACAGTATGTAATTCATTGTTCATCAACAATTAGGTTCTGTTTTAGATGTTTTCTTTTTCATTATAAAGTGTATTACAATGAACGTTCTTCTTTAGAAATCAAAGGATTTCTTCCTGTAAGGTGTTATGGCTAAGGAGGTTGCTATTTTGTATTTTGGTGGATTTTGCTAAGTCTCCCTGCACAGAGATTGTATCTGTTTAAAGTCCCACTTGCATGCATACAGATTTTCCCTTATTATTTTTAAGTTTGTTACAATCTTACATCATTTCTCCCTTATCTCCCTCCAGTCTGCTCTTACTGTTTTTGGTCCTCTCCCCCTTGCCGTTATGATCTCTGAGCCTTAGGTGCAGGAGTTGTGTTGTAGATGTTTCTGTTGGAACTTGGTACCATGTGGCCCCTTGTTCTGTGTTTTGATTGGTTGTGGTTTTCTGTATTGGTCTCTGTTGTATTTTTCCTTTTCTCTTTTCTTTCTTTTCTTTCCTCCTCTTCTTCCTCCTCTTCCTCTTCCTCCTCCTCCTCCTCCTTTTTTGAGACAGGGGTTCTTTGTGTGTCCTTGGCTGCCCTAGACTCACTTTGTAGACCAGGCTGGCCTCGAACTCTTAGAGATCCATCTGCCTCTGCTTCCCGAGTGCAGGGATTAAAGGCGTGGGCCACCACACCTGACCCTTTTCCTTCCTTCCTTCCTTCCTTCCTTCCTTCCTTCCTTCCTTCCTTCCTTCCTTCCTTCCTTCCTTCCTTCCTTCCTTCCTTCCTTCCTTCCCTAAATGAGGGGTGAGACCTATACTTACCTGAGAGGATGTGGATAACTATTGGAATGTAGTTAGGAGTTATGCTGGTTTAGTAAAATCTCGGTTGTAAGTTGCCCTCAAAGATCCATGACTGCACTAGCCCCAGTTAGGTTTCCAGTACCAGGCATAATGTGTCTTGTTGAGATGGTCTTAAGTCCAATTACAGAGCTGCCTGTTACTGCTAAGGTGTGTATTCCACTACTGCACCATTTGGGATGTAGTGGTTCATAGACATCATACATAGCTCACTAGGGTTAGTGGTTGTTTCTCTCCTTTGGAAGCTTGCATGGTATCTTCTGTTATTAAAGCTGGTCCTCAGGGAGGTTTTCAGGTTGACTTCAATTCCTCCAGGTCCTGTGCCCAAATATACAGTGTCTTCAGCAATGGAGAACTCAGTATCAATAGCCCAAGTGTTTGGGGAATCTAAGGGTGTTGTCAAGCCTGATGTAGGGATTTTGTTTTTGTTTTTGTTTTGTTTTTTTGAGACAGGGTTTCTCTGTGTTATCTTGTCTGTCTTGAACTTGCTCTGTAGACCAGGGTGGCCGTGAATTCACAGTGATCACCTACTTCTGCCTCCAAAGTGCGGAGATTAAAGGCATGCGTCACCACGCCTGGCATTGTAATTTATTCCTTTGTCCTCCCAACAGTTTCCCTGTGGAGCCCTGGATAGCCTGGAACTCACACTGATCTGTCTGCCTCTGCCTTCTGAGTGCTGGGATTAGAGGTGTGTACCACCATATCTGGCTTATTAAAAACATTTAAAATCCTTGCTTATGTGGAAACATTAAAAAAAAAAATCTCTTTTTGTGGGTCCTCCTCCTGTTTCTGTATTTTTCACTTGTAATCAGATTGTCTTGTAGGTTTCTCTGGTTATTAACCTTTTTACTGATTTATCTTCTGAATTATTGTATCTTGTGCTCCTTTTCTTTACTCTCTGTTTTTTACATTTTGGCTGTGTTCACAATTTCTTAGTATTGTTGTAGAATATATAAATGTATTTCTCTGTGTGTGTGTGTGTGTTTATGTGTGTGTTTACACACATGCATGCGTAGATACAGTGATTTGTATGTGCATGTGTGGAGGCCTGAGTTTGATATTCTGATGTCCCGCTCTGTCACTTTCCACATTAGTTTTGAGAGTCTTCTCGCTGAACCTGGAGTGAGAGTTTGGGCTAGACTGAGAGGTCAGGATTTACTCATCTCCCGCTCACAATGCTGGGGGGTTACAGACATACTCAGTCATACTCAGCTTTATAATTTGTGAAGAAATTAAAAAAATATTTTACATGTATGTTGGTGCCTGAGGAGGCCAGAAGAGGGCATCAGACAGCTGTGAGCTACTATGTGGGTGCATGGAATTGAACCTGAGTCCTCTTTAAGAGCAGTCAGTGCTCTCAACTGTTCAGTCATCTCTTTAGCCTCCACAGTTGGATTTCCTTATAGGTTCTGGAGAATCTAATCTTAGGTCTTCATATTTGTGTACAAGGTGTTTTATCTGCTGAACCATCACAGGCTGATACAAACATTTTCATATAATAAGATTTATCTGTGTTTTGTGATTTTTTTTTTTTTAACAGCTTCATAAAAATTGTTAGAACTCTATACAATTATGCTGTGGACTTTTCTACTGTAATATGGTTGGAAGGTGCTTTCCCATGGTTCTGTGCTTCAGTTTTTAGATTTACATTTCTGGTTTCTTGGGCATTTATTTTAATGTACAGAATGAGGAAGATATTTAACTCACATCCTCAGAATCTTGGTTGGATGATAAGACATTTGTTAGAGTGATTCCCATGGTTGTTTTCTCATTCTGAAGTGATTACAGAGATGTGAGTTTACTAGGACTTGTCTCCGATAGACACAAATATTTTTCAAGATATTTTTATGTAAAGTGTCAGAAAATTTCCAAATCCCTACTGTCAGGAACAATTGGTTCTCTAAACCAGTTTTCAGGTTTGCCAACAAATTGTAGTTTCTAGCAGGAGACTAACTCTGTTTTCAGAGCTGCAGGATTAAGTCAGTGACTGTTCCAGAAGTTTCAGGGAGGAAAAAGTATGTATAAGCCAAATCACCCAGAAGTTCATTTTCCATACTCTGAAGCAGGTGGATGTTATTGTCTTGCTTTTCCTTTTCTCCTTTTTGAAATCTGTTTGGACCTAGTGTAAAAGTCAGGACTCCATGTTTGCTGCTGCTGGGTAAGAGACACATCTGTAGTTGGTAACAGCATGGCTGTTTCTAAGAAGCAGTTGTGTTTACAATGTTACTGATCTTACACTTGGGCTTCCCAGTAAGCCATTTTACTGTCAACATGGACCTCCCCAGTGTAAGAGTGTAAACATGTTTTTGTGTTGTCAGTTTGTATAATAATCCTCAATGCCTTTCGACTTTTGACACCTTTTTCTGTTTCTTTGGTGGGCCTTGGACAGGCTCCTTTTTTTCTATCTTACTCTGGGCACTTGGGGGTAAAGTACACCTGGCGGTTATCTCTGAGAGGAAGGAAAGATTGTCACATTAGAAGGCAGGAAGTTGGGCAGGTCCCTAGACATTGTTATCTTCCCTATGAATGGTGATCCTCCCTAACTGTAAGGTGTGTAACTGTGCCTTGCATGGTGCTGAGCACAGGACACTGGTGTGTGTGGTTATCCTTTCTAGTTTTCTGTTTGTCTTTTTAAAGGCTGAGATATAAACAGAAGCCTGCTTTTTGAAAATACCTATTACCTTGAAACGCAAAGAAAAATAGTTATTAAAAGTGGATAATTAGTGAAAGATCATCCTGGTTTGGACTCTGGTTTTTATTATGTAGGTCATGGAGCCTGAGGCAGTGGGAGGGTCTAAGGTATGACAGGTGCACAGTCATAGGCAGTGAGTGTGCGCATGGGATTTCCTGTCTGTACTCCCCACTGCAATGAAAACAGCATCGCACTACTGAGTGAGCATCAGTAGCACTCACCCACCTGAACACTGGTGCTCCTTATCCCATGCCTTGAGGATCTCACAAGACCAGATGGAGACAGAAAGTGAGAGTAGCTCTTTGGGGGATGACAGTGTGTTTTGGCTGGATTCTGAAGTTATAACGCAGCTGACTGATGGAGAAAAGGAAGAAAGGGAAGAGAATTTCAGGTAACTAAGGAGTTCTCAAGCCTTTGTTTACTTGTGTTTTCCTCCTCTTCTGTCCTCCCTGTTTCAATCTTTTCATCAGTAAAACTTCTTGATGGGTTGGGTTGGGGTGGAAGAGGACAGCTTTTCAGTTCTCTGTAGTATTCTTCATCCCACAACCTGCCCTGAGCTTGTAAAATGTATTTTCAATTACTTGTTCTAACACCAGGAAGAGAAGGCGTTAGACAGGTTTTATAGTAGCATTTCAGGAATTTCAAGTAGAGACTCATAATGAACTACTACCCTTCTCTGTGTCTGATTCTTATCTTAATAGATTTGATCTGAATTTGCATCTAATGGGTAGTTCACTGTTTCCTTGGAATGTGTTCTGAAGTGTATGTGTGTACAACTGTCTACATTTATGCAGATGTGTAAAACGTTTTGATTAAATTCAAATCTGTTATTTTGTGACTTTGATCCTCATTTTTACTCCGTGTCCATCCCCATGTCTTTTGGGGTTTTGAAATTCCTAGTAGCAACTTAATACTTGGAAGGTGTTAGAAGATGCCTCCTGGTTGAGAATTCTGTGGCTTCTGTTGAAGAAAGAGGTCTTGCCTGCAGGAGGAAACCGACAGTATTTAATTCTGTTGTATTGTTACAGAATTTAGGAAACCTTTTCTGTTTCCTACAGGGCTAGGGACTTAATACATTTATAGTCATTAAAAAAAAATCTCTTATGCTGAGCGGTGGTGGCTCACATCTTTAATCGCAGTGCTGGAGACAGAGGCAGGTGGATCACTGTGGGCTTGAGGCCAGCCTGGTCTACAGAGTGAGATCTAGGACAACCAGGAGTACACAGAGAAAAAAAAAATCGCAATGAAATGAGACTTTGCGCTACATACACACACTACTACCCACATGGGCATTAGATATCTTTGTAATTTTACCTATGAGTCCCTAGGCAGGTGAATATATCATTTCATCAGATGAAATCTTTTATGTTTCATACTCAAAACAAGCAGTCTGTCTCTCAAGTTACAACAGCTCTTTATTTAGAATTCATTTTAAAGTCTTAGTTAAGGAAAGAAGTGATGGAATATTAGGAGCTCTTGATAGATCACATTGAATTTGTTACTTAAGGGTTAACGCAAACGAGAAGTATACTTAAAAAATGTTGAGATTATAAAACTGCGTCTTTATTAGCCTGTCATTCTTCTTTCTTTCTTTTTTCTCCCTCCTATAATTTCATTTAGCTTTCTGGATTTGCATAAGCCTCATCTCTCTCAAGGTGTGCTGCTGTTACACATATCTACTGGTTTTTTATTTTGGTCTATGTATCTTTCTACCAGTATATATTATATTAAAACTGACCTGATTAAAATTGTGTTAGTTACTTTGTGGTATTTGTCAAAGGGAGAAACAACTTGAGCCTGACTTTGTTGATATTTTATAGTATGTTAGATATTGTAATCCTAGATTTATTCATAAGCAGTGGGAGCCCACCCCCAACCCCCAAGATTTTCATTTTGACATTTAAAAACAAGCCTGGAAGGCTGAGGCCTTATCATGGGGAGTACTGACAGAATAGTCATTTTCAGAAACTGAACTACTTGTAGCTGTTGTTTTAGGACACGGTGAAACCATAGGGAGTTTGCTCTTGTTTACAGTTGTATATCCTATCAGAATATCACCCTACATTCTTCCAAACCAAATATGCCTTTGGGATTTTACTTACAAATTCCAGAAAGAGATGTGGGTAAGGCCCCATTTCACACAGTGTTTCTCACTCTATTCATCAGTAAGGCATGAGGAAACAAGGCTGCACAGGCTTTCACAACATCCACAGCTTGTTCCTGCTGAAACGCCAAGGAGAAAAATGCATGTGGGTGTGGAAGGTGAAGGGTTGGATAAAATGTACAGCTCTAACTCTGGAGAACCGAGTAATAGAGTCTGTGCTGTATGAAAGTTGGTTTTAAAATAAGGTTTGTAATTATGTATACACCAACATTTTAATTTGTTTCCTTAAAATCTGTGCTAATTCACCTAAATCCAAACCATTATCTTGGTTACAACCACCATCTATGTTTGTGTATCTCTGTCTCTTTCTTCTTGTCTGTTCCCCAGTAGATGAGGGCAAAAGAGCTCCCATGAATAGCATCTGAATTAGGTTTTAAATTTATTCTTAAAAGATTGGCACCATGTCACTTGTGGTGCCCTGGATGGGTAAGCTAATCCTATCCAGAATGTGGGTTCCTGGTGGCTCCAGCCACTGTCTGCTACAGGGAAGGCACCATTCTCTGAGAAAGGAGTGAATGTTTGTTAGCTGTTGCAATAGCCATTATCTTTGGATTTGTTGGGAGGGAACAAACTTTTTCTAGTAGCACTGTGGAATTTGCTTGCTCTCCAGTCTGGCATGTCAGAGGACCACTGACTCAGATCTCTGCTCCTCTGATTTCTCATTTGTACTGTGGAGTTAATATTATGTGCTGTATCTGCTTTGTCAAGGTTCTTAGACTAATTTAGAGGTCCTTAGAGTCGTTAAAAGGATCTTTCTGGGGCTGGAGATACGGCTCGGCAGTTAAGAGCACTGACTGCTCTTCCAAAGGACCCGGCTTCAATTCCCAGCACCCACATGGCAGCTCACAACTGTCTGTAACTCCAAGATCTGACACCCTCACACAGACATACATGCGGGCAAAACACCAGTGCACATTAAAAAAAAAAAAGGGGGATCTTTTTGTAAATGGAAAGGGAACTACAACCCAGAAAAGGAAAATATAAATGTTGAATCCTGTCAGGAAAGAGAAACTTTATTTAGGAGTTGTTACATGAAGTATGTTGGCTAAACATGTTACATACAGTATGTATATTAACTGCATAGCAAGTTGGTAAAATAGTTTTTAAAAATGTTTCCAGATGAGGATTTCTGACTTAGATCTACTTAGCCCATGTGAAACAGTGAAGATCTGAGTCCAAGTGCAGTGACTAAAAGACTTTGATTGTAGAAAACGTTGGTGATATATCTGTGCTGTCTACTGCTCTCTACTTAAGCAGTAACTTCTCAGAGGCACCGTGGTTTTTACATTTCTTTGAGGTGTTTCTCTGTATCAGTGATGTGCAGATAAACAGGTGTGCAGGGATGTGCAGGTACAAGTGGAGCCTTGAACCTCTGTTTTAAGCCTCCCTTCCCAAGATGTAACTTCTAGGATACTTAGGGATAGGTTCTAGATTGTTGATATTTGGAGATAGAAGTGTTTATATCAGAATCGTGAGCTGGGTGTGGAGGCACAGGCCTGACACAGTCCCGTTTGAGAGGCCAAGGCAAGGGGACTGTGAGTAGAGGCCATCTTGATCTACATCTTACTGTCTCAAAAAGTTTGTGTCTTTTGTTTTTTAAGTTTAGTCTCTCTTATATCACGTGACTGGTAGGTGTTTCTACCTGGAAAGTAGGACATAAACTTTGAAACAATTCAGGGATGATAAAGTATATGGTTGCCCTCTTAAAATGTATGTACCTTTAACCTATAGATGCTTGAGCCTCTCAAGCACCTTTGCTTGTATCTGCATTCAAGACCATTAATTTCAAGTAAGAAGAGAAACTTCTTACTCCAGAAGAGAACAATTTGGTAGACACATCTTGATGGGCGGGCTGAGGGAGTTCCTGGAACTCACTGGTTTTAAGCATTATGGAACATGTATTTCCTGTGCTTGACTAGCTTGCTGGCTGCTCTATCCATCTCTTCCTTGCTTGGAATGCTGCTGTACTGTTCAGTAGAACTGGATAATGGTGTTTCATTCTGTGGGCTTACTTTTCTTTTACATCAAGAATGATTTACTTTAGTGGCTAGAAAATACTTCACAATTTGTTGTTTCTATTATTGACTTTTTTTTTTTTTTTTTGGTCTGAAGCTCTTGACTTTGAGATTGACCAGTCAGTTTTTATGAACTGGGAAGGATGGAGAGAAAATACTAACGCTTAACCTTTAATATAATTACAGCACTACACTTCTGTCTATTGTATACTATATAACTTTTCATGGGCATCTCACTTTTAATATCTCATACAAAAGCCCAAATGTGCATATCTTGCAAGAAAGAGTTATGATGTTGCTTTGGAACTCAGTTTGAGCCTCAGAATATTCCCTTAATCTTAAATATAACTTTTTCTAAGCATACTCTTATCAGTGTTAGAATAATAAGCTGGAGAGTCGGATGTAAGCATCCCTAATTTCAGAAAACTGTATCTAGTGTTGGAGCTTTGCTGTATTTCAGTCATGATTTGTGAAGTAAACTTT
Source organism: Acomys percivali (assembly GCA_907169655.1). Classification (NCBI taxonomy): domain Eukaryota; kingdom Metazoa; phylum Chordata; class Mammalia; order Rodentia; family Muridae; genus Acomys; species Acomys percivali. Next base: position 89,965,008 of record OU015749.1, read on the forward strand.
GCCCTAGCCTATAGGCATGCTAGTGCAAGACTTTCTTGGTATTTCAAAAATTAAGCCCTTGGGTTGGTGCCCAAGGTGAGCCTTTCATAAGTAAGGCATATGTTTGTCTCCATAAGGTTTTTGATGTTCAAAAGGCCTTAGAGCATACAAACTGTGTAAATACGTTAAAAGTTCTTGATTTATTAAGTTGTTTATTTAAAGTTAAAAAAATTGGGCTAGCACCTGAGTCAGTGTTAGAATGCTTGTCTGGTATACCGAGATCTAGGTTTATTCCCAGCATGTATGTGCTCATGTACACACACACACACACACACACACACACACACACACACACACACACACCTTTAGAAAAAGAAAAGCTAATAAGATTTTTGCTAACTATTGCATTTCTGTGAACTCAAAGTTTCTCAGTTAATTACATGTTCACACTTGTTAAATTAAAACTCTTACATACTTAAACTTTTACTCAGGAATGTAATACAGCCAACCTTTTGTTTTTAAAATAGAACACATCTTTCATCCCAGCACTCAAGGGGACCTCTGAGTTTGAGGGCACGTCTATATAGCAAGGCCCAGGTTAGTTGTGGCTACAGAGACAATGCTTCAAAAGAAAAAGAGCCCAAGAAGAACAGACAAGCCTTTCTAGACTCTTTGGAAGCTCTGCTACTCGTCTGCTCTCTTTGACAATCATTCGTTTTCTTTTTCTGTTTTTTCATTCAGTTATAATTATGTGAAGTAAAACATTTTCTTTTACCTAAGTGTTTTGTTTTTTTTCTGTCTTGGCATTCTTCTCTCCTCTTTTCCTTACTTGGCAAAGTAAGGAAACTTGCTTTTTCTGTCCTTTCGGTCTCATTCCTTCCTTAGATGAAACTTTGGTTTACCAGCCAGGACTTTTGCTTTATCCAGTCTTCCTGAAATTGATCAGTGTGGCCTCATGATTTCAGTCATCCCACTTGATGAAGAATTCATTTCTGTTGTTCAACTTACTGATTTTTTCAGACTTCTACAGGCATTTGTTTCTTCACATATATGTAGTCTGAGAATACAAGCACCATGCCAAAGTTCCCCTCCTGCTCCAGTCCCCTAAGTCCTTTAGTAGGAAACTTCTGTGAAGAGCCTGGTGCTCACCAGGATGGATTTCTAGGGGTATGAATGGCCACCACAGCCTGGCCAAAGAATGATTTAGGAAAGAGAGAAAAGTAGATGATTTGGGAAACTGAATATTATGAATAACTCTTCAGTAATGGAAACCTGTAGTGC
>OU015749.1:89966667-89977552 GCA_907169655.1 Acomys percivali
GCCTTAGTTGTCATTTTTGTGTGTTATATTTTCTTTTCCTTTTTATGTACGTCAAGGGTGATGCTTGTTTTCTAGCTAACTATTTAAGTCAGGTTCATTGGTAAATTACACACACCTAGTGAATTTCTTTTTAAAAACTTTCAAATTATGTCTTGTGTTTTACATTTATGTTCTTATTGCTCACACACCACACACATGCTTTCTGTGGTGTGGAGGTCAGAGAACAGTGTTGAGGTGTTTTCATTCTTTCCTCCCATCATGAGGGCTCTGGGGGTCAAATCCCCAGGTGTCAGGCATGGCAGCAAGCACCTTTACCTACTGGCCCATCTCTCCAGCCCACATCTAATGAATCTGTACTTGCAGATACATTTCTTTAGTCTTAGCGTGGGCATTAGTGTCTCAATACTCCAGTTCCCTGCTGAAATCTTCACTTTTATCTATTTTTCCTTTCATTTCATCGAACATACTAGTCTTAAATATTTTAAGCAACTTAATAAAAAGTTAACCAAATGCTTCTTACCAGCTCGTGTGTCTCTTTTTCCCTTGCTTGGCCCCAGGCAAGTAATTGCCTGTGATCTAGTTCATCTTGGAAAAGCCTGTGGTTCCCATTACTTTAGAGTTGCCTGCCCTGGGTTCTTTTTTTATCTGATGCATTCTAGGAAAGTTTTGATTTAGTCAATTATCTGCTTTTTTTTTCTTTCTTTTACTAATAAAAATAATTGTATTTACTTAGAAGCATTCAGAATGCCAACAAAACAGCCGCAATTTTTTTTTTTGCAATTACAGAGTGGTATTCAGTTAACAAAACAACAATTATCTTCATATAAGCTGCATCACAGACAAGATGGAAAAAAACAAAACAAAAAACAAAAAACAAAAAAAAAAAGGAAAAAAAAAAGCAAAGCAAAACAAAACCTACTGTCCCCATATATAACTAATTTGTGCTGTGCACCAAGAACCTGCTTTAAATTTCCATGCCAATTTACAACCCCCAGACTGTATCAGGCAAAGTCAGTGGCCATTGAAAGTACCACCAGGACAGGGCTAGCCAAAGACACATTTGGTAGTGTGTTAACTATACAAAAAAAAAAAAAAAAAAAAAAAAAAAAAAGACACTGTACAGTTTAAAAACACAGCCTTACATTTCAATTTTTTTTCTTTAAAAGGAGTGAGTTGTGTACAGGGGGGTTAAATGCTTTATAGACAAGGAAAAAAAACTGTGCTAGAACCAACTTATGCATCATCATCATCTTCCTCATCATCTTCCTCTTCTTCCTCATCTTCTTCATCCTCCTCATTGCCTTCCTCTTCCTTCTTTTTCTTGCTCTTTTCAGCCTTGACCACTCCCTTTTTCGCTGCATCAGGCCTTCCTTCAGCTCTGTAGGCAGCAATATCCTTTTCATACTTCTCCTTCAGCTGGGCAGCCTTCTTCAATTATCTGCTTTTGAAACCCATTTCTTACTCATTTAATTACATTTGTTTATTTGTTGTATTGTGTAGGTACATAGTGAGTATGTGGGAATACATGCTGTAGTACATCTGTGGAGGTTCTGTCTTTTTACCATGTGGGTCTGGGAGCTAGACCAGGCTGGCCTCAAACTCTGCCTGCCTCTGCCCCCCAACTGCGGGGATTACAGATGTGTACCACCACGCCTCCTCCCCTTTTTTTGCCATGACATTTTCTTTTCTTTTTGCCTCCTAATGTTTATTGCATATCATGTAACATAGATGGGAAATTTGCAAAGAATCCTGTTTTTGTTTTGCTTTTTAATTTTCTAAACTGAGTATTTTCCCTAGCAATTCTGACCCTGTGTGCTTGCTTATCACCTTAGTGCTCCTTTTTTGTTCTTTGGGGCTTAGTTCTAAGACACGGCTTTCCTAGAGTCTCAGTTGAGAGCTTAGAACACTTAGCAGTGCCATCTTGTGCTTTGGTCTCTTCAGCATTGCTGGGCTCCTCTGCCTTCGCCCACCTCCTGTGCCTCTGTCTCTGTCTCTGTATACATTGTGTTATCAGTTTAGGTAAACATAGTCTACAACTTTTATGTAATCAACCCACCCAAGATTGTTGTAGTATGCTGGGGTATTTTTTTTTTTCTTTCTATAATTGTTTGGATTGTAGACTTGGAAATCCTACATTCCTTCAGATGTGTGTGTTTGATGTATTTAGTGTAGCATTCACAATTGCGCTTGTTGGCTCTTGTTGATGGTGCTAGTTCAATGTACTCTGCTCCATAAAATGGAATTAAAAGTTAATTTTTTCTTCTTCATCCTGAAGTTACTTGTATGCATATATGTTCATATGTGTACACATGTGTACATATTCATGTGGAGGTCGGAGGCCAGAGTTGTATCTTCCTTACTTATCCTCCACCTCTTTTGAATTTTTTTTTAAGTGAACCTGAAGCTCACTGATGCAGCTAGGCTGGCCAGCAAGTGCCGGGGTAGAGGCATGTACTGCCACAGCTTGGTTTTTATTTGCTTACTAGGAATCTGTGCATCAGTTCCTCATGCTTGTGCAGTGAGCACTTTACCACTGGAGCCAGCCTCCCAGTATGAAGTTTTGCTAATGCTTAGCACAGTTTTATTGATACTGTTTTAGAGTAAATGATTTCTGTAACAGATCATCTTCAAGATTCATGTTATGTTAAATAGATGTAATAATAAATAGTTATTTTCTGGAGTAAGAAACAGGTGTTTGATATATCAGGGCAGATCTCTGGAGCCAGCGTAGAAATAAGCACTGTTAGCCACTCAAGTTCTTTGAATTAAAGTTAAAATCAGATTTTTTTAGTTTTTGCCTTTTGGATTGTATTCAATGAAATAGTATTCATAGAGATGGGAATTCTTACAAAAGTTTCTCATGTTTCTCTCTCTAGGAAGATGAAGTCCTCAATACATTCTGAAGAGGATGATTTTGTTCCAGAGCTACACAGAAATGTTCACCCTCGTGAGCGGCCTGATTGGGAGGAAACACTTAGCGCAATGGTAAATCAGTTGTATACATACATATATAAGTAGCTATGTAAGAGAAAATGACTGAAGCACCATTACTCACAGGAAAAAGCACAGTGATTTGTTACTTTGTATGTTTATTGAGTAGAAACTTTCGGTACTGTTTTAAGATGCTGTGGGTAGAGAGGTAGACTACAGTGTGAAATAACAATTGCTGGCTGGCTGAGAATGCCACACGTGGCCTCTGAGAAGGTAAAATATGAGAACACACTGAAGAATGTGAAGGAGCAAGTATTATGTTTATGTGGGAACACCTTAGGCAGCGGAAGAACAAGTTAAATAAAGTCTATGTCATAGAATTAAAAAGCAAGCTGGAAAACAACATAAATAGTGTGGCTCATTAAATGACCTGGTGGAAGAATATGAGACAAGTCAGAAGTGTTTTGAGGGTGGAGAGCAAATGATGTGTTTTCCTGTGAGCCAGTGACAAGGACTCTGAATGGGGTTGGAAACCACTGAAGGACTTTTGGCTGAGAAGTGACAGGATCTGGCTTGACATTTTAAAGAAAGTCCAGATTGCTAGTAGGTAGTAAGAGTCCAAAGAGGAAGAGAGGAGACCAGTGAGGTAGTACTCCAGTAATACAAGAGATGAGTGAGGGATGCTCCTGAGGGATGCTCCAGTTAGCCAGGAGACCAGTGAAGGGATGCTGCAGTAAGCCAGGAGACCAGTGAAGGGATGCTGCAGTAAGCCAGGAGACTAGTGAAGGGATGCTGCAGTAAGCCAGAAGACCAGACTTTAAAAAAAAAAAAGTCTGTAACTTGGAAATATTAGTAAAAATAATAAAATTCTTTGTTATGAGCTATAACACTATTTTCAGTTGTAGTTCTATGTTAATATTCTTTGTCATTAAAATGTAGTATAAACATTTATATATCAGTAGTGGTTTATGAGAATTCACAAATTCAGTTTGTAAAAGGTCTCTTCATACAGATAGGTTTGCAACTATTGATATCAGGTTACAAACATAATGGTCTTTTAACTATGGATTGAAAACCTAGGGCTTTGTGCATGCCAGGCAAGCACTCTACCACCCAGCTAGATCTTGAACTCCAAGATTTGATACTAATTTATCAAATTTTGTACTTTAATTTATAGAGTTACTAGATTTTATATATTTGCCTTTTAGTATCTCATTGTATTGCATATTAACTACTCAATGAAACTTAGTTGGAAGCACCTCATTACACAGTTGAGTGACATTTGTAATATGGAAACTCACTTTGCACATGTGTTGTGGTCTGAATAGCGCTGCCCTGAGCCTGTAGTTGGAGTCTGAAAATTATTTTCATTACATACTTGCAAGGGAAAGAAAATCTTCAGTCTTAATATTTGATAGCTTGGGAAGTATACAAATAGCTAGTGAATACATGTGGCTCTAGGAATATTAGCCTTTCAGATGTCTTTATAAACTATGCTATGCCTTCAATTTTAGGTTGTGTTCCTTTAGAAATATCAAGCCTGTCACAAAAATAACTTACCAAAGCATTTTAGTGTTAAGTAATAGAGGTTGAAATATGTCCAACCGAGCCTTTTTGTACTACACATATATTTCTGCCAAAATCAGTTGCATATATCTTGGTAAGTTTTACTTTGGGTGGTACTGAATTAATGCCCGTTTAAGTTACTTGTGAGCATTCTGTCCTGTAGACGTCCCAAGCATACCCTTCCTAGGGGCCAAGGTTCTCCTCCTCCAAAGTACCAGAGACACATTGGTTACATTTATCCATTCATCAAGAGGGAAGGAACACAATTTGCTAATTTTTAAAAAACCAACTTTTGATAATATTTCAACTCTTCCAACAACTATTTTCCCTAAATAGAATTAAGCCAGTTTGTATTTTCTGGATGGATTTCTTCAGTCAATTATAATTGAGTTGACTTCATTGATAACCAGCTTTCCTTGTTCAGCTAACAGATGAGCTACTTAGAAAAGCCACTTAGGTCACAATCTTGTAATTTTGTGAAGAAATTCTAGAAGATGATCTATCTGTCCCACAGGGTGTTTTGTTTTTGACTTTTCAGAGAGTTGTTGTCCTGTGAGTTGAGAATGCAGAGTGCATAGCTTAGCAACACTGATTTATTTTTAGTTCACCATGTAATATTTTGATATCTAATTTGAGTCAGAAATAGTTGTTACTGTTCTGTTCTTTCCTATATGATAGTTAAAATTCACTCTTCTTAGTTTTTAAAAATTTTACTATTATTGCTGTAATTGTGTGTGCACGTGTATAGCACACATGCCAAACACGTGTGTGGAAGTCAGAATATAAATGTGGAAGTCGGTTCCTTCCTTCTACCTTTGTATGGGTTGCAGGGATCAAGTTAAAGTTGTTAGGTTTTCATTGGTGGGCAGTAAGTGCCTTTACATGCTGAGCCATTTTGCCAGTCCCCATTTTTATGTGACTTAAAAATTTTTTTGTAATTTGATTGCATGGTTCTTGAGTATGAATTTTGTAGATGACAATGCCATATTGTAATAGCAAAAGGCTGGATAAACTTGCTAGATGAAAGGTTTTTCCAAAACCTTCTGGAGATAAAATTGTTCTTTAATTCTCATAGTGTGCTGTATTATTCCTATACTGTAGTAGTGATCTCAGTGGGTGACTGTAACCAATTGTGAATGTATCTGTCCTTTTGAGGAAGGTTAGGGATCACATTCATTTTAAAAGAGGATATAATAATGCTTTTCACAAAAATGCAGGTTGACTATATCGAGATACATTTAATTAAGGAATCCTTTAGGAGTTATATTACTTTAAGTTCTCCAGAGGAATACAACGGTCATAACAAATATATAATAAAAGGGGTTTATTGAGGGTCTCATACATAATACTGTCTAGGTAGTACAATGTGCTGTCTTCATATTGGAGAGGTCGAGTCGCAGTTTGGCCCAGAAGGTAGGAAATTCCAAGAGAGTCATTGGTCTTTACTCCAAGTGGAAATTCAGAGGTCGGTGAAGAATGGCTTTGGTGGCAGCAGTGAGTGAGTAGATGAACGCCTGACCTGGTTAGATGGACTTCCAGTGAGCATGAAGGCAAGCATACAAAGAACAAAGGCTTGTCTCTTGGACGTCCTTGTACCTGGGCCACCATTGGTAGGTGCCACCCACAATTGGGGTGGGTCTTCCACTTCAGTTACTTGAGTCAAGAAGACATCTCACAGGTGTGCCCAGAGGGTTGCCTTTCAGTTTATTTCAGATCTCAGAACTATCAGGTGTGAACTGCATCAGAGATCCAAAGCACCTTCATTTACAGAGCTGTGTTGCTAAACTACGTGCAAGTGTATACAAATTGTTCTGTCCCAGTGATCATGATTTGTTTTGTTTTTCAAGACAGGGTTTCTCTGTGTAGCCTTGGCTGTCATGAACTCCCTTTGTAGACCAGGCTGGCCTCGAACTCACAGTGATCCGCCTGCCTCTGCCTCCTGAGTGCTGGGATTAAAGATGTGTGCCATCACGTCTGGCCCAGTAGACATGATTTATATCTTTTTACTCAAGTCTATTTGATCTTTACCAAGTTTACAATAGTAAAAAATAAATAAAAAAATTACTATTAGTTATTCAAGTAATTCCTGAAGCCACTGGCATTCCATTGAAATGATATTTAATAATTTGTTTGCCCGTTATTGCCTTTCATAATTCTTCCTTATAGTTTTATAACTTCCAATAAATCTACGTTGAATTTGTTAATAGAAAGGCTACGTTTGTTTTTTTTATAGTGCTCCATTCACTTTGTATTAAAGTGTTACATTGAATATGCACACAAAATTACTGAATTCTGTCTTTAGAATGCCAATTAGTTTATCTGAGCACGTGTGGAAATTGATTTTTATATCACATATGTCAGTTCCTTGTTGTGTTCTTAAGTTTCTCATGTTTAAGTTCCTTGAGGGCAGGTATTGTAACTCTTTCATTAAAAACATCATATTCAATAGATTCAAATTCCTAAATTATAAAAGTGTACAGGAAGCCTGGATGGGGGTGTAGTTTACTTGTTAACATACTTTCCTAGCATGCATCAAGCTTGATCCCCAGGACCACATAAAACCAGGTGTGGAGACTCACTGTAACCCCAGGATTCCAAAGGCAGTGGCAAGAGGATCAGAAGTCTAAGGTCATCTTCAGCTGTGTAGCAGGTTAGAGGCCAGCCGGAGTTACACAAGACCCCATCTCAAAAAACAAAATGGGAGCTGTATAGATAGCTTAGTGGTTAAGAGCACTTATTGTTCTTCTAGACAACCTGGTTTTAGTTCCCAGCACCTACATAGTGGTTCAAAATTATCTGTAACTCCAGTACCAGGGGATTTTACACCCTTTTTGGACCTCAGAGGGCATAGGATGCCATACATGCTGGCATCACTCATACACTTAAAAGTAAATAAATCTAAAAAATTATGACAAAAGAAAAACAAAATAAAGGGATGAATTATGAGCCTGTATTTACTAACCTTTCTCTAATGAAGTTTGCATTATTTTCTCTCATAACTATTCAAATGAAATGCCACTTTGAGAAAAAAATGTACTAAGAGAAGCCTTTAATTTTTTTTTCTAACAGTTCCAGATAATTAGTTTTGAATTAATGTAGAAATTGATGGTTTAAATGTTGATTTGTATGGTACAATGAGAAAGTTAGCTTTTCATCAACATTTAAAGAGATCCAGAAATCTATAAACTGTTAAATTTAAAGGATTTTATATAAAGACAGTTAAAAAAATCTAGGTTATAGTAAAACTAAACTAGTGCTCTGCTTCTGATATGATTAGCTACTCTTCACAGATTACTATCAAAAATCATTATTTTCAAAAATCCAATCCTGAGGCTGTGGAGATGGTTCTCCTGTAAAGTCCTTACCACACAATCCTGAGGACCTGAGTTGGATCCATGCATCCACATGAAAATCTAGGTGCAATTAGGCTTGCTTATAATGCAGTTGCCGAGTCCAATGTGGCTGTGTCCTGGGAACCTGGCTGGGAACACAGGAAAGGAGGCCCTTAAGAGACACAAGGAACTTAAGTATGGGGTTCCACGAGCTGTGTGCTCCCTTGGAGCCCTGAAGACCTGATGCTTACCAGTGTGTCACAGCATGGTGACCAGTGAGGAGCTGGGTTAGCTAATGCTGGAAGGAGCTCTCTAGTATTGGTAGGAGTTGTGTAGGCAGGGGAGCAGTCTCCCGAGGGTGCAGTCATCCTGGAAGAGGAAGCTGCAGGAGGAGCTTTTAGCTGTGCTGTTTTAGCTAAAGGTCAACCTCTCCTGCACATTCATACTCTGACCGGTGGAAGTCCTTTCCATCCCTGAGTCTGAGGCATCAGTGTCCTTGTCCTGGCCACACTCATGTCAACAATACATATTCATCAGGACTGCCTCTCTTCTTCACACCCAGCACTTGGGAGGCAGAAAAAGACTGGTTTGATTAGCCAAATAGGTGAGCTCTGGGCTCAGTGAGAGATCTTGTCTTAAAGAGGATGAGGTGGAGAACTGAGGAAGGCAGCTGCTATTATCATCTGGCCTCTCTGCATGCATGCAAGTGCACCTGCACACACGTGCACAACACATACACACACATGTGACCCTTCTTACAAAATTAAAAATCTAATCTAGACATAGTACCTGTAGTCTCAGCAAGTTGGGAGACTGAATTGGGAAGTTTGCTTGAGTACAGGATTTGGGGGCCAGTCTAGGGATCATAATTAGACACTAACTTCTTTTTTTTGTTTTTGTTTTTGTTTTTTGAGACAAGGTTTCTCTGTGCAGCCTTGGCTGTCCTGGACTTGCTTTGTAGACTAGGCTGGTCTCAAACTCACAGACATCCCCCTGCCTCTGCCTCCCTGAGTGTGTGTCACTGTGGCCAGCTGCACTAACCCACTTCTTAAACCAAGACAACAAAACAAGTGAACTAAATAAGAAATCTAAGAAAGAAATAGAACTTCTCTAAGTTACTACAAATTAATTATTGTAACATTGAGATTATTTAGAATTGAATATTAGGGTCTATTAAATACTAACTAAAATAGCTAAAGTGTGTGTGTGTCTGTTTTTCTGTGTGTATTTGTGTGGAAGTGTTTATGGTGTTGTTGTTATTATTGTTGTTATTATTTCTGGTGCTAGTTTTAGGCTAAAACCACCCTCCTGTCACACTCATATGTTTTCATTCATTTTGGTACCATCACTTTAGGATTCTGTTACTCATTTTATGCTCAGTATTAGAAATACCCAAGGCAAACAGTGTGTCTTGTGTATGTGTGCAAGCATTAGTATTTAAAAAACAATTATTCAGTGCACTTGGGAGTTGAAGTGCTGCTGTGATTTAATAGCATAGCTTGTAACATGCCAAACAGCAGTGTGAATGTTGATGAACATGCTGTTTTAATGCTTTTGGTTAGGAACATTTTTTCACTTCAGTTTACTTTTCAGTCACTGAAATTAGTATGTGGTCAGCACTTGGCTAAAAGCAGGTCAGTTCATGTTGGAACAAATAAAATTATTGACAAGAAAACAAATGGGCGGTTTATAAATACCCCTGTTAACAGCTGTATGTCTGAAAACAAGATAAAATTTTATTTTCTGGAATACCAGTTTTTAAAATTAAGGAAAACAGTGTGTTGTATTGTCAGCTCTGCATGTGTGAGCTTCTTCCCCTCATTTAAAAACACAAAGCACACACTCCTACAAGCTTACACTCAGCCATTCATAAATGTTACACCTTTCAGCCATGTTTCCTTCCCACTATAAATGTTGGCATCTCTAGCTCCATGCTTTTTGTTTGTTTGTTCTTCGCTGCCATTACAGTGCACCTGGCTTCCATGTCCCTCACCCTTACCCCGAAGAGCATTTGAGCATCACGAGCTACATACTTCATCTTTGGGACTCCTTGCAAGAGGCTTCCCTTTTACAACTTCATTGTTTAGGTTAACCCACTGACTTTATTTTATCATCTATTTTCAAAACCTTGTATTGTTATGAGCCGGGTGATTTAAAATCCTTTCCTACTTAGTTGTATCTCTTCATTCACTTTGGCTTTTATACAGTTCTTAAGCATGCTGAACATTAGCTCATGCCTTGGACAAAAACCATCTATGCCATCACACTTGTGTTCCTCCATCGTTTGGTGCCATCACACTTGAATTTTGTGATATAATTTTATGTTCAGTATTAGCAATATAAAAAATGAGTTATAGATTACATGCGTATTTTGCCTGTGTGTGTCTATAGTTATGTGTCCTCCTTTGCTTAAAAAGTGCTTTCCCCCAGATCATTGCAAGGCTCACATTTTCATTTTTAGTAAGTCTCTATTCAGATGTAACCATCTCAGCAAAACAGTAACCCTGCACTCCCATCTGTTTCTTAGTCTGTTCTAATTCTCTATATTACTTACAAATACTTAAATTTTACGTGATTATTTTCTTCCCCATTGCAGTATGAGATGTGTGAGTAGAGTCTTTAATTATGGTTAGTTACTGCTTTGTCTTCTGTGCCAGACAGAGTAAGTTGTCAGTAAATGAAACTGCCATTCTTTATCCAAAGGAAATGACTCCCCACTCCCCCAAAACAGTAAACTTACCTCTTTATCTTACTTGTTGAACATTGTACTGGTTAGCTTTTGTCAACTTGATACAAACTAGAGTCTATGGGAAGCCACCCGGGAGAGGCAACTTCCACATAAGTTGTCTTGATCAGATGGCCTTAGGGCACGTCTCTGGGGCATTTTCATACTTGCTAATTGATATGTGAGGACCCAGCCCACTGTGGGTGGTGCTGTTCCTAGGCAGGTATACCTGGGCTATATCAGAAAGATAGCTGAACATACCAGAGGATGCAAGACAGTAAGCCACATTCCTCCAGGTCCTGTATCCAGGTTTCTTCTTGACTTCCTTAGG
>OU015749.1:89977952-90012712 GCA_907169655.1 Acomys percivali
GAGGGGGAAGGAGAGAGAGGGAAAGGAGAGGGGGAGGGGGAAGGAGAGAGGGGGGCAATGAGAACATTTTCAATTTGCATAAGAGAAAAAATCTTTTGTGAATGTTCTAAAAATGAATACCTTTTATTCCTTTGTTACTGTGTGGTGACTAACTACTTAGTTCTGATCGATGAGTAAGTCTTAATTTAGAGGACCGCTGATGACATTTATTATCTCATACTCTCTAAAAGCTGAATGCTTTGAGTACTGTGACTTAGAGGATAGTCATAAATGCTTCATTATTAATATCCAGAATCCAGGTTGGGAATGGTTGCCAGTCTCTGGCGTTCGTTATGTGGTGTTAATCATTGAAGATGACTACCTCACTACTGAAAGCTCTAGGAAATGTATGAGAAATTGCAAGCCTAATAGTTCAGAAGTGGTTGAAAATGGACAATTTCATAAGGGTAGGCCTTTGAACAGTTGACCAGTGCTTAAATGTGTCATAGTTTGTCATGACATAAATGGAAAACTTCTAATACTTTGCTATTTAAGGCTTTTGGTAATCTGGATTTTACTTTTAAGATGGAGCTTTTCAAAGTTTCTCTGAAACTTAAGAAATACTCAATACAAAACAAAACAAAACCAAAACCAAAACAAACCAAAAAACAAAAGCAAACAAACAAAAAACCCTACATAAACTCTCAGAAGAATAATGGGTTCTTTCCTCTAACAGAATTTTGTCAGCTAAGTTACCTCTGTTTTTGTGACCCTCTTTCCCTTTCCCCTTCTGTCCATACTCTTTATTTTTGCATAATTTGTATGATGTTAGGTTTTTTTTTCTTCTCAGAATAGTAGTGCCTCATGTCGTTTGTCCAGGCTGGCCCAGAAGTTACTTACATATATTTGTGGAGGCAGAAGTCAATGTCAGGTTTTTCACCTCAGTTTTTGAGACAAGGTCTATCATCATCACTGACTGACAAGACTGGCTGGTTGGAAGTTCCAGAGGTTGTCCTCCTGTCCCTGCCTTCCCAGCTCCAGGATTACAGATAAGTGCCACATCTAACCTTTTACGTGAACTCTAAACTCAGGTCCTGTGCTTCCTCAGCAAACATCTATCCACTGAGCCATCTCCCCAGATCCCCACCCCACAGGTGGTTAGATGTAGTGCTGGGAATTGAACATAGGGCTTCATGAATGCCAAGCAAACATTTTACTAACTTGTGTGTGTGTGTGTTTTACATTTACTTAGTGGATCTAATGTGCAATATATGAAATTTATCATAGAATAGATCAATATTATGTTCTAGTAGCATTGAAGAAAAAAATAATTTTAACAAAGTATCTTGGGCTGGGAAGATGGCTAAGTAGGTAAATTGCTTGCAGCTCAAGTATGCAGACCTGAGTTCAGATTCACTTTAAACCCAGATACGCTGCCTGTAACTCCAACACTAACATGGGATAAAGACAGGCAGAGACAGATGGAACTTGTAGTCTTGCTGCCCAGTTCTCCAAGTTCAGTGAGAGACCCTGTCTCAAAACAAAAGAGGAGAGCAATTCCTGATGTCACTTCAGGTTAACCTCTGTCTCCACACACATGCACACGGTGGTGAAAGCATAGTAGTTGCCCCACATACTTGTATGCACACAACCTCACCTGAATAAAATACCTATAAAGGTAGAAGTATATTGTTTTTAGATTTGCCTAGAACCTTTTATAAGATGTATGATAAAAGTATACGTATTATTGGGACCAAGTATAAGCTGAAGAAGCAGAATTATTTTAAACATTTACTAGGGCAAATGGAATGATTTAAAAAGATGGAGATGAATCTCAGTTATGAAAAAAAGCATAAATTTGCTAATATGTAAATGTGCTAATTTAGGTTAATTAACTAGCTATTGCTTAGCAGAGGAGTTGTGATAATTATCCTAATGGTACTTGCTAGTAATTTTTTAAAATTGTTTTAAACTTTGCTTCTGAATAATTTCCCCTTCTGTTCATTGGTTCTCTGAGATGTTTCTAGTAGATGTGAACCTTAAGGCAACTTTTCTGCTGCAAAGCAGCTGCATTGTCATGGCTTTTAGGTGCCATGGCTCCTCTCATCACATTCTTTTGTTATTAATCAACTATAGGTAATTGAACTAAAGCAACAGTGTATTTTACTTAAGGCTATTTGTATGACTTATAAACTGTTCAGGGTCTTAAATCTGCCTTCAGCCTGCTTTGATTTCTGTTTTTGGTTTTCAATACTTGCCTGTTGATGATTAATTTATTAGCTGGTGTGTTGTTGGGCCTGGTCTGTGGTGTCCAGTCATTAGAAAATATACCTTTTACTATTATTTATCTCACAGAGCTCTACATTTTTCCTTCCTTCCTTTCTCCCTCCCTTCCCTCCTTACCCCCTCTTTCCCTGGAGCACACTATGTAGACCAGGCTGACCCCACAGAGGTCTTCCTTCCTCTGCCTCCTGAGCGCTGAGATTAAAGGTGTGAGCCACCACACCTGGCTAGATTTTCATGCTAATGGACTTATTAGTAGATAAACTAGTTGTTATCAGATGAGATGCCCTCACTAATGCTAAACAGAATTTTAGGAGGACTCTATGCAGCGTTCAAACACTTAATGTATGTATCTTTTAAGTAATTGTGGCTGTTTTTTTGGAGATATTCATTGGAACTCAAGATATTCAGACCTAGAAAAGTCTGATTCTTTCATCCAGACTGTATGGGGATAATTTTCCTGGAGAATATAAAATGATGAAGCATCTTTAATAGGGGAAGAAAATTATTACTGTTGTGTTTTTGTTAAATATGCATATTTTGTATCCAAGTTCTCCTGAAAATATTCAAAATGTACTAAATCAATCTTTTCATGACATGCCTATCCATTGATGCACCATTTTAATGTGTCATTTATCATACTAGGTTTAATATGTTTGCTTTTCTAAGGTATTGGAAGACTTACTTGTTTTTTTCCTTATTATTTCTTGTTTTCACAAGTGAGACAAATGGCTAAAGATATCCTCATTTAAGAGATACTTTACAAAGCTGGGGAATGGTGGTGCACGCCTTTAATCCCAGCATTTGGGAGGGATGTGGATCTGCGTGAGTTCAAGGCCAGCCTGGTCTACAGCTCAAGCTCCAGGACAGCCAAGGTTACACAGAGCAATCCTGTCTCAGGGTGGGGCTGGGGTTGTACCTTACATACGTTCCTGTTGTCTTTTCTTGATAGCATAAATTTTATTTTAAAATCTCATCTATCTAGTTGATTATAGGTGGCACTTTGTGGGTTTTGTGATTTTTAAAAAAATTAATAAAAAAATTTTTTTTGACAGTGAATTTGTTACTTCGTTGCTGTGATAATACAGCCTGACTAAAAGCATCCTATAGAAAAAAAGAGTTGGTTTTCTCTATGGTTCCAGAGAGGGGGTCCATAATGACAAGGAAGGCATGGCAGCAGGCAGCTAGAACAGGAAGCTTGCTGATCACATTTCATCACATAGGAAGCTGAGAGTGTGACCTGGAAGTGGGACAAGGCTGTAAATACTCAGAGCCTTGCCCCAAATGACCTATTTCCTCCAGCAGTGCCAAACCCCCTCAACAGCCTCACGAATTTGGGACCACATGTTCAAGTGCCTGAGTGTGGGGTTATTGCTCATTCAAACCAGTACAGGCTGGTTCTTGCTGTCTAGCCCAGTCTTCTCCATCTCTTATCCTTCTGCCTCAGCTTCCTAAATACTGGGAACACGGTAGACATGCTCCCCTAGGGTTACTGTTGTTACTGTTGCTGTGATGAGACACAAAAGCAACAAGGGGAGGAGAGGGTTTATTTCCCTCACAGTTCATATAACAGGACAGGACCTGGAGGCAGGAGCTGATGCAGAGTCCATGGAGAGGTGCTGCTTACTTACTGGCTTGCTCCACGTGGATAGCTCAACCTGCTTTCTTACAGAACCCAGGACCACCAGCCCAGCGATAGCACCGCCCATGACAGGCTGGGTCCTCCCAGGCTGGGCCCTCTCTCATCAATCACTAATTAGGAAAATTCTCTACAGTTTTACCTACAGCCCAGGTATTTTCTCAGTTAGGATTACCTCCTCTCAGATGTTCAAGTGGACACAGAATTAGCCAGCACAGCCCTTGTGGCTGCTTATATTGGTGCTGTTCTGTTACATAGAGACAACTCATAATTTTGTTTACTGTTTTCAACAGTTAAAGATATAAAAGTTTTTCCTCTTTATGTTTTAGGCGGAAAAGTAGTTTGATCATTATGAAGAAATAATATTGAATGATACTAATTTATAAGTGGCTGTGCTCTCCTAGGGCTAAATACAAGAAAACAAAGCTGGTGCAACAAACGGAATCTTAAGAGAGTGAAATGGAAAATGGCAACACGTGACCAAATTTTCTAACTAAATTTTAGATAGTTTTATCACAAGCTTAGGAGCTGAAAATAGTTGTCATTTATTGTATCTCATTCTATAAGTTGGACAGATGGAATGTTTTCAGCGTCGGGCCTTAGAAGACAGAAAGCCACTGGGCTGAGCTCTCATCTGGAAATGCCATGGAGCGATCGGCTTCCTGCTTCATTCTGGTGGTGGGCAGAGGGTCCCCCACCAGAATGAGATCCTAAGTCTGAGGTCCAGGTTTCTTTCTTGGTTGTCAGAGAGGCACCTATCTGCTCTTGTAAGTGACCTGAATTACTCTTCAGCCTTCAAAGCCAGCAGCAGACTTTTTTTACTTTCTCATCTGTTCCCAGCCTGACAAAAATCGACTCTAACATTGCTACTCCAGATAAATCTGGTGTTTTTTGTTTGTTTTTTTGAGACAAGATTTCTCTGTGTAGCCTTGGCTGTCCTGGACTCGCTTTGTAGACCAGGCTGGCCTCGAACTCACAGAGATCCTCCTGTCTCTGCCTCCCTGAGTGCTGGGATTACAGGCTTGCACCGCTATGCCCCCGGCATAAATCTAAGCCTTTAATTTCATTTGCAGTCACTTCATTGAAGTGTCCAGATAGATGAAGTAATAGAGAAATAGGCAGAAGGCTTGTTTACAAGTTGACCTAGAGCAGTGTTACATGTTTTCTTTAGCTTTTATATATTATAATGTATTTACCATATCTGATAATATTAGTTGGTGAAAATAGAGATGGTGCAAATTTTTAACTCCATCAATATTCATGAAGCCAATTGATTAGGGGTAAATTTATATATTTAGTATGTTGCTGTTGTTAATACAAAAACAGTACTATTGGGCCAGAGAGATGGCTCAGCAGTTAGGAGCACTTGCTGCTCTTCCAGGGGACCCCTAAGTTCGATTCCTAGTACCATATGGTGGCTTACAACTGTCTGTAATTCCAGTCAAAAAGGATCCTAGGTCTCTGGCCTCTAGGGTACTGTAATCACTTGCAAATCCCCCTACATAAGCACACATATACTTCTACATAATTAAAGATAATAAAAATTAAATGTAATGATTATATAATATCCATAAAATAGAATATAATCCTTTAATTAATAAGATCCTAAATTTATTATATATATTTATTACTTTAGTGAGTAACTTTATGATGAGTTTTTCTTTTTATTCTTAACAGAGAGTTGCTGACTGAAGGGTATAGAGATTTCCAAATTACTTGCCAATTTAATTAAAATATTGTGACTAATATAGTACAAAACTGCTTCTTTGTTGGCCTCCGTTTCTTTGTTGCAGTGTGGTGGCTAGCCATTTTTTTTTTCCAGTTCTGTGACAAGTTAAGCACCTTCCATGTACTACATTTTTCTCTTGTCTTTGTTCAAAAATTTGGAGGGACCAAGGGGATTACATACATTCAACCCCCCCCCCCCCCGTATTGATATATAAAATTCTCAAAGATTTTCAAGTCTGTAATACTTCTTAGTATTCTGATCCATGCCAGCAGGGTGTTTACTGAATGTTGAAGATTCACACCCAGAGATGATGCAGCCGGGTCGAGGTTATGCTAGGGCAGTGACTGTAGAAGAAGCCAGCATGTTTGTTTCAGAATATGGCACATTACATGACTGCGGAATGACGTTGCAGTTAATCAGGCAACCACTTTACCACTTTACTTGCATATGTGGTCACCAAAATGGGTTACTTGAAAATCCTGTCATTTGCACCAGTGCAAGGATGGTAGAGTAGTTTTAGGGGTTAGGGAGCAGTTAAAGCAGACAAATTAAAACATTATCTCCCTATTTTTGCAGGTTTCCCCAAATCAAATTATGTTTTACTAGGATGGATCAATTGATCCTTGTTGTTGAACTGACTCAGACTGTAGAGCACCAAGTTCTTGCTTTGTTGTAGATGTGTTTCTAAAGACTGACTGTACTGGCTTTTTACAGGCAGGAAAGCCCTTTGGATTATATTTAGTTTCTGCTAGACGTTTGGCCTCAGTTCTGGGTACATGAATTCTTGTCAAGCAAAGCACTCCCTCCATCCTTACACAATACAAGTTTTTTGCTTGTTTTTGTTTTTTTGAGACAAAGTTCTTTTGTATAGCCTTGGCTGTCCTGTACTCACTTTGTAGACCAAGCTGGCCTTGAACTCAAAAAGATCCACCTGCCTCTGTGTCCCCAAGTGCTGGGATAACAGGTGTGCACCACTGCACCCAGAACACAATAGACCTTTTAACATGAATTTAGTAATTTAAGTTTGATTCTCAATGGATTTGGCACTCATTTCAGTTTGTCTTTGCAGCTCATTAAAATTTTTCACCTTTAACATTTGGAGTCACTTTCCCTTTCAGTTGTCTTCTTTCTATACATTTGATGAACATGGCATATGTTTTTATATATCTTTCATAAAAGTGTGCAGAAAGGAATGAAAGCCCTGTGACAGCCACCTCCTTCCTGTTACATATTCTCCTGACATAATTGACACCTTATTTTCAGTGTTTAATCAGCTCTCAGTTCAGCTGTGTATTCACGTAGAACTCATTTCAAAACCTCAACAGGTTCTCCACAGAGAACTCAGTGATTTGCCTGGCCATGGCCGGGAGTTTTTGTGCCGTCTTTCTGCATTTGTCAGTTCTGTCATCAGAGCTGTGTGGAAACACACACCATTCTCACATATGCAGCAGAAGTGACTACAGATTTCTACTCAGATTCCTCAGTTTTATATTACTGTGTCTTACACTGAGGATATTATTTTTTTTAGTGACAGTAGTTGCCTGTTTGTTTTAGTCTTCCATTTTGAAATTATCGTTACCGTGTGCATGCGTGCTTGTGTGTGACGTTTATGGGAGAACAACGTGCGTCTGCATTGGCGTGCATTAGAGGTCAGAGGACAGCTTTCAGGAGTTGGGTCTCTCCTTGCACCATGGGATTTGGGACTGAATTTCCTGTGCAGTCAGGACTGACCCTCTGAGCCATCTCACTCGCCCATCTTCTACCTTTAATAATTTCAAAATGAGAATGGGAATCTTACAGAAAACAGTTTGTTTACTTCTAAGAAATATTGATGTAGGGATATGCTGTTTTACTTTATTGCCACTTGAAGTAATCCCTCTCTGTGCTTAGCCACTAACATATAATTAGGATCATTTGTTTTATTTCATTCTCTATTTTTAGAGAGTGCTACGTTTTCCCATTTTAATTTATTTTTACTGTTATTTAACTCATTTATTTGGCCTCAAAATCTCAAAATAGGAACAGTCTGTGTTTTATCCTTTTTTCTGTCCTCCCCATTGGTAAATACTTAAATTAGTTTTTGCCTACTCTTCTATTTTTGTAAAGCAAAGCACACATGCATATTCATGTTTACTGCTTTTAAGGCAGCTTGGTGAAGACTACTTCTCAGCAGTCGATCGGGATCTTCCTGATTGCTTTGTCCTTGCACAGATGTGGTGTTGCTGCACTCATCTAGTCCTCTGCTAATAGAAACCTACAGTCTCTTTGATCCTTGGTTACTTGAAGTAGTCTTGCAAGAGAGTAGCTTTTTATGCACATGACGATTTGTACTTTTGCCAGTGTAAGATGAAAACAGCCAAAAGGAAATCAGTCCTGTTTCAGTAAGATATGAAAGGACAGGGATGAGTGTCTTCATTTTACAAACCTCAGCTAGATGGACTCATCATGAGAACATGTTCAGTTTTATCAAGTGTTTATCAAGTCTATACTCTAATGCTTTCCCTATTCATTTTAATTATAATTAAGACTGAAAGATATTACGTAGATTTAAAAATATTATATCCCCTTGTATTTCTGGAGCAAAGTCAATCTAGTTATGATATTTTTATTAATAAAATAAGTTTGTTTTGCTATTTTGCATCTGGCCTATAATTTTCTATTATACGGTAGTCTGCCTTTTTACCATTTAATTTTTATTTATCTTTTAATGGAAGCCTACTTTACATATGGAGAAGTAACAAGTATGTGTATATGTCTCTCCATCAACTTTTTCTACCACATGTATCTATTCCTCTTGTACATGAAATCTTGCAACATGGATGTGCGTGTGTATTTGCTTCTTTTTCCTATTTGATAGACTCCCACATGGCCCTTTCTGTTTCTGTGATGATTATATCCATCTAGGATTACTCCACTCTCTTACTGGTTGTTAGATCTTATCTTTAGTGATGTCTTCATTGAAGTCTTGTCTTATTATTCTATTATATATTTTAAGCTGTCCTCTTGAAGTTTTTTCTAAATTATAGATACTACTTGTTAGGTTTAAAGCTCCCCTCACCCCATCCCACACCAAATGGAAGTGCTGGTGACACCGTCCTAAACAGAAGGAGGTTGGCCAGGTAAACAGAAGGGTTTTGAGTAAGCAAAGGCTTTCCTTGGTTTCAGCACAAAATGTAAGCAAGAGTGCAGTGAAGCCTCCTCACTAGACCATTCCATGAGTAGAAAGAAACACTCACTGGGTGTTAAATAGCCAAGGCTGTCCCTTCAGGGGCCAGAGAGAAGAGCAAAATGACAGAAAAGCAGGAAGATTATATTAGACAGTCAACATGGCAGGGTCTTTGAGCTGATATAGGCTGTTCAGATTGACCAGGATGCCCTTGCCTGAGGTAAGTGGACCTTTGGGCAGATTAAGGGAGGTTTCTGGTAATAAAAAACTTGCCTTTACTTTTTATTTTTAAATAAAATTTAGGCCCCCGTGACACACTTTTTCCAACAAGGGCACACTTCCAACTCTTTGCTAAACCTATCAGAGTTCTATTCCCCACTGATTAACCATTAAAATGTTATGAGCCTGTGGGGGACAGTCTTATTCAAACCACCACACTGGCCATCCACCATATTCCTAAGCAGTACAGTAAAATATCCATCTTCTAATTGTCATTTGGACCCACTCAGCCATTTTATTAATCTCTTGTATTATTGGACCTAGTATTTTCCCCTTATTTAAAAATTGATTTTATAATCCTAGGTATTATTTTACCAGTTCTCATCATTCAGCAGTTATTTCCACACCAAAGTATCTTTAATACCAAACAAAAACATTGAAAAATAGAAATGAAAATGGGGGAATCATCTACTAGATAAATTGGCAAACTTTTTCTTAAAGGGCTATCTAGTGCATTTTTAGGCTCGTGAGCCATAATGTTTAGGCAGCTACCCAACTCTGACCAAACAGGGCCTTAGTCCACTAAAGGTTACTGCAAAATCAGGTGACCTGCAAATTGAATTCTGTAACATTTAACATACAGCCTCGTGCCCAGTAAAACCATTTTTCAGCTTTTGTGTGAGGTTGTCCAAATGGTTGCCTCATCTGTCTAGAAGGGTTAATAAGGCTTGATTTATTTTGTTTTGTTAGCTTAGAGACATTGGCTTTGTGGCCTATATTTTTGCTTCACTGAATATATTTATTGAGTCCATAGTTTTTATTATCTGTCCATAATAAAAGAAGAAAGTAGCAAAGAAAGATACTTCACAATAACTAAAATATCAAAAGGTCGATTCAAGAGGTAACAGCACTGTAGACAGAAATGGTGGGAAAGTGATAGCATGTTTTTCATTAATGCCAAAACCTGAGATTAAAAATAGTATAACATAACAACTGATGAGTGAACAGTGTATTTTCTCACATGCAGAAGTACTCTGTCACACACATACACACTCTCTCACATACAAAATATACAGAAAGAGTATAATGCATATTCTTTCTTGTTTTGAAGACCTTGTAAAGAATAAAGGAACATCTAAGAAGATTGGCCTTCAAATAGCAGGTCTTAGTAATAGTTAACGTTGCTAAGGAGAAGAGAACAGTGGAAACACTCAGTTCTGCTTATGGTAGTATACCAAGAATCAATTTTTTCAAGTCCACACAGTTACCTCACATAGTTGAAACATTTTTAACATTATCCAAATTATATTGGCTAGTTTTTTTCATAAGAAAAAAAGTAAATAAGGCAGGAGGATTGTGAGCTTAAAATTCCAGCTTGGGCTGTCTAGATTCTGCCTTATTAAAAGGCTATGAAAGGTGGTAATTCTCTTCCCAGCATACCTTGAGTGTATATCTGATGCGGCTGAACCAGGTGGCATGTTCTGTTTTTCTGTTCTCAATAGTAACTTATATTACGTATCAGTGTTCTGATCTAGGCTATAAGCATACATTTCCTTATGGTAGATACTTGGACTTAAATTTTACTTTTTTCAGACTGTTATAAGCCTCTTTATTTTAGATGTTTTTGACTAGACAGCTTAATGTTTCACTACATTTCAAAATCCTCTTTGAAAAATCTGGAGACTGATATGCTGGCAATACCATATACCATCTTCCAGATTTTGAAGTGAGAAATGCCTGTTGTTTCCTTGTTCATAGTACCCTTTTTAACTTGTGTGGGTAATTGTAGTATAACCTGGATTATTTCATTTCAGTAACTCCTAGGAGGGATTTTAATTTTTACTGAGAATCTTAATAGCTGATTATTTTTATGACAAGAACATGAACATTCCTATTTTTACAGTAAGTTTTTCCTTATATGGTAAATTCAGGCATTTAAATTTAATATTTTTGTTAGCTTATTCTGAATAGCCAAAAGACAAGTAAATTTACAATTTAAAGGAAACTATATTAAAGCATGTTCCTATAAGTACAGGTTGAGAAGAACCAGTAAAAATTTATCTGTAACTTTTTTTTTTTTTTAATGAAAGAAGTCTCAGCAATAACAGAATTCCCTTTTCTTTATTCTCTAAGGCAAGAGGAGCAGATGTCCCGGAGATCCCTGGAGATCTTACTCTTAAGGCATGTGGCAGTACAGCGAGCATGAAGGTGAAGCATGCGAAGAAGTAAGTGCAGCCAGGGGTGGGCGCCAAGCAAACTCCTGCAGATGCATGTCACTTCTTTATTTCTTGGAAATATTTTGTTTCGATCAGATCTTCCTATGCATATACCAATTTATACTGTTAAGCCTTATATTTTATCCAACAAACAACTGAACAGGTCTATATGCATCCTACTTTCCTAAAAATACACTTTATTTTGTATTTTATACATTGTTGTTTACTAAGTTGCATTTGTCTAGCAGGAACAACATCCTCCTCTTTACCACTAATACATAATCTCATGTATTAAGGAAAGCCTTATTGGTTGAATTATGGAATCCTAGGTTAGCTTTTAGGAAGCTGGAAAGAGGTATCTAGAGTTAATTGTTACATGGAATACCTGAATCTTTACTACAAAGTTTTAACAGGAAACTCAGCTTCTCCCTTGGTAAAGGAGGACTAGACAGGGAAATAAACTTCAAGGGTAAGTCTAGGAAAGATGAGGATAAAAATGTTCATTCTGTACCCAGGTCCACCCCTCCCGCACTGATGGGCTGTGACAACATCCACAGGTAACATCCGGTGTGCCTTGTTGTGAATTCTGCTTCTCTGTAGAAGCTGGCAGTTCACAGTTACTTTTCTAAAAGTATGGCTTTTCTATGAGCATTGACTTGAGGCAAGAGTAAGAAGTATAATGTTTTGCTTTTGGTTCATATGTATACACTCAATGCAGTATCCATCTGCTTCCATATGTTTCTGAAAAGGTCTGTGTGAACGTTTGTGCTCACGTGCATGTGCTTACTAAGTATTTTTGCTTGCATGAGCCTTGAAATCCATGGCCTTTAAACTGATTGTCAGTAGTTAAGTATCTTGTTTCATATTTACTTTCATGTATTTTAGGTTACCCTTCACAAAGGGACACTTTCCAAAGATGGCTGAATGTGCACATTTTCATTATGAGAACGTCGAATTTGGCAGCATACAGGTATATTTGAAATATATTTTATATTCTGAATTGAGATAAATGATAGCTCATATATTTATATTGTTTTGGTATTGTTTGATGTAAAAATATTTTTAAATTTTCTATTTATTAGTACTTGATACCAAATTGACATATACTTTTAATCAGCATACTAGCATGTGTTAGTCAGGGAACTCTTTGCCTCCTGTTTATGTGTCTTGCTCATATATTCATGGGTTTATAAAGCAGCTTTGTGTTCTGGAATTATGTAGCCTTGCTGACACTACCTTGATTGAATCGATCACCATGAGTTTTGAAGTCTGGAAGATTGCAGTGCTCCCACGTGATTCTCGAGTGTCTTGGTTATTATTGACCTTAACATTCTCACTTGGCACCAAATGAAATACTTTGCTCCTGTTCTAAGTCACTAGCAGCTCAGTGTGAAAAATGAGAGCTTTAAAGGGGACCAGGTTGTGATTTTTTTTTTTTTTAAACCTGTTTTCCCAGGACAACAAAAGCTATTCTTCATTTTGTTTTTCATGATAGTCAAATAGAAAAGAAAGACCTTGATTTCCACACTCTACATAGAGAAGTTTTGCACCTGTTAATCTAGCTTCCCCTTGTCCAGAAGGAGGTCTTCATGGCATGCTTATATGTGTCACAGTGTGCTGCTTTTTTTTAATTACACCTTAAAGCCTACTTAGATGGATTTGAGCTATAGGATTTATGAAAGGATTCCTTTGACTTACAGATTTCTTTACATTTATTTTTTCCTCAGCTGTTAAATTTTTGGAATTGTAATTGGTTGTCATTCCCTAGTATGGTGGAAGATGTCAGTGTTTATTGGCCATTACTGCTGTCATGGGACCTGCCTTTAAGTGTAGTTTGTATACCTAGTGAGACTCCATTGGAGAAAACTAATTTTGACTTTGTCAACAGTTGACAGTTGGAAGTGGCTTCTGTGTTAGGGATGAAGGCTTGTGTTCACATTCCCTCGCTCTGCTGGGATCCCATCTGGCTTGGCCCTGTGCAGTTACTGCCGTAGTCTCTTTGAGTTCAGATGCCTATCAGTCCTGATGTGTCCTGAAGGCACTGTTTCTTGGTGTCTTCCATCCCCACTGGCTCTTATACTCTTACTTTCTCTTCTTCATCAGTGTTTCCAGATCCCTGATGGGAGGGGTTTGATGACGACATCCCATTTAGGGCTGAGTGGTCCAAACTCTCTCACTCTTGGCACATTGTATAGTTGTGGATCTCTTTATTAGTTCCTATCTGCTGCAGGAGGAAGCTTCTCTGTTGGTGGCTGAGACAGACACTCATCTATTGGTATAACAGAATGTCATTTTATTTCTTGAACAGTGGGGTTTGGCCTTCCCCTAGTTCCATGGCTTATTCAGTCCTGGGTTCTTGGCATTCTCAACAGTGTCAGACACAGATTTCCATCTCATGGCACGGGCCATAAAGCCGGTGAGATTGTGCCTGATTATTCCTACAACTTTTGCGCCACTTTTGCTCAATATATTATATAGACAGGTCGCCATAGATTTGTCACAGATCCATAGCAAAAGGACCAAGCCACTATAGACTAAAATATTAGGAAACCAAAGTCTGATCTTCTAAGTTATATTTCTCAGGTATTTTATCACAGTGGTGGAAGGTTGACTTTTACACATGTAAGAATGATGATAAAATCCTTTTGTTCTCTATCTTTTCTGTTAGCCACTATGTATTTATTTGAAGTTTTAAAATGCTTACAGACTATGTGGTGAAATCTGTAGATATAGTCCTCTCAACAGGTAGCCATGTATAAAAATGAAGGTGGGTTCTGTTAGAATACACTGCCTTGAAACATGCTTTTGGCTATTTTATTATTCCTGAAAGTCTGGAATTCCTCTTTTTATAGCTCCATGTGTATTATTTACTTTCATTTGTTGTGATAAAACACAGTGACCAAGGCAACTTATAGAAGAGAGTGTTCCAGAGGGTTAAAAATCTATTATGGCAGCAGGAAAAGCTGAGAGCCCACATCTGGAATCACAAGTGCTCAGCAAGGAGAATGAGTTGAGATTGGTAGGTGACTTCTGAAGCCTCAAAGGCTACATTAGTCACACACCAATTCCATCAAGACCACAGCTCTTACACTTACCCAAAAATTTCTACCAACAGGTGACCAAGTAGTCAGGCATTTGAGCCTATGGGAACCATTTTCAAACAACTACAACATGCTGTTTTATCCTATTTTTAAAAAGCATTTACTTCTTTTTGTTTATGTGTATGAGTGTTTTGTCTGAATGTATGTTTATGCCTTGTGTGTGGGCCTTGTTTCCACAGAGGCCAGAGGTGTTAGACTCCCTGGAACTGGAGTGGAAGATGTGTGCCACCACATGGGTGCTAGTAACCTAACAGTCCTTTGCAAGAGAAGCAAGTGCTTCGGCCCCACTTTTTAAAAAGTTTATTTAATTAGCTTCTTGTTAATATTCTGTATCTTGTTGATCTCACTGTGTTCACTAAATAAAACCCTATGAGAGGACTCATAGGATCATGGAGTATGTATGTTTAAAATGTTGGCATTTTGTTAAGGTTTTGTTGTGTTTTAATGTAGTAATCTCCCTAACTTGCAGGGGATGAGTCCTGAGCCCTCTAGTGGATGCCTGCAATAGTGTGTGTTTCAGCACAGTGTTTTTTCCTATGAAAAAGCTTACTTGCTTTTAGTTAATTAGTTAAGTAACTAACTAATTTTGGGTTCATTTGAGACAGGGTTTCTCTGTGTAGCCCTGGCTGTCCTGGGACTTGCTCTGTAGACTAGGCTGGCCCAGAACTCACAGAGATCTTCCTACCTTTGCCTCCAGAGGATTAAAGGCATAAACCACCACTGCCTGGTGAAAAGATTTAATTTAAAAATGAAGTATAGTAAGAAGTTAACAACAATAGTAAAATGTCAGCAATAACTGGTAATAAAATAGAATAATTGCAGCAATATACTTAATAAAATTGCTAGTATCTGCATTTATTTTTCAGAGCCATTATTTCATAAAATGAAGGTTACTTAAATATGAGCCCTACAATACCATGGCAATTAATATGGCAACTGAAATGATTACTAAACACCAAGTAGCTATATCCTGTGTAGTGTGAGTATGCTACATGATGAATGCCTCATCTCCTGTAGAGGTAGGTAGGACAGCATGCAGTCTATCACTCTTGTCAAAACAACATACAGTTGAAAGCTTGAGCTGCTATGTCTATAATTTTCCATTTAATATCTCTGCACTTTGAAAGGCATGGGTGCCCGAAACTGTAGAAAGCCAAACCACAGTTAAGAGTCGTGTGCGGGAATGGGTGGTTAGGTTACTCAGTGTCAGTTTGTCATTGAGCCGGTGTGTTTTCCTCAGCATCTGTGACAGTAGCAGCCATTGTTCATCTTTTTATACTTTGTTCATAGAGCTAGTAAACTAAGGTAATGAATTTCATTGATTTTCTTTAGTTAATGAATGATGTATCATCTGCTCACAGCTCACTTGTCTTTCTTTTTCTGTGTACTGTGTCTTAGAATACTTTGATTATTCTTTTTTCCTTCTTTTTTAAATTATCATTCTTGTTGGTTTCTCTGTCTTAACTGTAGTCTCACACAGGCCTGGACAAACCAGCAAACTATAATCTGGAAACAAATACATGTATATCTGCATTTTGATTGTCTGGTAAAGATTAACATTTTGGATTCATGGGAGAAGATGGATTGATGGATTGTCCAGTATGTATTGGTCAACAGATTATCCACTTGGAGATTATTATACTTGGTTAATGTCTTTCACCACTCTTCTATGTTGTGTTCTGTTTCAGTTTAGAAAGA
The DNA here is from genome assembly GCA_907169655.1 of Acomys percivali. Taxonomy (NCBI): domain Eukaryota; kingdom Metazoa; phylum Chordata; class Mammalia; order Rodentia; family Muridae; genus Acomys; species Acomys percivali. Next base: position 89,993,983 of record OU015749.1, read on the forward strand.
TGGACATTTGAGTGATTGAGGAGACCTGCTGGTATTAAGCTAAAATCGAGCCAGCATCTGAAACCAGGCTGTCTCTAAGGCACCCTAAGAGCATTCACTCCCTTGCTTCTTACTCACTTTGTACCTGATAAAATGATCCTCAATCCTGAGGATATATTTTTGCTGAGTTGGCGGCACATAGCATTATATTGCAGAAATGGGGTGACCTCTTGTGTTTTCTCTTGTCTGGCAGTGACATTAGGTAGGTTAGCTAAGCATCCTGGAAGACCTCAGTTCAGCAGATTGTGTCACCATGCAGAGAAGCGACGCTGGTGCGATGGAGTGGGTGAGCCATGTGCTGTATTCTCATTGCACCAAGCTTTCCTGACCGCAGGCCAGATTGTCACTTAATATTGGTTTTGCATTCTTTAGCCTCACATGATGATTCCTTGATGCGCTAGAAATACTGGGTGTTGGCAAATGTTTTTCTCTGCTAAGAAACAGTATATGAACTGTGAGCTCTGATTTAAAGAACTGAGACAGTGGCAGGGTGAAGGGAAAAAGAACATGACAACACAGGACAGGAAGGTGTGCCACGTTAAGTTACTTTAGTCTATGTCCACCCACTTGTCTTGTTCTAGAAATATATTGTTTCACCATCTTTACATTTCTCGAACATGCTCTGTTATGTTATGTATGTTTTAGAAACAAATTTCTTCTATTATCCTGCTAATATTTCATTAGTTGGTCTCTTTGCCTAAGTTTGGGGTGATTCTTTTTACTAAATAGCTGGAATAGTTTGCATTCATTAGAGCTACCTGTTATTTGAAGGTTTCTTGAGTTTTTCTGTTAAACCTTTGTGTCTGGTTTAAAATAAGGGTTTTATTTATTTAATCTTTAATTATTATCTCAAGTTAACATTTGAGATTGACCTAATTTGTTTTTGTCTTTTTAAAAGGATAGTTTTTGTTTTATATTAAGAAAGGCATCTGTCTTGCCTTTCAAATTTGTAAAATACTCTAAAAATTAGGTTTAACCAGAAAGCTAGTTTTTAGTTTTATTGAACAACTTGTTTTCTGTCATTTTGAAAATACTTGTTTTAAAATATACTTTTCTATTTAATTTTTTTTTTCCGAGACAGGGTTTTTCTGTGTAACCTTGGCTGTCCTGGACTCGCTTTGTAGACCAGGCTGGCCTAGAACTCATATCGGTCTACCTTGCATCTGCCTCTCAAGTGCTGGGATTAAAGGTGTGCACCACCATTCCTGGCTTTAATTTTTTACTCTTGATTATTAAGCTTTGTTTTATTATCTTTTCTATGGCCAAGAGTTGAAGAAAATATACTTACTAGTATTTACTTAGCAAACACCATTTGTCATAAGCCACTCTTTCTTCTATATTTTCCATTAATATTATGCTACTAATGTCCAGTATCTTTTCTTGAGAGAAATACAAGGCCATAGGAACTGCTAATAGTTCACTTCCTCTCAGCCAGTCAGGGCCTGGGTGCATTATTAGGTTTTTGTGTGTTCCACCTGCTATGCAATGTCCCCACCCACTGATTTTTAATACGTACAGTTTTTTGAATTTTTCTTTGAATAGTACTTCGCTAGCCATAAACTATGGTTGTTGATATACCATTGTATTTTGTTTAGTGAAATTAAAATATGAGAACAAAAGATAATTGCTGTCTTCGTTAGTTAACCTGGTGGTCCCCACTCCTGGGAGATCACTGTGTTGGTGCTGAATTTAGGCTTAGCATAGTATACTACTGCCCAGAACTCCTGGGTAATCCAGGTGAGTACTATGCTGCTCCCAGCAACTTTTATTGTAGTTTTCCAAATTGTAGTGTATCATGAACAAAAATAATGATTTACCCAGATTTCACAAGATATTTTTCTAGTGAGAAGAGAAAAAGTCTTTTGCAACATTTATAGAAACAGTGGATTGTACTTTTATCAATCTAAAGCCAGACTCTTCCTCTGTGCTCTATGTCGTACTGCCATCTAGTGTTAGGATCGTAAATAGACATGTCTGATTATAGGAAACTATCCATTTATCATTTTGCCCAACATATGTATGTACTGTTAAGTGACCTCAGTGCAAGGTACAGATCACGCTAAGTCAGAAATGTGGCAAGGCAAATTATAGGATTAATGCCTGTGTCCTGAGCTTTCTGAGGAGGGACTTTGTGTGTGACCTAAGAACAGTGAGGATTAATAATACACATTTTTGAAGCCCGGACTTCTATTTGATTATTTTGAGACAAGATTTTACTGTGGAGCCCAGGTGGTCTAGAACTTAAATACAGGGCCTCTGTAACACTGAACTATACCCCCAGCCCCACACTTTCATGTAAAATTAGTTAATCTAAATTATGTTTAACTGTTTACACATGGTCTCATTAATTCTTCACAACAGCTTCAGTAAAGGAATTTAAGATAAGCATTGCTTAAGAACTTACTCTATGTACAGCCATTTGAATGTTCCTTTACAACTAGAAAAGATCAATCAGGCAACACTAACACTTTAACAAAAAAGAATGAACCATAGTTTTTAAATGCCCTAGTTGAAAGCTAAAATATACAAAAGCTACATTGTTGCCTCCGTTATCTGAAGTAAGTTCTTCAACATCTCTGGCCCTCAGTTTTCTCATTTATTAAAGAAAAAGAAAAATATCTATCCCAGAGTACTGTGAGAATTAAGTGAGATGAGAGTTAAATAATAAGCCAGATTAACTAGTACTCTTTGAAGTATTTTAGACAGAAATTATTTTTCACTTATTTATTTAGTGTGTGTACCCATGCATATGCTTTGGCACGTGTAGGGACAGCAGGGGACAACTTGTGGGAGTGGGATCTCCTCTTGGATAATGATCCAGGGCATCAGATGTGTAGCAAGCATCTTCATCTGCTTGGCCATCTAAATGGCCAGCAGTTCTGTTTTGTAATATGTTTTCTGTGTGAGAGTCTTACTATGTAGTCCAGGCTTGCCTAGATCTGTGTAGTCCTGGCTGGCCTTGACACATGATCTTCCATTGTAAGCATTGTGTCACCCACCATACCTTTCTAGAAAGGCAGAAGTGCTAAGGCATGAGTTTGGTGCAGTCATACTTGTTTTGTTGACTGAGGGTGGTGATGTCAGGACTGAGGTAGTAAGAGAAACTTTACAATATTCTTTTCCTGGGATCTTCCCATCCTTAATTTAGTTTTTCTGAAACCAAGAGAAATGGAAAATGCAGCTATAATCATATGTATATTTTGTAACGATATTTTGTCTGAAAGAAAAATCATTGTTATTGGAGGGGATAATTAAAGTGAAAGTCCAGATTGAGTTATCAGTGCTCCTGCCACCCAAGACCCGAATTTCTAACTGTATATGAGTTTATCCTATTGTAAAAGTCCTTGGATTATGAAAAATATATATTCCAGAGTCATAATTATTCATGAAACTTATCCAATTAACTAAATGTTCTTGAGAAATAGTATTGTTGATCCTGAAACTGTGGAAGGTGCAAAATATTACTCTATAAGCTATGCACTGGCTTGCCACAGTTACAGACTCAAGCCTTGCCCCCCCCCCCCCACAAGAGCAACACAGAAACCAGGTTGTATCGGCTCATAGTGTGACTCATGTTGCTGTCTTGGGTGAGTGATAGGAGAAGCAGACTACCTTGTATTTGGATTTTGTAGCACAAGAGAGATACTTGGACTTATGAAACTTGGAGTTTAGTTTAGGATACATGTGCTCCTACCCAGCATTCTCCTTTGTTATGACGGAGAGAGAAAGATCTTACCCTGGAATCTGTGCACCTTCTCTGAAGAAACAAAGATCTGTATCTGCAAACTTCCTAGAATATGAACACAAGGCTCAAGGTAGGAGGCAAGGCTCTCTCTCTGGACAGTTTCACTGCTCCGTCTTCCTTTAACCAAGGTTCAGTGCTCTTTGTTCAAAAAGCACCAACAACACCAAAATGTAAACTATTCAGGAAGCATTGCTTCCTAATAAGTATGTACTCTAATGAGTGGTCTTTGAGGATTTTATTGTTGTTGTGTGTTCTTACACCTGTATACCATGAACCTCATACTGAGCTAAGTGTGATTGTAAAATCAGTTGCGTCATTTATACTCATCTGATGAGACAGTGCTCTGCTGACTTACTTAGTAGGAACACTAAAATGCAGGCGTATCTCTAGTCTTTCTGTAATGGGTTATTTGACACATAAGCCAAAATTATTGCTTATCTGCTTGCTAATGAAATGTGATTCCATAGGTGTGTTTTTTTCAACCAGTGTTCTAATCTAGGTAGTGGAGTTAGTATTTTTAGTGTTGGGTAGTAGGAGATGAAGTATTATGTGGGTGGATCATTAAGTAGTGCACATCAGAGCTTGTTCTCACATCTCTGCCTCTCCTGTAGGCTGCTTACATGAAAGGAAGCTTGTTTACAGTCTATGCAACACAGTGAACTTGCCGCCATTATCCAACTGTAAAAGATGAATGAAAGAAGAACTCCCTGTGCTCTCTGCCATCTGTTGATTAAGCTTTGAGGAATGACTTTGCTGTGGGTGGATGGCTGTGTTTTATTCTGCTGTACGCTATTGCTTTCCATGCTCCCTGTTGAGAAAGGGCTTTCTGAGCACTTGAGGCTTGCTGAGTAGAGTTGTATTTTTAAAAACTCTAAGAACACTAATGATGGTTGGTTTCCATGGTGATAAAAAAGTAAAGCCAACATAGGAAACATCATTCTGAAGATAGATTTGGAATGAATTTAGAAATGTGGGCTTTGAAAATTGTGTTATCTATTTCTAATAAGGAATTGATATGTTGTTAATATGAGAGGAGTGGAAAATACTTTAAATTACTGAGTTTTGTCAAATTTCTATGGGTTTAATTCACTGTTTCATAGTGTGATTTAGGTATTACATAAAACACATGACTTGTTCAAACCTGGGCGTAGGATATCTTAAAATGCATAGCTCATTTCCTGTAGCTTTCTTGGATACCTTGTATCACCACCTAGAGAGTACCTCTGACAAAAAGTCTTTCCTCTAAGAAAGGGAGCAATATAGCAATAAGCATATGAGAAGAAAAAGCATAAATGTACATGTATATTCAGATGTCTGAGAGGTGATTTCTTGAAGCATCCAAAGATATACAGAATATATCATTATTGGAGACTGGAAGAATGTGGATATTGAAAGGCAAAAGTAGAGAACATACAGAGAGGAAAACTGAAAAGATGAAGTACCTGCTAGGCAAAGTGAAACATACATTTAGAAGATACTTTTGCTAAAAACCATTAACTCCTTGCTTTGGCCTACAAAGCTGAAGGCATAGAGATAAGTCATTGCTCTAAACCTGCAGTCACTTTGGGTTCCAGTCACTTATCTGCATAAGGATAAGTACTCAGAATGCAAGTAAAGTGGAGGTTGTAGATTCTCTTCCAAGACCCGTGACTTTGACTTCACTGGCGTCTGGAAGTTGGCTTGCTTTCCAGTACCAGGTATGTTTTCCTTCCTGTTGTTCAAGTTTTCAATCCAATTAGAAAAGGTGTTGGTTACTGCCAGGATATGAGTGTGCTACTACTGCACTTTTGGAATATCTTGCCATGCTGGTCATTTTTGTGCTTCATAAGCATCACAGCTGGGTAGGGCTGTTGGTTACTTATCCGCCTTGGCACTTTACACAGCACCTGTTAGGTTTTTTGCTTGCTTGCTTGTTTGTTACTGTTTGGCCCAACCTGCTTGCTGTTTTACACAAGTATAATTTCTTTTCATCCTTTCTTCCTAATTCTGCTTGGGATGACAGATTTTATTTCTTAGTCTTTATTTCCTACTTTTTCAATGTAAGGGAAAAAAACTTCCTTTTTTTGTGGTTTGAAAAAATATTTTTTTTAGGAATCTAATTTGAATATTTAAAGTAAACAATGTACTAGTATCCTGTTTCTAGTATGCAGCCTTATATTTAGGGCTTTTAACCATGACTGCCCTTTCTCATCTCCCACAGTCAGTGCTTTCCAGGGTAACCAGTTCATTAATTTCTTTCCCAAAGGTATTCCTATTTGCTAAGGAGTGTAAACTCACTATTTCTGCTTCATGCCGTACTTTATTCTCTTGGGTTCACTTTTCTTCTCGCATACACATTATTAAAACTCTTGCAGTGAGGCTTTCCTGGTAGAAGTTCTGATTTTGTTCATCACAATATGCTTCATTTTGACTCATGATTTTCCATGGTCGTTTAGATATGAATAAAATCTTGGTAAAATTGTTTTAGACCTTGAAGATATTCTTAATGCGCTTCATCCGTTTCTGTGCAGAAGTTAGATGTTCTGTATTTTCTTAGGTGTTTCTAGTATTCATACCTCTTTCCTGCAATTCTGGATTTTTTCTAATTTTAAAAATAAATTAATTAATTTTTTCACTTTACATCCTGATCATAGCCCCCTCTTCTCCTCTCCTCCTGATTGTACTCTTCCCCCTCTCCTATTCCTCAGAAAAGGGGAGCACCCCTACAGTTCTAGCTTTTTGCATGGCAAGATTTCACCTTAAAATAAAGAATTTGTTTTAGCTTTTCGTGTTGAACTGTTCAATTAGAAACATATCCTCCTAGGTTTTATAGTTTGCAAGTGTGCTTATATTGGTTAAATTTCTGAAGGTTATCTTCATGGACTATATTTTTTCTTTCATCACTTTTAAAAATAATTTTTAACTTTTTATTTTTTGTTTTGTTTGTTCATTTTTTTGTTTGTTTGTTTTTCGAGACAGAGTTTCTCTGTGTAGCCTTGCCTGTCCTGGACTTACTTTGTAGACCAGGCTGGCCTCGAACTCACAGGGATCTGCCTGCCTCTGCCTCCTGAGTGCTGGGATTAAAGGCGTGCGCCACCCACCCAGCTCTTATTTTTAATTTTTTAACTTTTTGAGATTATATATAATTACATAATTTCTCTCTTCCCTTTCCTCTCTACGTTCCCTCCCATATGACCCCTCTCCTCCCATGCACATCTTCAGATTCATGAATGAATATTCTATTCAGCAGAACATGAAGCTCCTCTAAAATAGACCAACCACATCCTGGGTGACACACACACACACACACACACACACACACACACACACACACAGTCCTTCATCAGTTTTTAGAAGATCTTTTCTCTTTGGCTTTTTCATTGACTTGTTTGGAAATTTTAGCCATTTAGTAATACATATTTCTTCTTTAAAGATTGACAGATTTTTCTCTCTATCTTGATAATTATAGGTATGTATTTGTATGCCTAGAACTGGTTTATTTATTGTATTTGGGAACACTGAATACCTTGTATATGATCTTGATGCCTTTTATGAACATTTCCATCAAACACTTGTGGCCCCTTCTCATACTGTTTCAGTATCCCTTTATATCTACGGCTGTCTTTCTGAGACACTCAGATCTAAACTGTACTGATACTTTCTAAATGCTTTCCTTGTGTTTTGTTTATAAACTTCATATTGTCTAGCTTAGTGTTCACTGTGGCTATTTGTGACTAACATCTGACAGAATAATTTTTCATGGTCTTGGAGTTTTTTAAAAGTTTGAATCTTTGGCATTCCCATGTGTCCTACTACTATCTTTTAAGAACTAATTTAAGATTGTCCTTCAAGTTGATGCTGTTGTAGAGGCTGGATAATACTATCCATGCCTAGTGCCTTATGCTGATACAGTGTCTGGTCTTATACACATAGAATTCCTGAGTCATGTACTAATTCTGTTTTAGTCTGAGGATGGCCATACTGCTTTCACAGTGGCCAACCCATTATATGTTCTTAGTATTACACAAGCATTCTGATTTCTCTTTCTCTGTATTGTCATTGTTTTGGTTTTGGATAGTTGCCATCTTAGTAGATGTGAAATGGCATTTCGTTTTGTAATTTTAATTTGCAGGTGTTAAAATTGTATTTCAGAATGCTCTAATGGTTAGTGGTGTTGAATACCATTTCATATGTTTATTGGCCATTTGTATATTTTATTTACTCAACTGTCCCTAAATTGTTTTGCTCATTGTGATTTGATTTATTTTGTTGTTGCCAATGATGAGTTATAGAACGTTATCTACATATCGTTGATATTGTGGATTACATACACTTTCCCATGCTATTGGTTGCCTTTTTTCCTCCTTAGCTTGTATTGCTTTATTCTAATTAAAAAATATTTTTTAATTGTATGTGTGTGTGTGTGCACACATGAGTTCATGCATGTGTGAGTGTACCTGCCTGCCACTTGCCTGCTTGCCTGTGGGTATGTGCATTCAAGTGTGGTACTTGCAGAAACCAGAGACATTGGATCCTCGGGAGCAAAAGCTATAGAAGGTTGTGAGCTACCTAACATGGTGCTGGGAACTGAACTGAGGTCCTCTGGAAAATCAGCAAGTGTTCTTAAACACTGAGCCCTCTTTCCAGTCCCCAAAGCATCAAACAACCCTTTCTCAGGGGTGGCCTGAGACCTTTGGAAAACACCGATATTTACATTATAATTTGTAACAGTAGAAAAATTACAGTTATGAAGTAGCAAAACAAATACTTTTATATGGTTTGGGGTCACCACAACATGAGGAACTGTATTAAATGGCCACAGCATTAGGAAGGTGGAGAACCACTCACTGTCTTGGTTGTCAGGAACTCTCTGTGTAGACCACTCTGGCCTCAATCTCAGAGTTCTGAGTTTAAAGGCACTACCGTGCTTGGCTTGATATAAAATGTTAATAATAATTACAGCATAAAATTTGTCTGTTAATGTATTTTATTTCTTATGTCATAGTGTATCATATCCAAGAAATAATTCCCAAATCAACTCTCATGAAACTTTTTGTTTTACTTTCCTAAAATTTTCTTTTTGGATATTATTTTACATCTTTGGTTCATTTTGAATTAATTTTTGTACGTAGCAGTTAAGTAATGATCTGGTCTCGTTCTTTTGCATAGGGATAACTTGTTTTCCTAGCACCATTTCTTGAGAACACTATCCTTTCCCTATTGAATGATCTTGGTGTTCTTGTCAAAATCTTTTAACCACATACATCAGGGTTGTTTCCAGCATTACTGTCCTAGCTTATTGTTCTGTAATGCCTTCCTCTGACACTAACGCATTGCTTTGATTCTTGCCATGAATGATGAGTTGCTCTGATTCTCTTCTTTTAAAGATTGATTTGTGCAAATACTGTCAACTGGGCTTGATAGAGATTATGTTGACTCTGAGTAGTGTCTTGGGGACAATTTTGAGATGTCTATAATATTAAGTTGCTTAATATATAAACATAAAATGTTTTTCCATTTTCCTTAGTGGTTCCTTTTTTAAAATATCAGTTTCAGATTAGTAGCGTGGAAAACTGTTCCTATAGCAGCTCCATTTTTATTGTTGATGTCACAAAACTTTATAGTTTTTTTCCATGAACCTTAGCTAATAAATCTTTTAAATGTATTAGTCTCTTAAATTATATATGAAGCAAAATATGGAATTGTTGTCAAGGTTAAAGGATCATTGGTTGTTAGTGTGATATTTTCAGTTCCTACTTTTGTCTTGTTTTGTTTGCTTTACTGGCCTTAGTGTGAAATTCTGAGCTTTGCTGTGTTCAGTGTATACTTTTTTTTTACTGAACTATATTTTCAACCTGGTAATTACGTTTTAAAATTTTTCAATTAGGCTTTTTTTTTTTTTTTTTTTCGAGACAGGGCTTCTCTGTGTAGCCTTGGCTGTCGTAGACTCACTTTGTAGACCAGGCTGGCCTTGAACTCACAGTGATCCGCCTGCCTCTGCCTCCCGAGTGCTGGGATTAAAGGTGTGCACCACCATGCCCAGCCTAGACTAATTTTTTAAAAGGATGAATTTCTTAAATTATGAACACAAGTGGATTCTTAGCCGGGGATTACAATTGTGCTTGCTTATGTAGTTGCCGTGCTTTTACCTGTATTGATATTCTTACCTCTTGTCATGTTTTTGTGCTAGTGTGTGCTATTCTTTTATTTTACTCAGTATGACAGTGTTGAATATTACCTGTAGGGCAAGTCTGGAAAGAGCAGACACCCTTAGCTTGTCTGTATTTATGGACATTACGTTTTAGAGTGCTCTTTTAAAATTACTTGACATGGACATCCATGTGCCCCATTATACTCTATTCCATTCATTTCCCTCTCCAGGTTCCCTTCCTCATCCTGCCTCCCCCGTAGCTGGTTGCCTTCTTCCCGCAGTTGGTGTCCATGTTTACGTTACTGTTACTTATATTCCATTACACTTTCTATTACTCATATCCATTAATATCTCTTCCTTCCATCACATGATCCCCTTATTAGTTTCATAAACACATATGTAAACATACATACATGCAAGTATACTTACACAGATAAGTTTAAATTAGGTTGTGCATATGAGGTGAAACCGACTATTTGTTTTTCTGAGTTTGGTTTATTTGACTTAACATAATGATTTCTAGTTTCCATTTTCATGCTAATGTCATGATTTCTTTTTTTATGGCTGTATAAATTCCATTGTGGGTATGTACCACATTTTCTTCATTTATCTGTCAATAGGCATTTAGGCTGGTTTTATTTCCTGACTATTGTAAATGGTAAAGCTATAAATATGGGTGTGCAAGTATCTATTGTATTTTGATATAGTCTTGAAGGCATGTACACAAAAGTGGTATAGTTAGATCTTGTGACAGATAGTTCTATTTTAAGTTTATTTGAGGAACTTCCATGTTAATTTCCATAGTGTTCCATTCTAAAATGACTTTTCTATGAGGTGAGAAGAATCACATGAGAAAAAAAAAGAGGAAAAAAAAAAGATGACACAGATCAACTTTTTCTAGCCCTTCAGAACTGGAGACAATTATATGCATGTGTGGATAAGGAGTCAGTTGTATGGTTTCTCTCAGTATGTGCTGTGTCTGAATCATCCTTGGAGTGTCCTCAAAGTGGCCACTTGAACATACTGATCTCTTGACATCCAAAGGTTCTGATGAGGGAGTGCTTGATGGTCATATCGGGACTCCTTGTGTGTAATCTTATGGAGTTTGTCTGGATGCAATCACAATTGTTTATATTATGGAAGTTTGACTATCACTAAACTTTAAGTTCATATTATTGAGGTTCATTGTGCATCTTGGTATTCATGTTGATCATATCTAGGAAGTTTTTTATTATTGTTTCCTGAAAATCCATTGCCCTCTTTGTGTGTGCGTTGTTTTTTGTTTTTTGTTTTTTGTTTTTGTTTTTGTCTTCCTCTTTGGGACTCCTGTACACATCCCTTCGATGGTTTCCTGCGCTCCACTAGGGTCTGTTACTCTGTTACTTTTCTTCAGTACCCAAGTCTTGTTCTTTCCTATGTCTGACTTGATCATTCTCATTGCTCTATTTTCTAGTTCACCGACTTTCTTCCTGCTCTGCTCTGCCTTTGGCTCATTTAACTAAAATTTCCATTTTGGTTATACTTTTTAGCTATGCAATTTGATTTTGATTTCTTTTTAGTTTAAAACATCTTATTAATGTTTATTTCATGCATAAAGTGTTCTCTTGACTTTCTTCACATCTTGCTCTAACTCTCTTAGCATTAGCATGATTGTTTGTCTTGTGTATCTGCCATGAGGTCTTTTTCAAGGGCAAATTTTTGCTGATAATTTATTTCTTCTTCTTTCTTGTTCTTTATATATTAGTTCATTCTTGAAAGGAACAGAACTGATAGAAGGGATATACATATTAAAGGGGCATTTACTGGATTGGCTTACAGGATGTGATCTGTCTCACATTGGAAAAGCCAGAAGCCTGGTAGTTGTTCATCCCATGAGGGTGGATGCCTCAGCTGTTTGATCTGGTGCTGAAGGCCTGGGAAGTTGCTGGTCTTCAGTCTGCACTGTGATTTCAAAGAAATTGGTTCTGTTATTAAAGAAGAATGCTGTAGCATTATGGTGGATGAACTTTTCATCAAGAGTGGGGGCAAGCAGACAAAAAGCAAACTTTCTTTCTCATATCCAGAAGGTACTGCTCATATTTAGCCTTCCTGCTTCAGATAATCTGGTCAAGACAATCTCTCACGGGTAACCAGCAGCTTGACTTTTAGTTGATTCCAGATGCAGCTAAATTGACAACCAAAATTAGCCATCACAGATAGAGATCTTGTTCTTTGTAGCAGTTTTAATTGCTTCCTTTAAATATTTTGAGGATATAATCCATACTAGAGATTACTTTTAAGGGAAACTTGAAGATAGGTGAGGTACGTTCTCTGTTCTTTGCTGCCAAGCCAGCCCTCTCAGTATAGAGTGTATATGCTCCTCCTGTCTGCTTTCTCGGCTCTTTGCTCCTTCCTCTTGCTGCCAGTCTTTTCCTGCTTTTTGTAGCTCAGCAAACTCCTTCCATTTCTATCTTCCCAAGTCCTGGGGACTAGCTGCGTTATACTGTGGAACAGAATGGACTGTCTCCCTTAGCCTCTTTCAGCTTTCCTGTGTCATTTCAGGGTTAGCTGTTGAGTGTCTTGAACACCTCAGGGATGCCTCTTAGCCCTTCACTTTAGCCTGTAGTCTCCCAGGATTTGGCTGGCTTCTCCTTGTCCTTTCCTAGGAAGACTCTTGATTCTCTGGCACCTTTGCCCGGCAACCAGGCTCATTTTTGTCTCCTGCTGTAAAGTATTGTCTGTTAAAGGTTATCATTTTTTTTTTAAATAAAACTGTGTTTCTCTGTTAACCTGGGTATCACACAAATAATCGAGACTGTATTATATTTCTTCATAAAGATTTACAACACAATCTTGAGCAGCTTAAGTCTGTTCTTAACTCTCTATGTTATTCTGACTCCATCTTTGCCAAAACCCCCCCAAGTTACTTGCTTTACTTGCTTTTTAGTTCTTTCTTTGCTCCAGCTTAATCTTGCTCATCTCTCCTTCCCCTCTACCTGTGTCTGCCTCCCCTGCGGAATCCCCTACTTCCTCTTCAAACTCCTCCTCCTCTGGCTGGCAGGAAGTCCAGCCCTTTTGTCATACTATTGGCATACAAGATGACAGATGGGGAGCAGAGTTTAAATAATATTGAGGCAGGAGATTCTCAGAACAAGGCTTGCAACCAGAAAAGGGGAAGGGGGGAGTATAGAAATCAACATTTGAATTACACAATAACTTTATACCAAGACTTGTCTCTTTCAGAAAATTATTTAGGCTTTTTTTTTTCCATTCTTAAAATTTTAATTTTTAAAAACTGCAATTGTGCCATGACACTGAGTTATTCATTGTTACCTTGTGGACTTCTTAATATCTGGAGATTTTTAATAAACAACTTCCTGTGATGCTGTTCACATAGAGAAAGTATCTTCTTCAGCATTTTAACTACAATGGCATGTGGCATTTGTGAAGGACCTCTTGAATGCTGTGTGGCTTTGAGAGTAGGTGTCTTTTCCCTTCCCCCATTCCAGGCGAGACACTAAGTAGGTAGATACATATGGACACTTATTGTTACTTTTGAACACAGGGTTTCACCTGGGGAATAGATGTAATTTCATGTCCAAATTGGAGTCAGGTGTACCATGTGAATGCATGAAACAAATAGAGTACAGGAAAAAGAACAAAGCTAGCCACATGGTAGATGATGATACTTATCCTAACTGGCATAAGATACAGGGTAATCAGATCTATAATAAACTATTTTGGATATATAACTCATCTAAAGATGATTCATTCTCAGATGTTGCCCATGTGGGCCTGGTATTGCCAGTTTTCTGTGTTTTTCATATGAGACATCACAGCTTCTATGTGCTATCTGCTTATTCAAATAAAAATAAAATAAAATCTGATGTTCAGATCCAGATTGTAAGTATGAAATTCAACATGATTATAAGCTAAGCTCAGCCATTCTCTGGGCAGCCAGTTTCTTTCTCTGTAGTAGTTTGGACTATTTTTAAACTTGTCATGCTTCTCTAGTAAATAGTTTAATGCCTTTGTGCATAATAAATAAATACAGGGAATGAAGACCTGATTATGTAACGGTATCTTACTTATGCTTTTATGACGTTCTGTCAGTTAGATAACAGGCACAAAGGGAATTCATGAAAAATGTATACTTTTAAAAATTCTGAATTCTTCATTCACCTGTTTTAAGTTATAGACTTCCATAAGGCACATCTTATGTTAACTTGATGTGATGGTCCAGGTGGTATTGTATGCTTAGTTGATTCTCATTTGTGAATGATGACTTTCTTGTCCCTTTCTTCTATGACACAGCTTTCACTATCAGAAGAACAGAATGAAGTAATGAAAAATGGCTGTGAATCTAAAGAGCTGGTCTACCTCGTGCAGATTGCCTGTCAGGTAATTTTGAGGATGTGTCCTCTACATAGAGTTAATTATCCAGAGTGACAATTAATTGATCAGTATAGTGTATTTCTCACATTGCTTACAGGCTTGTAATCAACAGAAAGATGCTGCTAGTGAAATGTAATTAGGCTATGAATAACTACTGCAAGAAAACATATTGGTGTCTTTCTAAAGAGGAATGTGTCATCTTACAATGCACCACTGAGGTTACAGTTTGTGTATCTTCTTAGTTGTTTGTAGGAATTCCAGGGGGCTTAGAGTACTGAGTCACAGTGATAGTGTTAACACGAAACTTTCTAACCTTTCATATCAGCATTCTTAAACACCAGAGCTGAAGCCAGGAGTTCAACAGAATCAGTTTCAATATACATAGTAAGAGGTTAAAGAAGTGAGTTGTGAGTTGTTGACCATATGTCACAAAAGAAGAGACCATTCATCTCTGCCTAAGTTCTTATATGGCAGCAGCTCTCAGCCTGTTTCCGCAACCCCACAGGGTCTCATGTCAGACATTCTACATGCCACATATCTGCATTATGATTCATAAGTAGCAGAATTTCAGTTATTAAGTAGCAACAAAATAATTTTATGATTAGGGTCACAACAACATAACGAACTGTATTAAAGGGTCACAGCATTAAGAAGGCAGAGAAGCACTGCTGTATGGTGTAGCAAGATAGATGCATGGTTTTTCAGCTTGATGTTTCTTGACTATTCATAATCAGAACATGAAGGTATTCATCATGGCTTGCTCATCATGAGACTTAAAATGCACCATTTGAAGTCAATACTTTCTTCATTTAGTGAACAGTGAACATATTTTAGATTCACTTATTCTACACTTTCAGAGCCTTTTCCCTGTTAGTGAATTGGTTATTGGAAAGCAAGTGTTTGGGAGGAAGACTTTATTCTGCACAAAATTTTTAGTTTTGGGGAGAAAATACAGAATTTCCATATTTTTAAAAACATAGTAGTCATGTTCATGAAGTTAAAAGTTAATAAGTCTAGAAAACTCTGTTGTATTCCTCATATTGTATGAGAAATATGTAAATTCTTAATTCTGGTTTTAAACAAAATTTTTTAAAAATTAAGTCCTTTGATTTTTAGGTAGTAAAACATAGTACTGGAAGTAGAATTCAACTTGTATATAATTAAGATGTGTTTTGTTCCATGTCACCACCGTTTCTGGGAGAACCAACGAAGTTCTGAGTTCCACATAGTTCCATTTTTATAAAATGCTTTTGTTTGGAGAGGTACTTTATTGTTTCGAGATTTTGATAACATAGGACAGAACATTTAAATTTTATGGTTTTCCGCTATTTTTCTCAAATAGCCCTTAGTGATACAAAGACTAAAGGGTTTGAACCTTCACCTCTTACTTTTTCCTTGGAGTAGATAAATGATAGATAGGTAGCCTGTACATGTGAAACTGGGTCCAAGATGACGTTTGTCCCACTCCTGTTCATATCTGTGTACTTTTACAAGTTGCTAAGCACATGTTCATGTGCATTCACACACACATGCATACCACAAGCATACATGCACACACACATGTGCCCTCTGTTTATTCTTGGGCATTTGTGTAGCCCAAACCAGGACATTACATTTATTTTTGGTAGTAAGGCAAAATGTAAGTGGATAGCATCAGGTGATTGATGAGACCTGGTGAAAGAGAAGGAAGAAAAAAAAAAAAAACAAACAACAACAACAAAATGAGAAAAGTCTCAAATAGGCCTTTGCTGATTCAAGGTTTGGTCATATTAAGAGAAATGGTAAGCTGACTTTTAAGTGCAGTGGTTAGTATATCATGTATGAAGCTCTCAATTCCTCTGCAGCCTAACACAATTTAGCATCTCCTCTTATTATTACCATACTTTAAATGCATAATTGTTATGTGATTATGCTTCCATGTATTATTGACCTAGATGTTAGATAGTTTCCTTGTTGTAAATATCCTGTCAAACTGCTTAAAACATTTTGGATCACTCGTTAATAGTATTTATTACATCAGAGTGATAATTTACTGCATGATAATGATACCATTCACCTCTTCCCTGACTCACTGTGTGTAATTACTGAAGCCTTCCCATGGCTTAGTTCAGTAGACCCACCACATATGTCATCCATAAGCTATATTAAATGAGTCTAAAAAATAATTGAAAGCCTCACTACTAAACCCTTTAATTTTACAAAGAAGGAAGCTGAGGTTCACAGTAGTGAAGTGGCTATCCTAAGCTATACAGAGTCCTAGCAGCTGGAGCCACCAAAGAATTTAGCTTTCTGACTTCCATCTTTACCTCTACCTCCTTGCAATTTTCATTCTAGAATAGATTGGAGAAATTGCTTAGTCTCCAGTAAGAGAGGACCACCATTTCATTTTGTGATTGTTAGTTTCAATTGTCAGTCTTGAAATAATCTGGAATCACTTGCTGAGGGAAGAGTCTCAGTGGAGGATTGTCTAAGTCAAGCTGTGCAGTGGGCATTTTTGTTGAGAATTGCCTTGATTATGTAAATTGATGTGGGGAGACCGAGGCCACTGTGGTTTTCCCTTTCTTTGGGTTCTGGACTGTGTAAAAGTGGGGAAATTAAGTTAAATAATAGGCTTCATGTATTCATTCTCTCTACTCTTGACTGTGGATGTGATGTGGCTAGATGTTCTAAGTTCCTGCTGCCTTACTGTCCCTGCTAGGATGGACTGTGACTTTGGATTGTGAGTGGAAAAAAAAAAAAGCCCTTTCTGCCCTAAATTGCTTTTTGTAAAGAGTATTTTACCTCAGCCAAAGGCACGAAACAAAGACCCACACTGATACAATGTTTCAGGAGCTATTCATTTACATATTTTATTTCTCTGCTAACGTCTGTCTACATTTTAACAATATATACTTAAAGTTATTCTTAAGTAATTTTGTATGTGTATGAGTGTTTTGCCTGCATGTATATATGTACAAGACATACATGTCTGGTGCCCTTGGAAATCAGAAGAGGGCACTGAATTCCCAGGAACTGGCGTCACAAATGGTTGCATGCTGACGTGGGCGCAAGAATCAGAACCAGGGTCTTCTGCAAGAGCAGCCAGTGCTAGTCACTGAACTCTCTCTCCAGTCCCAAGTTCTTTTTTTTTTTTTTTTTTTTTTTTTTATCTAAAATTCTTGATCTGTCATCTTATATTTTCTCTTGTTATTAGCTTAAAAGCTAACAAGTTAAATGGGTGAGTCTTTTTCTTTTTTGTAGGTTGTGACTCTAGTCTTTTGGGGTATAATCTTTAAATCTTTTAAATGTTCTGCCCTTTACAGTTTTTATTTCTTTAAAAATGAGAGTCTAGCTGGGCGGTGGTGGCACACGCTTTTAATCCTAGCACTTGGGAGGCAGAGGCTTGTGGATCTCTGTGAGTTCAAGGCCAGCCTGGACCACAAAGTGAGTCTAGGACGGCCAGGGCTACACAGAGAGACCCTGTCTCATTAAAAAAAAAAAAAAAAAAAAAAGAGTCTAGAAATGTAAATGTTTCTTCCATATAGAATGCACCAAAATGCATTTGGCATTTTATGAATTATGTGCTTATAGCCACAGGACACATACTCTGTTATTTAATTCTTACAACAGCTCTGTGAGGTAGATGTTAGTACTTGACTAACTTGAGCATGTTAGTACTTTCCACAGTGTAATAAAATTAAAGCGGTACCACGATTTGGACCCAAGTGTAGTATGATTGGTTAGTTTGTTTTGGTAACTTCTCTATTGTTTTCTGTTATAATTTTTTATTGTAAACATATCCCAAGTGTTAATAAATTTCAGAAATATATTTAAGTGATTGGCAGTCTAGTTTCTTGCCAAGACATTAGAAGGCAGGTATTGTGAACAGTCCCCCCCATCCCCCCACAACCCGCAGCCTCCCCCTAAATTGAAACATTTTATCCTGGAGGGAAGCTCATTAAGTAGAAAGGTAATCAATTCAAAATAGCTTCAGGAAATCCCTGAAACTGAGCAGATTCTCTCTTTGTCAGAGTAAACCATAAAAGCCAGAGTCCCTCTCAGACAGTGCAGAGCTAAGATGGAGATAGGGATGGGGGTTGGCAGAAGCTCTCAGAAGAACAAGCGCTGTAAAGAAGACCAGACCAGCTGCCTGGAAGAGGGTTTAGACATACTGATGCTTCTGGAAAGGACACTCTTCAACCTGTTGAACAATCTGTAGGCTGTGCAGTATGCTCCAGGTTCCCAGCCTTGTGAGCTATCACCTATGCTGGGGTGGGCCTTGGTAATATAGCTGTCTTTGAGTAATTTTTGCTCCTGTAAGTAACCCCAATAAAACTCATTGCTTCACCAAGCTGGACTTTGGTATTGTGTGTACTTTGGCCTGTTGTGGAATCTCCATCTCGGTTGAGTGAGTGAGTGTGTGTGTGTGTGTGTGTGTGTGTGTGTGTGTGTGTGTGTGTGTG
>OU015749.1:90012722-90023703 GCA_907169655.1 Acomys percivali
TGTGTGTGTGTGTGTGTGTGTGTGTGTGTGTGTGTGTGTGTGTGTGTCTGTGTGTGTTGTGGCTTCCTAGGAAAAGTTTCATAACAAAATCGTGGGGCGTATTTTCCCCACCTCCTTCTCATCTACATGCAAACACACCACACACATGGTAAATTCTAGAGCCCTCAATGGAGGGGCATTTGGGTACACATTTAGGTAGGTAGAATGTAACTTTAATGATACAAAAGTATTATCAGATGGGCTGCCATGGACTCAAAGCAAGTACAACAAACAACAGATACCAGTCAAACAAATCTAATTTAGCTGATAAGGTGTATGTCTGTTGAGTATTAACCATAAGAAAAGGTCATTGATCCTCCAAGTTCTCATTTTCTCTTATTAACATCATCTAAAGTTCTTGTAACTAATATATGCCTAAGATCTTCCCTCTCTACCCTCTTCATTCTGTCCATCTACTTTGTGAACAAACACATCTGCTACCCAGGAAGAAGAAATACTGTCTCCTTTGTGTCTTGTATATTGCTGTGGGTAGGGCATCTATGTTGAATATTGAGTAACTTTTAAAAAGTTTAAATTTAGTAAGTAAAAATATCAATTATAGATAGTTCCACTACATGCAATGAGTGGCATTTACTATTAAAAGCGTTTTTCCTTTTTTTCCCCTGCTACATTCTTTAGCAAGTCAGTATAGTTGTGTTTTTTTGCTTTTTGTGTTTTGTTTTGTTTTTTGTTTTTTGTTTTTTGGTTTTTTGGAGACAGGGTTTCTATGTGTAGCCTTGATTGTCCTGGACTTGCTTTGTAGACCAGGCTGGCCTCGAACTCACAGAGATCCACCTGCCTCTGCCTCCAACTGCTGAGATTAAAAGTGTGTGCCACCACATTCGGCATCAGTATCAGTTTTAAAGTGACAAATTTAAACACAGGTATTCTAATATATCCTTATGAAAATCCTGTTTTGATCTCTTCTAAAGTATAGTTTCCTTGGTTGAAGGATAATTGCTATTTAATAAAACACGTAATATTTAATTATCCTATTGCTTTAAAGTAGATGACATTAACAATTCTATTTATTTATTTTCATGTTTTTAATCCGAACTGCAGTTTCCCCTCTTTCCCCTTAACCCATTATCTCTCCTTACCTCCCTTCTCCAAATCCACCCTCACTTTCCACATAGAAAAGAGTAGGTCTCCCAGGGACATCTACCAAACACTGTATAAGCATAACAAGTTACAATAAGACCAAGCACATAACATCACATCAAGGCTGGACAAGGCCACCTAATAAGGGGGAAGTAGACAAAAGAGGCATGGACAGCTTTCTCCCCCTTTGTTGGGATTCCCACAAGAACACCAAGCTACTCAACATAATATATATAGAGAGGATGTAGGTCAGACCTATATAGGGTCCCTGATCTCTGTGAGCCCCCCCATGATTCCTGGTCAGCCGATTCTGTGGGCCCTGTTCTGGTGTGTCCCTTACCCCTCTGGTTTCTCTGATCCTTCCTCACCTTCCTCCTCAGAACTCCCCTAACTCTGCCTGATGTTTAGCTGTGGGACTTCACATCTGCTCCTACCAGTTGCTGAATGATGTCTCTTTTCTTTGATGATTCTACTAGGCTTTGTTTCCAGAACACTCTGCAGGCAGGACCAATTGTATATCGAAGTTTAGGTGGCTGGATTGGTGTCCCAATCCCTCCACTTGAGACCTTGCCTAGTTACAGAAGATGGCCAGCTCAGGTCCTAGGAATCTTTACTAGGGTTACTCTTACAGATTCCATGGAGTTTCCATTGCACTAGGTTTCTATCTTGCCCTGCCCACCCTCAATTCCAGTAAGTTTCTCCTAGTATTTTCCCCCCTGGACCTGACCCCTCCTGTTCCCAAACCCCCCACCCCAATTCCACCATGAAATCTACTCCGTTTCCTCTTCCCCGAGAGAGCCTTATGTCCTCCCTTGAGCCCTCCTTGTGACTTAGCGTTTCTGGGTCTGTGGATTGAAGCATGATTATCCTTTACTTTATAGCTAATGTCTACTTATGAGTGAGTACCATGCTTATCTTTTTGCGTTTGGGATACCTCACTCAGAATATTTTTGTTGTTGTTGTTTTAGTTCCACCTATTTGCCTATAGTTTTCATAACGTCATTTTTTAAACAGCTTAATAATACTCCATTGTATAAAAGCACCATATTTTCTTTATTCGTTCCTTGGCTGAGGTACATCTAGCCTGTTTCCAGTTTCTGGCTATTATGAATAAAGCTGCTCTGAACATAGTTGAGCAAGTGTCCTTATGATAGACTGGAGAGGTTTTTTTTTGGGTATATGGCCAGGAGTAGTATAGCTGGGTCTTGAGGCAGATCGATTCTCAGTTTTCTGAGAAACCACCAGTTACCTCAAGATATTTTATATTATTTGTGGTTATTGTGAATGGTGTTGTTTCCCCATTTTTCTCAGCCTGTTTGCCATTTTTAAATTATTTTTCTTTTTTAACATATACATCTATATTATTGCATATAAATACAATAAGCTACATACAGCAAGAAGAACCACGAAACAATCAGGAATTACAATAATGTTTTGGCTATTTGAATTTGGCAACCTTGAAGAACATCTTTCCTATCTTGGTGAATCTAAAATTCTGAATGAAAATCAATATCATATCTCATCTCTATTAACTTAAAACATCTATCTATATCTAAAAACATCTTAATCCCTAAACAACTAAACTTAATTGTAAAACTAAACTATCTGGCTTTCAACCCCATCAGAGACTTGAGAAGGAATAAGAATTCTTTACTTGAGTAAACCAGAAGTGCAGGTTAGCAGCTTCCAAAATGAAAAAATGACAGAGACAGTTTGCTGCCTGAACAGTCACCCAACACTCTTTATAGCATTAGAGCTTCATCCTTAGCCTTCTGGCCCAATATATCTGACAGACATATTTGAGGCAGGAACTATTGAGGACTTGCTTACCCTGTCTTGACAGAGTTTGGCTGTAAACTCTGCCTGCATCCAAGCTTGCCCATTTTTAGGCAGAATTCTGTCTGTGGTAGAAATGATATTTGGCCCAATGGCTGGTTTGCCACATTTGAAGCTATCTCCATAAGGAGGTTCTTTGATGCTCATCATCTTCTTTAAGGTAGGCTGGGTTTTGCCAGATGTTAACCTGTCTTGTTGTCAAAGACTCTTTAAAATAATAAAAACATCTTTATGTCTTTGAAGCTTTTGAAGACCTTATCTAACTAATTTACCTTATCTATCTATAGAATCCTATCTATCTGTTAAACCTAGGATGTATTTTCTGATATAGACTAGCAATTGACATAACCACAATTTTATCAACAAACAATTAGCCTGTGAAACTTACTTTTCTTAAACAGCCTGCAATAGCACTTTCAAAGTATTGGAAGTAAACCTTGTATTATAATTGGGTTGTATGGGTACAATAACTCAAAATAGAGTAGAAATATATAATGTGTGTGAAGAGTAATCGTAAATTGAATTCTATACCAATGCATTATTAAACTTATTTTGCATCAATATACAGAATTCTATGCCATTGAATTAAAAAATAACCTTATTTGTGAGTAACAATTAAGACCTTAAATTAAGGAGTAGATTCAATAATCTACTTTTTGTCTTGTCATCCCTATATATTTCTATATCCCCCTTCTTTCTTTTCAATCCCTATCTTCATTCCTACGAAAGAAAGATAAAGGAAAAGAGAGACATCCTAGCATCCAACTTCATTTTCTCTCTGAATAAGACCAATAATTACTTATAAATAACTCTCAATGAAAATAAGCCTCTGTAGCCCAAGAGAGCAACCAAAAACCTACCCAACCCCCAATAGGGAAATGGAGTACCATTTTCTTAAGGTTTCTTCTGGCTGATTTGGGGCAAATAATACCTTTGTAGGGGCCCAAATCAAATTGGAGAAAATGGTTAAACAAGGTAGGAATAGCATTTGTGGTCCAATTTCTAAATGTTGAGAAATTCCAAGATACATAGAAATCCTGTGTGCGACAGTCTGTTCACAGACAGCTTGGATCGGAAGCTTTCTTCAGAGCTGTCCTGTTCTGATGAGGAACAGCAAATGAATCACTTGGGGCTGGTACATGAAGGATGCAGGATGTCAGCGTCCAGCATGCTGAAAAGAATGAATCCTTTCAGGTCTGCTCCAGTGTCAGTTTCTGGTTCTTTTGTTCTGAAAACATATAGGCATTATACAGTCCTAAAATTATAGGAGATGCACAGAACAATTAGGGCTGGTTCTCTGCTCTGTAAATCTTCATTCATGCCATACGAAGAACCTGTTTGTCATTTGTATATAGGACGGCTGATTTTTTTTAGTTCACCTTGTATTCAGCCACTTTGTGAAGGTATTTATCAGTTGTAGGAGTTCTCTATTAACACTTTTTGGGTTGCATATATATACTTACTGCTCTAGCTAGAACTTCAAGTACTGTATTGAAGCAGTATACAGAGAGAGAAGACAGTCTTGTCTTGTTCCTGATTTTAGTGGAATTACTTTGAGTTTCTCACCATTTAATTTAATGCTGGCTATCGGCTTGCTATAACTTACCTTTAGTATCTTTAAATATGTTCCTTGTATTCCTGGTCTCTCTAAGACTTATCATGAAGATATGTTGGGTTTTTTGAAAGGCTTTTTGAGTATCTAATGAGATGATCATGTGTTTTGTGGTTTTTTTTTTTTTTCTTTCAGTTTGGTTATATAGTGGATTACACTGACAGATTTTTGTGTGTTGAACCATCCCTGCTTCTCTGGGATGAAGCCTCCTTGACCATGGTGGATAATCTTTTTGATGTGTCCTTGGGTTCAGATTGCAAATATTTTATTTAGCGTTTTTGCATCCATGTTCATGAGGGAAGTTGGTCTGTAATTATTTCTTTGTTGAATCTTCTTGTGGTTTGGGTATCAGGATGACTATGACCTCACAAAATGAGTTTGGCAATGTTCCTTCTGTTTCTATTTTGTGGAATAATTTGAGGAGTATTGGTATTAGGTCTTCTTTGTAAATCTGCTAGTGTTGTGGACTTGTTTTGGGAGACTTTTAATGACGGCCCCTGTTTTCTTAGGGTGCTAGTTCTCTTTGACCTCTTTATCTGATCTTGATTTAACTTTGGTAAGTGCTATCTATTCACAAAATTGTTCATGTTTTTTAGATTTCCAATTTTGTAGAATACAGGTGGTTGAAATATGACCTAATGATTGTTTGGGATTTTTTTTTTTGTATTGTTCTCTTTGTGTCTGTTTTATTGATTTCAGCCCCGAGTTTGAATATTTCCTGCCATCTACTTTTCTTGGATATGTTTGCTTCTTTTTGTTCTAGAGCTTTCAAGTGTGCTAATATGAGATCTCCCCAGATGCTTTATGAAGGCACTTAGTGATATGAACTTTCTTCTTAGCACTGCTTTCATTGTGTCCCATAAGTTTGGGTATGTTGTAGTTCATTCATATTCACTGAATTCTACGAATTCTTTCTTTTTTAAAAATTTCCACACTGACCCTGAAGTACTTCAGTAGGAAGTTATTTAATTTCCATGACTTTGTAGACTTTCTGTTGTTTCTTTTCTTGATATCCAGCTTTAACTTGTGGTGGTCTGATAGGATACAGTTTTTCCCCCCTCGTTTTCTTGTATATATTGAGACTTGCTTTTGACCAACTATGTGGTCAACTTTTGATAATGTTTTCTGATGTGCTTATTTGTGTGTCTACCTGTGTGCTGACATGAATTTATGCACATAACATACATGCAGGTGCACAGAGGCCAGGGGGTATGGGATTTCCTGAAACTGGAGTTACAAGAAGTTTGTAAGTGTGATGTGCGTGCTGGGAATCAAACTTGAGTCATGTGGAGGAGCAGTAAGCACTCTTAACTGCTGAGCCATCTTTCAGTCCCAGGCATTAATAATCTTTATTGAAATTTATTCAGATTAGTTTATTTTTTCTGAAGATTAAGTATAAATAGTACAGTAATCTCAATGTTCCTTTGTGTCATGGTAGTGGAGCAGACAGCTGGTTTCAAGGGAATGTCTCCCTGCCTTGAAATATCCCGTGTCTAGAGTTCGCATGCTTGACATTGCACCATGGAAATGCATTCCTTGTATTAAGTATCACCTCTAAACTCAGCCCAGTTAGCAAATACCATTACTACCACAGTGGATTGAGCATTGACATTTGGAGAGCATCTGTATGTGAACAAAATATGTAGGCAGATTGCTAGCCTTCTGATTTAAATTTTTCTTTCTTTTTTTCTTCTTTCTTTTTTTCTTCTTTCTTTCTTTCTTTTTTTTTTTGTACAGCTTCTATGAGGTGGAGGTGTTATTATTCCATTTCATAGATGAGTAAACAATTGCTCACAGGTGCTGAGTAATTGAGTCAGGTTCTCTACTGAGAATAGTCCAGGCTAAGGCTCAGGTTGTATTTCTTTCTTTTTACTGAATTTTATAATTGATAGCAACTGTCATTTTTTTCTGATTAACTTTCCTTTAACAAAAGAATTCTAAAAACATAGGCAATGACTGTTCTCAGAAAGGATAGCAGATATATTCTTTTATTCTCAGGTCTGTCTAGAATTACTGATTTTTGGCATCACTGAATGGTAATAGTTACTTGGTAGTGACAATTAAGAGTAAAAATTAATAGCAAATTAAATTCTTAGCAGTATAATGAAGGGTTTTGCTTTGATTTCGTATTGTACCTTTCTAACACCAAACTAAAGTATTCAAATTATTATTTTATTTATGCTTACCAGAAACAGGAAGATTATAAATGTAAAAAATAAAGCCTTAAAGTTCTTGTTTTATCCTTGCTCAGAACATAAGGTCTTAGTTTAAGAATTTTGCTCAGTACATGAGAACACATTCAGGTGATTTTCAAATTATGCATTATGTACTGTTCTGATTTCATAAATGAAAAACTGTGCAGGAGAACCATCTTTCATTTGCACAGGATCTTTTTAAAAGGCAGGTGAAAGAAGTCCATAGCCATGCAATTAAGAACTGATGACTCTATAGTGACATATTGTCACCTAAAGCCCATAGTGTATACATAGGACCTTACTCTTCGGGCACTCTATAGCATAGGTTTGGATGAAAATTTAATGACACATATACATCATTGTAGTATTACAAAAAAAAATACAAATACTGCCCTACAATTCATGTGCTAGTTTGTATTTTCCTTCTAAAAGCCCTTCACAACCACTGACTTTTTGCTTCAATAATTTTATCATTCCAGGATGTCATAATTGGGCTTTCTTCACATGTCCTCATTTGCTAATAATGAGCCTTTAAATTTTCTCTGTGTCAGAGGAGTTATATATCTTTATATTTGACATAATAACAATTCACATTGACTCGGCAAATGCAAATGTAAGCCTTTCGGTAAATAAAAACTGATGATTGTCCGATGGAAACATTTTCTCACACAGATAGTAAATTAGTATTTAAAATTATGGTATGATTTGGAGCTATCGAGGGCCTTCAGTGGTTAGCAGCATGGGTAGTTTTTCAAGGGCCTTGATTCAGTTCCCAGTACTCAGTAACCAGTGGATCATCTGTAACTCCAGTTACAAGGAATTTGATGCTGTCTTCTTGCTTGCATAGTACCAGATACTCGTGCACTGACAGAGATGCAGGCAAACCCCCTGTACACATAAAACAAGTGTTCTGAAAATGTAAGAAGTTATGATTCATTGAATCTCATAAAGACAATTGGAAGGAAATTGCATGTATTGATTAAGTATTGGTACTGCATGTGTACCTGAGGAGCTTCCTGCATCT
This sequence comes from Acomys percivali, assembly GCA_907169655.1. Taxonomy (NCBI): domain Eukaryota; kingdom Metazoa; phylum Chordata; class Mammalia; order Rodentia; family Muridae; genus Acomys; species Acomys percivali. The sequence goes on from OU015749.1 coordinate 90,020,530, forward strand.
TTTGTGGCTTGAGTGTTCATTTCTGTTTAGCACTGACTACTGTTCCTTTGTGTGTCTGGCCCATTCTGTCCTGCCACTGCAGAAGGGCATCTTGGGTGCTTGCAAGTTTGGATAGTTATGAGTAAAGTTACTATGAACACTCCCTTGAAGGAATATATGTGGACATAAATTTTTAATTCAAAGTCAAAAGGAATGAGGCTGGTTTGCATGGTAAGAGTATGTTTAGTCATCATATATGCCAGCTTTTGTTTCCAGATTGAGTGTACCATTTTGTATTCTTCCCAGCAGTGGAGGAGACTCCCTGCTGCTTGTCTGTGTTGGACATTGCTAGAGCTTTGGATTTCGGCCATGCTTGAATGTTCAGCTCTGTAGTGATGTAGATGTTATGGGATTTCTCACATGCTTTTTATTTCTTATCTGTATCTTTTTGGTGAGGTGTCTGTTAAGTTTTTTTCCCTGCTTTTTAAATAGGCTGTTCTTTTTCTGCTTTAGGAATTCTCTGTATATTTTGGATAACAAGCTTTTGTCTAGTTTTACAAGTACGCTAATGTTGGCCTCTCAGACTGAGTTAGGCAGTGTCCCACTCTTCTTTTGTTTTCTAGAACAGATTCTAGATATGTCCCATAATTTCTACTTGAGGCATTTAATATATTAACTATTGATTCAGTAGCTTAAATATCTATACACTTACTCAGTGTATATTTCTTCATGTGTAAGTTTGACAGGCTCTGGAGTTGCACATATTTCCCTATTGTGTCTGTCATCTAGTGATATGTCCCTAATTTATTTCTTATAGTAATAGTTTGTTTCCTTTCTTTATCTACCTTTCTTTCCTTATCTACCTCTCCTTTTCAGTTAAACTGACTAGAAGCTCATCAGTCTTAACTGATGTTTTCAAAGAATTGGTTTTGTTTTACCTTCTGGATTTCAGTTGTAGACATTATAGACATGTATTCTTTTTTTTTTAAAAAAAAGATTTATTATTTATTATGTATAGAGTGTTGTGCCTGCATGTACACATGCACAACAGAAGAGGGCACCAAATTTCATTACAGATGGTTGTGAGCCACCATGTGGTTGCTGGGAATTGAACTCAGGTCCTTTGGAAGAGCAGCCAGTGCTCTTAACCTTTGAGCCAGCTCTCCAGCCCCTAGACATGTATTCCTAATGCCCTGAGAACAAACATTATATGGCCCCCATCCTTTTAAACTTAGTATAGTATGTTTTATATCCCAGAATGTGCACTAAGTGTTCAGTGAATCTGAGAAGTGCATTAGTCTATCTGTAAGTAATCTATTCTGGTGACTGAGTCTGCTACTGGCTAGATTTGTCGACTGGGATACAGCTGAACGGAAGATTGAACTGTTTTCACCTTGCATTTTTAAAAATTGTATTTATTTTATATGTGTGGTTGTTTTTACCTGTGTGTGCATATGTAAGAGAACATATTTAAGAGATCCTTTAGAACTAGAGTGACAGTTATGAGCTGTTGTATGGGTGCTAGGAATTGAATCAAGGTCCTCTGGGGGAGGAGCCAGTTCTATTAACTGTTGAGCTATCTTGCCAATACCCCCCCAGCGTTTCTGTCTTTAAAAATTGTGTGTGTGTGTGTGTGTGTGTGTGTACGTACGTACAATGTCCATTATACATACAAAGGAATAGTATTTAACCTTAAAAAAAGATTATTTTTGTGGGGATTTTTACTTTTGTGGGTGCTTGGTAATATCACACCAAAATGGAACTTAAGATTGGCTGATCAATTACAAAGCTCAAAGTATGTGTGTTTGTATGTATTCTTTTAAAGATTTATTTATTTATTATGTATATAGTGCTCTGTCTGCATGTACATCTGCAGGCCAGAAGAGGGCATCAGATCACATAGAAGCCTGTGAGCCGCCATGTAGTTTCTGGGAATTAAACTCAGAACCTCCAGAAGAGCAGTCAGTGCTCTTAACCTCTGAGCCATTCTCCAGCCTCAAAGTGTGTTTTAAAGTTCTTTTTAAAGATATGGTTTACATACCTGCATAGCATCCCAAGGGTACCGGATTGACCATATTTTCATAATTTCATTCTTAGTTTATGTTTTCCACCTTTAGTACTTACCATTTAGTCCTCCTGTCTAACTACAGCTCTACACTGTTCACCAGTACCTCCTGTACTTTCCTTTCCATATGCTAATCTTCAGCCTTTGATAACTGCTATTGAGTGTCTATAGCATCCTTGTTAAACTTGCCTTTTCTTTTGAAGTTAAATACTGTGTGTGTTTGTGTGTGTGTGTATTATAATGGAATATATAATGAAATAATACTCTATTATTCAAGGTTGTCCAGTATTAGGGTTGCTTGATCTTATAATAATTATTTTAAATTGAAGAACTTCCATTCTTTTTCCATAATAGCCAGACTAATTTAGACTCCTACCACTAACATGTAAAGGTTACCTTTCCTCATGTCTTCTTCAGTATTTGTCACCTTTAGCCTACTTAGTGTGATAAGCATTCTAACCTGAGTGGGGTGATGCCTCTTTGTAAATTTAATTTGCATTTTACTTCTAAGTAATGATACTGATAATTTTTTCATGTACCTGTTCTTTGTATAACTTCTTTTGGGAATTGTTTATTTCGGGTTACTGCCCAGTTTAAATCAGATTATTATTATTCTGCAATTAAGTTGAGCTCTTTTTCTCTTTGAATTTAATGTCTCATCAGAAGTGTAATTTAGTAGTTTTGATTTTGAGTTTATTTCTAGTGTTAGTCATACAAAGTGTTGGTGATAATGTAGCAGGGTTTCTAGTCCAAGAAACTGGAACCCTAAGGCTTTTCTTCTCAGAAATCAGTTTATTTTGCCAGCTGGCTTCCAGCACGTTGTTATCCAAAAGTCTAGAGCTCTAGATATTTAAGACTTAAAAAAAAAATCCAACATAATGACTGCATACATTCTGATTGGATGCTTCAGAATATTAGGCATTAATGAGAACTGCTAGGGTTGGGTGAGAAAGGAGGAGTGAGAAAGGGAACTGCTGGAGAGATGTGGCCAGTTTACCCTTCTACATTGGGGGTGAGGTACTGACCAGCCTATATGGGCATATATGGAAACTGACTCTCCCAAATGCCTGCTTCCTGGTTCCATTCTTTTCTTTTCTTTTCTTTTCTTTTCTTTTCTTTTCTTTTCTTTT
>OU015749.1:90023713-90066509 GCA_907169655.1 Acomys percivali
CCCTCCCTCTTTTTTCTCCTCTCCTCTCCTCTCTTTTTTTCTCCTCTCCTCTCTTCTCCTTCAAGGGACTCCTGCTTTTTCTACCATTTTAACTAATCAATACATTATTTTTATTTTTCTTTGACTTCAGGAAATATTCTGTTGCTTAAAGTCATTCAGTGCTCCTTTCTATAGATTTAGAGTTGCATACTATCTTACTATTTAGCAGTTATTTTTAAGAGTAGCTGTAAATTTTGGAAAATAGTAAGGAGAGGACAAATGGAGAGTTCCATCTTATTTTTAAAATATTGATCTTTCATTATATAATTTACTGGAGTGTTTGGAGCTGAAGTACTTATCTTTAAGTTAATAGAAACTCCTATTTAGGAAATATACAACTTTATGAATAAGATGCCATTAGAAAGTAAAGGCATGATTCTTAAGCATTTTGAAGAAAAACAAACTTATTGGAATTTTGTTCTCGACTCACAGGGCAAAAGTTGGATTGTTAAAAGAAGTTATGAAGATTTTCGGGTACTTGATAAACATCTTCACCTCTGCATTTATGACCGACGATTCTCCCAGCTCTCAGAGCTTCCCCGGTCTGACATCCTGAAGGACAGTCCTGAGGTAATCGTTTAGATGAGGAAATAATAATACATGAATTAGCCAAAGTTTTGGTCTGTGTGGAACAGAAGAGTACCTATGATCATTCCTGGCATTGCTTATTTCAGAAAAGAGACTGCTAAGATGTTCATAAATAAGCAAGTGTCAGTGAATATTACATAAGGGTGGGAAGCCTTATAATGATAATGTACATAGCCAATATGTATTAGCAGATTCTTGTAAGGAATATGAAAATATGAAAGCCGAAGACATGCAAAGAATTCATTACAAGTGCAGTGTGTGCCGAAGCAGTGCTGTTGGGCTTGTTTTGATGGCAGTCTGTGCCCGGGTACTCATTTCACTTCGTTTCTAAAAACATAAAATAATTTTCACCATTTGTATAGAGAAGAAATTCTTTATCATGCCCATAATAGAAAGTACAATTAGAATTTTAAAAAGTAGGAGTAATATTTGAAAATAAATGAGATACAATTTATGGGAAAATGAAAAATAGCCATAAACCTTGTATAGGCTGACTGTAGAACAGGATAAGTAGAAATCTTACACAGAAACACTGAGTAAACAAATAACTGAGGACACTGCAGAAGGCCTTTAGAAGTAAGATTATTTCCTTCTAAGAGAGAAGAAGCCCAAGAAACAAGAGCATATTTTTGTAAAATAAAATAATCAGATCTTAGAAATAAAATATCATGCACATTAATAATAGCAGACCTGAATAACTGGACTGCATACATAAAGGAGACAGCTATGGAGAATTAGTGATCTGGGACACCACATCATAACCGCATAGGCCCCGAAAGGGGCAGGAAGTTAAGAGAAGTTGTGAGAGGGTATCTGGAACTGTAGACAATAAGTACAGAGCAGTCCTTACTCATAGGAATTATAGGAGGAGATAGGGCATGAGGGAATGATTAAAAATTGATATAATAAACTTCTTAGAGCTAAAGAAAGACGTGTCTTCAGTTTCAACCGGTCCATTAAACACTAACTTATCACTGAGTGAAAAGCCTCACATATCAGTTACTCTTCTGTTGGTGTGACAGAATACCCTAACTGAAGCAGCCTAAGAAAGGGTTTACTTAGGCTTCCTCTTTCAGAGACACTCAGTACGTCATGTCAAGGAGACATGGCAGCAAGGCAGAGAAGTCATGGTGGCAGGACCAGGAGGCCGGCCTGTCACATTGCATCAAAGAGTGAACAGGAAGTAGATCTGGGCTATGAAGAAGCCTCTAGGCCCGTCCCCAGTGACCCATTTTGTTCATCAAGGCAGCACCTCCTGAAGGGTTCACAGCTTTCCAGACCTCACCACCTTCTGAGAATCAAGTTTTGAAACACATTAGACAGTGGGAGATAGTTTACATTCAAGCCAACGACATTCTGTTCTTGGCCCCGTAGTTTCACAGTCATCTCTCAGTGCAAAATGCATTTGGTCCATCTTCAGAAGTTCCTATAGCCTTTCACAGTACCAATATTTTTCAAAAGCCCAGTTTCTGTTTTTCTGAAACTCAGGGCATTCTCTTAAGTGTGATGCCCTGTATAATTAAAACTTGAATTGACATAATTCCAAAAAATAATGTCACAGAGTAGCATTCCCAGGAGGAATGGGGCAGAGCAAAGAAAGACTTGACTAAAGAAAGAACAAAACCTGCAGGGAAATCCCAAAAGCTCAGTATCTGGCACCTGAGACTGGTAATGGGATCACCTTAGTTATAACGGACTTATGCAGTGCCACCCCTCCAGCTCTTCTGCCTACAGCAGGCATCTCATTTCTCTTGGCCTGGCTTTGCTTCATGAATGCAGCTTGCTTAAATGGACATTCCATGGTTCTGGCTTCTCAACATATATTGCAGCTTACATGTCACTTTCATAGCTTCACACAATGACCTTTTGGTGCCTCTTCAGGCAGTCTGACCCTGGCACACATTTGGGTTCATGGCTCTTAGGAACTGTGGAGCCATACTGTGAATTCTTCAATCTTTCATCATTCATGCCTGAAAAATTAGCACCATGTAGACGAATCTTGACATGTTCTGCTGCCTCTTCAGGTGGAACTTGGCTCTCCTGGTTGTAGTTTTGTTTTTGGTGGTGTTATGTGAAATTTTAAAAACTTCTTTGAGAATGCCATACATGTATACAGTAGAATAAATACATGGGCTTTATTTCCCCTTCTACCTTCCTTCTACCTTCCAAATTAATCCCCCTCCACGTCTTCTTTTGACAGCCCACTAAGTCCACTTAGTGCTGCCTGTCTGTGTGTGGGTATATGGACACTCACTGTAGCACTGGAAACCTACCAGTGGCCACATCCTCCAGGCAGAGTGGTTCTCCCTGTGCCCCTAAATCTACCACTGGCCAGCTATTCCTCAGTAAAGAGTGGGGCCTGGACATTGTCTCCTGATCTATGCTGGAGTTTTGGGTGGGTTGATTTTGTGTGGGTCTTGTGCAAGTGACCATAGCTAGTGTGATGAGTGCAATAGCCATTTCATATCTAGAAGACAGTATTTCATAACACTTCTCTCTCTCCTCTAGCATGTAAACTCTGTCTGTTTCCCCTTCCAAGCCTTTCTCTGACTGTTCAAGGGCATGGGATAGGAGTATTTGATGAAAATGTCTCCCTGAGTGCTGAACAATCTGATGCTTCTTCTTAACACTTAGACACCATCTGCATTGACTGCTGCCCACTGGCCCCTGCAAAGCTTCTGTAACCAATGATGAGAGAGAGCAATGCCTCCCACCTATGGAGTTCACATAGGCAATTTGACAGACATCATGGCAATTTGGCAAGATAACCATAACACATTCTGTCTTAGGGCATGTGACTATGGAAGCCATATGTGAACTTTTGATACAGCATTGCTCTACCAGACATCAAATACCTCCCGTGGAGAAGACATCAAATCCAATCAGAAAGTGCTTAGTTATCCCATATCAGTTTTATCACTATTGGACAAGTGGGCACTTCTTACCTGGCATGTAGGTATTGTAACATGCAAAGCCCAGCTCTGAGTAAGATCAGTAATATCTTTTCTCCATTAATTTCACACTCTACCTCAAGCTTGCATAGCACTTTCCAGTGCTATGAAAGTTAGCCACCAAGGAGGAAGGTTCCTGGTTAGTTGGAGATTGGTTTATGCATGTTGAGCAGCACAGTTTAGCAGCTTCTGTGTGCTGATCTGGGGAAGCACTTTCTAGTCAGTTGCTCTCCGTGAGTCAGAAACTCCACTGGTGTTTCGCGCTTAGGCTCTTTACTTTCAAATAAATTGGCATGTTCACAGTTACAGTACCTTTGGTACGTAGGGTCTTGCCCTCAGTGTACTTTCCTATTGTGTGGGAATAGAAGGTTTCTCTTTAATGGTGGTATCTCCCTTATCAGTTACAGATCTTTGCTATTTATAATCACCTTTTTAAAAAACAGCTTTAAGCTTGCTCACACAGCTTCCATTGGGTGTCTACATTATTCAGTTTCTTTGTGTTCCACCTATTACTCTCTGACGTTGTAGATCTGAATGAGCAATAATTACAGCACAGCCTCAAATGTTGACTTGCCTGATATTTCCCCTGCCCATCAAAAAGGCCATTGCCTTTGAACTCAGCCTCTAGTGCTGGAGACACAGGTAGAGCATATCTGGACTCTTTGAAAGAATATACCCTGAATGGCCTCTCGTCCAGTTCTCCTAGACTCCTCTGTGAGTCCTCCTGGGCTAGCCCTTCCCATTGTACATTGTCCTCCACATCCTGACCGTCAAACTCCTACCAGAATGGCTAGTTCAGCTCTGCTTTGGCATTCTGAGTCTTTCCTCCCCCAAATTTCCAAACTCTTTTTAAAAAAATATGTATTTTATTAATTTATTCATATTACATCTCAATTGTTATCCCATCCCTTGTATCCTCCCATTAAACCACATTCCTCTTAGAAACCTGTTCCAAAGTCTTAAAAAAAATCCCAGAAGATCAGATTTAGCATAGCAAGAACTCTACTTTTGGTACAAATCTGTGACTCTGTTCTTTTTCCTGACCAAAACTACCACACCACTTACCCTCGCCCAAAAAAACAAAACAAAACAAGACAAAAAAACACATTAAACAACAACAACAACAACCCCAACTTCTGAAGAAAGGAAATATTTTGTCTTACATTTCCAGAGTGATTCAGTCTATTTGGCGGGAAATGTCAGCCATCAGGAAGGAAAGCGTGGTAGTGTCAGGAGCAGGAGCTTGTCTGTTGGCATTGCCTGTGGTCAGGAGGGAGAGGGTGAGCAGGCGGGAAAGACTTGGTTCTGTATCATCATTCTGCCGCAGATTGTCATCTCCCAGAACACCGAGCTGTACTGTGGTGTAGGATCCCAGGAATATGGAGAAAGTTAGGCAGAAAAGCCACAGATGTAGCTTTTAATAAACTCCTTTTGTGTTTTCAATATGAAATACAAATAAAATTAGAAGCTATGGAATATGGCCCTTGATGATGAGGTGTTAAAAGCTATTAAAAAAAAAAGAATTGGCTGAATTACTCCGTAAAGTGCCATTGTGTCAGTGGCATTAAAGGTGTGCTGCCACGCCTACCGGGGTAATTCTTACATGCCTGAAGACCTGCAGTGTTTTTCTTTCATAATTGTCAGTTTGCATGGTTGTCTAAAGCAGAGCTGCTTGCCCCCTGTTACCGTGAGTCTCTCTTTTCAGTCGGTGACGCAGATGCTCACCGCTTACCTGTCTCGCCTTTCAACTATTGCTGGCAACAAAATCAACTGTGGCCCGGCGCTCACCTGGATGGAGGTACCTGTCTGAGCAGCTCTGAGAGTTATTCTAAAGTTGTTTACTTAAGAAATTTGCTAGTAATTTGATAGTGGATGAATTTCACAAATAAAGAAGCAAAGTATGTTCTAGGAGAATTAGTGACTGATGTTTTTTCATTTTAATTTGAATGTGTATGGGTGTTTTGCTGGCATGTATGTTTGTGTGCTCTTTATGTGCCTGGTGCTCCAAATGGCCAGAAGAGGGCCTCAGATGCCCTGGACCTAAAGTTTCACACAGCATGAACAGCCAGTGCTCTTAAATACCGAGCCATCTCTCCAGCATCACATCTGATATTTTGGTATTAAATCTTTCTCTTTAATTAAAAAAATTAATTATTAATTATTAAATTAAATTTTTAATTGTTATATAAATTAGTTTCTCCTAGTAAAAATTGAGACACTACAAGGAAGGATAAGAGGGAGCTAGCTTGTTTGCACTAAAAGCATGACTTTGACATTATTGGTTGAATGATCTTAGAAAAACAGTTTAATTACATAACTTTCTCCAGTTTTTCATTTTCACCTTCAAATGAAGGTAATGATAGTGTATTTTGGCATTATAAGAATTAAATTAAATTTATACATTATATGCACAGTACATGTACTGCCTTATATGAGCTACCTAGTATGTGATAGGCTTTAAGGATTTTGTTACATTTTGGGATGGGGCGCGCACATGCCGCAGAGCCTGTGTGGAAGGCAGACATGCCGCAGAGCCTGTGTGGAAAGCATACTTACAGAGGTTGCTTCTCTTTTCCACACCGAAGGGGTCAAACGTAACCTGGTCAGGCTGGTTGGCAAGTGTGCTTACCTGCTGAGCTGTCTGCTATGCCCCCATAAATGGCAGGTTTTTTTGTTTGTTGTTTTCTTTTTAAAAGACTTTCGGTACTTATCTCTCTAAATTGAGTTTTCATTTATGGTTAGACAAGTCCTGTGTCTTTGAACATTCTCTGGCACTTGGTTTTTATTGTAGATTGACAATAAGGGAAACCATCTTCTAGTTCATGAGGAGTCATCTATCAACACTCCTGCTGTTGGTGCTGCCCATGTGATCAAGCGGTACACTGCTCGGGCTCCTGACGAGCTGACCTTGGAGGTAAATAACCAGAGCATGATCATTGTTCTCTGGCCCTTGCTGTCGTTACAGCTTGTCTCCAGCTGTTTTCATAATTCACTGAATAAAAAAAATAAAGTCACAAGATTTTTTGGAGTTTTTTATCTTTCAGCCTAGAAGACTTTCTAATTTTGTTTAACTAACTGAATAGAATCATTCTTCAGTTTTCAGTGTCAGTGCCTCCCAAGGAAGTCATCCTTGGTCTATCTCCATGGGAATCAGATACTCCAAAGGAGGGTCGGATGCTATTCAGAGTGGCTCTCATCATATCACTGACATACAGACATGGCTGTCTTCTTGTCCCTCTCAGCAAGCACAATGTCTAGGGTTTATTGGGAAGCTGAGTGATCAAAGGAGAAACTAAGAGTAAAATGAGTATTTCTTGCTGTCACTATCATATGCAAAAGGATAAGGTTAAGTTTTTTCCTCTGAAAATACATATTGACTGATAATGAGACTACATAAATGCTAACAGTTTTTTATTTACCAATAAGCCATGTAATATCCACTTATTGCAACTTCAGTCACAGTAACCAAGTTATGGAATCAGTCTATCTGTCCATCAGCAGATGAATGGAGAAGGAAAATTTATATGTGCACAATTCAGTTGTATTCAGCTATGAAGAACAATATTATGTCATTTTCAGGTTAATGGAGGGAACTGGAAACCAACATTTTAAGTGAAATAAGCCAGACTCAGAAAGAGAAATATCTCACATATTTTCTTCCATATATGGAATCTAGAATTAAATGTCTGCCCATCATCTATCAAATACAAAAATGGAGGGAAGGAAACCAGTTGGAGATAGGGTAAGAGATGGTAGTGTAAGAGGAATATGACCAGAAGACAGAGTATACATGTAAAATATATAATGAAACATGTTATTTTGTACAGCAAACATGAGCTAATAAAAATTGAAAAAAAAGAAACAGAACATCTAACTCAAGATGTTTACCATGAGAATGCAAAGGTTGATCATGCTGAGGGATGAAACATATCTGTGTGATTTTCATTTTAATTCTCTATATTTATGATAGTTCTTGGTGTATAATAAGTAATCAGAAAATGTGTGCTGATTGGGCAATAAAAGAAGAACAGGGTAACAGTTTTATAGCATAGAATAATAACTGTTCTCATATTAAATATGCCATGACTCTTAACCAACCCAACTTTGAAGATTTGGTATTTGTAATCCAAGAAATTAGTGTAAACAAAAAGACAGATTCCTGAACATGAGCTGTAGTAGTAACAGTGCTCTTGTGTACTTAGCCCTGCTAGCCATCGGCATTTCTCTTTCGTTATTTTGATTCTTACTTTGGAATTTATCTGTACAGAAAAATAATACTTTGTCATAAAATAAATCTCTGTTAAGAAATTAATTTTTATGCCAAGCATTGTGGCACATGCCTTTGGTCCCAGCACTTAGGAGGCAGACAGCAGGTCTCTGAATTTGAGGCCAGACTGTCGATGCAGTGAATTCTACATTTAGAGCTACTTAGTGAGACTTTCTCCTAATGAAATAAATAAATAAGTAATGAATTCTACATTTAGAGCTAATTAGTGAACCTTCTTTCAATAAATATATGGCTAGATAGGTGGGTAGATAGATAGATAGATAAAATTAATTTTGGATGTTTCATTACAAGTTATATCATTAAACATAATGATAAAAATAAAAAGCCATAAAAAAATAAAAAGCCATGATCATTTCATACATCATCATTTCAATACTTAATAAATATTTTTTGAAGTTTATTACTGTTTAAAAGATTTTTATTTATTTTAAAGATTCTCTGAGAATTTCATACATGTATACAAATAATTATGATCTTGTCCGCCTCCATTTCTTTCCTTCACCTCCTCCTCAGCTCTTCCCTAACACTTTCCTTTTGCAGTAACAGGTTAAGTCCAATTAGTCCTGCCCATATGTGTATTTTTTTTAAATAAAGAATATAGGTTCTCTTAAATATATAATTGAAAATTTCTGTGTTTATGATTTTGTTCATTTCTATAAACTTAGACATTTACCTTTCACACTGAAGAAACCTTATTCTTTAGTGGTGATAAGTATCATCTACAAATATTGACGTTATCAGGCTTTACATTTACTATGATCTCATCTCAAGCTTCTTCCTATGTGATTAAATAAGATATGGTCAGGTACTTTGTGTTGTGCTTGTATGCACATGGTAATCAGTATTTAAAGATTCTCGTTTTAGATCAAGATAAAGAAGTTAAGCTATTAGAGTTGAGATAAGATAGATACTGAATCTCATTCAGAAATCTAGACCCAACAAGACAGGAAAAACACTTACTTCAAATGAGACGAATGCAGATGGCCAAGTCACTATGAATGTAACATGTATAGAACTCATTATTCTCATGATTGTCACATGGTTCTCCCTGCTGTATGTAGTTTGTTTTATACATATGTAATAAAATAAAAGTATTAAAAAGTAATAAAGATTCTCCTCTAAATGTGTGCATTTAATGCCATTTTAAAAGCATTTTTTAGAGATGGCTTTGGTAACCGCAGGAAGGAAGTTCAAAAGCTCCTTAACTGATGTCTCAGTAAAACGAAAGTACTGGTGACTCAGAAATGAATTGATACACATAACCCAAGTCTCTTGGTTTTGCTCTCTAGAACTAGAGTATATGTTGCTTGCCTCTGATCACATGACTGTCAGTGTTCACCAGCATCATAAAAGAAAATCATACAAAGTTTATACTGAACGTGGTAAAGCAAAAGCACCTGAGTTGGAAACTGTTCTAACAGAAGTGATAGTGATGGAGTGATACCTGGCTTTAAAAATATGTTATACTTGGGCTAGAGAGATGATACAGCAGCCAAGAACACACGTTGCTTTTACAAGGTCCAATTCAGTTTTCAGATCCCATAGACAGTTAAGAACCAACCATAGTTCCAGTTCAGGGGATCTGATGTCTTCTTCTGATCTCTCTAGGCACCGGATTGATACACACAGGGTTTTCATACATACAAAACACTCATATGCAGAAAAATAAATTAATATTTTAAACAATATTATGTCCAAATCTAGTGTTTTGAAGTTACTGTATATGTGTTAGCTGGTCAGTTTTGTGCTATTTAGCTTTCAGTATAGTACCCTTTAGTAAAAGGTAAGACTATTAAAATAAAATAATAGTAGTTAAAAATTATAATAACAATAATTGTTCTTGTTGTTGTTATTTTGAGGCAGGGCTTCTATGTGTAGCCCTGGCTGTCCTGGACTTGCTTCGTAGACCAGGCTGGCCTTGAACTCGCAGAGATCTGCCTACCTCTGCCTCCTTGACTGCTGGAATTGCAGGAGTGTGCTGCTGCACCCGGTTTATTAAAATTATTTTTAAAAGTCAATATGTTTTCCCACAATTTATTAAAGTATACAATAGTGCTTTCCTCTTTTATACAATTCATATCTTAATTGTAGATGTAACAATTGGTTTAAAATTTATGCAAAAATGTTTTACCTAAAATTTTAATCTCGTAGGTGGGAGACATCGTTTCTGTTATTGACATGCCTCCCAAAGTATTAAGTACATGGTGGAGAGGCAAGCATGGATTTCAGGTAAGCCACAAAAACACAGGATGTGAAAAAGCTCAAAGAACATTTTGTATATGCTCCCTTAGTGTTCCTGATTACAAAATGTGCCCAGAGACATCATCAGAAATGTTGTTTGCAGTGGTTGAAAGATATGGGTGATGATGGTGGTAGCCTTGATTCCTGCATCTGGTTGTACCATGCTGATTTTTCTTCCCCTCCTCTGAACTGGCTAGAGCCAGAATGGGGAGTTTCAGGCTAGGGACCACTTTCCAGGTGATCAGAACTATTGATCTGCCTTAATTCTGTTTTAAATACTGATTCACGTTTTCCATTCAAATTTTCTCAGTTTGATCAATTCTTTCTATAAAAAAATGAGTTATTATAGTGTGCTGATGACAGACAGACCAGTAGAATTGGAAGCTGTCTCATTTATCTTTTCCATATATGTTTCAACAGTTTGAGACTTGACAGTGGCTTCTATTAGCAGTTTCCAGCTTTTAACCACTTGGCTGCTTCATCAAAATAGCATCTAATGACCTCACACTGATATTTATATGACCTTATCTTTTAAAACTACATAGAGTAGCTGGGCGTGGTGGCACACGCCTTTAATCCCATCACTTGGGAGGCAGAGGCAGGTGGATTGCTGTGAGTTCAAGGCCAGCCTAGTCTACAAAGTGAGTCTAAGACAGCCAAGGCTATACAGAGAAACCCTGTCTCGAAAAACAAAAAACAAAACATAACAAACAAACAAACTAAAACTACATAGACTAGTCTTTGAAAATGTCTTAAAATTATATTCTTTATCTGTATCCTGTGGGTTTTTCTTTTAAAGATTCATTTATTTATTATTATGTATACAGTGTTCTGCCTGCATGTACACCTGCAGGCCAGAAGAGGCCATCACATCACATTACAGATGTCTGTGAGCTACTATGTGCTCATGTGGTTGCTGGGAATTGAACTCAGGACCTTTGGAAGAGCAGGCAGTGCTCTTACCCACTGAACCACTGTGGGTTTTACTTTGTTTTGCAGGAGGTCTTGTTGCTGGTAGTTATAGTTTCTCTATAAAAGTGTTACAAAAGCATTATATAAAATGTATTATAGACATGAAATTTGTTAGCTATTATATAACTATTTTAAGCTTTACCTATTTAAAAATTCTGATTATTAGCTTTGTATGAAATGCAAATATTTAGAAAGTATTATTAGATGAGCTCTGATACCAATCAGCTTGACTTTTGTTTTGTGCTATCTTGGGCATATTTTTTATGCTGTGTCTTATCAAATGGAGACCACAGGACTGTATTTTACCTTATAGATTTGTTGTCAAGGTTAATTGTGTGAAAACAGAAATGTTAAGTCCTCTTTTTAGGCTTAAATCTATTTTTCTCAATAATTATTAATACTAATGTTAAAAGTTTAAATGCTTTTATTTGAAAACTTTAGTGTTCTCATTTTTTAAAGTATAGATAGCAGTTTAATTTTTTAAGATCAGAAAACAATCATTGTCATGTTGCTGCACACCTTGTTTGTGTAATTAGAATATTCTTCTAATTGCCTCAGTGCTCTGAGTAATAAATGCTTTTGATAAAACATAAAACTGAGTAGGAGACTAGGGTATCATTTTTTTCTATTAAGGGGTCAGTTCTTGGCCCAGTGAGATGACTTTGGAGGAAAGGCATCTACTGCCAAACTTAACAGCCCAACTTCAATCCCTGGGGTTTACATAGTGGAGGAGAGAAGCAACTCTCCAAAGTTGACCTGCCTTCCACCCAGATGCTCTAACATGCATTCACGTGCATGTTGAGTGTGGCTCAAATAAGTCAGTGCTAAAAAAAAAAGAAGTGACCAAAACCAAATTGGCTTTAAAGTTAATCAAGGTTTGGTCTTCACATTACCATCAGCTTTCTGCTCTAGAGCCTTAGATGTGCTGTTTGTTTCCTTTGAACTTAAATTTCATTTTAAAATCGGAGGTTCTGCTTATAATTCTCATATTCTGTTTTAACATCTCGATTATATGATTATAATAGTAGCAGCTTTCCTCATTTATATAGTAAATACTTGTTGAGTAGTGTAGGCATAGACGACTCTTCTAATTATTTCATTAAGACCTTGATTGATTAGTTCGTCAGGCTAATTCTTTTTAAAGTCACTAGAGGAAACCGAAGAGATGGTTCAGTAGTTAAGAGCACATACTGCTCTTATAGAGATCCAAGTTCAGTTCCTATCACTCACATCTGGTAGCTCTCAATCACCTGTAATTCCAGCTTTACTGCATCTGGTGTCCTTTTCTGGACTCTGTGGGCACCTATATTCATACATTCAAATATAGCCTCCATATGTGTGTGTATATATATATGTATATATATACATATATATATATACATATATATCTTTTTATAAAAATATATAAAATTAGTATACATTAACTAGCTTAAAACTAATAAATTTAATTTATTATTAAAGCATATTATTTAAAATAAAGTTGTTCATTTGTTTGCTATATTTGAGGCAGGGTCTCTATATAATGAAGTAGCCTTGTCTGTTGGGAACTAACTATAGAGACCTGGTTGGCATTGAACTCATAGAGATCTGCCTGTTTCTGCATCCCAAGTGCTGGGATAAAAAGTATGTGCCACTGTGCTCAGGAAAAATAGAAAAAGAGATTTGCATTTGACAATAAAAATCTTATAAATGTGGATTTTTCATTTTCCTTGGCCTCAGGAAAGCAGCTGAGTCTGTAGATGACATTGAAATTTCCTCTTAAGGGCTACAGTCTATGAGGTACCCATAATACCAAGAACATATCTTCAAATGTCACTGTCAAAACTTTTTAAAAAGGAGCTCAGTATTTTAAGAACAGGCCCCACTCAGCTCATTATTTCTTGCTGTTTCTGCACCAGTAAGAGTGCATATGGCCAATTGCATAGAGGAATATGAGTGGGAGAATGTGTTGGACATCTTTGAGGAAAGCGTTACTTAGCATTTCTTACGCAGATTTTTTAATTAAAAAGCCTTCCAGGTAGTTATTACCTCCCACTGTTATAGAGACAAGATAGCGTTTGAGAGGGCCCGTAAGGAGCTAGGTGAAGGGTGAGTGGAGCCTCAGCTCAGATTCACATTTCTATCCCATTGCCTGCGGAGCACCAAGTATGGTTTCTAGATGTACTCTCCACTTTCATGAGCTTTCTACTTCAGTTTTTATGCCCTAGAAACATCTTTCCTGTTCAACCAGCAAGAACTACAGTAATGGTTGGCCAGTAGCACCCTGGGCCGACACCCGTTTACTGGAGCATTGCTGTCACTATGTGCTGGCTTTGATATAACAGTAATGCATTGTATGCTCAGGAGTTTCCTTCTGCCAAGTTCTTTCTCCCTACTCTTGTTGGTTTTGAATTCTGAGGTGTATAGGTCTCAGTAGAGGTAGCAACTACTCCAGCTTAATAGACTAGTAGCCGGGAGTGGGCCTTATTGTATATAGTTAAGTGTGTTTAGCAAAACCCACCCAAATTTTGTAATCTTTAAAAGCACTTAACACTTTAGAGTATTAGAGGAACACATTCTTTATAAAGCATGTTCATGTCACTCTTTTTAGAAAGTCAATATTAAGAGTTTTAAATTTCTCTAATTACATAGTGTAAATTATGTTGAAGGTCCTTGTATGTCATACATTTTGGCATAGAAAGGTGATTCAAATTCAGAAGTTAAACAGTAGTGTGTATGTTTGTTCTGTTATTGACATGGCACAGAGGACAAACACCCTCGTTAGTGGTTCCTGTGAATGAGAGTTGTAGACTCAGCTAGGTTCTCTGAAAATCTTGCAGAGATTCCTGAAGCAGTGCTAGGTGACCTGCTCACGTCTTTGTCAGAGAGAATGGCTATGCGTGAGCATCTCAGCCAGCCTGTGATTACATGCTGCCTGTGCACATGGAGTCTGTCAACACATCCTACAGAAGGGACTGTGTGACAGCTTGCGTGGTAGAGGTACACAGCAAGTGAAGGGCTTGCTTGGTGTAGGGTGACTGTAATTCGGGTTTTCATAGGAATCTTGGTCACCATGTGCAGATGACTCAGAAGATGGGCAGAGAGGAACAAGGCCATAGGCCGCCACTTCCCAGTCTGAAGACAGAGTCTGCGAGGGTATCATTCTCTGAAACTGCTAGGGACCTCTCTAAAATGTCCACACATTTCAGAAGCACTGCTCGGCTTCATGAACTTTTCTCTTTTTGTCAGGGTCCCACTTGTGTCTTGTCTCCTTTCTGACCACATGACATGGCAGGATTGATTTCCACAAGCAAGTCTGTCCTAGTAATTACTGTGGCCTAGCTATGCAATTGCTGTGTGATGAATTTGTCTTATTTCCATTTATTAAAAACAACCAGAAGCCTTTATTATGTTTAGATAAGTGCCTTGTATAACCTACAAGAAGAACTTTATGACAGGTGGATCTGGGTCCTGGGGTCCTCCTCAAACTAAGGCACCAGCCAAGGAGAATATAGGCAGTAAACTTCGAACCCCTACCAAGACCTAGCTGATGAACATGATATTCTCCACTGTTGAGTGGAGAGTGAGATCTGACTCTCACACGAACTCTGGTGCCCCATTTTCTGACAATGTCCCCTGGATGGGGAGGCCTGGCGGCACTCAGAGGAGGGATAGCAAGTTACCAAGAAGAGACTCGATATCCTAAGAGCATATATGGGGGAGGAGGTCTCCCTCAATCACAGACATAGGGGAGGGGAGAAGGGGGGAGTGGGAGGAGGGAAGAATGGGAGGAAGCAGGGGAAGGGCTAACAATCGAGATGTAATACGAATAAATTAATAAAAAAAAAGGAGTGAGGAAAAAAAAATAAACAACTAGACTTGATTTTTAGAGTTTCACCTAATCATTTACCCCATAATTTTTATGTTACTTACATTGTGATTTGTAGTGCATTCACTAAATGGCAAGCACAGCCGTTTGCCAACTTACAGCTGTTTGCAGAGATCACCTACAGCACACAATAAGCATTCTTTCTAGAAAGTGGTCTGAGGTGATGTTCAGGCTGGACAGAGATAAGAGGACAATCTTAGTTCCTGCCCATCAACAACTGAAGACCAGTTTTGACTTGGTTTATATTATAATTAATGAACTAATATTGATATACTATTTTAGCCATAATCCAGTGTTTAAATTAGGGTGTATAGTGTTGGTGTATATTCTGTGAGTTTTGATAAAGCATATATATTGGTCATTACAGTTTCCTATAGAATAGTTTACTATACACCTTTTGTATATGTCACTTATTACTTCCTTCTTTGAAGCCCTGGTAAAGATCTTTTACTGTCTCATAGTCTTACATGTTCTAGCATGCTGGTCATTAGAATCATAGAATTCATAGCCATTTTCTATGATTTCATAGAATTCATGCACATAGTACTTCTTGTATTTTCATGCTCTGCAGTTTGTTTATTGTGTTCTTCAAAAAAGAAACATTCTCTGTTATTCAGCGTTATGGATTTGTCATAGTTTATGTTTTATTCACCTACTGAAGGACACCTTGCTGCTTCTGGGTTCTGGCCAGTATGAGTAAAGCTGCTTTTATGTCTGCTTGTAGGTCTTGCATAGATTTTAAGCTTTCAGGTCCTTTGGGTAGATCACCAAGCAGTGTGGTTGTGGGATAACATAGAAGAGTGTATTCAGCTTTTTAAGGAATGACCAGTGTCTCCAGAGTGGCTGGACCGCTCCACATTCCCACCAGCTGTATGTGTTCTTCTGCTAAGCTTCTTGTTCTTGATTGACAGCAGTCGAGTGTGAAGGCTTAGCTATCACTTTAGGTGCTTAGTGATGCTGCAGGGCTGTCTTAACAATTACGGTCTTACTGCTCTTCTGCTGCCAGTTGCTCTTTCCACACTATTTTTGGCTCTGATGTGTCAGCTTTATTGTGCGTAAGAATCACTGAGTCCTCGGACTAATGCTCCCAAATTCTGCCTCAGTAGTTGTGGGGTAGGATGCCAGACCATCTCTGGTGTATTTTGTCTCTGTAAGTACTAGGTAAACTCAGGTAGTCAGCTGGTAGTTGGTTAAGACCAGCAATTTGCTACATTATGTTCACTGCATTGGCCTAGCAAGACCGCAATTTAGCTGTGGGAACAGAAGGGTAAGTTCATCCATGTATTTAAGTATATCAAGACTCTCTTTATACTTCTGGGAATAAGAAATGTGAAATTATATTAACTCCAATGATTTAAAGTTCTGAAATGTGTGGTTTTTGTCTCCCAAGGAGTATATTGAATCCTTTACCTTTGTTTTCTAAGGTTTTCATCATATTCTATACTTCAGATGGAGAAGAAGCCTTCACTGTTTTAAAATAACTGGCATCACTCTCAGATTCATGTCCCTAGGTGTAGCCCACTCTTGTTATTGTGGAGGAAAGCATGGAACACTTTTTCCTTAGGTAAAAGGCTTTATACAAGCATAGTAGTGAACATCTTCCTTCAGTCATTATTAGTTTAAATGCAATGTTCTCACAGGGATTTTGCTTTTTGTCTTGGGGATAGATTCCATTTGCATCAGAACAACCTGAGAAATGTGTTAAAACTGGGTGTTTGGTATCAGCACCTCAGAGTATGCAGCGGGAGACTGAGTTTAATAGTAAGTTCCACAGATGATTTTCATGCACATGTGAAGCCCACTGCTTCAGCCTCCTGTTCTTAACCCTGTCCAAGATGGAGGGAGTTGGTACAGTTCAGTAATTGATCTGTCTTCCAACTCATAGGAATCTTCTTTACATACGTTGACAGTGTGGTTAATCTAGAAGATAAAGTCCCATTTGCAGGTGACAGCATTTTGGTATACTTGTGTTCTCATGGTTCTCCATAGGAGTCAAGGATCACCTGTTTTATTTTTCAGTTATTCAAGAACACTGTGTGAATGTTTCTGTGCACAAAAACACAAAGCAATTTGTAAACAGTAATACTGTCTTTACACAAGAGTTTAATGGACTCTATGTAAATGATATGTCATAAAAAATATAGGTACTTAGAAATCTTATCCTTCTAAAAAAGCAGCACTTTTTAATAACTCAATCAGATAGAGCAAAGTGTTTCTTTTCAAAATAAGTAATGAGAAATCATATTATAAACAATGAATTTTATCTAGACTACCACATATTTTCAAGAATGAAGAAATAAAATAGAAGTTATTTCATAAGTGCATGTGTAAGTTACTCTAAGTGCTTTTCATTAACCTTCAATTAATTCTCACAACTTTATATAGAGTCCTTTTATCACACATGGAAAAAACTTAACAGCCTATTGTTTACTTCAGAGTCCACATAGAAACAGGCATTCTGGGTAATGAAAAGATAGATCACAGTTGCAGTTATTGAACAATAGTGACCTCTACTTGTGTACTTGTAAGAATCACAGATTTCTGTAGTAGGTGAGATGACCATGGGCCATCTGGTTCCAAACTGTTACTTAAGTGATAGAAGTCTAGAGACAAGACAGGGGAGATGACTCAGGAACCAGATTGCTTCATATACAAGCAAGACTACCAGAGTTTAGAATCTCAGAATGCTGACTGGGTGTGGAAGGTGAGTTGTCATTCTAGTCTTGGAACGTAGAAATGGGCTCTTCAGGGAAAGATAGCTAGCAAGACTACCCTATGCACTCCGGGTTTGATTTAGAGACCTTGCCACAAGAAGAGTAAAGTGGAAAAACAACTAAAATTACCAGTATCAACCTTGCTCCAAATACATGTATTCACGTATACACATGCATACGTGTGTACTTGTGTACTTACACACATGCAAACAGACACACACTTGCAGGCATAGCACACACATACACACACAAAGAAAAAATCTAGACAAAAGAAATTGAGATAAATTGTTTTGTTTCATAGAAACAGTAAATACAGCTGGGTGTGGTGGAGCATGTCTTTAGTCCCAGCACTTGGGAGGTGGGGGCAGGCAGATCTCTGTGTATTCGAGGCCACCCTGGTCTACAAAATGAGATCCAGGACAGCCAAGGCTACACAGAGAGAACCCCTGTCTTGAAAAAAACAAAAACAAAGAAACAGTAAGTACGTCACCAGAATGCTACAGTACAGAACTGAGTTCTGACTGCACCAAGTGTGCTTTAGGTCACAGAAATATGTACATTTCACTCACTGGTGCTGTTTAAATTTTCAGGTTGGTGCCGTTGTTGTGGCTAGTGCTCAGCTATGAGTTTGCCACTCCGTAGCTTTTTGTTACTTCATACCATCAGAAGAATCTGGCCTGCCGAGTGAAGGCTGACATTTTCAGTTCTGCAGAGGCCACTGATAAGACAGTTATGAGCAGTAGTTATTAAGATCTGCAAGATCTGCATTCTCTGCTACTTGATAACTGTCTTCTAAGACCCTTTATTTTAACTCTGAAGTGAGTTACAAATAAAACTGTTACCTACATGCACATATAATTTCAAAAACTTTGAAACTTTCACACACAAAAGATAAAAACAGTGTAATTTCTGTCCTTAAAATATATAACATTTAGATATAACTACTTAGGATAAGTACATGAGAACTTTGCTATGACATTTAGTGAGAAAGCATAAAAAGGCATTAGAATATGCAGTCTTTTAAAAAATATTTTATTAATTTATTCATATTACATCTAAATTGTTATCCCCTCCCTTGTATCCTCCCATTCCTCCCTCCCTCCTGCTTTCCCCCTACTCCCCTCCCCTATGACTGTGACTGAGGGGGGGGCCTCTTCCCCCTGTATATGCTCATAGGGTATCAAGTCTCTTCTTGGTAGCCTGCTATTCTTTCTCTGAGTGCCACCAGGCCTCCTCATCAAGTGGATGTGGTCAAATATGGGGCTCCAGAGTTCATGTGAAAGTCAGTCCCCACTCTCCACTCAACTGTGGAGAATATCCTATCCATTGGCTAGATCTGGGGAGGGTTCAGAGTTTACAGCACTTACTGTCCTTGGATGGTGCCATAATTTGAACAGGACCCCTGGGCCCAGATCTGCCCATCTATCTGGTGCTTTCTCAGAAAAATGAGAATGGGACTACCTCAAGACCCAGCTATTCCACTCTTTGGAATATACCCAGAAAATGATCCTCCACACAACAGGGACATATGCTCAACCATGTTCATAGCGGCCTTATTCATAATAGCCAGAACATGGAAACAGCCTAAATGTCCCTCAGTAGAAGAATGGATAAAGAAACTGTGGTACATTTACACTATGGAATACTACTCAGCTATTAAAAACAAGGAATTCCCGAAATTTGTCGACAAATGGATTAAACTAGAAATGATCATAATGAGTGAGTTCACCCAGAAGCAGAAAGAGTCAAATGGTATATACTCACTTATTTCTAGACACTAGCCCAAGGGGCATGTCCCATGAAAGTCTTCAGTTACCAAGAAAATGGGACAGAGGGGAGGACATCCTATTGGGACTTTAGACATGGGAGAATGGAGAGATAGAAGGATCCAGAGGGTCCTAGAAACCTACAAGAAGAATATGCAGTCTTAAAGCTATCTCAGAAAAGAGATGTGAATGATGTGTATACTGTATACCACAGAACCTTCCTGGTTGAAGTAAGACAGCCCAAGCAAACTTAAAGATGCACCATTATTGCATGTTGCCAGGCTGTGATCTTAAGCTATTCTTTCTTACCTAGTAAAAATCCCCACAAGCTCTTTTTGTAGAAATGGATGAGCAGATTAATGAATTCACATGGAAAAACAGAGGATGTAGCATAGAAAAACCAAGCCTGATTTGAAAAACAACCAGGTAGAGAGCTTGGACAAAGTGAAGCTCTGCATAGAACTGCTGATCAAAAGCTTGTGGTATAGATGCAAATAAAGACAGCTTAGTGGAACAGAAGAGAGTCTAGAAATAGACCACACATACCTAGAGAAGTGATCCCAGCAGCCATCAGAAGTCAGTTCAGGGAAGAAATGTTCTGCCTCCAAAGTGAGCTTTACTTTATGTTGTATCAACTGTGAAAATTAACTCAAAATGGGTCACATACTCAAAAATAAACTTTAAAACTCCACAAATGAAAGATAGGAGAAGATGTCTGGCTTTGGATTATAGTGTTCTATTTTATAAACTTACTTGCCAACCATATTTAACCATTAACTTATTCTGACTTAAACATATTACCCTTTCCTGTTCTTAATGTCTTTTTAAACAATAAAGTAAATTAATTATAGTTTTAAGGCAGTTATAATTCATTTTGTCTTATTTGGCATTTCCTTGAATTAACTCAGGATAAAGACAGAATCTCCTCAGGTATTTGCCATGCAAGAGGCACCTCTGCCATTCACTCCATATTGTGATCGATGTCATTCCTTATTCTTCCATTTTTGATCACCCACTTCCTGTATTTACTGTCTCTGTCCAATCTTGATTCTAAGATTACCATTACATTGAAGGTGAGAAAAATATTTTCCTCCCAAACTTCACAAATGTATGGTTGGGACCAGATTCTGAAGAACAAAAAGTGAATTATTAAGAGAGAACCGAGTTTTATTGACGACGTGATGCATGTAACATGAGATAGCCTCTGGAGTCTCATTTACCTTCTGCATGGAACAGTGGACTTTGGAGAACTGACAGTGCAAGGGAAAGCAATCCCAGTTTTCCAAAGGTGGAGAACTAGTGAGGAGACTGTCAGGCAGATGACTAGAGGCTCAGGTTGACTCCAAGAGCCATAATCACCCCTCCCCCTTACCTCGAACACTGCTAGGCTGATACTGCACATGAATGAGACTGAATGTTCTCTAGGATGGCAGGAGAACTCAGGCCATTTACCAAATATAAATTTATATCCTGCCTCAGACCAGGCCTTCTTAAACTCTTTCTTCTTATAACCCTTTCACCGGAGACACCCATGAACTGGAACCAGAGAACAGCCTATTCCTATTCTATTCCTATTCTTCTATAGAAATAGAAGAATAGAACTATAAATCAAACATTTACCAATAATAAATTATAAATTATTTTAAAAACTGTTCTTTGGTATACATATGGTTTTATTATTTATTGGTAATGTGCTTGTTTATCTTTACATACAAATTAAACCTTGACTACGGATTTTATTCTGCAGGCTGACATTAACAACATTTTTCAAATTTGATTACTTGATTTTATAATTGTCAATGCTAAGTTTAACACTTTGAATAAATGCCTAATAGAAGATTAGAAGTATGTTTAGGGCCATTTCAGAAATTATTGGAAGTTCTGTCAAACCCTCAAATAGCAGGGTTCTTTGGTTTTTTTTGTTTGTTTGTTTGTTTCTTTTGAGACAGGGTCTCTACATAGACATGGGTATTCTGGAACTCAGTATATAGACCACTCTGGCCTTTAACTTACAGAGATCTGCCTGCCTATGTGTGCTGGGATTAAAGGTCTCTTCCACCATACTTACCCAAACAGAGAGGTTTAAAAATCAGTATTATAATGAAATGTCCCAAAGATGCTCTCATTTGAAAGTTATTGAAGAATGATGGCAGGAAAATATTGGAAGTCTTTCTTTAAAAATGTTGGAAGCCTTATGCTTCTATAAAAGCAGAAAAGTTAGTTTGTGTAGTAAAAACAGTGTAACTCACAACATTCAGTAGTCTCAAACCTAAGCCAAGGCATTCGTGGGCACTGCATGGTGTGATGGCATGTACAGTACAGGTGTTCCTGTTGTGTGCTCAGATCCCAAACTGAAGTTCCATGAAGCAGCCCAGGGAAGCACTGCCTAAGATAGTTTGGATTCAGTAGTATGTGATTTCTGGGTACTTTTTGGTCATTTCACATGCAGAAATGTTTTACTATTGCCAAGTTTTTATGACGCACCCACTTAGGCAGCCTGTAAGAGTCTGAGCTTTAGGCAGAGACTCTCCTGTATTTTAACTGTCTTCAGCTCTGTGTTCTTTGCATTCTGGGGCGGTAGACTCTAGTTTTCTTGAACAGTCATCTATTGCAAGTGTATTCCTAAACCCTACATCTATGATGTCACTTGTGGTTTCTGGCTTAATGCAAAAACATTTATATGATTCTTTTTATTTCTCATATCTAAGCTCTCATCAGTATTAGATTGCTAACTTCCTGACACTTCTTCTCTTGACTGACTTGGCACAACAGTTTGCAAGTTCTGCTTTTCTGTTGCTTGCTCTACCATTTGACCTCTATATTTTGGGGAGAATTGCCTTCTCATTCTTTTTGCTCTGGCCTCTTTTTTACTCTCTGAGCTTTGAATAGCATGTTCCTGTCAGCTCCCAGATTGATATCCCAATCTTTGATCTTATTTCTGAATCTCAAACCAGTCTGTCAGGCTGTAACGCTGTTTTTTTCTAATGGAAATTAGGGAGTGGGCATTTCAGAAGACAGCATAATATGTTTTTTGTGGGAGATGAACAGTGTAGGGAGAGGAGAGACTCAAGTAGACATGCATAAAGAACCCAGTGCAAGAACTGTTTGCCACCAGTACGTGCAACCTGAAATAAATTAAGGAATTGAGAACTTACCCTGCAGTTTTTAGATTTTTTGTTGCAATAGCTTCTGCCTTTTGTTTTGTTTGTCTTGTCCTCTTTATTTTGAAAAATACTGTTTTCTACTTCTAGGGATTCACTGGAAACAGAGTTGGATCTAGTTTTAAAATCTTAGACTAATTCACACTGTCAGCTGTCATCTGTGTTTATGAGATGGTGCTGGGAAGGGTGTGGGGGTCAGACTGGGGTCTGTCTAAAGCAGAATAGACCCTCTGAGAATGGTTGTGGAAAGGGGGAAAGCTTGAATTTCTGGGAATTCATATTGGCTTGAATATCCTCAGCTCCATTTTCTCTAAGAAATAGGATGTGCAGATACAGGAGAGTATTAGTTTACTTTGGAGTGTTGCTGGACTTGGTTTGGCACTAGTTTAATATGAAAGGAAACTCAAGGCATTGGTTAAATGTTCAGATGGTCACATGGTGTCCATACTGCATAGAAAAAAAGAATTGAAAGAGGTATAGTTTTCAAGGAGGAATATAGGCATGAATGTGTTAGAACCCCTTGAATTTTAGCATCAGCTGTGGAATATAAACATCAGAGATTTAGGGGTGCAGAAAGTTTTAGTCACAAGTGAAACTCTGGAGTTTTAGCTTTCTGAGGCCAAATAACTCCCATAGCAGAACCTATGGGGTGACTGAGTGCCAGCAGAACTCTGCCTAGCCTAAAGGCTTTGCCCTTCTCATAGTCCTCGTTTCCCTAGCCGTAAATTAAATGTAGAAAGTCTGTGCATGTCAGTGATAGCATGCTGCTGCCATGTTGAAATTCCTTTTTAGGTGTTGGTTGCTGCTTCAAAGACATTTAGGATGAGGCCTCCTTGTCAAACAGGGATCTTTTCTTCCTTGTACCAAAGCTGCAGCTATTTCTATCTCCTTGCTTTCCTACCTCACATTTTCCTTAAGTTGCACCAAAATATTTTTAGTATGTTCATTGTTAAAGCTAAACTTGACTCTCTCTAACTTACATTTTCTCAAGATAGGCCACAGCCTCTCCCATCACAGCTCTCTGCTAGGACTTGATGATTCTAAGAGCTGTCAGTGGGCGGAAGGATCAGGACTAGGTAGATGGACATAGACTAGGGTCAGCAGCCACTTACAAATCCTATTAGTGCAGTTGTTAATGCAGCCAGCCCTAAAAATTGTAGTACGTAAGCTTATAACAAATAAAATATACTATTTTAAAACTGTTCTATTACATCACTATTTGTGCTCTTGAGGTTCTAATCTTCTCGTGGGTTTGTATGATACAAATATTATATAACCAAGTGCTACTATGCATCATTTTCAATCCTGTGTCCCACTGGCACTTAAAAACAACTGTGTGATGGCGGTACTTACACCACAAACACTAGCAAATGCCATAAATCAAAGCCATTTTCTTTAGAGGGGCCTATTATTAAACAGCAGCACACTTCCTAGTATAGTACCCTCTCTGACTTCTTGCTTTATCCCAGAGACTTAAGGGGAAGCTACTGGAGTACTGCTTCTCACCCTTTCTGTAAGCCCCTCCTTACTCTGTTCTAGCCTTTTCTCAAAATCATTCTTTTCCTCCCTTTAATGTCTTTTTTTTGTTGCCTCTTTGCCATCTTCTTCGCAAAGCTGAAACATTTTGACCCAATGGTTAATAGGCATGATTCCCTTCCTCCTGGGTCCATTGCAGAGAGACTAAGATAAGAAAGAAGATGTCACAGCAGTAGGTCCTGTTGCCGGAGTTCTAGGCACTTTCACTGCTTAACACTTCAAGTAGTTCAGAGTTGTTCATGTGTGTTGGAATAATTATTTTTCCAATAAGTATCAGTGTTCATTAACTGTGTTTTCAAGGCTAGTTATATTAATGAATGATATTTTCAATAGAATACAGTTTAATTTGCTTGTGATGGGTCATTTATAATAGGAATATAGACTCTATCTTCTACAAGTATATAAAACAATAAAAGATCCCTTTACCATGAGAGATCCTGAAGGAAAAGAAAAATAAGAGAAAAGGTAAATGCTGTGTAAAGTAGAGTCAGCAGCTTATGATGGTAGACAAAGGCCTCTAAGATTCTCTAGGCCTTTCCTTGTGGTCAGGTGATGACTGAGATGCCTAACAGCACAAGAGACACAGGACAATAGCCTGACACTGCTTTCACATATGCCTTACTTTCACTGGAATGCCAAATCTAGAAATTGAATATTTAGCTTGGCTAATAGTGTGTGAGGAAAAGCACTGAGAACAGGGGTTAGAATTAGGTATTCAGTTGACCTATTGTGGATCTACACTGGGTGTGAATGGAATTATTTTATATGCCTAAATCGTACATTGAAACAAATTTAAAAGATAAACATAGTGTACATGATATCATAGTCTTCTGAAGAAACTCTCCAAGGTTTGGGAAATTTTTGTAGGGAAGTGATGGGAAACTCATTATTTGTTGAGTTTCAGATAACATCTGAGTTCAAGAAATAGGCTATAGCCGGGCGTGGTGGCGCACGCCTATATTCCCAGCACTCGGGAGGCAGAGGCAGGTGGATTGCTGTGAGTTCGAGGCCAGCCTGGTCTACAAAGCGGGTCCAGGACAGCCAAGGCTACACAGAGAAACCCTGTCTCGAAAACCAAAAAAAAAAACCAGGCTAGATATTTTGCTTTATCTTTAAATGTGCATGGTGTGATTCTTCATTGTAAAGTTGGAAACTCAACTGTTTACTCAGGGCCCAGAGCCTAGGAAGTGGTTAAGCTACTTTTCCAATCTAGTGTTATGTCAAATTTCAGGTGCTTATAAATTGACCCGAATTAAGCTAGTATGGAGGAATGACATTTGAGGGTAGCCTAGCTTATGTACACACAGAGATAGTATAGTGTCCAGTTCATCTGGTGGAGGAGCTAGAGCCTGAAGTCTTCAGTAGTGAGCACACTAGGATAATGACATGGCATTTGGCAAGTGGTTACTATGTGCATTCTAGTTAGACTAATCTGCTTAATTTCCATATATACTGTATGAGAAGTATTATCATTATGGTATTTGGAGAGGGGAACTGAATTATAGAGAAGCCATTTTTTTTTTTAAACTAACTCAGCAAGTGGCAAATTCAAGATTGAGCCTCTTGCCTTTAGGCAGCCTGTTAGCCTGTGTGCTATGAGTCCTCTTGTAGAATATATACAAGAAAAAAATTTTGATTTTTCAAGTTGATTCTTACATAGTCCAACCAATCTTGGAAGGATTTTTACTTGTTTGGAGAAACAAGAAGTTGAATAAAGTTTACAATAGAAGAATTTTACTAATAAAACATATTTAATACATCGTTTTGCAAGATAGGGCTTTTTAATAATCCCAAATTCACAATTTTTAGGAAAAACTGATACTCTATTAAGAACTCCTTTTCAACTCACTCTGGCATTATGTCTTTATAACTTTAAGAAGTGCCTGAGAGCCGGGCATGATGGCGCACACCTGTAATCCCAGCACTCTGGGAGGCAGAGGCAAGTGGATCTCTGTCAGTTCAAGGCCAGCCTAATCTACAAACTGAGTCCAGGATAGCCAGGGCTACACAGAGAATCCCTGTCTTGAAAAATATATTTAAAAAAAAGAGAAAAGATAAGTTCCATAGAATATTGATCTAGAAATTGAAATAAGAGTGTAGCAGATGACTCTGTGAAAATAACCTCACCCAGATGGATGCTCTGCAGCTCAGAACTTCATGAGTCACACTCTTGGAAGGCAGTCCTATTCTTTCCCGTCTGCCAACAAAGGGAGATGCAGCATGACGTACTTTTCATGTTTTGCCTTTAACATCTGCTGCATGGCGTCCCATTTATATCCCTATCTGAGGAAACATCTATAAATATTGGTAAAGATTTTCGGTATACGTTTTCCCCAGTATGTTTATCTCGGTATTCATTCTCTTGGCCACACCATACCTCTGAGTGCCTAGAACTCAGTATTTTCCAAATACACCTTGTTGGGTTCCACCTAAGGCGGTGCAGGCAGCTCTAACGTAAGGGCGGTATTGAGTGCTCTGGTTGGTAAGACCCTGTCTTCCTTCTTGCTTCCCCCTTACCTGCACTGCTGATTCCTTAGCAGGGGTGAGTATTGTAATTTAAATGAGCCATTATTTCAGAAATTTATTTTTACTGTGGTATTTTTAAACGAAACCTTATAGGAGAGTGAATTATGGCTTGGTGTCAATCTTTTAAAAAAATCATCATAATTGTTTAGTGTAGTGATGTCAGTACCACTAGATTAAGATCTCAGCAAAGTAAATTATTAGCTAGTAATAATTTTACCTATTTGATGCTCAGCTTGTAGTCAGATTAGATATTTTGGTTGATATAAAAGAATTTTCAAGTATTTAAAACTGAAACTAACAAAGCAGACTTAGATATTTGGACAGAAACCCACACATAGCTTTGTATACTCATAGCAACAGATTGTTTTATTATTTGTTTGTGTAACTATCATCTGGTATTCAGGGCCTTGGAATATTAGAATCATTTGGGAGGGGCTGTGTAGTACATTCCTGGAACTGAATTGGCAGTGTTCGCACACTGATCTATTTGCTGGTTTGGAACCCTCTCTTTGTTGCTTTTCTTTAGGTGGGACTCTTCCCTGGTCATTGTGTCGAGTTAATTAACCAGAAAGTTCCTCAGTCAGTGACCAACTCAGTGCCAAAACCAGGTGAGTATATTCCTTTCCATCTGTGTGATTGTGGCCAGCTGGTTGCAGATATATACAGTGTATTTTGAGAAAGTGTTTTTGCTTGCTTGGCTGTAATTGCATTTATTGATGTAATGTGTGTTTTATATAGTTTTGATTTTTAAATGCTTTCCCTTTTTGTAGAGTGTTTCACAACGCTTTATGTGATTTCAGTTTTTAGGCAATTTTAATGGATGGTGGGTTGGATTAAGCTTTATTATTATTTGCTTTTATAATGATCTGGTAATTGTTCTGATGGATGAGGTGAGTGGAGGCTAGAGAAGTAGCATGGGGCACTACCTCTGGTGACCTTCATCTGTGATGCCAGGATGAGGGAGGTGGAGGCAGGAGAATCCACAATTCAAAACCAGACTCAATTATGTTGTGAGTTTGAGTCCAGCCTGAGCTATATGAGACCACTTCTCAAATAGCATACACACATACACATGGAACAGTGAGAGAAAGAGACAGACAGAGAGACTGATAGACTGACAACCTACCTTATCTGAGTAGTGTGCTTAGTTGAAATTAAAAGATGCAAAGAACATGCATTTTGTCTGTAAGAATGGGCATGAAAACTGTTTTGAACAGCATTTCTAGTCATGTAGTTTATTTATATTATATAAATATGTACAACAGGTTATAAAGAAGTAAAGTAGTATTATGAGTGATTTAAGCAATGAAGAGAATGGGGACTTTTAAATTTATTTGTGTGGTTTCACCTGGGCAGGTGTCTACTGAATTCCTTTCTAGTGGGAAGGTGCCTGATTTGACATGCATTTTTATTTTTCTTTTTTAAAGAAATGATCTTACTATGTAGGGCAGCTTGGCCTCAGACCTGCCTCTGTCTACTGAGCATTAGGGTTAATGCTGTAAACTACATGCCTTGATATAAACTTTTAAAAAGAAAATTAAGAACAATGAAATTGGGTGGGAACAGTAGTGAAATTCACTTTTTTAAGTTACCTTACATTTCTTCTGCTCTTTCCCTTCATCCTAATGAAAGAAGAAGGCTTTTCTGGGCTTCAAAACATTTGAACTGTTTTGCCTGCAGTACTTGGAGTTTAGAACCCATATTTGAAAAGCAGGAAGACAAGCTTACTCTTTCCTATTGAGTGTTCTCCCATTCTGCTCTCAGGACACGCCAGGCACGGCTGAACCTGTGAGAAAGCTAAAGGACCAACCTTTCACAGTGTACCTCTTCATGGGTTGGGGGGGGGGGTCATTGTTTCAGTTCCTCTCATGATCAGTTTATTTCAGGGAGACTATATTTATTTCTCAGTTAAAAAAATTATTCAGGACACTGTTGTCTGCAAGTCTACTTGAGCCAGAATTTTCTATCATTTTCAGTTGATTGATAAATGTTTATTAGTAACTTTGATGATTATAGATTTCTCCTACAATATGGCATAAAGTCATGTAAAAGGAATTTTAAAATATAATTTATGCACTTGTCCTTCAAGGCCAGTGACCTGAGCTCCATTCCCAGAGCTCATGTACAGGTGGAAGAAGCAGAGATGCCTGCACAGAGTTGTCCTCTGACTGCCACACTTGTCCTGTAGCACACGTGCCTAGACACAGCACACACACGCTAGCAAGACTTTTTATATTATAAACTATATAAGTCATGGTCTTTAGTGTCTTCATAGTTGTAAAGCCCATGTAGACAGTTTTTATTATCCCCAAACAAACCCTGTGCCAGTTAGCAGGCGTTGGGAACTCTCTTCTGCCCTACTCTCTTTTTCTAACTCACTTCCTTCACTATGCATAATGTTTTCAAGGCTTTCCATGCTATAATATAGCTATAACTTAACATTTGCCTGTCCTTGTGGAGTGGTTTGTATTTCTGGAAGCTATAAACAATCACATGTAAGTTTTGGACATGTTTTCATCTTTCTGGTATGTACGTTTAAAAAATAATGGTTTGATTAATGTAAAATTACTATGTTTCATAATGACACATAGATACACACCACTGTACTTTGCTCATATTCACTTGCAACTACCCTCACCTGTTCCTGTTCTCCCCTCTCACTGGCCTCCCCTTCAAATAGATAATCTGTTTTCATGATATCTAAATTCTGCACCTGAGGAGGACCAGACAATAGTTTGTACTTTTAGATTTCACATGGCAAAATGTATGTGTGAATTTGGCCTTTTTCTTCCTCATTACCATCTTTTATTTCTCCTATCTTTTTCCTACTCCGTGTCATAATGTATATATTTAAATCTGGATTTGACTTGTAAGAGATATGATAGCTGTCTTTCTGAGCCTGGCTTATTTTGCTTTATACAATGACTCCAATTCCATCCATTTTCCTGTAAATGACTATATGATAGCTAATCTCAGTTGGCAATCCGATACGCTTGGCTTTACAGTAGATGTGTGTATGTACCATACTTAAAAAAAAAATGATTCATATGTTGATGGACGTCTTGTCTGGTTCCGTATTTAGGCTGTTGTGACTACTACAACAGTAAACATAAATGTGCAAGTGTTTATGGTTTGCTGATGTAACTTCCTTTGGATATGTGTCCAAAAGTGGTGTGCCAATTACTTTTCTCATTGCTTGGACAAAATACACGAAAAAAGCAAATTAAGAAGGAGGGCCTTGTATTGACTTAGGATTTGAAGGAGCACAGTTCGTTGTGATAGGAAAGGCCTGGCAATGGGAATGTGAGACAATGGGTCACATCATGTCCTAGTCCTTATCTTAGGTTACTGCTTCTGTGATGAAACACCATGACCAAAGCAACTTGGGATGGAAAGTACTGATTTGGCTTACATGTCTACGTTACTGGTCATCATTGAAGGAAGGCAGGGCTGATGCAGAAGCCATGGAGGGGTGCTGCTTATAGACTTGCTCCTTCTGCTTTCTTTTAGCACTCAGGACCACCAACTCAGGGATGGCATCACCCACAATGGACTGGGCATGCCCTCATCAATCACTGATTAAGAAAATGACCTAAAGGCTTGCCCCCAGCCCATCTTACTGGTTTTATTTGTGTGTTTTTGTTTGTTTGTTTTGAGACAGGGTTTCTTTGTAATCTTGGCTGTCCTGGACTCACTTTGTAGACCAGGCTGGCCTTGAACGCAAAGTGATCCACCTGCCTCCACCTATAGGGATTTTAACTCTTATATTAAGTTTTAGAATATATATTAAGTTTTGATAAATTTTGAACTGACTTTTGTATAGTATGAGAGGTAGGTATCAGGTTTCATTCTTCCATATGTGGATATCTACTTTCCCCAAAGTGATTCCTTGAATCCTATACATGCTTCTGGCACCTTTGAAAAAATTAAATGGCTGATGCTACATGGTTTATTTCTAGACATTCCATTCTACTGCATTCTCTTGAGAGAGAGGGTACACATAGAAAGAGGGGGCAGAGGCAG
Organism: Acomys percivali; assembly: GCA_907169655.1. Classification (NCBI taxonomy): domain Eukaryota; kingdom Metazoa; phylum Chordata; class Mammalia; order Rodentia; family Muridae; genus Acomys; species Acomys percivali. Next base: position 90,054,387 of record OU015749.1, read on the forward strand.
AGAGAGGGAGAGAAAGACTCAGTCACATGCTATGTTGTTTGGGTGCTGTAGCATAATTCCAGATCAGGTCTTGTGGTACTGTTAGCATTGCTTTTCCTGCTTAGGATCACTTTGGGTATTCAGGGTTCTTGTGCTTCCTTATATATTCGGGATTTTTTTTTAAGTTCTGTGAAGACTGCTGTTAGAATCTTAGTGGTGAGTACATTGACTCTATAGTTAACTTTTGGTAATATAGCCATTTTTACAAGATTAGTTCTAATCAACAACCATGGGAAGTCTTCACATTTTCTAGTGTCTTCTTCAATTTCTTTCTTTTGTTTTTTAAATTTTTCATCATATAGGTCATTAACCTCCTTGCTTAGGCTTATTCTTAGGTTGTTATTTTATTTTTTAAACTATGGTGAATTCTTTTTCCCTTTGATTTTTTTCTCAGCATGTACATTGTTGGTGTGTTGAAAAGCTACTGATTTTTGTGTGCTGATTATATACCTTTTTATCTTTTAAGTTAAAAGTGTTTAGTAAATTTAAAAGTCTTCTGGGCGAGTCTATAGGGTCTTAGTTGTGGACAAATAAGGATTTTGATCTTTTCCTTTTCATGTTTCTTTGACATGTTTTTCATGCTCTACTATTCTAGTTAAGACTTTTACTAATTAAGACTGAAGTGACTAGATAAGCTTATCTTGCTCCTGATTTTAGTAACAATGCTGTCAGTTCCCCTCTTACTGTATCATAGGCTATAGATTTGCCGTATCTTGCCTTTCTTATATTGAAGTATGTTCCTTCTATTCCTCAAGTTTTTCAAGAATTTTCATTATTTCTCAAACTTTATCAAAGGCATTTTTGTATCTAATGAAATTATCACCAGATTTCTATCTTTAAGTCTATTTATATGATTCTTTTTGTTTGTTAAACCATCTGTGCTAGTTAGGTTTTTTTTTTTTTTTCCCTCCTCGTCAACATGACACAAGCTACAGTCATCAGGGAAGAAGGAACCTTAATTGAGAATGCCTCTTATCACACTGGCCTGTGGGTAAGGCTGTGGGGGTACTTCCTTGATAAATATTGATGTGGGAGGACCCAACCCACTATGAGCAAGTGGTCCTTGGTTGAATAAAAGAGGAATCTTAGTGAGCCATGGAGAGCAAGCCAATAAGCAGCACTTCCTCATTGCCTTTGCTTCAGTTCCTACCTTGAGGTTCTTGCCTTCTAAAACTGTCCTGACTTTTCCACAGTGACCCTGATTGTGACCCTGGGAGTTGTATGTTGAAATAAATGCTTTCCTCTCCCGGTTGCTTTTGGTCATGGCATTTTATCACAGAAGCAAGCTAGGATACCATTCTTGTATCCTGAAGCAAATGTAACATGATCAAGATGTTTGATCTTAATGTACTCTTGAATTTGTTTTGCAAGTGTTTTACTGAGAGCTTTTGTATCTATATTCATTATGGAAATTAGGCTTTGATTCTTTGTTGTTTGTTGTGTCTTTATCTGGTTTTAGTATTTGGGTAACACTAGATGCACAAAAGTGTTTGGAGTGCTTCTCCTTTATGGAACAGTTTGAGAAGGACTAAGGGCTAAAACTTCTAGGAAGTATGGGAGAAGTCAGTGATGAATCTTTTATGTCCTGAGATATTTTGGGGGTAGGGAATGGTTTCAAATTATTTTCTAATGATAGGAATTTCACTGGAATTTATTGTACCTGTTTTATTGTTTTGGGTCTTCTAGTTCTTTCTTGGCTAAATTAGATAGGGATTATCAGTCTTTTTCTTTTTTCCCCAAAGAGGCAACTCTTTGGTTCATTTCTTCATTACGTTGTTCTCTTAGTCTCCATTTCATTAATACTTTTCCCTGGTATTTATTAACTCTCTCCTACTGGTTTTGGTTTTGGCTGGGTCTTGATTTTCCTATGACTTAAGTACATCATTAATTTATTTATTTAAACTCCATGGGATTTTAAGCTAAGCATTTATAGCTGTAAATCTTATTTCTCAAACTGTTTTTGCTGCACCTCTGAGGTTCATTTTTATTTAGCAATACTTTTGTATCCTCCCTGACTTCTTTTTGTTTGTTTGTCTTTGTTCCTTTGTTATTTGTCTTTCAAGTCAGGGCTTCTTTGTATAATAGTCCTGGCTGTCCTTGACGCACTTTGTAGACCAGGCTGGCCTTGAAATCACAATGGATCTGCCTGCTTCTGCTTCCTGAGTGCTGGGATTAAAGGCGTGCGCCACCATGGCCAGCCTCCTTGACTTCTCCAGTGTCTTCATCATTCAAGAATATTTTGTTCAATATCCCAAGTATTTGTGAAGCTTGAGATTTTATAGAAGATAGATAGATGAAAATAGCAACCTTTTCTATTTGTTAAGACTGGTCTCATGACCTAGAATGCAGTCTGTTTTAGAAACTATTACTTGAACCTCTGAGAAGAATGTATATTCTGTAATTTTCAGATGAGATATTCTCCGTTATGTCCACCTCATGTATGGTACAGTTTAACTCTGAAGTGTATTTGTTGATTTTTCGGTCTGGTTGATCTACTTATTGCTAAAAGTGAGGAACTGAAATCTCCCATTATATTGTCTTAGGCCATATTGTCCTATTACGTCTATCAGTATTTGTTAATGACATTGGGAGCGCCAACGCTTCATACATGTACATTACAGTTGTTATCTTTGTGTTTCCCTTTGTTAATATGTAGTGGCCATTAATATTTCTGCTACTTTGGGTTTGTAATCTACTTCATCACTTAGCAGATTGCCTCTGTTTCCTTGATCTCAGCTGTGATTAGCTTGGTATACTTGTTTGCATCCTTTGGCTCAGTCTGTGGGATCATTGCCATTGATTGTCTTAGAGACATCTCATAGTGGGCTCTTCCAAACAACAACAACAACAACAACAAAATCCCATCAGCTAGCTAGCCACTGTCTTCCAAATAGATAGTTAACACCAATTACAATTACCTGTAATTTTGTGGCTACTTTTTCTGGGTAGTTGGATTGTTTATTTACTGCAGTATTGGCTTGTTGGTCATGAATTGCTTTTTTTTTTTTTTTTAATGCTTCTCTTAAAATGTCTTTATTTTCCAGCCAATTAAAAAAATACAACTTTGCTAGACACGAAATGCTTACTTAGTGACTATTCTTGAGGTTCAATTTCTAGTACCATTCAGAGAGGAGAAAAGGTCTATTGTAATGCAACAGTAGGAAACCAAACAAGATAAAGAGGTATATTGGAAGTCATTTGGCCAGTGTGGCAGTAACATTGACTTAGGAGCTTTTATTAATTTTTCTTCATGGTTTTCTTTGGTGGGACCCATCAGTACAAAACCAAATAGAAGTCAAAAGAATACTCACCTTTGTTTTATTTATGGTCTTTGGCCATCGAGAGAAATGTTATCTGTGTGCAGTTTCATTGATGTTCATTAGCAGACTAAGGGACTTCCCCTCTAGTTTTGTTTTGCTGAATGTTGTAAAAACGGTGTCAGATTTTTAAAAGCCACTTGTTAAAGTGATTGATGGATTTCTATGAGCACAACAAAAAATATTGTAATTTCTTCAGCATTGTTTCTTATGTCTTCCTGTGTTGTAGGGTAAAATTTTACAAGTCATTACATCCCAACTTTGATAACTTCTATCAGAAGTATCCTATAACCAGAGTTTTAAAAAACATAGTTTAACGTTGGCATTAAAATTATCTGCATTAATAACATATTTTCATGTTATTCATGGAAAAGTAATGCTTCTCATAATAATAACTAAAGAAGCCTTTACCGCTGAGAAAGTTAATCATTTATAGAAGGGTTTATATTAGCAGAATTACAAGGCATTGTTAATTTTAAATCATTAGTAGAAAAACAAATATACCTTCAAACAGCAAATGGTTTATCTTTTGAAAACAACTCAGAGTTGGCTTAAGGGAATGTGCATTCCTAATACAGATCAAAAGAGATGATGCAAATTCAATCAGCCTTGGGCTTGTTTCACACTTTAAAACTGTCTTTGCCTACAGTATAAACAACTTGAATGTTCTATTTATTTTTAACATTGCCATCTGTCAGTGTTAGATGCCAAATCGGAAAGATGCAGCTATAGTTTGAGTCTGAAAACTTAAAGCTCCCTATACTATTATACAACAAGGCAATGGGCATTTTTTCCTTTTTAAGCTGTTTTGTTTTTTATGGTCTTATTGTGTTCAATAATTTGTGTAGATGAAAATGAAACTGAGTTTTTGTGTCCTAACCAAGACTGAGAACAGGCATGGTGCTTATGAGGGAAAAGATATAATTTTGAGAGAACAAGAAAGAAAGAAAAGCAGGGAATAATAGGGTCTAGTGTGATGGATGAAGCTGCAGTTGTTCTGTGAGATGAGGAAATGCGTCTTCTTTTGGTTGTGTTGCTTGGTGTCCACTGAGAAACTAGTGACATCTTTTACCAGTTTGGAAGTGCTGCCAACTGTTGTTTTCTCTCTTCTACCCACAATACTTATACTCCATGGTATTGGCTTGTTGATCTCGGGCTCTATTCTGTTCCCTCTCTTCGCTCATTCTTTGTACGGCTACTTTCTATTGACCTGTCTTCACCTTGGAGTGATTCTTCTTTTTGCTCTGTATAGTTTGCTCATAAGCTTATGTGGTAAATTCTCATGCCATAGCTTCATCACTAGCATCAGTATTTGATCTTTTAAAAATAACCTCCTTGGCGACATTCTACATGTGTCACATTATCTAACCTTGTTTGTGACAAGGGGGAGGAAAAGGGAGGAGAGAATCTGGAGAACTAGTGAGAAGCAAAGCATGCTTTTTTGTTTGTTTGTTTGTTCCTTCAGACTATCTTTCAATGACTTCCAATTTCTCAGTGTTTAAAAAAGAATCACTGGACCAAAAGATCCCCAATCTTACTTTCCATTCCATATATATATATATACATACCTCAAAGCATAGCACACAAACATTACTACCCTCAGAAACAATATGAAATATTCCTCTAAGGAACATAAATAGTATATAAGAATGAAATTGAAGTCTCTTTTTGAGGTATGAACTTCTAAACACAGCAGACTAGGAACCATGGCTAAAATAGTTGGACAGAAAAATTTAACAAGCCCTTAGTAGTAGTTTTAATACTATGGCCATTGAGCATTTAATACTATGGCTGTTGAGCATATTTAGCAGAATAATAGTACTGGGTCCTCTCCTATGGCTCAAGAGCTATGTGGCCACACACTCTAACAACTTAACAGTGTGCCCATGGATCAGAGCATCTGTCAACCTTCATCAGAGAAGCTTCTCCTTGGAGTAGGTAGCAATTAACACAGAGACCCAACTGATCAACATGCAGAGAACAAAGACTGTAGAGTGTTCAGTCCCAAATTGGACATTCATTTCTCATGGTAAGCTCAGGGATCTTAACAGATGATGGGGCAGAAAGATTGTAAGGGCTAGAGGTGGTGGATAACTTCAAGGAAACACTGTCTTGCAGACTCAGCTGTACAGGTGCACATGAGCTTGCAGTATTTGTGACAGCATGCATTAATCGTGTGCAAGCTTCAGTAAGACAAAAATCCCGTTAGAGGGCAGGAAGGTAGACACATAATCTCTCCACAAGCGGAGGAGATGTTAGCATTTTGTGGCTGCTGTGAGAATCTTCTTGGTTTTTTGTTTTGTTTTGTTTTTGCTTTGTTTTGTTTGTTTGTTTTGTTTTTTAATCTTGTAGCCTGGCTGTCCATAGAACAGAGCAGGCCCAATCCCAAGACTAGCTGGATCATATCATCTGGAGCAGATCGGGAAAGAAGTAATTTTTTTCATTTTAATATTCTTTTTTAAAAAACATTTTATTAATTTATTCATATTACATCTCAGTTGTTATCCCATCCCTTGTATCCTCCCATTCCTCCTTCCCTCCCTCCCATTTTCCCCCAACTCTCCTCCCTTATGTCTGTGACTGAGGGGGACCTCTTTCCCCTATATATGCTCATATGTTATCAAATCTCTTCTTGGTGGCCTGCTAGCCTTCCTCTGAGTGCCACCAGCCCTCCCCATCAAGGCCACGTGGTTAAGAAGTAATTTTTTAAAAAAGTAATCTCATAGTTGGGTGCAGTGGGGTGGGAGAGTTGAGAGGGTGATAGGGGAGGATTTAGGGAGGGTGAATATATTAAAAATTCATTCTATGTCAGAATTTGACACCCTTCTGAACTCTGCAGGCATCATGAATATAAGTGGTACACAGACATATGAAGGCAAAACACCCATATACATACAATAAATAAATCCTTAAAATACATTTATGAAATTCTCCAAGAATTAATAATTTTTAAAAATCTAAAAATGAAATATAAAAAATATCAATTTGAAGCAGTAGAGTTAAAAAACAAACAATTGTAGCTAAGCTAAAGTAAAAAAGATCTGTCTGTCTGAATGCCTGTCTATTACCGGTTCTTTCTTTTCTGTGCAGGACCTTAAGCCAGGGTCTCAAGTATGCTAGGCAAGCACCCTACTCCTAGCTGTGCTCCAGTTTCATGTTCACTGATTCATGCTAATTGATCTCTGGGTCAGAAACAAGATCTATGTAATTGATACACATAATTTTTTTTTGGTTTAAAACTATCCAATATATCACAAATTATTTTTCATTGCATGTATTTAATGACTGTGCACACATGTGTGTGTCCATGCCATGATACATGTGTGGAGGTCAGAGTTCAGCTTGCATGAGTCACTTCTCTCCTTCCATCATGTGGGTCCCAGGGATGGAATTCAGAGATCTGCAAGCTTAACTGCAAGTGCAGTTATCTGCTGAGTCATCTCTCAGGCCCTAATTATAGTATTTATAGTACAATGGTGGGAGAAGCAGCCTCTGTAGATGGTCACATAAATAGGTTTGCATGATGTATTTTTGTCCTCTGCTTGGTAATAGCCAGTTTTATTTTCCTCTGGTAGCAGATACAGAAATAGCTGAGCTTTCACTTTTGGGAAGAACCTTATAATTAAGCACATAGGGGATGAGATCTTTATATTTATTTAAAAATAATTTAATATGTTATCATATCAGCCTTAATCAGCATAGTTTTGAAATTAAGAATAAAACCTAACATTCTTCATAGTTTTTGTTTGTTTCTTTGTTGTTTGGGGTAGTGCTGGGAGTGGAGTCCAGGGCCTTGGCTGCTTGTTGGTAGAGGACTGTGTCCCAGAGTAGCATTCCCAGCCTGCAGTGTTGAATTTATTTGTTATTAATTTGTATTAGTTCTTTGAGAGGTCCCTAAGCATGTTTTGATAATACGTACCCTCTGCCTCCTCCAGTGTTCTTTTAAGGCAAAATTTCCTTGCAGTGTTCTTCTAAGAAAATGATCTTCAGTGTCTTGCTTTCTTTTTTGTTGTTTTACTTGTGAAATTGCTAATTAATTATAGTTCTTTACTTTATTTCCTTTTGCTCACTCACTCCTTCCTTCCTTCATTGAGTTTCTAGCTCCTTTATTGCCATATTCTTTCAGTGTCACTTTAATTGAAATGACTGCACTTTTCTTTATCATATTTGGACTGTTGTCTTGAATATTCTTCCTGATGTCCATATGCATATGTGAGGCTGGTACTTTAAGAATTTTGGCCTGAGAGCTGGCTCAGTGGTCAAAAGCAGTGGCTGCTCTTCCAGAAGACTCAGGTTCTATTCTCAGAACTCACATGGTAGCTCACAAGCCTATGTAACTCCATTTACAGGGGGGATCTGATGCCTTCTTCTGGCCTTTGTGGGCACCATGTATGCAAATAGTACACAGACATACACATAGGCAAAATACTTACAGCAGTAATAAAATTAAAATGATAATCATTTTAAATAGAAGAATTGGATGGTAAAGTCAGTGTCATTGATGGAAGAGTCAGGGGAGTGTTAGAATGCATGAGTTAGTTTCTACCCTGAGAACAATGTAAAGATTATGTCAAGGTAATATTGTCTTATCCTGCATGAGGAAAAGAACCCCAGAAATTTTATATGCTTTTCCCCTTTTCCTATGTTCTTCCATTTTATGCAATTTTGAATCCTCTGTGCATGGTACATACTTGAAAACAGCTTTGACAAGAGCCATCAAAAAATATTTCCCAACCTCTCACATTCCCTTAAACCTGTGTTAGGAATAAGCCCCTAGCCACCCTTTTCCAGACCTAACTAGGCTTTACCATTTCAAGAAACTATTTCGAGTATTGATTTCATTTATAAATCATATTTGTTTATTATCTTGTATAGTGCTAGAGATATAACCCTGGTCCTCATTCATGCTAGGCCAAGTGTCTTCCCATTGAGAATAATAATACCTCAGTTTCCTGGTCAGTAATTATTGGGCACATACTACAAGGTATAGCTGAAATAGAACACAACAGATAGAATTTCATCCTTGGGGGAATTGAGAAGGAGCTATGAAAGGGAGTGGTGGTGGTGAATAAATCAGTAATATATATATAGTATAATAGGTAAGTACTGTAGAGAAAAATACAGCTGAGAGAGGGGCTCAGAGCATTTGGGATATTGTTCAGATGGGGTTGAGATTTCAGGAGGGTAGTGTGTTCAGAGATGGGATTGTCAAAATACTATTTGTTCACAAAGACCTAAGGGAAATGGGGAGGGAAGGTATGAGTATATCCCGGGAAGAACTTCCAGAGAAAGACCAAGGGAGTATTAAGATACAGAGCTGTCTGAATTTTAGTCTGTAAAAGTGCCAGCAGGAAGACCAGGGGTGTGTGTGTGTGTGTGTGTGTGTGTGTGTGTGTGAGAGAGAGGGGGGGGGGGGGGGGGAGAGAATATAGCCAGTTGCTTTCCCAGTGAGTTCTCCCTTGTGGGTCCTACACACACACACCAAGGCCCACCCTATTCCATTTATCATAAATAGATAGCTCTGAACATTTTGTTAAATGTGAAGGGAAAAGTGAGAAATGACTTTGCCTTTACCCTAAGTGATCAATAGTTAACACAATACAGTGCATTTTTTAGTTAGAGATACTTGTAAATTTTTCATTTTGAAATGTCTTAGAAAAAGTTGCAAAAATAGCACAGAGAGGTCCCTTGTACTTGTCACTCCTCCGTGTTGTTACATCTTACATAACTAGCTGTATAGTGCGTTATGAAAAGGAAGAGACTGACGTCATCCCAACACAGTTAACCATAGTGTAGACTTTACTCCCAAGTCTGCCAGATTTTGTATACACTCTCTCATATATTTCCACATAGTATAGAGAACAGTCTTTGTTTTCTTTTTTTCTTTTTCTTTTTGTTTGGTTGTTGGTTGGTTTGGCTTGGTTTTTTGAAACAGGGTTTCTCTGTGTAGTCTTGGCTGTCTTGGACACATAGTATAGAGAACAGTCTTTGATTTTTTCTTTTCTTTTTCTTTTTGTTTGTTTGTTTGGTTGGTTTAGTTTTTTGAAACAGGGTTTCTCTGTGTAGCCTTGGCTGTCTTGGACTGTTTGTAGACCAGGCTGGCCTTGAATTCAGAGAGATCCACCTGCCACTGCCTTCCAAGTGCTGTGATTAAAGGTGTGCGCCAACACTACTCAGCCAGTCTTTGGTTTTAACATGAGAGTTGCTGTTGTTAATTGTACACTTCTCTCACATCTACACAAACACTACTCAGCCAGTCTTTGGTTTTAACATGAGAGTTGCTGTTGTTAATTGTACACTTCTCTCACATCTACACAAACTTTTGTGGAATTTATTTATTTTTACCTGTTAATATTTTAGGTAAAATAAGGGCTTTGTGGATTGTACTGGGTACTAGCAAAGTGGTTTTTCTACATTATATGTTTTTCTTTGTTTTTTCCCCATCTTTATTCTTTGTGTTTGTGTGGAGAGTGTGTATGTGTCTAGACATTTGTGTGGTGTGTACACACCCTTGCATACATGTGGAGACCAGAGGTTGATGCTGGCTGTCTTTCCCAATCACTCTCCACCTTACTTTTTGAGACAGAATTTCTCACTGAACATGGAGCCAACCAGTTAAGCAAGACTGTTTGGCCAGTGAGCAGCAGGTGCCTGCCTGTCTCTTTCTCCCATTTGCTGGGATTATAGACTGTTTTTGTACGGGTGCTGGCCATCTAAGTCAACTATTCAGTGCTTATGTGGAGAGCAGTTTACGAACTGAGTCGTTTCTCCAGCACCTCTTCCTCTTCCTGTCCCTTGTTCTCCTTGGATGTGTTTAGTATTGAGCAAAGCAATGATTGGGTGGGAGAGGTGTTGTTAAATGGAAACAAAAGGGTTTGTTTTCTCTTTCAAGAATAAATTCTAGGAGCCTTACATCCTGTTCAAAAAAACCCCTAAGTCCACAGCTGTTCTACTGGTGGGAAATTAACTTGCTTCGTTCTTTCCACACATGGGATTTTCTGTGTTCTTTTATATTTAAAGTAAAATTAATTCATTGCTTTCTTCTCTGTGGCTTGCAATTTAACAACAGTTTTATATTCAGAGCTATGCTCAAAAAAGGAGGAAAGAGTAAATGTAATCACTAGTCTCACATGGTGCATGGTAAACACTTCAAGGCCACTGTCTCTGCTGCCCAACACCTACGCAGCCTGGCACATTGCTCAGCCTCTCTGCCTTGGTTTCTTCATCTGTAAGATCAGATAACAATATCAGCTTTATAGAGTTAGGATGAAGGCTTATAAGTACTTAGAGTTGTGTTTGGCATGCAATAATGATTTTGTTGAAGAAAACAGTATCTGACAGGTTAATTTATACTGGAAGTAGTAAAACCAGTAAGTATGTCAGTGTTTTCTAGTTTATTTAAAAAAACAGTTCAGTGGTGATAATGTAGGCTAAGTGAGTTGTATTTATGCAGATAACTAATGATAATGTTTTAATTGTCTCAAGACTGGTTGACTGCTGACTTGGTAGCGGTGGCTGAGGATCATCTCCTTTGCTGATAAATGTTTCCAGTAGAGGACAGGAAGTACCTTGGAGTCAGTGATAAAGTGAGCCTCACACACGTGCAATGAAAGTTTGTTTTGGAAGCTCTGGATTTTCAATTCTGAGTGAACTTTGCTTTTCCCTCATCCGTGAATCATTGCCATTCTCAGAATTTTTCAGTCAGGCTGTGTAAATGGGTGAATTTTAAGACATGTCAGCAGCATAACAAGCATATCTTAGTATCAACCAAGAGAGTGAAGGTTTGTTCCCTCAGCCTGTTGCAGTGGGTTTCATGACTCAGCCTTTCACTAGCCATACTTCCTACTTGATTATTTACTTTTCTTGTCTTACTTTAGCCAAACATGTCTCATTTTGTCAGATACACTGTCTCCACCCACTTACCAAACACAAATAACTGAATAGTAAGTAACTGGCAAAGCGTAAAGGGCACAGTTAAATGGCGGTTTCCTAAGATTGCTTTCTGAACAGGAAACGCTCACCTGTGGGAGGCTGATGGGTGGAGCCGTGCTGGTGAAGCCTGTTCTGCAAGTGTGAGCTTAAGTTGGGGCGTTCCTGTGGTGTGGCAAAGCTGTACAGACTGAGAGAGGAGGATTAAGCTCCTGAAAGCAGCTCTCACTGAGGCTGGCTCAGACAGGGCTGAAGACTGGGTCAGGCGTTTCTGAAAGGGGGACCTGGAAGCAGCTGGCACCTCCAAGTGTGGTGGAGACCTGGCCAGGAGTGCTCGCATGCTAAGTGAGGTCTGAGCTGGCGTGCTTCATTCCTAAGCTGTTGTATGGAATGCACAGCTACCGTTGCCTGCTGTGTCTACTGCTAAATACAGTCACAGAGTAATTTTAAATACTGATCCTAAAACTTGCATCACGACAAGAGGTAAGTAGATCTCAATCTTTTATTCATTATTTCACTCAAACTACTTTTGGACTAATTCCTTGGAGGTATTTTTAGATAATATTTGACCACATATTATTTTGGTTCTCAAGAAAGTATGTGGTTCAGTATTTATCTGGAAATTAAATAATAGCATTAATATTTGTCTTGTTTGTAAAAACATCATTTCTTAAAGGAAATTTTATCAGTTTTACTGCACAGGTATTATTTTCCCAAAGACTTTTCTGGTCAGCCCATTATATGGGCTTCTAGGCCTGAGTTAATGTAATAGAGGTTTTCATTATTAGACGTGTGTGTGTGTGTGTGTGTGTGTGTGTGTGTGTGTGTGTGTGTGTGT
>OU015749.1:90066519-90129147 GCA_907169655.1 Acomys percivali
TGTGTGTGTGTGTGTGTGTGTGTGTGTGTGTGTGTGTGTGTGTGTGTCTGTCGTGCGCTTTTTTCTTGTGGGCTAATATTATTTCAGTGCTTGATTAGCAAATTAGCAGGGCTAACTTACTTACGACTTTAGCAGGCTCTGGAAAGGCTGTTTTGATTAGCATAAGGAAATAAGTTCCTTTCTGCCCCTTTCCTGCCAGCCTTCTGCTCCTTCCAGCACTGTCCTTCCTCAGGACCACTGTCTTTACCCATGAAGGATTGCACATTCTCAGAGACTGCTTGACTAGTGCTTATGTGATGCTTTGATAAGCATTTTCATTATGCTATTTCACCAGCATGACTTGGAAATAACTATTTTCTCTAAAACACACAGTAGTTAATTTTTCTTTTCAAGCAGTTTTTTTTCCTTTTCAAGATTGACCTATCATTGCTTAAATTGTAATCAGTATTGTAATTTTCAAACATTAGGTGGAGATGCTTCAGAATTTAGAGGGTTTTTTCATGGCCAACTTAAAAAACAAAACAGTAACACCTGTCACTCAGTCAAAATGATCTGAAATCACAACCCTTTCTCCTTTCCAGTATCGGATAATAATGTCTTGTACTTAGTAGAAGAGAGTGGAAGTCTAAAATTAGCTAGAAAATTGCAGGAGGAAAAACTAGAAGCCATCCTGTATTTGTCAGTAGCTTCCTTTGGTTAGCTCAAGTCTCCCTTGAAGTTATGTAGTCAAATGTGACTAAACTTGGTCTGAAAAGCTGAGTCAGTGTCTTGGTCAGTCATGTACCAAAAGAAGATTACTGAAGGTTTTAGATCAAAGGGAAAGAGAAATTACAATGAGAGAATAGTTACTACTTCTTGACACAGCTAAGGGTCATTTTTTGTGAGCTAAGTGGTGACTGTGAGGACTGTCCTTTTGCTACATCATGAAGGAAATAGGGTTTCAGTGGGCAGCTGGCTAAAGATCTCGAATTTTGAAGGGACGAGGGACTGTATCCTAATCCCTAGGTCTGGCTTCAAAGCCCAACTTTTGCCTTTAAAGAGGCTTACTGTAAGTTCCATACTCTCAGAATATCTATAGGTTTAGAACCCATCCCTTTCACCTTTTGCTCTAAACCCCTCACAGCTACCCGAACCCACCTGTGGCAATACTGATGCCCACAGCCATCATCATAGCACAGTAGAATACATAGTGGCAGCAAAGCAGAGGCTCATACTTGAATCAAATCAAAGAAGAAAAAATAGTATCGAAGAAAGAGAATTTTCATGCCGTTGACTATAAGGTTCAAAAAGTTTTGTTTTGTAAAAGTTCAGATAGTATTTTGGTAGACCTATTACCGTTGATATACCTGTTTCCTAAAATATGTGGTTGCTATACTTTAATTTTTATGAGAATGTACATGTTAATGCATTTCTTCTTGAAATTATACTTACCAAATAGTATATCCTGGAAAAATAAGAGCCTAAACAATATTAAACCTCTTAGCAGGTTTAAAAATCTGTAACCTATGTAATATATCTCATGCTTAGATTAAAATACATCCAGCACCAAAAATTTACATCTATCTCATATTTCCTCCTACTTGCAAATCTTCCTTTTGTTCCATTTTTAGAAATGAGATTAGTCATAGTCTTTTATATAACTTAGTTGGTAAAGTCACCAAGTTATTTTTTTAAAAAAGAACACACTTTGCTTTTGCAAAGAGTTGAGAAACAAAATCACTCATATATTTTAGTTTGTATTTGAAACTTAAGAATAAAAACAAATATCTGCGAGCTGAAAATATCTACAAGCAACCTAAAGTCACATAATCTAGATTTGAGCCTCGATATTTCTAATAGGACTCATAGCTTCCTGGAAAATCAAATAAGCAGTGTAGATACTAAGAGCCTTATCTAACACTATTACATTTCCCAAGGAACATGGTTTTAATATCTCGGTGCAGTAATTTTATGCATTTTATATCCTCTGGGAAGGACAGCAGCCTGATGTCACTTGCAGACACATGTTTATTTAAATATCCATATATCTTAGGCATGCTGAACAAGTGTATTGTGCTACGTATGGAGAAGCTGGGTGCCTGTTTTTTGCTTAGCTTTTTCCATGTGAGTGTTCTTCTGTCACTGAAAGATTCTCTTTTTAAAATCACTGCAGGTCTATTTTGCAAAGCCTTTAATGTCATTGGTTTGCTTCCCGGTCAGCAATGGCTTTGAAATGGCTGCTCATCTCCCTCATCAGCAAGTGAGAACATATTATATAACTGTCAGTAGGGTTCTCTCTTTTTTTTTTTTCTCTCAGCAGAGAGTTATTACTGCTGCTGTGCCATTTTAAATCCAGCACGCAGGACCCAGCAGGCATTCCTAGGATACCTGGTTTCCTCCCTTTGAGGTTGGAATGTCAGACATCACTGTAAGAGCTGTGCAGGCTCCAGATATTTTCTCTCTGGCAGCCTCTTGCAGCTGTCACTTGAACCAGTTACAGAATCATGGGTTTTTCGTTTGGTTGTCTGTTTTTTATTTTCAAATATGTTGATATATCGAGCAAAAATGATTCTGTACTTTTTGTTCCACAATAACATCCAGAGCATTTTAAAAGCTGAAGCTTAGTTTACTTAAAGGATTTTTTAGTTTGTTTGGAGAATTGGCATGGAGCCTAAAGCTGGACAACTGTTGTATCCTGATTTCAAAAATAGAAGCTAACTCCAGTGGCTCCTGCAGAAGACATTGAGGATTTTGGCTTTTGAACATCACTCTTCAGAAGCCTAGAATTTTGTAGGTAAAACTTACTGCTTTTTTCTCTTTTGCTGCAATAACATTCTCCCTAAAGCCTAGTCCCAGAATTAATCTTTATAATGTATATGGAGTTGGCTAACAAAAATCATAATAGAAATGTCATTGTATGCTTGCCTAAGAACTTGGAAACAAACCTAAATAATCAATAGAATTATCATGTAGCATGATCAATTTATGCGTAGGTCCTAGAAGATTAAAATATATTATATAAGCTAGTTATATAAAGATTCCTCTCTAATTTTAAGCATCCATGGAAAAATAATTTAAAAAGAACTAAACTCAGCATGCTAGCCATTAAACTATAACCTTAATAGTGACTTTTTAATATAAAATATTTACTATCCTTTCCCAAGATGATTTACGAAGTCCTCCCCCCACCTTTTAAATCGAGTTTTCCAATTACGTTTTAGTTACTGTTTCTGATAAGTTATTTAAAGCAAATATTTTATATACGCTTCAGATTTTCTGTGCTGTTTGACATTTGTTTTCCCAAAGAATTTTATGTTTGGGGGGTATTTTTATTGAAATCTAGATTTGTGTGATCTAGTGAAACATGTTATTATACCATTAAACTAAGGTCCTACACTGACTAATTGCCTGTAATCTAGCAAAAGTCATTGTCAAATGATATTTTCATATTGTTGGCCCAGTACTGCTTCACTAGCCTAGCCAACAAAAGGCTCACCTTCATCAGACTATGAGGTGAGCATCCCTAACCTGAGAAGTTTTACATTATGTCTTTTAAAATACTCAGATAGGATAACAGGATGGCTAACTTTTTTACACTGAGTACAAACTATGTAGATACAGACTACTGCCAGATTACCTGAAGGGACTTGAAATATGGGTGCTAGGTTATCTTGATAATATCTTGCTGTATATGTAGAAAGAGGAAAGTCATAAATGCCAGTGTTCTCATAACCCTTAACATAGTATGTAATGGGGAGGCAATCATTTTATTTAATATTCTGTCTGAACATAAACTTCTAAGAATGTAATAGTGATTCAATACATGTAAATAATTTAGTGTTAATAAAAACTGAAATAAAATTTATTAATATCTCTAAGGTCCTGGTATAAGCATTCTGTGAACATAGTTATCCTGTAATTATTTTGTAACTGGTTAAGGATTTCTTTTTCTTTGTATTGCCTTTGTAAGACCAGGAACAGAGCTATATAAAGTGTCAGAAAAAGCATATACCAGACATTTATAAAGGTAAGAATAGAGCCAGGGATAGAATATCTTGGAAATGTCCTTATTCTTTAACAAAAACTTAACTTCATTTTGATCTGCAAGAAAACCCTTTTGCCATATTTGCTCATGGAGTTGACTCTGTAACCCCAGCACTCAGGAACTCAGGGAGGGGGGGTCTATCTAGTGCCATCCTGGGCTGCAGGGCAAGGCCCTGCCCCCAACCCCCAAAGGTCATATCTGTTTTTAGTAAGAGGCTTAAATGATGATAAAGGAGTATGTTACATCATTATCCATCTTAAGAACTTCACATGCAGTTTTTTTCAATAGTATAAGAAAAAGATGCATTTAAAAATTCTGTATTTTCATTACTAGAAGCTTTGTTACTTCAGTTCCTTTAATACGTGAGTTACATACTAGAATCCACCATCTAGAAAGTTTTCTTTAGCGATTTGTAGAGCTAATGCTGAAGTGACTTACTCGCATAATATGTGAGTCCATTTATTTGCAGATGGAACTTTCATTTGTATCAATATTTCCTCCCCACACCCTATTTAAGTGCTAATCTTACTCAGCACTATTACTTCTTTGTTTTCCAAAGGTTCGTTAAGGTTATACAACAGTGACATACCAAAAATAAGTTAATTTTTACATCTCTTGACTGGATCCCTTTGAGCTCTTTAAGACTATATATAAAATCCTTGTCTTTTCTTTGCTGTCATTTAATATACCTCCAGCATCATGTTTAGAAGTCCTTGTTTAGGCTATCACACTGGAAAAAATCCCTCTCCCTCTTTCTTTCTCTTCACTCCCTCTCTGTATGTGCGTGTTAACTAAAAAGTCAGTCTTAATGTTTAACTCACTTAAAATTTATTCCAGTTCTGCAGAAGGAGTTGCCATGGCCTGCAGTTCAGTTGTTAAATTCTGACTCTCTTCATCAAGTCTCTTTACTTGTAAAGGATACAGAAAGTCATATAAGGCTTTCAAAGGGTGTTTGAATTTAATTTACCACTTCCATAATTTTAAAATAAAGACAACTGAAAGATCATCTTAGTAGATACAGTATATCACCTAGTAAAGGCTAATTTATTTTATACCTTTTGTCAAGTTTTTAATCAGTTAGGAACAGGGAAGCTCTTCCCATTTGTGTTTTTTAACTGAAAAGACCCAAAGTTATTTTTGAAATATAAGAAACACTCAGACTAAGGCCAGGAGCAAGATAAATAGTTTAAAACATTGTTTCTTTTTATTTTATTTTTAAAACTATAATTACATAATTTTATGCTTCTCTTTCCTCCCTCTAAGCCTTCCCGATGCCTCTCTTGCACTCTTTTAAATTCATGCTCTCTTTTTTTATTAGTCTTTCACAATATCCTTGCGCCTTGGGTGCAGCTGTATTGGACATGTAGCAATTAAGACTGACTGCCACAGCTCTGTATTTTGATTTTTTGCTGTTCTCTATAATGGCTGTGATCTGTTGCAAAGAAAAGTTCCCTTGATGAGGATAAATATTTATTTAAAATATAGGTAGAGATAATATAGCTGGTGGAAACAGATGCAAAGACCCACAGCCAAACAATAGGCTGAGTTTGGGGGTCTTATGGAAGAGCGGAGGAAAAATCGAGGGAGCTGGAGGGGCCAAGGACACCACAAGAAGACCTACAGAGTAAACTAACTTGGGTCCATGGGAGCTCACAGAGCCTGAACTACCAACCAAAGAGCTTGCATGGGCTGGACCTAGGCCCTCTATACATAGGTAGCAGATGTGCAGCCTAGTCAATATGTGGGTCCCCTAACAATGAAAGTAGGTGCTGTCTCTGACTATTGCCTGCCTCTGGATCCCTTTTCCCTATCTGGACTGCCTTATAAAGCCTCAGTAAGAGAGAATGCACCCAGTCCAGCTGTGACTTGAGATGCCAGGGTGGGTTGGTACCTGTTGGGGGCCCTACCCTTCTCTGAGAAGAAAGAGAAGGAAGAATGGGGGAGAGACATTAGGGTGAGACTGGGAGAATGGGAGGGGGGGAGCTGAGGACAGGGTGTAAAGTAATTAAATAAATAAAGGGAAAAGAAAGAAAAGGATAAATATTTAGAATGTAGGTAGGGATAATACTGGTTTAGTAAAGTGGCCGCTGTAGATTCTCCTCTTAGATCCATTACTTTACTATCCCTGGTTTGATGCCTACGTTTCCAGTACCAGGCATGTCCTAAGTCCAGTTAGAGACTATTGCTTACTGTCAGGGTATGTGAGCCACTACTGTACCCTTAGGATTATCATGCCATGCTGGTTGTGTTGGGTTTCCGTAGGTGACATACTGTCAGCCTCTTCCTTCCCGTGGAAGCTTGCATGGTCTCTTCTGGGACTTTGAAAGAAGCATTCCAGTCAGTTCCAACTCAGAGGCCTCTGGGCCCTGTGCAATGAAGTGCGTGGTGTCTTCAGCAGTAGGGACTTATGTTCCACCTCTGGGGGGGGCAACCAAGGGCAACAGCTATAATACATAATATTTTGGGAGTCTGTTGAGCAAACCAGACCAACAATTCACAAGAGTGCTTCCCTTGCCAGGTGTTGGGTGTTTTGTTAGATGTCTTTGGCCTTTGGAGGCAGCATTGCCAGCCCAAATGAGAGAATTTCATTTAAGCTATGTATGTATATTTATATACAGACTTTATATACAGATATTGCTTTTGTTTGTTGTTTGGTTTTATTGTTGTTTAAGGTAGATACATAATAGTATGATTCCTCATGACTTTTTCCGATATCTGTACTGTTATTTTACCTTTCTTTCTCTTTCTAGTATTTAAGATAAACATTTTAAAAAAGAGATTCAATTAGTCAAACAAATAAAAGTACTGAAATGGACAATAGTCTTATTACATAGACCATTGTTAATGTTTTTTTGTTTGTTTCGTTTTGGTTTCTCAAAACAGGGTTTCTCTATGTAAGAGCCCTGGCTGTCCTGGACTTACTTTGTAGACCAGACTGGTCTTGAACTCACAGAGATCTGCCTGCCTCTGCTTCCAGAGTGCTGAGATTAAAGGAGTGCGCCACCATGTCTGGCTCATTGTTAATGTTTTTAAAGATGAAGAATTATAGTTAGTATATTCACAGTCATATGGCTTGCACAGAGGCAGATTTGGAACCTTAAAAAAACTTCACTATTTCCAACCATGTTACTTTTCTACATGAGATTATTAAAGACTGTGATTTAGAAAAGGGATACTATTTACAATAGCAACAAAAAATTGTAACGTTTCTGAGACTAGCTATAACAAAAAATATGTACTTTTTCATGGAAGAACACTATGTTCATATCTTAGGATACTCAGAATTGTAGTTCAAATAGTTTATTTCCTCCAATTAATCTATAATTGGGTGCAGAGTCAATTGCGTTTAGAAAGGTTTTCACCCTGCAGCCTGACAGGTTGATTCTAGAATACCTGTGAAGTAGTGTAGAACTAAAAGCATGGCAGTTTTGAAGAGTTAAGAGTAAATGAAGGGGAGGACTGCATCTTCTCTTCCTGAAGGTTGAGAACAAAAAGACGATGCACCTGGACTTTCCTTGGAGCTCTTTGCGTTTTTAAAGTGTCAGGTATATGGGGACCACAGATATGGAGACAGAGAGTTCACAGTGCAGAGCACTTGAGAGGGCTGCCCTACAGAGCAACAGAGAACAGCGTTTACAACTGCTCTCCACTCAACTCTGTGGGAGCCCATAGTGAGATTGGTCCTAATGGAAGAGTGAAGGAGAAGCTGATGTTGAGTTTGCCACCCATGAAGAAGCAGTGGCAGCTGTGTGGAAGGACAGGACCAACATGCAGCACAGATACATAGAACTTTTCCTGAGTTCAACAGCAGGGGCTGGCAATGGGGCTTATAGCAGCCAGGTGATGGAGGGCGTGAGAGTGTCAGCTGCTCAGGCCTAGAGAGCTAGTCAGTGAGTGGCTTCCATGGGGCCAACTACAGCAGTCAGAACAGCATGGGTGAATATGATTGGTATTGTAGGAACATTTGAGTTATTCAATAAAAAAAAAATTCACAGGCAGCCAATAAAGCAGTCAAGAGCAGTTTATAACTCAAGAGGAAGTTGGGGACCCACTTGGCACCATGAGTTTGTGAAATCTGAATTAAACATTACCTCTTCAGCTTCTCATGCAGACTTTTCTTCAGCATGTATTACTGAGTAAACTAACACTATTTTCTTTGCTTTTCTTAAATTAACACTTTTGGTAGTATACTTAAGAGTGATGTTATCTGAGTTAAGTAGTGTTAAGTAGTTAAGTGGATCTTTAAGCCCACCAGAGTGGACACACTGAGGACATAGATTTTTCTGGAGAACTCAAAGGTGCTAGCTCTCTGATGAAAAGAGAAACAACAACAACAACAACAACAACAAACCCCAAATGAAGGGAATTATCTTTACTAAGTACTAGAAAAAATTTAATACTGATAGCAAGTGAACTCGCAAAAATCACAGTACATCTTTTCACAAAACAGAATTAGTTTTACAAATTAGTAAACAAAGAAGTATTTAATTAATGGTAACAGAATAATTGATAATATATGATAATAATTGATAATATATGAAAAGGATTATAAAATCCTTTATAAAAGTGCTGAATTTTTATATGGGAAATCATACAATATGTTGATGACTTGGTGTAGCCAGTCTTTGCTACTTTGTGGGTTCTTCTTTTTCCCACCCTTTATCCCCCTGGTTTCACCACTGTCACTAGATAGGAGAGAAAAGATAGAGGGAGAGAGATTTGGGGTGGGGGATCCCTGAATCTAATTTCTTCCTTTTAATTTTTCCTTTGCTTGTAGCTGGTCTTTGCTACTTTGTAGGTTTTTCTTTTCCCCACCTTTCCCTCTCCCTACCTGGTTCATCCCTATTAATAGGAGGGGAAGAAGAATAGAGGGGAGAGAGTCCTTGAATCTAATTTCTTTCCTTTGGTTTCTTCTTTGAGCACGACTACTAACAAACCACAGCCCACCCCACTGACGACCAGCAACCACCATCCCACCTCTCAGGGCCCTGGCATTTATGCACTGTCTGAAAAATTCCTAGAATTGCAAATGTCACACAGTCTAGGAAATGTCTGCAGCTGACAAAACCATACTTCTGATAGAGCTCGAGGCCAATCGTAGTCAGTGGCTGCCGACAGTCTGAAGTAGCCCCTGTGCCTACACCTGGGATTAAAGCAAAAGAATATTCTTATAATGTTTCTGTGTTTTTTTAAAGAAACTAAAATTCTGTAATTGTCACAACAACTTGGGGTAGAGAAAAATGCCATAAAATATAGATGCTATACCTAATAACATGCTTTAATTTGTACAAAAAAAAAAAAGCTATAGACATGGTAAAGATCTTTATGTGACATATTCAACTGACAGATTTGTTTTCAGGTTATATAAGAAATTAATACCTATCAGAAAGAAAAATATAATAAAAAATAAGTTATTTCATTAAAGAGGAAACTGAGTCACCAGTAAGGCTAAATGCTTACTAAACTAGCAATCACACGAGTACATGTTAAAGTACAATGTTGTATTCATGAGATTGATGAAAGAAATAAATGAAATAGGACACAGGTGTGAAGAATGGGCATGTACATCCCACGGAAGTGCGGTATTAGTAAATTCTCTTGGGACTGTCATTGGAGAGGCGCCTTTGGTAAACTTGAAATAAGGATGGACAGCAACATACTCAGTGATTCTGAGCATGGCTGCCAGAGGAAGCCTCTCACTGTGTGAGAGAAGCACATACTAAATAGATTAGTGCAACATGGATTAAAATTAATTAAAACTAGCTAATACTGGGACACTAGAAGTAGAAATGGTTGCATATACTTCAAAGGAAAGATTAATGTAGTGAAAAATTAATATACTGAATCACAAGTACTATGGATAAATCTCAAAATATATAATGATATAGAAAGTTTCATAACATGTTTTGTTCCTAAAATTGTAAACATACAACATGCCCATATGAGTTCTTGGTGACTATAGACACATCTAGTTTGAGTACAAAACACAGATGGGGATGAAAAATACTAAATTTGAGATAAAGATTTACTGTGTAGAGAAAATAGGATTAAGGACAGCCTACTGTTTTATTTCAATCGTGCTTTATTTCCTAATTTGAAATAGGGGGAAAAAAATGTATGTGGGTAAGTTACACGGCAAAATGCTGAGCTTGAAAACCTAGATGACTCTCACACGAACTCTGGTGCCCCATTTCTGACCACGTCCCCTGGATGGGGAGGCCTGGTGGCACTCAGAGGAAGGATAGCAAGTTACCAAGAAGAGACTCGATACCCTAAGAGCATATATAGGGGGAGGAAGTCCCCCTCAGTCACAGACATAGGGGAAGGGAGTAGGGGGGAAGCGGGAGGGGAGGAGGAATAGGAGGATAAAAGGGATGGGATAACAATTGAGATGTAATATGAATAAATTAATGAAATTAAAAAAAAGAAAACCTAGATGATGGGTACAATGACTATTCATATTTTGTTTACTTAGTGGTTCTCAGCTTTCCTAACGCTTTTAGTACAGCTTAATATGGTTTCTTCAATGTAGTTCCCCATGTTTTGGTGACCCTCAACCATATAATTATTTTTGTTACTACTTTATAACTGTAATTTTGCTACTGTTATGAATTGTAACTTAAATATCAGTGTTTTCCGATGGTCTTAAGTGACCCCTGTGAAAGATTCATTCAACCTCCAAAGGGTCACGACTCACAGCTTCAGAACTACTGGTTTAACTCCTAACTACATTAAGTTCTAGAAACTTCTGTCAGTTCACCATCTCCTGACTCTCTCAAAACCTTCACACCATAGACCCATCTCTTTTGGTCATGTTTTCTAGTTAGTTTGGTCTCTGGGCACCTAGTAAAAAGCTAAGCAAACACTAGCCCTTTAAACAGTGTTGAGGTTAAAACAGCAGGGCATAAACAAGCCTTTCTAAGAACAAGTTTAAAAATAATATTGTATTCATTGAGAATTTTATAATATGTATTTGATTATATTTACTCTCCTCTCCCCACCACACCCCCACCTCACCTCATCCCCGCCTCCAACTCCTCCCATATCCATCTTCTTCAACCTACCCAACCTGGAGCGATAGGTTGGGAATGGGAAGAATAGGAGGGGAAAGAAGTCAGAGGAGGGGGAGGAAAGACGGGAGGAGAGATTGTCTCCCACTCCTTCTCAGCTTTCTTCTCCTCTCCAGTGTACGTTACCCAAGTAAAAGAATTTCAGTGAAGTTACCCTACAGTGTGAAAGCAGTACCCAAACTTGACTCCACATGCTAGCAAATAAAACCTCCAGAACTGGGGCTGGAGAGATGGCTCAGTGGTTAAGAGCACTGTCTGCTCTTCCAAAGGACCCGGGTTCAATTCCTATCACCCACATGGCAGCTCACAACTGTCTGTAATTCCAGTTCCAAGGGATCTGACAACCCCACATCAATGCACATAAAATAAATTTAAATAAATAATTAAAAAAAAAAAAAACCTCCAGAACCAGGGAGGCTTACTTCTCTTTGAGTTGTTAGCTGAAGGGGTTCCATAGATTTCTGTCCCACCCCATTCTCCACATTCCAAGCTATTGGCAATAATTTTGCCACTTGATGATACAGCCCTGTTGCTGAAAACATCAAATATATTAGTTACAGAACACCTCCTAAATGGGACACAAATGTCACACACTCCTCCCCCCACAAAGCTTGAGGATTATCATAGAAGAAGGGGCAGAGTTTTGTAAGAGCCAAGGTTGGTGGATAATTTCAAGGAAACATGTTTTCAGGGCACAGTAGGACAGCTGCACATATGAACGTAGAGCATGGGTAACAGCATATACAAGATCTCTACAAGCTCAAGCTCAGCCTGGCATAGAACCCAGTGTGGAGGCACGTGTGAAGCCGCACCCTATCTGAAGCACTGTTGCCCTTTGACAGCTGCTGGGAGAGGCTGGTGTGACCTTTGGGAGGGCAACCACACTCCAGAACAGGCCTTGAAGTTTGTTTTTTAGGTATTCTTTTGAAAAACAGGATTTTATCTTAGCCCATCAAGGCAATTTAGTAATATTCTAGATAAAATTCTAAGTAAAATTCTTACTATGCGTTCCATGTTGTATATAGATATTGCTATACTCAATAAAAGAAAACCTAAAGAAATTCAAATAAAAATTAAAATCTTTGTATATTTATGTACTGAAAAATATTTAAAGTACTCAGTCAAGACTTAGAGTGCTCGGTATAAAGAGGCTATTCTAAGACAGCCTAAATATCATGTAGTAGTTGCCTGTGTTTATATTCATCACTGTTGAATTTCTACCAAATGGTTATCTAATCTGTGTTTGAGAACAAAGTAATAGGTAGGCTTTTGAATACAGTATGTGAAACACTTCTGGATTTTAAGCATTACAAGCTTTATACACATTTATAAGTTTATTATATCTTCAGTTTAATCATGGTAACCTCCACAGAGTGTGCGTACACCAAAACTATCTCCCCACCAGCCCTGTTCTTTGCCTGCTTAACTTTCTGAATGTGTAATAAATGTTACAAATGTTACAAATAAACATAACACTGAGGCCATTTTCTAGATACAAACCAGCTTCTGTTACACCCTCAGAAATCACAAGCCCAGACTTGTGTTGTCAGTCTAAAAGAACTCATCTAGGCAACTATAGGTGAAGTATGAGGACTCAAGTCTGCTTTGAGACTTTTTGGCAATTATTGCTGTGTAGTTAAAGCCCTCAGGGTCCCACCTCCATGTCAGGGTTCACCTTGTTCTACAGAAATGGCTCTTTCCTATCTCCCCATAAACTGGTAATTGGTATCATAAAGATTTACCTTAGCAAGACAAAATCGTACTGTTAAAGCTTGTAACTACCAGGAAAACAGGTCTGGTAGGTTTGCCTGGTTTATAGAAAGATTGCAGACACAAAATCTATAATGGCTAAATAATATGGAAGGGTTTGGTGTTGTGACCTGTGCTGCATTTTTAATTCTGGAACAGGAAACTTGGATATAAAATGTGATTCACTTTAGTAGATTCATTTTATGCTTCTTACATCTTCTATTACTGTATTGTCTCTAATCTAGCATGTTTTGTGGACCTTGTCCCTTACAGCCTCCCTTTCACTGCATTACTGTGTTTCTCTATAGGAGTGGGTTTGTCAGCACTTAATCATCTACAACCAAACTTTACCTTCCTCAGCAGCAGGATTCTAGTAGAGTTGAGAATACTTTGTTTTTGCCTCTCAAAGGAGTTGATGGTAACATTGGACAGGGATGGGAGACATTTCTTGAATCCAAAGTGAGTTCCTTTTGGCCATTTTAATATGTAAGAAATGGGAAGAAAGTTTAAGTGAAGAAAACTAATATAAATGAACAATTTGGAATTATTGTTAGAGCATCTAACTTGAATATAATTAATTTGATCATTTTATTAACTAATTTCTAACCCAATGTAATTAATCCACATGTTGTTACCATCATGACTGTCTGTTCTTTGAGGCCTTGTGATGGGATATAAATTTTCAAGAAGGAACCTGCCACCCCTCCTACTTTCACTGTCAGGACTGGGCATCATGCTGTGATCTATCAGTAATGGTTCTGGGAAGGCAGCAGGAACAAGGCGGCCGTACAGTAGAAGCAAGGAGGACACACATCCAGCAGTGTTTCCCAGCACTCTCAAGTGCAAATGGGGCCTAAAATTGCTAGTGACATTTTCTGATCTCTTAATTGAGTGCTGTATTGTAGTTTTGATCACTAGGCCCTGTGTCAGTGCTTTAGAAAAGATATGTGCACATTCTTCCCCCGCTAACAAATCGAGCAGCAGCAGGGCCCGTGTTGCCCAGTGCTAACAAACACTGCACTCTGAATAATGGGGTGAGAGTTTAGTTAAAGGGTCACAACTGTAAGTTCATCCCATTATCAATTATTTATGATGCTCAATGTGTAATTAATTTCCATTGATGATTCTAGGTGTGATGTTTCTAAGTAATCAGAAGACAAGAGTATGTGCCCTTTTCTACTCTTGAGGAGCTTTCATTCAACACATACAATTAATAATAAAAAAATAAAGCTTAAAAAGAACTAACTTCATATATATGTGAATTTTTAAGTGCCTGTGAGAGATATATGCCTTCTTCATAGTTTTTATATGAAGACAACTTCTATATCTTAATTTACAAACTTTGTCTTAGAGCTTATAATGTACCAGTAGATAGTCTTTAAAACACACACACACAAAACCTTTAATCTCAGCAGTTGGGAGGCAGAGGCGGATGAATCTCTGAGTTCAAGGTTAGCCTGGTCTACATAGCAAGTTGCAGGTTAGCCAGAGCTACATAATGAAACCCTGTCTCAAAAACACCTAACAAATAAAGGCAAATCAGTAGTTCTGTATGAGTGTAAAATGATTTATTCAGGTAACTCCTTATTGGTGCATTTTTAGCTTTAATATATATACTGGATTTAAAAAAAAATAGAATCAGTTGTTTTAAATTGTTCAAGTTAGTCAGTGTGTTCCCATGATGTAAAGCCCGTACTCTCTGTTATGGCCTGCCACTTGTAATCACATTGCACACTTGTGCCCTACTAGCTCTCATAGCTTCTGGCTCTGTTTGATTCATATTTCTTAGAGCAGTCTCCGTGACCATCCTGTCTGTTTGAGTTACTTTGCTCTCAAGTCATGTTTACTTTGTCCTACCTATTTCCTTATTAGCCACTTTTTAAAAATCTGGTGTTCCTTTGCTGTCTTCATTTAGGTAGTATCATACAGTTGTTCAGAGCTTAGACCTTAGAAAATGGCCTGGTTTTGAATTCTAATTACTTAACCCTAGCATGTTGAGTTTCTATCTTGTGCCTCAGTGTCGTCATCTAAAAGGCTGAATGTATGACTCAGTGGTAAAAGCGCTTGCTTAATGAACCTTTTAGCCCAAATTTATGTTTTAATAAAAAGGTTTTTAAAAGCCAGGTGTTGTGGTGTATGTCTGGAATCTAGAGTCCTAGCCTTCCTACAGACAGAGCCTGGAGAATCAGCTGGAATCTCCTGGGCCACCTAGCCTAGAGTACTCATATGGCAAAAACAGTAAGAGAGACTGCCTCAACACTGTGAGAACTGACTCCCAAAAGTTGGCTCTGTCTTCCACACATGTCTTGTACACATGTGTACACACAAGAGTAAATATAAATTAGTTAATCAAATTACTAGCAGCTGGGGGGGCTAGGGTTCCCATGTTCTATGCCATCATAGGGTGCTTCTCCTGGTAAAAGAGGAAGAAAGATGGTTTCTTTCTCTAGTTGTGCCCCACAAATTACAAATTCTGTGAAAATTTCTCATTATTAAGGAAAATATTTTATGCCAGTCCTGTTAGTGTAGGCATATTTCAACTAGTTAAGGCAAAAAGATCTTAAGTTCAAGGCCTGTCTGGGCTACAGAGCAAGTTCAAAGCTTTCCATGCAACTTAGTAAGACCTATCTTAGAGCAAACAGTATAGAGGCTGAGGAGTGCTCAGTGGTGGAGTGTGTGCTGAGCATGTGCAAGGCCCTAGGCTCATTCTCTAGTATTAGAAAAGAAAAAGGAAAGAATTTTTCAAAACTGACTAAAAATGGAAACCACTTCAGTCCTTTCTTACTGTGAAGATCTCCAAAGCAGTACACTGGACCCAAACTCAGTGCCTTCTGGCATGCTTTAAGATGTCAGATGGTTTGCCAGGTGGGCTTGATTCAGAGGTCATAGAGTACAGTACATGTAATTGCTACCAGTCTTGTCACATAGGATAGATCACAGGCTAGAGAGAGCAAAGTGCACCAACGTCTAAACAGCTGCCTACAATTATAAAGTATGTTTATAACAGGTTATCTTGAAGTTAGACTATCAAGGCTGGTTTCTTTTTGTGCTAACTAAAATGTAATTCCTTGCCACAACTAAGACATTTATTTATTTTTGTTTTCTAGTGTCTAAAAAGCACGGCAAGCTCATTACTTTCTTACGAACATTCATGAAGTCTCGCCCAACAAAGCAGAAGCTAAAGCAGCGGGGAATCTTGAAGGAGAGAGTGTTTGGTTGTGACCTGGGGGAGCACCTCCTGAATTCTGGATTTGAAGGTAAAAGCAAGCTGTGAGCCTACTTGTGATGTTAGTTCTCGATATGCCTGTATTGGTTCTCTGTCACCAGTCACTGGGCACATGTGGTGAATGGTGGGTGCTGTGGTCCTCAGCCACTCACCTCAGTTCTGAGTGAGCCTTGCCAGAGTGTCCTGGTCACGTAGGAAGAGCTGCTGTGCATGGAGGGCCTGTTGCGTTGTGGGCTCTGTTAACATCTGTCTAGGTAACGTCTCCAGCCAGCTTCCCTATTCATGTCCTAAAACATTTATTTCTAATTCTTTGTGGGGACACTATGGCAGGTTATATTTTTGAAACTGTAAAATACTAAAACTACCTGCCTTGATTTTATAGGTAAAATTATATTCTTTTCTACTTCTGAGTCAAGAATTTAGTGGTTGGATAGATGGTTGGGGGGAAGGAAAGAGTTTAAAGTTTTGTTGACTGAAAGTTTTAAAATGTGTTTCTAGTATCTAGATTATTTGTATTTCATTTAATAAGTACGTAGAAAAGTTTTTAAGATTGAGACTTTATATTGTTTATACTATGTATATCTACACTTATACCACAAATATATATTTTATACATAGAGTATTTTAAAGTCTAAAAGAATTAATTGTATATTTTAAGTTCCAAAACAACCAGAACAATCATGAAGAAAAATATTTAGATATTTTATATATAACTGTGAGAGGAGATGAAAAATACATATAAAATAAATATATATGTATGTTTGTATTATGATTGCTTTTCCTTACATTCACTCTACTTTTAATTAGACTATATAAATGAATAACAACTATAAGCTACAGTTGTGTGCCACATTAATACTTACATTGGCAGTGATGGGTTGTGTATATGATACTATTCCCATAAGACTATAAGCTAGCAGAAACATCTCTGTTACCTAGAGAGATTGTAGGCTTCAGAAAACTTAGTACAGGCTAGAGACCCCAGGTCCTAGGTTTAGTCTCCAGCATCACTGCCTCCCAAACAAAAACTCCAGGCCAGCAAATTACTATGTATTTATGATGACATTGGCGCTGATGATTGTACAAAACTAAAACAGTATAATGATATACCTAGGTTTTGTTTTTGAGACGGTCTTTCTATAAGCTCTAACTGGCCTGTAACTCCCTCCTCCTGCCTTTTCTCCTGAGTGCTGAGATTGTAGGTGTAACCTAGCAGGCCTGATGATATACATGTACACGTTCCTGATAACTGTAATGAATGATATTCATTCATTTATATACTAACTGTACTATTTAAAGTAAGCACATTTCATTATAGAAAATGTTTCATTGTGACATTTTTATACTTTCATTGTTACTTTAGAGTACATTGCTTTTATTTAAAAGTTACTGTAGAAGAGTACGCTGTAGCCAGGCATGGGATTAAAGGTGGTGCACATGCCTTTAATCCCAGCACTTGGGGAGGCAGAAGCAGATCTCTGTGACTTTGAGGCTACCCTGGTCTACAGAGGGAATTCCAAGACATCCAAGGATACACAGAGAAACCATGTCAAAAAAGAAAGAGAGTGTGCTGTGCTGTGCTGTGATGGCAGCCACTCACATACATCTTGCATTTACTTTGTCTTTTGACTAGATTATTTTCTCCTCCATTTAACTTAATCTCATGTTGTGTTTTTCATTGTAGCCTCTAAGTGTACAACAGCCATCATTAATGTCAGGAAGAGGCCATATTGTTAATCTGGAAACAGTATTAAAGATGATTAAGGACTATTCTGATATGTCAGTCAGTGACTGTCACCCTCCTGCCAGGCATGCATTCTGTCAGCTTTAATCATCAAGGAGGAAGAAGTGATGGTGGCTGTCAGAGTTCTGCTTTATTAGAGACTTGAAACTGACCAAAGTGCTGAGAATAAGTGGATGGTTAGTTTTAAATAGGACATCTGCGTAACCTCCTCCAAGGCTCAGGGAATGTCACTGACTAGGAGGCAGAAAGAATGCAAGAGCCAGAAGACCAGAAAGAATTCTGTGACACAGTCCTCTTTGGGCATGATAAACTCACAACAGCAATGACTATCTAGACTATCTATACAAGATCTCATTAGCATTCTGTCACTAATGGGGAAGGGCTCAGAAAGCCCACCCCTCCCTGGGAGCTATGAGCAGTTCCTTGGAGAGGGATGTCATATTCCTTGATGGTATAGACACTGGTATAACTCCAATCCGTGCTTGTGTAGACAACCCTAGTTAAGTACAGTAGTCTGTGTGCCCATGCACCACCCCCCCACGAAAGTAGGAAGAAATGGTTGCAAAGAAAGGATTTAATGGAAGAAGGAAAATGAGGAGAGTATGATCAACGTAAACTGTAGGGGGAGAGGAGAGAGAGAAATTATGAATTTAAATCAACTTTTAAAAGAGAGCTCTGCTGCAGCTGAATGCCATGGCACACGCCTATAATCCCAGCACTCGGGAGGCAGGGGCAGGCAGATCTTTGTGAGTTTGAGGCCACTCTGGTCTACAAAGCGAGTCCAGGACAGCCAAGGCTACACCTTTCAAAACCCTGTCGAACCGAAACAAAAGCAAACAATCAAACAAAAAAGAGAGTGCTCTGCATTATTGGGGGCAACAAGACTAGCAGAAATCAACCATCTGATGACTGAGCATTCACTGCTGACTTGTGCTCTGACAAAAGAGTGTGCTGCATCATTGAACCACTCTTAGCTACCACAGCTTTGCTTGGGCATCAACAAAGCATGTTATAAATGGCACCTAGAAGGTGAGTAGGAGGAGTCCTTGTGCTTCAGAAGATTTGCCAAGGGTGGGAAGGTTGTGAAAGTCAGCATAGCTGAGGTGGAGTGGCCAACGCCTTAACCTGAGGTGTGGGTGAGGGCAATACCAATCATAGAGGATCTTCTTGAGGAACGGGTGAATGTGGAGTAACTGGAACTGGATCAGAAGTTCACAGTTGAAGAAGCAAGAGTAAGAAAGCATTGGAGTAAAAGGAACCGCAAAATTCATCATGAGACTATCACAGCAGCTTCCATAGACCTCGGCAAGCTCAATTTACCCAAGTGCCAAAAGCTGGTCTGTAACAGGAAGGATTCTGTGGTCCTTCCTATTAGCAGATCTATGGTAGAAGAGAAGTAATCCAAGCCAGCCACCGTGGATACCTGGGGATGGAAAGCAGTTGTGGCAGGGCCTTGGAGTAATCCCAGAAGGTGTTGTTCACCTCCTGGAGTAATCCCAGAAGGTGTCGTTCACTTCCGATAGGACAAGATGGGGAAGTGGAGGCTGACATTGAAGATCCTGACCCTGAGTTAGGCTGGGCTAACATGCTTAAGTCTTTATTTATAAGAAGAAAGTTGAAAATGTAAAATAATTAGAAAAATGGGAAAAACCTTGGAGAGTAAGGAAGATAATTTATAGTATATTGTGGTTTTAGCTGTGATTGTAAGAGTCAAAATAAAAAACCCTCATAAAATGAAAATTTATATTATTTAAGATTAATTTATTAAAGAAAATATTTTTATGAGTTTAGTGCAGCCTGTGCAGCAGTTTTCTAGACACAGAGGTACACAGCACTGTCCTGGACCCAGGCCTTGTCTCATCCAGCATAGCTGCCAGTTCATAGTAAGTGCACTGAGCAGGTGTGCTGTGCTTTTTATTTTATACTGTACTTTGCTCTACACTTGCTATATTTAGATATGTTTACAGGTACAAATATTTACCCATTGAACTATGATTGACAAAGGTGTTCAGAACAGTGACAGTGCTGATCAGGTTTGTGCCCTTGGAGCAGTGGGCAAGACCATTACCTAGCCTTAATCATTAGGTGTGTGTGGATACACAGTCAGATAGACCCCTAGGGGATCTGAGCAAACATCCCTGCCATTAAACAAAGTGTGACTTTAGGGCCTTTACCTGAAATATGTACATTTGTGGCACTTGTTTTTTCTGAGAGAGAAGCTCGTATCATAGTGATGTTTTGCTGTGCGACTCATTTTCTGAACTGTATTCCTAGTGCGTGGTCAGATTTACAGAGATAATCCTGTTACCCTTTCCGCTTTTCCATACCTCTCTGTTGCAGTGAATGACAACCTGACCTGTTTCCCTTACAGAGCGTTGCACGAAATCACGTAGGAGCCTGACAAGCCAGTTTTCTGTTGGTTCTTTATGATGTTATCTCTGGTGCCAGGGTTTACTTGGGATAATCTTACAGAGCTCAAGCTCTCACAGTTTATCAAAATGTGAATTCACTAAAGATTACAGATATTTATAGAACTGGTGCTTTAAAAACCTGCCAACAATATTTTCTGTGCAACCATTGTACTGATTTTGCCATATATTCAGACATCCTTAACTGTAGAGTTGGGTTGTGGTTTTGTTTGTTTGTTGTTGTTTTTATGTCTTTTAACATTGTACAGCCTTGCTTACTGCAGTCATTAATGAGAACATGCCTGAGCTGCCAGCATCAATTCAGCAGCTTTCAGGTGAATCCTAGAAGGTTGGGTTTTCCCTCCCTCCCTCCCTCCCTCCCTCCCTCCCTAATTAGCAGAAGACAGCTGCCAACATAACATTTAAAAAGTTTTACTACAGTATTCATAAATTCTCTGATTATAAAATCTCATCAGGTAGAATGGAGTTTTCATATATTTAAGATTTTGTTGTTTTTCATGAAGGCTTATTTTATTTCTTATATATATTTAAAATACGGTTTCCTTAAAAGCTTGAAATTGCTAATAAAATATATTGAGGGCTTTGTAAGAAATAGATAAAATCATGTTTGATATAGAACAGAAGCATTAGCACTGGAGATGTACCTCAGTTGGTCGAGTGCTAGCCAAGTAGGTACATTGCATTGCCCTAGGTTTCATCCCTAGTACTTTGCAAATCAGCATGGTGTTGCATCCTTGTAGTACCATGCCTTGGGTGACAAAGGCAAGGAGATCAGAAATTTAAAGTCTTCCTTTGCTGCAAAATGAATTGAAGGCCAGCCTTGGCTACTTAAGGCCCAGTGAAAAAGAAGGAAAGGAAAGGAAAACACAGACAAACAGATACGCGTGCGCGCGCACACACACACACATACTTGAAAAGCATTTTAAAATCTAAAGGGAAGAGACTGTTGGCTCCAAACATTACTGTGTTTGAGTTACTTCTCTCCTTTATCAAAAGCCCTTATTTTAAACCATTGTACATATATGAGAATTTTATGACTCAAGGGTACTAGGAAAAAAAAAACAGATAAAATTACTCCTAATTTAATCCTTTAAATCGCTATATTTTCCTAACCGAGAACCACACTGCTTGTCCTAAGTGAACACATGGAACTCACATGCTCCTGCAGGGAGATGGAAGGTAATGACAGGAGACTCCCCATAGCTTGTTGATGAATTAGT
This sequence comes from Acomys percivali, assembly GCA_907169655.1. NCBI lineage: Eukaryota > Metazoa > Chordata > Mammalia > Rodentia > Muridae > Acomys > Acomys percivali. The sequence goes on from OU015749.1 coordinate 90,087,982, forward strand.
CTGCAAACAACTAGCCAAACAACAGGAATGTGCATGCGTATGCGCACACACACACATACACACTCACTCTGTTTTCCTAAAAAAAAAATTCACATTCATTATTCCATTCATCTACAAATATGTCTAGAGCAGGTGACAGATTTGTAACCCTAACTTTTTTATTTTATGTGCAGTGGTGTTTTGCCTGTATGTGTGTCTGTATAAAGCTGTGCGATCCCTTGGAACAGGTGAGCGGCCATGTTGGATCCTGGAAATTAAACCTAGGTCCTCTGGAAGAGTAGCCAGTGCTCTTAACTGCTAAGCCATCTCTTCAGCCTTGTGTAACCCTAAATAGTATTTCACTCTTAGTTTACTGAATAAAAACTGAAGGCACTGAGACTATTGATAAAACAGTATTGGGAATAGGACCTAAGCTCTTAGAAAATGACTTCATATTTAGCATACCAGATTTATTCCTAAGAAACCCACAAAAATCTCCTAACAGTTCTCTGTATCTTTTTTTCCTCCACTACATAAGCCTGCCTGTCTCTGTCTCTGTCTCTGTCTCTGTCTCTCTCTCTCTCTCTCTGTCTCTCTCTCTCTCTCTCTCTCTCTCTCTCTCTCTCTCCTAAGATTCCTGAATGCTTTAGAGGTAGATGTACAAAGCTGAAAATGAATACAGCTCTCCTCCCTTATTAAGTAACTGGCTCTCAGCATGCCTGCAAACTGGTCACTTGCTGATTTTGTACCTATATCAAGACACTATTTGTGACTGCTGAATGCCCAAAGTTGGAGGAAGCTTTTTTTCCATTTTTCACCTTGAAGAATTTGCAGTCATGAAGGGGGAATGGTATACAATCAAGAAGCACTTGGACATGATTCCATCTTGTGACCATATAGACAGAGTGCTGCAGCTGCCTTGTGGGTATTCAGTGAAGCGTAAGAGTGATGGCTGAACCTGCTAGAACAACTCTGTATGGTGAAACAGGTTACGGAGAGGAGTTGTAAAGTGGCTGTTGTATTAAAGAGTGGGATTTCAGTTGCTCTAGAATTGTAAAACAGAATATAAGGTAGTAAGTATAAATTTTAAAGAACCTTATGCATCTGGCATAAGATGATGTCATATATTGCAATAATTTAAAATATTGACTCTGCCCTTACACTACTTGTGTTAGAATCTAATTTCCATCATTCTTCCTCCTTGCCTGTACATGAACTTGATGTCTGAAGATGTTGTTTCTCCACTATAAAATGGGGATAATACTAATACCTTGTCCATATTTGAGAGTTAAATGAGTGTGCATCATAGGTTTGGTGAGATGGGCTTATCAGGGAAAGGCTCTTGTTGTAAAGCTTGATACCTGAGATTGATCCCTAGAACCCACATGATGGAAAGAAAGAACCAGTTCTCTTAAGTTGTCCTCTGGCTTCCACATGAATCTCTTGGTGTGTTTGTACATGCACATGTGGGAGACCACAAGAAGGGAGGAAGCAAGGAAGGCAGGGGAGGGAGGAAAGAAAGCTAGTTTTGAAATGTCTACTGTGTAAGGACTAGTCCTTGACCCAAGAAGTGCTGGTACAAAGTGCTCAGTGCTATTTGCCACTGCCTTTTTATTTTAAGCACAGAGACTTTTGGCTTTTAACTGTAAAATGTGATATCTGATAGGATTTGAAAGATGGATTTCATGACTCCAGCCAAAGGCAGGAAAAGCAAGATACCATTACAATAAAGAAATGACGTAGCAATGCATTGTAACCGAAATTCAGTAGTTCAGCTTGTCTTACTAACACATCTAACCTTCCTCATTTAGCACTTGGTATTTCTCCCTTAGTATAGAATCTCTTAACAGATCAGGCAGTGTCCCTCCAAGCACTGCGCATCAGGCATTTTAATTGATAATACCAAATGACCAATTAAGAAGTCTTGTGCTGGTTAATCTGCATTATAAAACACAGGATGCTAACCCCAGATATGGTAAATTTTAAATGGTTACAGAAGTTTATCACATAGTTTCAAACTTTTGTCCTAGCCCATATGCCTAAAATAGCTATCCCTTTGCATTGGCTGAGAGGTAAAAGAAGCTTGTTTAGGAGTGAAGTGTTACAGCACTTGTAAGTAATAATGTTGTTGGGACAAGCACTTAACTTTGTAAAATCTGCTGTGGATGACAATTCGAGTGACTGCTGTTTGTTTATTTAGTCTGTAGTAGTGTGGGGGTTAAACATTTTATCTAAATGAGTCTGCAGTTGAAAACTGTGTGAATTGTGATTAAACAGAGCCAGGCCAGAAGTTACCAGGCTTAGATATGAGATTTAATAAACAGATCATCTTCTTTTTTGGTAACAGACTAGTTATTTGCTCTTTGGTTTATGAATTTTATTTTGCTTATGAAAACTAGGATGTTTTGGGCATCACTTTGGCTGCACTAAATAGCATCAATAATCTTATCTTTAAAACTCTCCTTAGTGCCCCAGGTTCTTCAAAGCTGCACAGCATTCATTGAGAGGTATGGCATTGTGGACGGGATATATCGCCTCTCGGGCGTTGCCTCCAACATCCAGAGACTTCGGTAAAACTCTATGGCATTTTCTTTTTTATTCTTATTTAACGTACCAAATTCAAATTATTTCAAAATCAGTAGCTTTGATAACCATGATTATCAGTAATATGGTTGAGATAAACTAGGAAAGAAAATCCATGTTATTCTCCAACTAAATGATACCTCATCTGTAGTGTCCCAGCATCATGCTCGCTAACCTCCTCAGTACATCAATAGTATTTTTTCTCTTTGAAATGTTGGAAGGAGGCCAGTGAGATGGCTCAGCAGATAAAAGCACTGCCAAGCCCTGTGGTCTGAGTTCCAACCTGGAGCCTGCATAGAAAGAAGAGTACATTCCCAAATTGTTTTCTGACCTGCATGCTTGTGCCTTGGCAAGTATGTCAAAATCCAAAAAGTAATATATGAAATATAATGATATGAAGAAAAGAGAAAGTCACTGATGTAAAGGTATAAACCTTTGGGGCTAGAGGTTTCTGTATTTTAATATTAAAGTTGTGTTTTTAGTTTCACATGGATATCTGCCAAAAGATAACCTGTTGTTACTATTGAAGTCCAAATCCTGGCTTGTTACATGTAATAATTTGAAGGAACTGCAACTCTGAAGTAGAGGTGAACATTTTGGGCTTCTGCTCTCTGTGTATTTTCTTCTCTTCACTAAGTCAGTCCTTGTCTTCTGTCTGGGTTAGTCATGAATTTGATTCTGAGCACGTCCCCGACCTGACGAAAGAACCTTATGTCCAAGACATCCATTCTGTGGGCTCCCTCTGTAAGCTGTACTTCCGAGAACTCCCAAACCCTCTGCTCACCTACCAGCTATATGAGAAATTCTCTGTAAGTACTGGGTAGGGTGGATCCTCTCAAGGGTCCCATGGAGTTTTGCTGTGTTTTTATTCAGAATGTGTTTTGGTTTAGTCTCATGTGAGAATTACTTTTGAGCTAGAAAGGACTCCCTGAACAAACAACAGTAGTCAAGTGACCTGGGTCTTTGAAGTTTTCAAATTGTTGCTCTTTTTATTCTGGCTTAGGGCCACTAACTTAGCACGATTGCCATTAAATACCATTATGTATTTTGACAGCAGCAACTGAGCACCACGATGTGTGGAAGCAGTGCGCCTTCTTGATATTTTGTTACCACTTTGCCCTGTGTTCAGCCGCAGAGTGAGATTGCAAGTCAGGATCTTTGATTTGCACTGGCGCAGCTCACTGGTCTGTTGGGTTGTGTCTGTTACAGGATGCTGTTTCAGCAGCAACAGATGAAGAGCGGTTGATAAAAATCCATGATGTCATCCAGCAGCTCCCCCCACCACACTACAGGTAAGTCAGGACTTGGCAAATGGATACTAGCATCCAGAAGCAGAATTTATATTAGGTACAGATGGATCTTTGTGGCTCATATGTAAATTATTCTTTCTAGTAATAGAATCTATAGTGCTGTCTTTTGGTCACAATATTTATTGGTTTTAATCTCTGTGCAGTTAGGGATCCATAAATGTTGTAGATGGCTAATAGGTAATGTGTGTATGTGGGATGTGTGGTGTGTGTGTGTGTGTGCGTGTGTTTGTCTATGCCTGTCTGTCTTCCTGTGTGTTTGTATTAGCTAGTTTAACTTAAGTTTAAGTCAATTATTTTATTTGCATAAATATTCTGCTCAGTTATTTAATCTGAGTGTGCACAGAATTGTTTAAATAAATAAGGAGAAGAAAGATATTACAGCTAAGTGGATCTTTCACTGTAAAGGCACATCAGCTGCCCAGGTCCTGTTCTGGTGCTGCTGGAATTGCTCAGGCCACCTTGCGGTTTGTTCATGCCTTGCTTCTGTGCTTTTAAATGTTTAGGCCCTTTTTTGTTTCTGCTGAAAGTAGGATAGCAAAATATCTTGGTCTAGAAACTTAGTTTTGTAGAAAGTTCATGTTAAATGATACTTACACTTAGTCAATGTGTATGTGCATGTGTGTGTGTGTGCGCGCGTGCGTGCATGTGCACATGCACATGCATGCATACATGTTTCTATTTTGCTTTTAGAAACTAACAAGCCAGTGAGCTCCACATGCTGTAGTGTCTGTTTCAGTTAGCATGCTGTATTTCATTTTTCAGAACACTGGAGTTCCTGATGAGACACCTGTCTCTTCTAGCAGACTATTGCTCCATCACAAATATGCATGCAAAAAACCTTGCCATTGTCTGGGCACCAAACCTGCTGAGGTAATTTGTATTTTATTTATGAACTTTAAAGAATGTATTTTCTTGGATTTAAAAAAAGCTTGCATTATGTATTAACATCCCTCTAAGGCAGCCAGCTATGCATTAGCTAAGTGGCTCTAAAAGTATGACTCCTCCCACTGGTGTCTCTGTAACTTCTGTGCTGAAGAATTGTGCCTTTGGAGACCTCCCTTCACAACTCTGAAGGAGCTGTTATTGACCCCGCAGATCAAAGCAGATAGAGTCGGCCTGCTTCAGTGGAACAGCAGCTTTCATGGAAGTGAGAATTCAGTCTGTGGTTGTTGAGTTCATCCTCAATCATGTAGATGTGCTCTTCAGTGGCAAGATCAGCGCTGTCATGCAGGAAGGGGCAGGTATGGCTCACATAGCTTTTTCTTATTACCAGGAACAGGTTCCTAAATGAATGGAAAACTTTGCAATTATTATTTCATATAATAATCTCTGACCAAGTCTGTTACAAACCCAACAAATTGACAGTGCCTCTATATAGTCAATACTACACATCAGACTGTTATGATGTAAGTTCATTACACAGTAAAGATATCTTGCTTTAGGGCTGGAAAGATGGTTCAGTAGTTGAGAGTACTGGGCTCCACTTTCACAGTGCCCAAGTTCTATTTCCAACACTGTTGAAAGATTATTAATATTTAATATTTAATTATTATTTTAGTAAAATCAGCAGTTACTCCATAACCAGATTTATAGCCCAATAACCACACAGAGAGACCAGGATCTATTTAATTAGCTTATAGCACAATGCTGGGCAATAATTACTCCATCCTAAACCTCCATGCTAGTGTATTTCCTCCCATTCGGATTTCCCACTTTATATTTGCTTTGAAATTATTTCCTAGGCCTGATTAATTCTCCTGATGTTTCCCAGTCTTCTCCTCATGGCTCCATCCTCTCCTTCCTTCTCTTCTTCCTCCCCTCACTGGATCAGCATGCCCCACCCTATTCTCTGTTATTGTTCAGAATTGGCTAGTTGGTGGGTTTTTGTTTTTTTGTTTTTGTTTTTGTTTTTTTAGCAATACAGAACAAATGGTGACATGTTTACACAAACTTGAAACAGAAGATACTAGAATAATGTCTGTATTGATCCAGATAGTGGGTGGAGAAATCAACATTTGAATAAACAAGGGTAAACTGTACACAGTCCACAAGAACATTATGCCAACACAGCACCCACATGGTGGCTCACAACATCTGCAACTCTAGTTCAAGGAGAGCTAACACCCCCTTGAGGCTTCCATGGGTACTGCATGCAGGTAGAGTACAAAGACAAAACACCCATACATAAAAATTAATTAAAAGGATTTTTAAAATTAAGAAAAAAATATGTTATCCCCCCCATTATTAGTATATAAAAGGTATGAGACAGAGCAGAAAAATAAAAAAAAATCCTTCTAAAGCAAAAAATGACTGAGTTGATCTCCTTTACTTTGTACCTTTTAAGAAGAGAAAATAGATTATTATAGAATTTCACTGTACTCTAGAATGTCACCTTCTGTCTCTCATTAAGTATACAGCACTGTGATATTTGTTATTGAAAACCCTTGAAGAAAAGTTGAAGTACTGTGACTACATAGAGAGTGAAGGTGGACAGACAGACTGACACACATGTATAACACTGATGTCATTCCTTTTCCTCCGAAGCTTCTCTATCCAGGCCCAAGTCCCTGCTGGTCTCTTCTCCATCTACCAAGCTGCTTACATTGGAGGAAGCCCAGGCAAGAACACAGGCTCAGGTCACTTCTCCCATTGTGACTGAAAATAAGTACATCGAAGTAGGAGAAGGGCCTGCTGCACTTCAAGGGAAGTTTCATACCATAATTGAGTTCCCACTTGAAAGGTAACATACTCTTAAGAATTGTTTTAAACTATAGCTTCAGAGCTGTACATGATAGTTTGCTTTAATTTTGCTATTTTATTATTATAGTAAAGTCTGGGGCAGTTCTAGAAAAAGTTAATTGACTATAGATAGTTAACCCTTTATAAGGACCAATGAAAATTATTCTTGTAAAACTTTATAACAATGTAATAATTTTGAAAAAGAAGTTAGTTTTACAAGAAAATTGCTAATAAAAATAATACACATTGGCTGTGTGGAGTTGGCTTTATTCTCTGAGAAATGTTTTTTAGGAATTTAGAAATAAGTTGTGCTAAAACAGCTTATTCAGAAAGAGTGAATGGGCAGTGGCTTCTGACACTGGTTCCTGACTAGCATCAGAGTTGCTGGTGACTGAGACTTGTAAACCCTCCCAGACCCACCTGGTCAGCAACTGAAGGTGGAGCCTCCTGTGCAGTTCTGATGATGGCAAATGTTGTGCAGCCCAGAGAGTCTGTGAGCTTGACGCAACACAAAGCTGGAAACATGCATGAGGCTTTTTGTTTTGTTCGACAGTTTTTGGTTGTCATTTGATTGCAGGAACTTGAGCAGTAGTGAGAGGGTTGCAGTGTGTCCTCTCGGTGTCTCTCTGAGTTGATGCCCTCACTGCTTCCCTAAGGAAACGCTAATAACAGGCTGTGAGTCCCTTACAGGGTTAAAGGAAGATGAGTGTATGTGCGAGTTATTTTGGGTGCTCTGCTGCCCTTCGCTGTGCTCATGGATGTAAGGATCTTGTTTCTCTAGATGAGGTAATGCTAATAAGACCTCAGAATTTATTCTCCTTCACTTTTATGTGTTCTTCTGCCTTCCTTTTCTTTCTGGGACTAAAAAGCCAGAAGTTGACACTTAGATTTTCTTTGTCATTTCTGAGTTGATCTTGAACCTTGCTTTCATATTTACTCAAAAATGTCTTTACTGAGTAGTGATTCAAAAAGTAGACATTAGAATGTAGCCCGGCTTGGGTTTCATGACATCCTCATTTCCTCACACAGTTTCACAGTATTAAGGAAATTAGTTGAACTTCTTAGGTCTTCATTTAATCAGCTTCTTTTGTGGTTGTCTACTGAAAAGACATTCTCACTACCTACGGTTGGTGGCGCACTTACTGCCGTTCAGCCTATGCTACATTCCTGCCCTCCTTCTGTGCTCAGTCTCTCCCCTCACCTGGCTTTTTTATACTGCCTCATTTGTGGAGGCTTAACATTAGTGTCGTCTTACTTTTTTTTTCTTCAGATTGTGAGGTACAAGTGGCCTTTGTGGAACTATTGCTCATGTTACACATTAGCTTCCGTGTCCTGTGGAACTGCACTGTACAGTGCACCACATGGAAGGGAGGAGGCTTGTCTGCTGTTCCCCTTGTGCCTCCCCAGGCAGTTTTGTTTTTCTACCATTAGTTCAGTTGTTCTGTAGGAAAGGATAGAGTCTCCGTTATCTTAATATTTATAAACTGCTTTCTGTTTCGTAGAAAGAGGCCTCAGAATAAGATGAAAAAATCTCCTGTTGGCAGCTGGCGTTCTTTCTTCAATTTGGGGAAGTCATCTTCTGTCTCTAAGCGAAAGTTGCAGCGTAATGAGAGTGAGCCTTCAGAGATGAAAGCCATGGCTCTGAAAGGTGAGCGCCCTCTGCCTCCCTGCGCTGCTGGAGCACACTGCCTGGGGCTTCTGGCACTCCCTGCTGTCCTCCAGCCGCCTTCTCTGCGTGTGCCCTCCTCATGCCATCATGACACAGCTCACTGGAAAGCCTGCATAGTTGTGTGGCACAGGTGCATTGTCTTCATGTCTGATTATCACGAACTTATAAGATAATACAGACTACATGCAGAAAAACCGAGTTTCTTAAGAAAACTGAGTAGATTTTACACACCCACACACACACACACACACACACACACACACACACACACACGTACGTAAAAAATTAACAGTGCCTTTGCAACACTGCTTCTGTATTGTAACATAGCTTCTATGTTTCTGATAATAAGCAAATACTATATGTTATTTACTGGTTTTGATCTTTAGTTTTACAGATTTAAAATCTGTGTTTTAGCATGCTTTCCAAGGTTATAACTGTTGTAACCATAGCATTCTCTCTTGAGTGACTTGCTGACGGGGTTTTGTGTTACATCACATAGATCTATTAGTGTTGAATAAATTACTCTTTAAAATAATTTCTAAAAACCCATGTTCTGGTAAGAACACCTTAACCTAGAAAAAATAGCATTTTTCTCTGAGAAGTAATGTTAGGCTTATTTACATCATTCAGTTTGCAATCATGAATTACCCACATTAGATATTTTGATAGCAGGCTATGCAGAAAGAAACTTAAGGTAGTGCCTTGCCTTCAGAGTCTAACTGGAGAGTCATCTGTGTAAGAAAGTGACTTCCGGTATGCGCATACAGCTGACATAGAACTCTACGTCTGGCATCTTTGGCTGACATTGCCCGTTCTTATGGGAGTAGGGTGGTGGTCAAGAATGCTGTTTTTAAGTAATACTATGTTATGTGTGTGGATATCTGGGCCTGCATTTGTGTGTATGCACTCCATGTGCTTGGTGCCCATGGGGGTCAGAAAAGAGCATTGGATTCCTTGGAACTGAAGTTACAGGTAGTTGTGAGCTGCCTGCCCAGTGGGTGCTGGGAGTCAAACCCAGGTCCCCTGAGCATCAGCAGTGTGTCTAACCACTGGGCCAACCCTCCAGCCCCAAGAGAGAGAACTTTCATCTTGGGAGCTGAAGGAGGTACAGGTCACCTGATCTTTAAGGAGACTAAGAGCCCTGTTTCAGGCGATGAGAGCAGGGTGGGAAGAGGAGCAGGTTAGAGAAAGGAGACTTTTAAAGGACTCTAAGAGAAATTGTTGTCAAGGGGCAAAAAACAGGAAGAGATGGTTAAGAAGGTTGCAGAGAGCATAAGAGACAGCTTAAAGTATCTGCAGTTTGGAGTGCTGGCTACCAGCAAGTCAGAAAGATGTAGGAGTTCGCAGGTAAGATTAATGTATTCAATTGAAATAACTTGAGTGTCCTGGGGCTGCCTTTTTAAATTATTACAGATTGAGACTGGGAACCCAAAAATGTTTGGTAACTCAGAGTCTGGCAGGTGTCAGCCCCACTGTGGTCACTTTAAGTTCTCAGGGAAGATTCCCTCCTGCCTCATCTATCCCCCTATGGCTCCTGGCATCTCTTGCATTTAGGTAGCATCACTCCATCCTCTGCCTGCATCTTCATAGGGCCTTCTTCTCTGTGTCTCTTTGACTTGTACTTTTACAAGTTGTTAAGGATAGGGACCACTGGAAAATGTCATCAGAGGGGCTGGAGGAATGGCCCAGTGATTGAAAGCGTTTCTAAAAGACTAAATTCGGTTTCTAGCACCTGTAACTCAAACATCACCCTCTTCTGGTCTTCTAGAGCACTGGCACACATGTGGAATACACTCACAGGGACATGTGCACATGAATAAAAATAATTTTAAAGGCTACTACATTGGTCTTCAGGACATGATCAAGAAAAAAAATATTTTAGTTCACTTCTGTGCTCACATTCATAGGCTTTGGGAAAAAGTTTTTTGTTGTTGTTTTGTCTTATTAACATGGGAAACAAAATAATGCAGCACTTTACATAATAGGATGGTAAACTAAATAGAACTGTCAAGATGCATAGCTAGTCACACTTGGAAATACAAACATTGTTAGGAAAAACACCAAGCCCTTTAAAGCATAGTCCATAATAATCATGGGTTTTATACTATTTGGTTTTTATTATTTAGGTGGCAGGGCAGAAGGAACCCTCCGCTCAGCTAAAAGTGAAGAGTCTCTTACTTCCCTCCATGCAGTTGATGGTAAGACTGAAATGTTCCATGATGGATTGCATAAAAGAAGGTGCACACAGCAGTGTTTTGAATATGTGCTTAGTAAGAAGACTATGAAATATCACCTTCAGTAGTATTGGTATTTATTAAGTACGGTTCAATTATTTTACTATGGTGTGGAATTTTTGGCATGAATGCTATTTATATAAAATGGCTGAAATGTTTGAAAGCAAACATATTTTTCAGCGCTTAAAAGCGAGTATCACTATTTTCTTTAGATTTGGAAATGGGAGCAGCTTTGAGACCTATTTGTTAATTATTGGTGGGTGGTCTTTATCGATCAAAGGCCATTAGCAATTGGAGCTGGCAACTTAAGATGAGTCTGCTTCCTAAGGGGACCAACATTTGGCAGATATTGTAGGGAGGTGTGGTTACAGCATAAGTTGAAACTCAGAATCAAACTTTATGAAAACAAATGGTATGCTAAACTATGCTTGGGCTTACTTGGGAAGTGGAAAGCCTGTTTTCATTTTTTTAAAAAGTGGAAATATTTTAAGTGTGTGAATGGAATGCTTTACTAAATGCATGTTAATATTTTCTAATTATGAAGGAACATTGTTTCTTTTTGTTTTGGGTACCATAAAAATATTTTCCCATAATAAACAACCTTTTGTTACTGTTTAGTACCCAGAGTGCTATTTTAAGTGATGACTTCTACCTTACAAGTCATATATGAGGCGAGTGATAAATTTAAAAATGATGAAAAGCATGCCTAAAGTCACACCAGGAGTCAGTGTTGAGTCTGTAGTCCAAGAGCCCCTAGCCTTTTTCCATCCAGGTCGTGGCCAGTGCTCTTCCTGCTTCGGCACATGCGCCTGCTCATTAGTATTCTTAATAGGAGGTTCTCTTACCACAAGTGTGACTGATGTTTGTGCACCCATTGCCAGTTCATGGGAAAAAAGTTAAAAGTTGCATTTTTCTTGCCCTATGCAGTGTTACTACTGTCTAGATGGGTGACTAATCATTGGTGTTGTGTGTCCTGTGACGTTCATGCTTTGACATTGTTGTCCATTTTTACCAGGAGATTCCAAATTGTTCCGACCTAGAAGACCCAGATCCAGCAGTGATGCTCTCTCTGCCTCTTTCAATGGGGACATGCTGGGGAACCGCTGCAATTCCTATGATAATCTGCCCCACGACAATGAGAGTGAAGAGGAAGTGGGGCTGCTCCACATTCCAGCTCTTGTGTCTCCTCATTCGGCTGAGGATGTTGACTTGAGTCCACCAGACATAGGAGTGGCCAGTCTGGATTTCGATCCAATGTCATTTCAATGTAGTCCTCCGAAAGCTGAGTCAGAGTGTCTGGAGAGCGGTGCTTCCTTTCTGGACTCCTTAGGGTATACCAGAGAGAAACCGAGTACCAGTAAGAAGGATGTAGAAGCAGGTGGTAGCCAGTCACAGACTCCAGGCAGTACTGCAAGTTCTGAACCTGTGTCTCCAGTCCAGGAGAAACTGAGTCCATTCTTCACCCTGGACTTGAGCCCAACTGAGGACAAGTCTTCTAAGCCATCTTCATTTACAGAAAAGGTTGTTTATGCTTTCTCTCCAAAGATTGGACGGAAACTAAGCAAATCTCCTTCCATGAACATATCTGAGCCCATTTCAGTGACTCTTCCACCGCGGGTGTCAGAAGTCATTGGTACTGTCTCCAACACTGTAGGTCAGAATGCATCACCTCCATCTTGGGACAAAAGTGTGGAAGAAAGAGATGTCATAAATAGATCCCCCACCCAGATAGTAAAAATGAAAACAAGTGAGAGAGAGGCACAGGAAGGCTGTGAGCCTGAAGGACAGCCCCTGGCGCAGGGGCCAGCTGAAGACATAGAGTTGCCAGGGAAAGAGGAGCGGCCTGTCTCGAGCAGTCAGAGCAAGGCTGTGCCTTCTGGACAGAGTCAGACAGGTACCGTTTGTTCTCCTCCATTCCTTCTCTACGTTAAGAGGGGTCTTCCATCCTGTGTGCCATCTGTGCCTTTTGACAGAGAGCCTTCTCCACAGCTAGGCTAGAATCAAAGAGAATGTTTTTCTAAATGGTGCTGAGGGCTCAAAGCCCTAAACTAAAACAAGTCAAACAAAACTCCCCAAAGGGCCCTTGGTCCTGCTTCAGACCTTCACAAAAGACCCCTTACCTCTTTGGACAGTCAGAACTCATGACTAATTTTTGCACAACTGTGTAGCTCTTGATTCTGTTTTCTCTTCTAATGCATACCATATTGTAGCCTTATATGTTAGCGAGTCAGCCTACTCCGTCAGTGTAGAGCTGTTATCACAGTCTAAGCACTGGGAGCTTGCACTCTAAGTGGCCTTTTCTAAGTCCGGTAGGGGCCTGCTTCCCCTCCACCCCAGTGTGTAGCAGTTCAAGAGGAGTTTGCAATCTTTAGCCACTATGTTAGTTTTCCTTTTGAGCCAGATGTGTTTTCAACAGCATTTGCATGTGGGATAGAAGATCATGGATTGCCATTTTGAAATATGGAAGGCACCTGTTTTTAGTGATCACATGGGGAGTGTTTGGCTTTCCGTGTAGGGTAACATAAGCTACCTTTTGATTCTAATTTTTTTTCCCAATTTCCCAATAGGAGCAGTTACCCATGACCCCCCTCAGGATCCCGTTCCTGTCAGTTCAGTCTCTCTTATCCCACCACCACCGCCTCCGAAAAATGTCGCCCGAATGTTGGCACTAGCATTAGCTGAGTCTGCACAACAAGCCTCAACTCAGACACTGAAGAGACCAGGGACTTCCCAGGCTGGGTGTACTAGTTTTGGAGACATGGAGGTGCTTACATCTGAAGAGAAACTGCCTAGTTCCTACTCTAGTGTTACTCTAGATAAGATCTATTTCCAAACGGACCGGCCAGCAGAGCAGTTCCACCCGCAGATCAATGGACTTGGAAATTGTCACCAGCCTCTCCCAGAGACAGCAGCTATGGGAGAACCCACCCACTCCAACACAACTGACTCTGGGGAGCAACTCCACCAAATAGACTTAACAGGGAATTCGCTACATCGGAACCATTTATCTGGGGACCCAGAAAAAGCTAGAAGCACTACAGCTCCCTTAGCAGACTCAGAGAAGTCTGATGATCATGGAAGTTTCCCTGAAGACCAGGCTGGGAAGACCAGCATGTCCACTGTCTCCTTCGTGGAGCAGGACCAGTCTCCACTTCCTTTCTCCAGTGGAGATCAGCCCCTCTCCTATCTTGGTACCAGTATGGATAAACCCCACCATTCCTCAGAACATACAGACAAACCTCCCATGCCCTCTTCTTTGCCTAGGGACAAAGTCCATCCTCTTTCTGGGTCCCCTGAAGAGAATACCAGCACAACCACCATGGCATATGTGATGGCAACTCCAGCAAGAGCTGAAACAAGTACCAGAGATGCCAGCAGGGTCGTGGCTGAACAGACCACTGCTGCTGATTTTGTGGCTGCCACCCTTCAGCGCGCGCACAGAACTAATCGTCCCCTCCCCCCACCTCCTTCCCAGAGGCCGGCAGAGCAAGCACCAGTTGTGGGGCAGGTACAAGAAGCACCAAGTGTAGGATTAAATAGTTCCCACAAGGTAAGATGGAGAGGAAGTCGGTGAAGTAATATATTTTTTCCAAAGGTATGTCATTTTTCAGTCAGATACATTCCAAGCGGCAGGTTTCCACGAAGTAGCCACGGTTTGTAGCCACGGTTTGTAGTTGGAGAGCTCTGCTTTTGCCTGGCTGTTGGCTTTGTAATAAAGACAGAGCAGCCCCTGGTGACTGCAGCTTAACCATCCTTGCTGTGCTTCCTTCCTGAAGCAATAAGTTTCTTCACAGTCAGACCCTGACAGAGTGAGACAGAGTGAGCCCCAGGTATCAGGGCTACCATGGTTGTTTTCCTTTCCACCTCCATCACTGATCACTGTGACTGTGGGTGAGTCATGTGACCACCCTGTGACAACCCTTCACGTCTGTACACTAAAAGTACTTCATTCTCCAGGTGTTTAAGGGCTCTTCTCACAGGCTTTTCAGAAGTATAAGGAGTAATAATATCTTGGAATTTTTGATGTTTTCTTTCAGCTGTGTCCAGCAATGTTCCATAGTTAAATACTGGCTTTGGTAAGGAAATGTTAAGATAGAGAGTGCCAATGTGTTTTTCTAATGTCTCCTTTTAGAAAATAAAAGGGCTGCAGGTTTTGTTGTAACCTTAAGCCAAAAGAAGTTAAAATTCTAGTCCTTCCTGAAGGGTGCTATTTGTAGCACCTACTTGTCAAGGACAGTGTGTTTAGTCCGTGGACCCACAACAGCATGGGCAGAATGCAGCAGCAGTACGCTCCGACTTGCTGCCACCCCAGACAAGGCACTCTATGACTCTTCCCTGTATTTGGAGGTTTAAAACTGCTCACTATGTGGAACTGAGTCACTCTGAAACTCCCTCCAGCTGGTAAAGTTAGCTGTTTTCAGTAAATAAAATCTTGGTGTTGACACAAAGCTTACACCAATAGGCAGGATGTTTATTTGTAAGCCCAGCATTGTTGTTTGTCTAATCCTGTGTTTGGGTTTGCACATTAAGATACCACTATGGGCAACCTTTCCTCACATGTAAAGCCTAGCATGGATTAACAGAAACTGCACCTTTCTCCGCAGGTAATAACATATCATGTTGCCACACAGATACTCTTTTTCAGGCCATGAGGTTAGGTTCAGTGTGACTGCAGAGCTTGAGAAAGTTCAAGCTACCACCCAAATAGCCTGGGTTTGCAAATTATAAATGTGTTAGCATTTGGCTCCATGGGTGTGTGTGTGTGTGTGTTAGTGTGTTAGTGTGTTAAACAGCAGGCTCTAAACATCACTGTCTTTCAGCAGGTCCAGGGAGTAGCTCCAACTCCAGAGAGGCCACCTGAGCCTCGAGCCCTGAGTGATCCCGCACCCATCTTTGTCAGTGATGGCAGTGCAGCTGCCCAGTGTCCTATGGCTGTTTCTGCAATCCAACCAGGACTGCCTGAGAAGGTACGGGAAGGCACCAGGGCCCCACCACTCCATCTACGAGCTGAGTCTTTTCCTGGCCATTCCTGCGGCTTTGCTGCCCCAGTTCCCCCAACAAGGACAGTGGAAAGCAAGATGGCTGCTGCCATGCACTCCAACACAGCAGATGCCAACAGCAGCTCAAATTACCATTCCTTTGTCCCTTCATCAGCCTCAGTGGATGATGTGTTGCCTTTGCCACTCCCCGTCTCACAGCCTAAGCATGCTTCTCAGAAGATAGCCTATTCCTCCTTTCCTAGGCCTGATGTCACCACTGAACCCTTTGGTCCAGAAAACTGTTTGCATTTCAATATGACTCCAAACTGCCAGTTCCGTCCCCAGAGTGTACCTCCACACCACAATAAATTGGAGCCACACCAAGTATATGGTGCCAGATCAGAGCCACCAGCCTCCATGGGTCCTCGTTATAACACCTATGTGGCACCAGGAAGAAACATGTCTGGACACCACCCCAAGCCGTGCAGCCGAGTTGAGTACGTCTCTTCTCTGGGCTCCTCAGTTAGAAATGCTTGTTGCCCTGAAGACATTCTACCTTACCCCACCATCCGGAGGGTACAGTCCCTCCATGCGCCCCCACCTTCCATGATCCGCTCTGTTCCCATTTCACGGACAGAAGTTCCACCAGATGATGAACCAGCCTACTGCCCAAGACCCGTCTACCAGTATAAGCCATATCAGTCCTCACAGGCCCGCTCAGATTATCATGTCACTCAGCTCCAGCCTTACTTTGAGAATGGACGGGTCCACTATCGTTACAGCCCTTACTCCAGCTCTTCGGGCGCCTACTACAGTCCTGACGGGGCCGTGTGTGATGTCGATGCCTATGGCACGGTCCAGCTGCGGCCTCTCCACCGCCTGTCCAATCGTGATTTTGCTTTCTACAATCCAAGGCTACAAGGAAAGAACTTGTACAACTATGCTGGTTTGCCTCCACGCCCACGGGCCAACATGACTGGCTACTTCTCTGGTAATGACCATAATGTAGTCAACATGCCCCCCACTGCTGATGTAAAGCACACCTACACCTCATGGGACTTTGAGGACATGGAAAAATACCGCATGCAGTCCATCCGGAGAGAGAGTCGAGCACGGCAAAAGGTGAAAGGGCCTATCATGTCACAGTATGACAACATGACACCAGCAGTGCAAGATGACTTGGGAGGGATCTACGTCATCCATCTGCGTAGTAAATCAGATCCTGGGAAAACTGGACTTCTCTCTGTGGCAGAGGGGAAAGAGGGGCGGCACCCAGCCAAGGCAGTCAGTCCTGAGGGGGATGACCATTTCTACAGAAAGCATCCAGAGCCCGAATTTGACAGAGCCCACCATCATGGAGGGTATGGCAGCACACAGGTAGAAAAGCCATCGCTACCACAGAAGCAAAGCAGCCTTAGGAACAGAAAGCTTCATGACATGGGTTGTAGCCTCCAAGAGCACAGGGCACATCAGGAAGCAAGCCATAGGCAGGTATGTGAATCAAAAAATGGACCACCTTATCCCCAGGGAGCTGGCCAGTTAGATTATGGGTCTAAAGGGATGCCAGATATTTCTGAGCCAGTCAGCTACCATAACTCTGGGAAATATGTCACGTCAGGGCAGGAGCCTCTAAGACTGAACCACAAGGAGGTGAGGCTCTCCAAAGATCTGGACCGGCCTCGAGCCAGGCAGCCACCTGCCCCTGAGAAACACTCCAGAGACTGCTACAAGGAGGAAGAGCACTTCACTCAGTCTATGGTTCCACCTCCCAAGCCAGAGAGGAGTCACAGCCTAAAACTCCATCACACTCAGAACCTGGAGAGGGACCCTGGCGTGCTCTATCAGTATCAGACGCACAGCAAGCGCCAGAGCAATATGACTGTTGTGTCCCAATATGACAACCTGGAGGATTACCACTCTCTGCCCCAGCACCAGCGAGGAGGCTTTGGAGGGGGAGGCATGGGGGCCTACGTGCCCTCCAGCTTTGTCCATCCACAGAGCAGGACATACGCCACAGCACTGGGTCAGGGGGCCTTCCTGCCCACAGAGTTGTCCTTGCCACATCCTGACACACAGATCCATGCAGAATGAGCCCTGGGAGCAATAGAGTTGAAGCAGCCTCTGCTGGACAGTGGACTGTTCTATTTTTTTTTTCAATAACCAAAAAGATTTAAGGAAAAAAATGCTACAAAACCCCTGACCATATGAAAGAAGCATAATAAAAGTAAATACCACCTTTCCCCTCCCAATCATTACTGCCTCCTCCATCTATAGGCTGTGTTGTTTTGTCTTTAAAGAGACCTGGGTGATTGTAAAGTGCTGTGCTGAAAGCCTAGTAAAGAAATTCTCACCACAGACCCTACTTGCTGTACAGGGCTGATCCGTGAGACCCTGAGGACTGCCTTTAACTCAATGAATTTAGCTTTGACCTTTCTTCTCAGTGCTTGCTACCTAGTTCAGAGCAATTTGCCTCTATTTCCTGGTGGGCTTCTGTATTTCCTGCTGTGTTCCCACTCCCTGTAGAGGGGCAGGCAGCTTGCCCAGGTGGACTCTTTCCACTCTGCTCTGCGTTCACTATCCCTGTCCGTGAAGGAGTTTTAGCATTCTAAACAAGAGGAGAAAAACTCCCTGATCCTTCACCTATGTCATTTAGACTGCTAGCAGCATGATCTTTAAAAGGAAAAGGAATTAGGGTTTTAAACATTTAGCAGCATATCACTGTGAAGTAGCAAGTCCAGCGTGAGCCATATTCTTCATTGTCTATACTTCTTGTCTCGTTCCTACCGTTACAGAAGCCCAAGGGCCTGCTTTTTAAAGCTAAAATTAAGGAGCTTTCTTTGAAACAAAATGAAGTTCTTATTGTCAGTCAACTCTGTTAATAACAGAAAACCTCACTAGTGCTTCGGTGTGCTGCTCATCTGCACATCCCACAAGAAGTGTCAGTAAGTTCTAGCTAGTACTAGTAAAATAGTCAACCTGTTGGTTCTAAATCCAAGATCTTCATTAAGAAAAGACCAGCATGGTTTGACTGGATAAACACAATTTCCTCTGTTTCTAACCTAGAGTGGAGATGCCCTGGGAATTTGTAAAATCCTTACAAATTACTTGTTAGGAAACTATACATTGTTCGTTGTCCCTGAGAACACAGTCCCATCTCACCAGCTGGCATTCTGGGAGTCACGTGGCTTGGCTCACTTCATTGTGTGGTCACAGTCTTACTGCATTTGTCACTTACACCAGCATTTCAGAATAGTTCCTTCTAACTCTCTAGACATGTTAAACATGTTAAACACCGAGGACTTTCTTTTGAAAGTTGCATTCCTTAACTAGGCTTGGGGCAGGGCACCTCTCTAGCCCAGCTTCCCTCTGTGTCCTCGGCCCATCCCACCCTAGACGTTTGAGGCTGGTAAGGCAGTCCTGTGTTTAGAATGAGTTAGATTGGCATTTCATTCCATAAATCATAATACTTGAGTTCTGTACATTTCTGTCCTTTAAATACTGTGTAGGAGACATGGGAGATTTCATTCCATTTACTGGGTGGTTGCTGCTCTGGCTGTTTAGTGTGGGATTATCTTTTATTTAGAGCAAAGGAAGAACTCGTAAGAGGCTAAAGTCATGCTGCTGTTACTGCTGTGAAATTGTGAAAGATTAAGTTTATGGCAGTCTTTGTAATTGAGTTATATAATTGCATTTTAAGGGTTTATATTCAGAAGTAAACTTTCATGAACACGTTTATATTTGGAGATAGTCTCTAAGGTTTTCTTTGTTTCCCAGATTGAGCAGAGGATACAGTGAAGTCCAAAGTAGATACCTGGACACTCCAATCCATGCAAAGGTCTGTGGGAACTTAGGCATCTCCATTACAAGTTCAGATCTGACTGATATGTAGTCAGAATGTCCAGAAACCCAATGGGTACCTCCACCTGGCACACAGATGTGTTGGCAGACAATATTTTCTTTTTTAGCCCTAGTCATCTTTTTCATCAAGGAGGCAACTCATTTCCTCTTGAAGACCACACCAGCCCTGAACACTATTCTTAGCAGCACAGATAGAGGAATAGAGGCTGGTGTGACAGTGAGCCAAGTGGCTTCAGTGACTTCAGGCCTGGCCTGAAGAGAAGTTCTGGGAGGTCCAGGCCATTTTTGATAATTATAGATTTCTTTGTCACACACATTGTTTACTCCTGAAACTAAAGTCTCTTTTATAAATACTAAGGTTGATTCCTTAGAACAATGTCTTTATTAATAACATCTTATGGGTTTGGAAATGTCAGGAAAATATTTTAAATATAGAACAATAATTGAGATTATTGGGATAAGTACGAAAACACACTTTAGATAAAGTCTAAAGTTATTTACTGTATGTAGCAACAGCCTTAACATTGGATTCAGCTATTTGATCAGCTTTGCCCACACGTTTCTCTAATACTTTTCAGGGCAGAAATTGGATGGTAAATCACTGTGAGCCAGGTTACCTCAGTGTCGTCCACCTTGTGTGTGACTTCACAAACACAGGAACTGAATGTTGTTTTCAAGTGCTGGCGTGGAGCATTATGGTCAAGCAAGTAGAACTGCCTTACACATTAAACATAATCTCATCCCACTGGTACTTTTGCAGCCATGTCTCCAGATTTTATCTTTTTGACAAAATTCCACAGTTGGGTTGGATTGAAGTAGATGTTCTTAAATAGCAGTCTAGGCACTCAGCTAAAAGCTCCAGGGGCATCGTGTTCTTACTAACAAATCTAATCTGAGCCTTATTTCTTACTGAATTCATTTCCTTTTTAAACATACATACATTCATGTATTTTAAACACTCAGTTTGGAGAAGTCCCTGGGATAGTCCCAAGGGCAGGGCCTGCACATTTCTTATAATAGTGAAACATTTTTTTAAAATGTAGGGTCAGGTTTAAAAAAAAAAAAATCCAAGACTTAATTCTGTGCAGAGGAGGGACCACGAAGGTGAGCAGAGATGGGGGAGCTGCTTATCAGTTTGAAACAGTGGTGTGTGCATGGAGAAGGGCCCTGTAAAGTCCGTTTCTCTCCGCTCAAGCCCTGTAGCGCACCCATTCAGAATGCTGGCAAAGTGTCACCTGAGCAGAGAGTGCAAGAAAGTAATAAAGAAAGCCGAAGTATGTCAGAAAGTCACTTCCAAATGGTTAGAGGCATGTGATTGTCAGTACTGTGTGTTACGGAAATGTCAAGAATGATGTATTTTAATGTGTGCAAGATAATGTTGGTGTGCACAGAGGGTCTTTTCCTTATCTGATTAGTAGTGCTGTTAATGTTCAGAAATTTTAAAATGATTGTTTTGCAGTTTAGATTCTGAGATAGCAAAACCTGATTTCCAATCATGACCTGCATG
This sequence comes from Acomys percivali, assembly GCA_907169655.1. NCBI lineage: Eukaryota > Metazoa > Chordata > Mammalia > Rodentia > Muridae > Acomys > Acomys percivali. Next base: position 90,108,840 of record OU015749.1, read on the forward strand.
AAAGAAGCATCCTAGGACGTCTTAGATCATACTTTTGAGTTCTTTAATTTATATAGTGGTTTTTTATGTTTTAATATTTTTGTGAACTGGTGTAAATTGTTAATGCATATAAGCTTGTGTATTTTTGTAAATAGTTTTGTGATTTACTTATTACCCCCATGTAAATATTTACAGTCTCATTTCTTCCAAACTTATTTGAAACTGAGTTGTGGGTTTGGGGTTTTGTTTGTTTCCTTGTTTGTTTGGCTGGGGTGGGTGGGTGGGGAGAAAGGATTTTTGTACTTGAGATGGAGATATCTTGTGGTTTAAAGCAAATGTCCCACTGAAAGCAATTCCAATATCAACAGAATTATTTCAGGTTAAAACAGACTTTCTGTGTATGTGTTTCCTTTTTGACTAGGTATGAGTTATGATGAAATAGATGGGGTGTGTGGACTAGATTTTAATATCGCACAGCCTGTTGGGTCAAATGGTGTGTCATTTGAGCTGCAGTGTGCTGTCTGGCCAAGGTTCTCTCAGCTCCTACACCCATGCTTAGAGTACAGGCCTTCTCTGTCTACTCTGGAAAGTCTGAGCAGACAGTGCCCTGTGGCTTCCCTAAGGGGTCTGCTGTCTGCTGCTGCCTGACACCGAGGACACAGTCATCAGGAAGGTGAACTTGCTGAACAGAATCCTCCAGCGGGGGAGTTTGAATGAGAAACACATGCCTTCAGATTCTTACAAAGCATCTTGAGTATCCTATTTTCAGAGTGAAATAACCAGAAAACAACTATCCCCTAGACTCAGCTACCTATGGCAAGCTGGCTTTTGGTATACACAGTGGAAGCAGCATTTCAGCAAAATGGCTTGCTATGGATGTGAGTCATGCAGCTGCCTGGTAGGCCATTGTTTCATTATCAGCAAGATTTGGAGTCATGGGGGCCTTAGTAGCGAACAGATACTGGCCTTCCTATTGTGGGCTATAAGTTAAAGGTCATTCTTGAGAGTGTATTAGGGCTCTGTCCTTTTGTTGCAGCATTAGAGACTTTCTCATATGATGTGGGTGCCTCTTGGAACCCATTCATTTTGTATAAGCTGGAACACCACACTTTGGACTAAGCAGAAAGATAACATCTCCAACAGACTCTCCAGACCTGGTAGTGTTTCCATGGAAGCAAGCTAGAGAAGATGACAGAAAAGACAGGACATTCAAACTGGGTGTTTTTAGTCTGTGTCATTCCAACATCTCATTACCAAGTTTCTTTGATATTGATGACTTACCTCACCAAAATGTGTATTTACCAGGATTTTATGGTAAATAGCTTGGTTGGTGTTTGAAACTTTAGTCGTCTGTGTTGCTCTAGGAAAAAGAACAAAACTTAATTTTTTCATTTTGAATACCTTTAAATTATTTTATAATCTCCCCCTACTGTGTGTGTGTGTGTGTGTGTGTGTATGTGTGTGTGTGTATATATACACCACAACATAGATATTGACGTCACAGACCAATTTTGGGGAGGTCAGTTCTTTGCTTCCATCTTGGGAAGTCCAGGGATCAAACTCATATCATCAGGCTTACAGATCATATTTTAAACCACAAACTATGAGGCTGGTATACTTCAAAACAAATTATTGCACTGACAAAATGGTAACGTAGGATCCCTTATGAGAGAGTTGGGATCTGAAATGTCTTTCTGATACCTGTATCTGCAAAAGACTTAGTCACTGGCCAAGTGTAGGAAGTTTGGAGTTTGAGGAGGCTGCATGTTAGACACATTCCACTTCCCCTGCCAATAGATTTTCTGCCAATAGAAAAATCCTATTGTTCACTGGCCATATATTCTAACTAAATTGTTGAGTTCCAGGTCAGTGAGAGACTGTCTCAGTGGAGAGTGATTTAGGAAAACACCAGCACTGACCACTGGCTTACACACCTGCACACACACACACATGAACACAAATGTTCTAGTCCATAGAGGACACTTGGTGCCCACAATTAATAGCAAGAATAATATGCCAATGTACTGTTCCAGGTATGATTTATTCAACTAATGTTTTACACACACCAGTTTTTGAAAAATCCTGAAATGTCTCAGCTGGTAGTTCTCAAAATGTGGAATCTGTAATAGACACCTAGAAAGCTAAAGTGACTAGCAGTTTAACCACATAGGTCTGGAGTCAGCCTCTGTAACCTAGAGTGTTGGTGGCCTCTCAGTGGGGTGCTGGTGTCAAGGCTGAGAGCTCATGAAGGCAGCATAGTTAACAGGTCGTTTCTCACTTAAGGAACTTGGGCCTAGTTAATTTACCTATCATATCAAAGCTCACACCTTGGTTTCCCATTGCTTTGGGAATACTGACTGCTAGAGTTTAGATCTGAGATGTTCTCTAAAGACCCATATGTTCTTGGTCTCCAGCCTGTTTTTATTAGTGGTAGAGCGTTTAAGAAGTGGAGCCTCATGAAGGAAATTCCTTAGAAATGTGCTTGAGAAGAGGGTATTAGGATACCTGCCCCTTCCTTTCGCTACCTGGCTACCAGTGACTCTTCTACCACACATTTCCATCGTGTTGTACCATGGCACTACAGACCCATGAGCAGCAGGCCAGTGAGCCATGGGTTGACCTTCCTAAAGCTGTCAAGTCAGAGCGAACCTTTCCTCTGTATAAATTGAGTAGCTTCAGGTGTTTTGTCACAGTAGTGGAAAGTTGCCTGTTAACACTCAAACCAGATTTCTAAATAATTTCTCTGACAATGACCAAATTGTAAATTCTCTTTAAGACAAACAAACCACAAAGCAATGAAAGGCTGATTGATAATCTCTTCCATATGCTTATACAGTGAGGTTTTTCTGGTGTGAGGCATTCAGGTTGGCTAGGAAGTGCATATTTGCTATTTAGCCAATCAGCTATTTCAGATGCTGTGTATGGAAAGCAGAAATAGCGATGGCTAATGTGTGCTGATTTCTTCTAAAAGTTTTTTACAAGAATTAAGTAATTTGCTTTTTTTTTTCCTTACTTTTTAGTTGTATGTGTATTTGCCAATTATGAAAAACATGGCAGTGGTTTAAAGCTACCAATAACTGCATGCTGTTCAGTAGTGACAGACACCGTGGTAAGCATTAAGTATCATACAGCTCACTTATTCTTGAGCCACTGTTGTATAGATGAAGCCAAGGTACACAAGACTCAACAGTTTGCCCACTGTCACACAGACAGCTAGAGGTGGGGCTGAGACTCAGAGCATGTATTCAGTTATGCTCCAGGTAAAGAGGGGTTAGGGATGGCTACCTGAAACCTGGCTGCTACAAACTCTCAAGCCCTTACCTAGCTCACCTCTAAAGCTGCTTCTATAGCACTTGCTAAACTGTGACTTTCTCATCTCTAGAGGGGAATAGTAATGCGTAGTATCTACCAAGGGTTTCTGTGAGGATTGAGTTACACATGACTCTTAAAGGTGTAGTGAGAGAACGAGTAATGAGGAAGAGCCGGAGTCTACCAGAACAGTGTAACACCACACAGCACCTAAAGGGAAGAAGGCCATCCTACGCCTGCACGATTGCTTGTAAGGCCTTAGTTCATTCCAGTTGTGTTCACTTATAATTTATTATTTGTCAATCATAAGGTGGTGTGCTGTGGGGGTGTGCTGCAGGGGGTGGGGTGCTGGGGGTGGGGTTGTGTTGTGGGGGAGTGCTGTGGGGTTGTGCTGCAGGGGGAGTGCTGGGGGTGGGGGTGTGCTGGGGGAGTGGTGCTGGGGGTGGGGGTGTGCTGGGGGAGGGTGCTGTGGGGTGGGGATAGCTCAATGCTTGCTGCCCAAGCACAAGAACCTGAGTTTGCATTTCCCAGCACCTGTGTAAAAAGCTGTGCGTGCGGCTAATGGTGGGAGGAGACAAGAAGATGCTGGGACGTTGCCTGGTTAATAAGTCTAACCAAATTTGATGTCTCAAAAAATAAGGTGGAAAGTGATAAAGATCAATCTAATGTTGATTTTTGCCCTCCGCATAGATAGGTGTATATGTACAAACATGTACACACATCATTAAAAAGGAAGAGCCAGGTGTGGTGGTGCAGGCCTATAATCCAAGCACATGTGAAGCAGAAATACGTAAATTTCAGTTAGTCCAAGGCCAGGTTAGTCTACATTGTGAACTTCAGGCCAGCAAAAGCTCTATAATGGGACCCTGCCTCTAAATAAGCTAGATTTATGCTATAGAAAACAGCAACAAAATTTCAATATTGAAGGTCATCCTGCCAATTGTCAATGATCAAATCTCAGGCACCCGAGTTCATATCAGAGGCCGTCCATTTCTTATACAACCCTAAACCAACCAACCTCATTAACTAAAACTAGTTTATAGAAATAATTTGTAGTGTAAGTCAAGTTCATTGACAATTGACAGGATGGGCTGCAATGCACACAGAGGAAGAGGATGCAGGCTACCCAGATGAGACCTGATAGACTGTGATCAAAATATGGGGGAGGCGCCCTCTCCATCAGCGGTCTAGGGGAGGGGAATGGGGAGAAGAGGAAGGGAGGGCGGGAATGAGAAGATGAGAGCAAGGAGATAACAATCAGGATGTATTGTGAACAAATTATAACAAAAAGGTTCATGGGGTCCTATTTATTTAAAAAATTCTTTTTCAGTATCTTTAGCCCCCCCACACACACACATACACACAGGTTTATTTTGTGCTTTGGATCCCAATGATGGATAAGAATTTCCTGTGCGAGCTCTCACCACTCACAGCTCTTCATCACTGGAAGCACGATTCCTGAGCCAGGGTTTAAGGGAGCTGAATGTTGGAGAATATGGTATGAGTCACTAAAATGCAGCTCAGGGCTGGTTAAAACAAAACAAACAAATAAAAAACAGCTAAATGGGTAAAATGCAAGTGTGAGAACTTAATTTTGAATCTTTAGAACCCATATACAGTACATCGGTGATCCTAGAGCCTCCGTGGCAAGATTAAAGACTGACACAGGAGACTATCCAGAAGGCCATGGGCCAACAACTGCAAACAACAGAAACCCTGTCCTAAACAAGGTGAAAATTGAAGATCAGTACCCAAAATTGTCCTCTGACTGTCATAAACATGCTGTGTTCGACATGACCACACATAAGCACAAATACATTCCAGAAGCAATATAAAGTAAATAGCTCTTGTTCCCATTAGCTGGGAATGTTCCCTGAGAGCTTGCCTCATCACAGAAGCACAAGGTCAGAACACTGGACCATGAACTTGGAGCAGCACATGGTACTGTCACCCCTCGTACCATTCACTCAACTCATCCTCCTGGTGATCTCTATAACTGGAAATACATCATCGTACAGAACGGTGCTTTGACATCCTGCTAGCAGAGAGCAATGAGTAAAACTACAAGTGTAAGGAATACAGCTTTAAACAAAAGCAACTGAGGGAAGGATAGGTTAGAGATAGCGTGTTTGACCAGTGTTCTTGGTGATTGATTGATTGGCAAAAAGCTTTTGCACTGGCTCAAACCCAGTTACTGGAGCAGTTAAGAGTATTGGCTGACCTAGGTTCAGTTCCTAGCACACACATGGTGGTTCACAACAAACACTTCTAACTCTGGTGCCAGGGCATCCAGCATTCTCTTCTTGCTTCCTTGAGCACTTTATACATGTGCAAACATACATGCAGGCAAACATCCATACTCTTAAAAAAAAAGTTAGCCTTGAAGCTACAAGTGTCTGACCATAATAGAGGTAGAGGGGCCTTTGGAAGTGAAGATGGCACCTTGCTCCAACCCTGGAGAAATGGGAGAAAGCTGCACAAATCTCTCCTTAGAGTTGGTGTAAGAGCCAAGTTTGGTAACCTTCCTTCTGAACTGTCACTGCCACTGCAGTCACACAGGCCCCTGCTCTTCCATAAACATGTCAAGTTTACTTCCACTCAGCCTTTGCACTCAACCCCAGATATTAGGGTGTTTTGCTCTTAAACTTCATCTTTGTCTTAAAGATGGCTTCCTCAATCACCCTGTCTAAAATGCTCTAGTACACTCTCAACTCGCCTAACTGGCTATTGTCTCATTTTATGTATTAGCTTACTCCTCTGGAATGTGGACTCTTTAGAAGGCAGGGATTCTATCTCCTTTTTCTTTTATTGTTACACACCAGTGGTTTAAGCAGTAGTCTAGCATCATCTGTGCTATGGTTGGAAGAATGAACAGGCCCATTCCACTGCATTAGGAAGAAGATGCTGAAGAGTCCTTCAGACTGGCAGCTGGAAGATAGCAGATTGTCCCTCGTAGAAACAATGACTCTGGCTTGTTTATTTTGTGTTAATGTGTTATCAGCACTTCTGGACTAATGGTGTTGGTTGGTGGTTCTTAGAAGGGAAGACAAGCTGAGATTCTCTGCAGTCCATTCCCCAGAGTCACCAAACACTGGCAAAGCTAGTCAAAAACCTAATGAAGTGTCTGGAAAAGTTAGGAACACAAGTTGGTTGGAGGTGAGAAAGCCCTCCCAATACACACTCCCTACGGTCATGTAGATAGCAAAAAGGGAAAGGGAGCGCTTTTCTTCTAGGCATAGCAACTTTGAGAAAGGAAAGACCAAAGTTTAGATAGTTTCAACAAACAAAGCCCATGTGCCAGGAAAATAAGGTAATTAGCTCCTGAATGATCTACTTTAACAGAGCTCCGTGACTTGTAGAGAGAATACCATTGGTGCTGCACAGACCCTTACAAGATAAATTTCCTTGAACCCCAAAGACCTCCTTGTTCTCTGATTCCCAAGACCTACAGGAAATATCTGAAAGTGATTGCCCTACCCAGATTTCTTAGTTACCTGGACCGGGTAGCAAGGCCACTTATTTTACTGCAATTATGGTGGGAAGGTGTTCCCTTCTAGTAATACAGCTATCAGGATGCTGAAGGATATATGACTTGGCTTTTATGACCCAAGAAGCACGTAAGGGGTAGCTTCCATGAAACCAGGGAAAAGCTTCCGATATTGCACTCAAAATATTTTCCTATACTAATCACAAACGAGGGATTCAGGATAGTGACTGGTGTGATCACTAGAATTTAAAGATTATCTTGACCCTCTGGGCTGATTCCAACTTAATCAGTTACAGAATGTGGCTGACTATGGTCCAGAAAAGTTTGCTATTTCTTCCTCAATTCCTTAGCAACACACCCACCTCCCCTGTGACCACCACCCCCCATCACAGGAAAATAGATTTGAGAAGGTGGGATAATCGTAAGAGCCATTCACAGTGTCTATACAACTCCCAGAACAAAAGGATTCTGTCTTCATATGAGGGACCCTAAATGGCAGACACAATCAGAAGTGGCTCTTCAAACTGGGCACCTGCTTAGTGGCACAGTGCTTACCAGTAGCACACACAGGCCGCAGAGGTAGCTGCTCATCCAGGAAGGGTGTTGTAGGAGACACTAAAACACTAGGTGGGTAACTGAAGCAAACTTTTAATGTCTCCCATGTGTTAATGTGATGTGTGGAACCCTAGACTTACATCAATATCCCCTGAAGGTTTTCTGGGTGCTAACTGCCTGCTGCATGGTGGATGTGCTATTCCTTATCCTGGAGGATTCTTCCTCTTTATTTTAGCCTCCACCACGCACACACATACACACACGCATACACTAAGACCAAGCTCTTCAGTATGGCACATAGAATCTTCCTCTGATTCATCTCCTCTTTCAGGTTCCTGATACAAGCATGGGAGGCCACCTCTTTACAGAGAGCCACCACCACCAGAGAGCATGGGCGTCCATGGATTGCCCAATTTGAGGTCTCCATTTGATCACGCAATCATCTTAATTCTTTAAATACCGTGTCTTAGAAGTCATTTATTGAGTTATTGATTGTGTCTCTTTGTAAGCTCCATGAGAGCTCGACACGAAGTAAAATGTCCTGGGTCACACACCAGCAATGTTTTTACTGCATAGAAAGTAGTACTTCAAAGAAGCCACTAGAGGGTGCCGTCAGCACACTTTTTATTCACAAGTGTCCTCGTTACAGGATTCCTGAGGTTTATGATAGGTGATTGATTCCACAGCTACTTTTCTAGGTCCTCTTCATTCCTCCAGTTTTACAAGAGCATTTTTAAAAAGCAATGGTCCTGCACCAAATTTTGGGAGATGCGAAGTGACTGCTGATAAACGCTGTTTGGAAACGGCTTGAAACTGCAAAGTGGGACCCTGTGAGTTCCAAGGACTCATGTATTTAAATTCGTAATTTTTGGCATAGCTTATAAAACTGCGTAAAACATCCAGAATCCAGCTTCTCTAGTTTTACATGCTCTGCCAGACAAGCCACCTGAAGGCAGCGTTTGAAAACCTGGATGCATAGTTCCTGCTTGCTCTGATGGACCAATCTTCACAAGCTGCCGAAACTGCATCACTAATAGAACGATTCTGTCCTCCATGACTTTAGGAGCCATTTTCCTTGAGAAGATCTTTCCCTCCGGGGCTTCCTTTTACTATCTGCCAGTCCTGGACTTCAGCACTGTCCAAACTTCATTTCAAAGAACTTTATTATCCCTGAGAGTGTCCTCAATCCTCCAGCAGATGGCATGGTCATAATTAAACAAGTTAGTTTGCTTGTATGGCTACAGAATTTTAAAAATTCATACATACCATGCCATCACTTTCAAGTACTTAGAAAGACTGCATCATATTGGACCACAGGACACTTTGTCCACAGGCTATTTCCCCAGAATTCATTTCTGGGAAGGCTTTCTAATCACAAAGAATGTATCCTACATGTCGGGAAACAATTTTTAGTCACAGCTCCTTATTCATAATCATGTGACTAATTCTACTGTCTGGTTCCACATTAAACTCAATGGAGCTGACTCCATGGCAGGTAACTCACTCACCTCCTGCAGCTTCCACGGCGCTCTGTAAAAGGGGATACTGATCTCAGATCCACCAGGAACATAGGATGAGATCCATGAAAAAATGCTCTGAAAAGGGTAGAATGTTGTCTTAGTCTGTTCCCTGTTACTGAAATATAATACCAGAGGGTGGGTGATTTGTAAAGAACAGAAATTTATTTGCTATCTTGGGAAACCGTGAGGGCTCAGCTTATGTTGGGATGCAGAAAGGTAGGTGGTCAGCCATTGAAGGGAAGAAACGGAAGAGGGAGCCTTACTTTATAACAACCTACTCTGCCCGGACTCCTGCCCTTCCAGGACCAGAACTATCCCCCAGAGACCTCACTTATCTCTCCTGAGGGTGGACTTTTCATGATCCTCTTGGGAGGACCCAGCACCCACCGCTCTATGTTTATGCTAGGCAACAGTTCTCAATCTGAGTTTTGTTAAGGTAATGCATACACACACCATAGACCATGTAAGTGAACGGTGTGTCCAGTGGATGTGAAAATTGGACTATTAGCTCCTGGAACTGAACATTTCCAAACCAGGACAGCTGCCACTGGCAACATAATTTTCCTGTGCTGCAGATAATTAGTTTTAAAAGTCAAATCAGATCACAAGTCCCATAGTAAGATAACAGCAGCTGTTCGTTAACCCAGTGTCTGCTGCCCGAGGTGGGATTTTTTCTTTTGGGGACTGTACCTGGTATTTACAACCCATTTCTAAACACTGCTGATTCTTAGCTTCCCATTTAGACATTTGGTGAGTCTCTGATAAGGAGTGGAGGACAACACTCTGCTGACACCAAGTCAGGGCCCAGCCACACACAGTCCCTGTCATGGTCAGCTTTCCGTTCCTGTAAGGAGTACTGGAGCCCATCAGTTAACCTAGAGGACAGGTCTGTCTTAGCTCACAGTTTTAGAGTTCCTTCTGAATCAGTTCATGACTGACTTGCTCTGTTGCTTTGAACCTATGATGAGGTGGCACATCCTAGCAAGGACCTATAACAACATGGCTGGGCTAAAGCAGGGCAAGTGTGATAATGGAGTCACAGTTCAATCCCCTATAGCTTCCCAATATCAGGCATCCATAGCACAGGGCCCAGCCTTAACACATGGACCTCGGGGTCGGGGCACTCCAGATCCAACGTATATAATTCACCCTACACACACACACACACACATGCACGCACGCATACATGCACACATGCACACACGCACACACACACAACCCAGCCTCTCAAGATTTTCCCATCTCTGTTCCCTGATCGTGTCACTGTACCAACTCTTTAATCAGTGTTCCATGTTTCCGGTGTGCCTATTAATTATTTCATCCTCAGCAACTCTGTGCATTTTATGTCAATATTATCCACTCTCTTTTCTTCCTGCTTCTCTCTTCAGGAGCCGCTGATGGAGAGCCGGAGAGCCCTGCCTGCCTGTCTCCCAGCTCAGATGCAGCCAGGAGTCATCCAGGCTTGCCTCAATGAAAGCGGTGTGCAAGCTTGGCAGGCTGCATTCCCTCTCTTCCTTGATATGGCTTCCCCTGTGTCATTTCACCCCCTCTCTCATGGAGAAGGTGCCGAGGAAGTAACGCTGTAGCTGTGTGTTTGAAGATATTTTTTCTGACTCTTACACTTCTGGAAAGTTTGGCTTACATTAGAATGTGGAGTGAAAGCCAGTTCCCTCCAGTTTTTGTTCTCTAAAGCAGATGTTAAGTCTGATGCTGTCTGGTTTCCTGGTCCTTCAATAAAACTTTGCTGTGCGGAACCCGACTTCCTTCTCCATGGAGGTAAGACTTGATGACGAGGCACTGTGCTATGACTTACTCTGTGCTCACCTGGCCAGGCACCCTGTGGTCCAGGAATCCTTGTGTTCCTTCTGGTTTACAACCATGGCTTTCCACTTCTGGGGGTTTAAAACACTCTTAATTTGATTATTTCTTCTCAAAGAAAAAGGAACCTTTATGAACACCTATCATTTGGAGTTTGTAATTTTTGGATTGAATCTTACCTTCTCTCTTCTCTCCAGTAATTCACCTTTGACACTTTGTTTAATTTCTGGGAAGTTGTCTTGTTTTAAAAAATCCATATATACATATGTATTCATATAAATATATAAAACATCTCTATATTTTTATTTCTAAAGGTTACTTCTAGTTCTTTGAGTGTTCCTTTCTTGTTCTTCCCTACTTTTTGTTTTATTTAAGATAGGATGGCTGACATGGAGCTCAAAAATCTTCCTGCATCAGCTTCCTCATGCTAGGATTACAAATATGTCCACCTTGCCCAGAACTTGCTCCCTTCTTCTGTTTCTGTGTCTTTCAGTTTGTTAATGGACTCAAGAAGAACATACCACTGAAACATCAGATGGTTCTAGCATTACTGTTTCTAGTCCACTCCTTTCCTTTTATGTTCTTTTCACATATATACTGTACATATTTATTTCATTCTATGGGTGTGAGTGCTTTGCCTGCATACATCTATAAGCACCATGTGGGTGTCTAATGCTGACTGAGATCAGAAGTGGTATGTCAGATCCCCTGGAACTGGAGTTACAGGTGTCTGGGAACCAAACTCAAGTCTTGAGTGGTTAAGAACAAGTGCTCTTAACAACTGAGTCATCTTTCCAGCCCCTTTATTTATGTGATTTTTGCTTCTGGACCTTTCCTCACACATCTGTCATGATTGGCAACTCAAATTTGAATGAAATGTTTTTGTATGCACAGACACACACATGTGCTGACTGGAAGACATGTTAAAGGCAAGATTAAGTAGCTAATTGAGGAAGAACAATGCTTCCCCCAAAGATTTGCATACTGTAATCCCAGAATCCTCAAGTACATAAGTTATGGAGCAGAGGGGAAGTAAAGCTGCAAGGTACTCCATCTAAAACAGGAATATATCTGTGGCTTCAATGTCTAATCATGAGGGTCATTCAAAGTGGAAGAGAGAGCCAGAAGAAGAGTTGAAGAAGGGGGCATGAAATGGCAGCAGGTCCTAGAAAATTGACATAGGATTCCTCTCATTGGCTTTGAGAATGGAGAAAGGTTGCATACATTAGGAATATAGGCAGCATCTGGACCCTGCTGGAAAGGCAAGAAAATCAGTTGTCCCCTAGACTGCCCAGAACCAGCAGCCATGCTGACAGCTTGAGTCTAGCCCATGGCAATCACTCATGCTGTGCTTGTGAACTTTAGAACTGCAAGACAAGGGAAAAGGGATCTCTAAACCACTGTGTGCTACAGCAGCCATGGGAGTAAGTGCACAGGCTGGGTGGGGACCAAATTTTGATTGGGATAAGAGTTTAGCGGATCAAAGGAGCCAGGAAAAATGCTCAGAGACCTGAGGTGGAACAGGAACAAGAGGCCTCTGGACTTTGGCTAGAGCCGTGGTAGGTCTATGGTGCTGCTCTGCTATGTGGAGGCTGGCTGCCTCTCAGCAACAGAGAGAGCAGTTGCCTGGAGAGAAATAAGGTAACCTATTCTAATCCTGGAGATACCTGGCTGCTTTTGCCAATAACTTTTCCACAGCTGGCTTCAGTCTCGGTGTGGCTTACATGTGAAGCAAGAAACCCTTGGAGGATCTTTTATTGTATAAGATTGTTTTAGATATTCTGTTTTTTTGTCTTTCCATATGAAGTTAAGAATTCACCTTTCAATGTCTTTAAAAAATTGCATAGGTATTTTGATAGGGATTGCATTGAATCTGTAAATTGCTTTTGGTAAGATGGCCATTTTTACTATGTTAATTCTCCCAATCCACGAACAAGGGAAATCCCTCCATCTTCTCAAGTCATCTTCAATCTCTTTCTTCAGGGACTTAAAGTTTTTTTCAAACAAGTCCTTCACTTGCTTGGTTAGAGTAACTCCTAGATATTTTATATTGCTTATGGCTAATGTGAAGGGTTTAGATTTCCTAATTTGTTTCTCTGTATGATTGTCATTTGTATATAGGAAGGCTACTGACTTTTTAGAGTTAATTTTGTATCCAGCCAATTTGCTGAAGGTATTTATCAGCTGTAGGAGTTCTCTGGTGGAATTTTGGGGGTCACTTATATACACTATCATACCATCAGCAAATAGGGATAATTTGACTTCTTCCTTTCCCATTTGGATCCCCATGATCTCCTTTTGATGTCTTATTGCTCTGGATAGAACTTCAAGAACTATATTGAAGATATATGGAGAAAGTGGGCAGCCTTGTCTAGTCCCTGGTTTTAAAGGAATTTCCTTGAGTAGCTCTCCATTTAATTTGATGTTGGCTATTGGCTTGCTGTATATAGCTTTTATTATATTGATGTATGTGCCTTGTATTCCCGATCTCTCCAAAACTTTAAACGTGAATGGGTGTTGGATTTTGTCAAATGCTTTTTCTGCATCTAAGGAGATGATCATGTGGTTTTTTTCTTTCAGTTTGTTTATATGGTGGATTACGTTGATGGATTTCCGTATATTAAACCATCCCTGCATGCCTGGAATGAAGCCTACCTGGTCATGGTGAATGACATCTTTGATTTATTCTTGTATTCATGTTTCAGATATTTAATTGAGTATTTTTGTGTCATTGTTCATAAGAGAAATTGGTCTGAAATTCTTTTTTTGTTGAGTCTTTGTGAGGTTTAGGTATCAACGTGACTGTGGCCTCATAGAATGAATTTGGTAATGTTCCATCTGTTTCTATCTTTTGGAGTAGCTTGAAGAGTGTCGGTATTAGCTCTTCTTTGAAGGTCTGGTAGAATTCTGCACTGCAACCATCTGGCCCTGGGCTTTTTATTGGTTGGGAGACTATCAATGATTACTTCTATTTCTATAGGAGAAATAAGACTATTTAATTTGTTTATCTGACCTTGATTCAATTTTGGCAAGTGGAATCAATCAAGAAAATTGTCCATTTCCCTTAGATTATCAATTTTTGTCCCATATATGCCTTTAAAGTAGGATCTTATGATTCTTTGTATTTCTTCAGTGTCTGTTGTTATGTCTCCCTTTTTGTTTCTTATTTTGTTGATTTGGATAGTGTCTTTCTGCCTTTTTCTTAGTTTGGGTAATGGTTTATCTATCTTGTTGATTTTCTCAAAGAACCAACTCCTGGTTTTGTTGATTCTTTGAATTGTTCTCTTTGTTTCTAATTTATTGATTTCAGCCCTGAGTTTGATTATTTCCAGACATCTACTCCTCTTTGGTGTTTCTGCTTCTTTTTTCCTAGGGCTTCCAGATGTGTCGTTAAGTTGCTTATGTGATGTTTCCACTTTTTTTTCTAAAGGCACTTAGTGCTATGAATTTTCCTCTTAGCACTGCTTTCAATGTATCCCACAAATTTGGGTATGTTGTTCCTTCATTTCCATTGAATTTCAGCAAGTCCTAATTTCTTTATTTCTTCCCTGACCCAGGTGTCATTAAATAAAAAATTGTTTAGTCTCCATGTGTGTGTAGGCTTTTTGTTATTTCTGTTGCTGTTGAGGTCCAGCCTTAAACCATGATGATCTGATAGGATACAAGGTATTATTTCAATCTTCTTGTATCTATTGAGCCTTGCTTTGTGGCGTACTTTGTGATCAATTTTGGAGAAGGTTCCATGGGGTGATGAGAAGAAGATATATTCCTTTGTGTTTGGGTGAAAAATTCTATAAATGTCTGTTAGATCCATTTGATTCATGGTGTTGGTAAATGATGTTATTTCTCGGCTTAGTTTCTGTTTTGATGACCTAACCTTCAGTGAAAGTAGAGTGTTGAAGTCTCTCACTATTAATGTGTGGGGATCAATGTGTGGTTTAAGCTTTGTTAATGGCTCTTTTACAAATCTGAGTGCCCTTGTATTGGGAGCATAGATGTTCAGAATTGTGATGTTATCTTAGTTGACTTTACCTTTGATGAGTATGAAGTGTCCTTCCTTGTCCCTTTTGATTAATTTTTGTTGAAAGTTTATTTTATTAGTTTATTTATTTATTATTTATTAGTATTATTTATTAAAAGCTACACCAGCTTGCTTCTTGTACCGTTTGCTTGGAATATTTTTTCCAGCCTTTTTCCCTGAGGTAATGTCTATCCTTGTGTCTGAGATGTGTTTCTTGAATGCAAAAGAATGTTGGATCTTGGTTATTATTCCATTCAGTTAGTCTGTGTCTTTTTATTGGAGAATTGAGACCATTGATGTTGAGAGATATTAATGACCAGTGACTGTTAAGTACCTTAATTTTGATGTTGGTTACAGTAGAGAGATTGTGTGGTTGTGTTTTTGTGATGGTGTAGTTATCTATTTCCTTTGTAGTTTTGGTTGTAGCTTGTCCTTTTGGGATGGAGTTCCTTCTAGTAACTTCTGTAAAGCAAGATTTGTACATTGATAGTTTCACTGGGTATAGTAGTCTGGCCTGGCATCTGTGGTCTCTTAGGGTTTGCAGGACCTCTGTCCAGGCCCTTCTGGCTTTTATGGACTCTGCTGAGAAGCCGAGTGTAATTCTGATAGGTTTGCTATTATATGTTACTTGGCCCTTTTCCTGTGCCACTTTTAATATTTTTTCTTTGCTTTGTATATTTTGTGTTTTGATTATTATGTGGTGGGAAGTTTTTCTTTTCTGGTCTATTCTATTTGGTGTTCTGTAGGCCTCCTGTATGTTTATAAGCATCTCCTTCTTTAACTTAGGGAAATTTTCTCTTATGATTTTATTGAAAATATTTTCTGGGCCTTGGAGTCTGGCATCTTCTCTTTCCTCAATGCCTATTATCCTTAGGTTTCTTCTTTTCATGGTATCCTTGATTTCTTCGATGTTTTGTGTCAGGAATTTTTCAGATTTAGCATTTTCTTTAATGGTTGCTTCAAGATCTATGATTGTATCTTCTAGCCCCCGAGATTCGTTCCTCCATCTCCTGGATTCTGTTAGAGAAGCTTGCCTCTGTGTTGCTTGCCTTCCTCTCTAGGCTCTATCATTTCCATTTTTCTTCTGTGTCTTTTTCATTGTATCCCTTTTCATCTTCAGATCTTGAACTGTTTTATTGATTTCTTTAATATGATTGTTTGTATATTCCTGAGTTTCTTCCATTGCCTCTTTATAGGCCTTTAGATCTTGAACTGTTTTATTGATTTGCTTCATATGGTTGTTTGTATTTTCCTGAAAATTTTCCAGTGCCTCTCTATAGGCCTCTTTTATTTCTTCCACCTGTTTGGCTGTGTCTTCCTGCATTTGATTACGGATTTTATTCATGTCCTCCATTATCATCTCCATTACTAAGGATTTGAGGTCATTTTCTTGTATTTTATTGTGTTTGAGTTCTCTGGGTTGCTTTCTTAGAGATAGCTGGGATCTGGAGACTCCATATTATTTTGATTTTTGTTGTTTATGTTTTTTATGCTGGCCTTTAGTCATCTTGCTGTCTCTGATGTTGGGAGGTAGATTCTGGTGTCAGGTGAAGGGAGTCTGAGGACAGATCCACTCATTTCCCCAAGATTTCCCTAGGTCATGAGCTCTGATGCTTCACTGCCGGGATGATTTCAGTCCCATTTACCGAGTTTGTACTGCCGAGCAAGGTCACAGCTCCCAGCTCACAGGTAGGCTCCAGGCCAAGCTCTGGGGACTGGTCTTCTGGGTATCAGTTTGGTGGGTCAAGTCCCTTGGTGTAATTTTAAGGAGTGATCCAACAGAAGAAGCTACATCATCCATGGCCTGAACTTAGAGGTATCCGCTGAGACTGCCACAGCTGATGCCAATCCTCCTACTCTCTCCCATCCATACGATTATAATCATATGCAGTATTCCCAATTATGAATAAGCATAAGATGGTAAGTAGGGGTTTTCCCTAAAAGTCCATTTATAGGAAGCAGCTTTCCTTACTGTGCATGCATCCCAAGCCAGCTTAGGTTGGATTGGCCCCATGTATACCCCCCCCAATTCCTGGACATGTTTGGAGACATGTCTGAATGGAAACGGGGCATTTTCATAGGTTATAAATGAGGAATAACCCAGTCCTCACTTGAAGTGAGATATAGATGCAACTCAGAGCATGTGTAGCCTGCTACAGGTGCACTGCTGGGAAAGGAGTGTATGTAACTCAGAGCATGTGTGGGTCCCAGGCTGCAGGTACACTGCTGGGAGAGGTGTATGTGTAACTCAGAGCATGTGTGGGTCCCAGGCTGCAGGCGCACTGCTGGGAAAGGGGTATGTGTAACTCAGAGCATGTGTGGGTCCCAGGCTGTAGGTGCACTGCTGAGAAAGGAGTGTATGTAACTCAGAGCATGTGTGGGTCCCAGACTGCAGGTACATTGCTACAAAAGTGGTGAGTGTAACTCAGGTGAGGGTCCCAGGCTGCAGGTATACTGCTAGGGAAGGGGTATGTGTAACTCAGAGTATGTGTGGGTCCAAGGCTGTAGGTACATTGCTAGGAAAGTGGTATGTGTAATTCAGGTGAGGGTCCCAGGCTGCAGGTGCACTGCTAGGAAAGTGGTGTGTGTGTGTAGTTCAAGCCAGGTGAAGTTCCAGGTTGCTAAGTTATCTCTCTGCTTGCTTATCACAGCTTTAACTATCCTCCTGAGCAAGAAGCTCCTCTCTCTGCCCATGTCCCCATAGTTTTTCCTATCATATTATCCTGCCACAATGTGAAAAGAAGAATAAGGAACCTTTTGTTAATTTAATGTATTGAATCGTTTCCCACTCTGTGGCTGATCATTTCTTCTCTTAAAATTTTTTCTCCTATTTATTTTAGAACAAAGCCTTACACTTAATGTGTTTTTTTCCTATACTTTTTAATGTCTAGCTTGACGTTGTAGAACCCATGTGTATGGTTTGATATTTTCCAGTATTGTTAAGCTCCCAGCCACCTGCTCTCTCTACATGTTGTGTCTACTTTGTTTGTATTTGATTTGCTCCTATGTACAACCTTAAGCAGCCTTGGGGTGATCCCACCAAAGAAGGTGTGTTCATCAGGCCATGCTGCCTCACCCTATAGCTAGCTTTATATTCTGACCCAGGTATGGCAAGCCTTGCAAACAGCCTCTTGGCTTTTCATTAAACTCCTTCAGAACTGATCCTGTTCTCAGAGACAAAGTGACTCAACCACTGGAATGAGTTTGCTGAGCCCTCTCAGATCTTTCTCTAGTAATCTCTCAGGGCTTTGTAACATGGCTGGTGAGATGGCTCAGTTGTAAAGCACTGCTGCACAGGTTCTAGGACCCCCAGTGTCCACATAAAGCCAGACACAGTAGTGTCCGCCTGCCACCCCAGCACTCAAGTGCATGATGGGAGGTGAAAACAGAATTCCAGGAAGCTTACTGGACATTAGGCCTCATGGGCAGTGGCAACAGAAAGAGCCCTGCTTCAAATAAGTTGGAAAGCAAGGACCCTCACCCAGGCCTGTCTTGACTTTACAGGCACACTGTGACATGTGCTGCCCCCGCATACATACACCCTCATCATATACACACAAAAGATAGATTCCATCTTGTTAGGATTTTCAACAGAACAACTCTGAGCACTTAGAGCACTGACGTTTTTCCTTTGACACTCAATGTAAGGCATTATGTAGTAGGAAGGGCTTGTTTCTGAGTGGGGGTGAGAGCAAGCAGATGCCAGAGAGAGGGGAGGGGCATTTGGGATTTGGACAGTATAGTGTGAGGTTTGAGGTGACTCTGGATTGTAACTGACCTTCAGTTGTTTCTATTTGTACTTCAGAGATTGGTCAGATTAAAAAAGTAAGTTCCTTTCTTTATACGTGAGTGGAAAGGAATGCTGTTAACTCTGTGAAGGCATAGGGTCATTTAAGAAAAATCATGTCTACGTGTCTCTGGAAGTTAGAAAAATGTGCTTAAATATTCTAAAAAAGTGATCAACATCAAGCCCTGAAATATGCTTTAGATTTAACTTCCCAAACTCAGACAGTTTTTGGAAATAACTGAAAATATTTTTATGAGCTAAAAGCAGCTCTCCAAGCTCCCATCCATTACCTGACGCATTCATTTAAAACGCGTCATTGGCCTTTCACTAGCTTCCTGCACTGCAGCTCCAAATATTGGGAGTGTGCACTTCCTCACCTCAGAAAATTTATAATCTAGTTAAAACCAGATATGTGAAAGCCATCTAAAGTGATGAATATTCATGATGCTCTGTAATGACATGTGCATGTATTATAAGGTCCAAATCACCTGGTAGGTAGGAAGAACATTTATGAATCATTCTGCTTTGCTGATTGTTTATTTATCACAAGCCCTCTTGCCAGTTTAGAGTTGCTGGCTACATTTGGCTTCCTCATAGAAATTAAAAGGTACCTGTAGAATCAAAACCGTCCCACTTATTAGTAACTAGCATACAATAATAGACATGAGAGCAAGCTCAGAAGCCAGGTGCCTGGGATGAATAGATGGGGACCTTCACTGTATTCTTTGACCTCTAATCCCTGTGTTTACTCCTCTATAAAACAAGGCCAATGATCGTTATTCTATAGCATGGTTATTCAGGGTCTGTGGGTCTGTATAGTGGCACACTTCGTGTGAGGTCTTCCACACTGTAAAGCTCCATGTCGATTCTTATTTTTCTCAAGGCAAAATCACGGTTAAACATTTACTGGGGGAAAGAGAAGTGCTGCATTACTTGTGAATTATTACCACCAATATACACATAAACAGAGAAAGGGGGAAATTCATTTTATTCTCAGCTAAGAGACATTTAAGATACATGCCCTTTCTGGCCCCATTCAAATATGAGGGACAGAAGTAGTTTGTCCTTCCAAATAGCCTTTTGGTTTTTCTCATACTCACACCTGAAAAGGTCAGCCAGTGACATTTCTTACTGAAGGCAATGTGACTGGAAGACTTTTACTTTCTCAACACGCAGGAGCTTGAGCCCTTGAATAGGGTCAAATTATATCCATGTTGTTTGAACTAGCACTGGCTATCCTCTGACCTAACTCAACCTCTCCTCTCCTCCTTGGGTAAAGTAGGGATTTAAACTTTTAAAAATTTACTTATTTTTAAAGATTTATTATTTATGTATGTGTATGCGTGTGGCACCCTTGTGAGTTTATTTACCCTATGTGTGTTCAAGTGATGGGATAGGGAAAGGCAAAGGATAGTCTGCAACTGGAGTTCTAGGTGGTTGTGAACCACATGAGGTTGGTGCTAGGAACTGAACCCAGGTCCTCTGGGAGAACAGTGAGTGCTCTTAGCTGCTGAGTTAACTGCTAAGTCGTCTCTCTGGTTCCCAAATTTTAATTTAATTTTGGCTTTTCGAGACAGGGTTTCTCCTGTAGTCCTGGGTTGGCTCTGATTCCTTAACAATTCTACTTTATTAGGGATTTATTAAAGGCATATACCTCCCTTAAAACCCAACTACCCTAAACAGGAGGGAAAGGAGATTAAGGAGAACAAGAATGGAACCTTCTGGGTGTCAGTTCTGTGGAGCAAATTCCCTGGAGTAATTCTCAGGAGTCTAGTGGATCCTCTGAGAGAAGAAGCCATACCATCCGTGGACCGAATCTAGAGGAGACCACC
>OU015749.1:90130640-90145728 GCA_907169655.1 Acomys percivali
TGTGTGTGTGTGTGTGTGTGTGTGTGTGTGTGTGTGTGTGTGTGTGTACATCTGCCACAGTATAGATGTAAAGGTGGGAAGGTCAGAAGGCAACTTGCAAAAGTCAATTCTCTCCCATCACCTGGGTATCAAACTCGAGTCATCAGCATTGGCCACAAGCAGCCTTACCCACTGATCCATCTTGCTGGCCCCTGGGTCAGTTCTTCAGAGCGTTTGAAGCCTCTGAGAGTTTTACTGGGCCTTGCTGAGGTTCCTTCTCAGAAGCAGGGAGGAACAGAGGCCACCTGAACAACTGTGCATGGCCTTGGGCCTCAAGCCTGAGTTGAGTCCTTTCTCTACTTGCTTCTGCACTTGGTTACTCCTTGTTAGGGTGAGAAAAATCTCCCTGCGAATGGAGTAAGACCTGCAAGAAATGGTGTGCGCATGGTATTTATCAGAGCTACGGGCACATGCGAGTGCCCACCAAAGTGGAGGAGTTGTCGAATGTCTGAGGGGAGGGCTAAAAATGAGGGTCTGCCTGTGCTTTTTGGACTGAGCTGTGATCAGTTGCATTAGCTTGAGCCTCTTGCCTATAATGTATACCCCCTTGTGGCTTCTGTCCACCCCCTGAGGGAAAAAGGGAACCCTCTAGGGTTCTTTCCTCTCAGTGCCCCTGCATGGAAAGTGGCTTCCTCATGGGTGATCCGGATGCCGCGGTGGGGTGGGGGTGGCTGCCTCTCGAACCATTAAGAATGAAGTCCTGCAGCCATGGTAGGCCCCTACTTTCCCTGTAGGGAGAAGATGTGGGGATTCAGAAACAATTCCCCCAGAGAGAGAGAACATGGACAGGGAATAGCTAAGCAGTCCTCAGAGCGGAAACTGTCTCCAGGAGCCTGGAGTACAGAGGGCTATGGCAGACATGGACTGAGGGCTGAGACATCCAGGAGAGCACAGGAAGATAGGTGACAGCACCGTGATACAGAGCAAGGGAGAAATGGGGGAGATGGGGTGCAGAGGACCTCCCAACGTCCTTAGCTCTTTCTGGCCCACATAGATGGGTTCTTGCTGTGAGCTTGCTAATGGAGTTGTTGTTAACTGCTGCACACACCTGCCGATGTTTGTTGGCATTCATCAAGTTCTCAGAAGAGGGACGGCCCCATTACCCCATTACCAACCTCCTCCCCAAGTTGATGCAGGGTGCTAGGGCTAGACTCCCATTCCAGAGGGACATTGGAAATTGGGGTGGGTGTGATGGCTGTCTGGTGACTTTGGAGAGTGTGTGCATCCCTCCAAGGGGAAAACCCAGCACCTCCAAGGGAGGGGCATCTATGTGCCTCGGATGGTCTCCAAACCACCCCATCATTCTTCTTCCCTTCTCCAGCGGAGAGAAGCCTGGTGCCCATAGAAGAATCTGCAGGTGACCAGGAGTCGAGGAAAAGAATGAGTTAATGGGATCTGTTTCCCTGTGGCACCTGTGTCCCTCTGTAGGGGTTCCAGGTTCTGGGGTAGGAGGGAGGAGTACTTCTCCAATCAATTATCTGCATGTCAGGGTCCAAGTCACCGTTCCCACACTTCTGAGGCTGCACCACCCCCACAGCCTCCCATCAACCCAGCCCATACTTTTGCAAGCATCCCTTTTATCGGCTCCCCTCATCACTCTGTTGGGATGCTGTTTCCAGCAGGGACAACAGCTAACAACTGGGCAATCTTCCTCCAGGATTCTCTGGGATGGGCCATCTTGGGTTGAGTCCCTCTTGAGAGTATGGGTTTTATCATATTGGACAGGAGTTTTGTTCCTGCAGTTCCCTGCAGTGAGTTTGGGTACCCCTAGTCATTCCCAAAGCCTCCGTGGGTTCCTGTTTGTAAAGTGAGACACTGGTGCTGCCTACTTTGTGGTTTCATAGCCTGACCTTTGGCTTCTGTTCCCTCACTACACCTCCTCTAACTTTCTTCTGCCACCAGGGAGAGTGAGCAGGCTTCCTGCCAGCAGTGTTCCTCATAGCCTGGCCCTGCGGATGAATGAGTGTTAATCATATACATAGTGGAAGCTGTGCAGCCCACATTCGGTAGTTGTGAATATAAAAGGATTGTTACCTTCCCTAATGTCCCGTGGCTGAAGACAACCCTGATCCCACCCCACAGACCAGCTTCCTTGCCCAAACACAGCAACAATGTCTTCTTGTCTGAGTATTTATTTAGAAATCAAACTTGTTTGTTTGTTTATTTGTTTGTCTTTCAAGACAGAGTTTCTCTGTATTACCCTGGCTGTCCTGGACTTGCTTTATAGACCAGGCTAGCCTCAAACTCACAGAGATCCACCTGCCTATGCCTCCCTGAGTGCTGGGATTACAGTGCACTGGCTTCAGACTTCTTTTTAACATTATTTATTTATATTTACTTACTTACTTACTTACTTACTTATTCACAGTGTGTGTGGGGGATATGTGGTGTGGTATATGTATGTATGTATTTATGTTTGTTTGTTTGTTGTGGTGTATGTATGTTTGTTGTGATGTGAGTATATGTGTGTTTGTTGTGGTGTGTGTGTGTGTGTGTGTGTGATGTGTATGTGTTTGTTATAGTGTGTGTGTACATATGCTTGTTGTGGTGTGTGTATAGGCCAGAGGTCAACCTATGTTGTTATTTCTCAGATGATGTTCACCTTGATTATTTGAGATAAGATCTAACAAACTTGTCTGAAACTCACTGATTTGTCCAAAGAGCTCCTAGGACCCCCCTGTCCTCCCCACCACCGAAGCACTGGGCTTACAAAGTAACAACCTGAGTCTGATTTTTCCCTCTGTGGATTCTAAGATCAAATTCAGATCCTTGGGTTTGCACAGCAAGCACTTTGCTGAGCTATCCTTGCAGCCCCTCTTTTTGTCTTTAAATTCTTAAGGGATGGTCCTAACATGAACAAGCAGTCCTCCCTCTTCATCTTTTTCTACTAACAGTTCCCTGCAGGGCTGAGCCTTAGATGAGCTCAGCTCCAGGCTCAGTGTTCACAGGGCAGGGACTAGGAGAGATGCGAGTTCCTGTGATGCTCCAGGTGGCTTGCATTCGACCAGGCCAGTGAATGCAGGTTGGATCCTATTTACACTAGAAGGAGTGGGTGTGCCTGGTGCTGGCTACCAAGGAAGCACTCTCCTTGCAGCAAGGCAGACAAAGTTCTGAACCTGGATTCCCAGGCTCACCACAATCTGAAAGCATTTGTTCTAAGCTCCAGGAACTAGATGCAGCCGGCATCAACTGCTCTGATAAACAGCTTTAAGGGAATGGCTGACCCTCCTCAGAACTCTGGGTGTCTGGAAGAACAGAAGGATCTTTGCTAGAGAAATAGGCAGGATTTTGGAAGCGAGAAGGAGTGCTAAGAAGAGCTAATGGAAGCAGCTATGCAAGCCTGGGGACAGCACCATAGAAGGGAGCCTGTGGTGGTGGTGGGGCATGCATGGGCCAGGGGTGCACTTGGGGTAGGCAGTTGCCACCTGCTCTGCATCAGAGGAGCCAGGTTTTGTTCAGATGGCCTTCCAGGCAGCAGTCCCTGGCTCCCGGAAGTCATTTCCTGGAGCCGATAATGAACATGACTCACTTGGAACCTTGGTGGCTCTAAGGGGAGGGAGGAAGAGGGTAAGACACAACATGGGGCTTGTCCATTCCGGAACCAGATGCCAGACCAGACTAGGAGGCAGCCGGGAAGCAGGAACCTGCTTCTGCAAGGCACACGCTCAGCACTCACACAGCAGGAAGATGTGCTAGGGTCCAGGACCACTGTAGTGATGGAGGCCTTTGTCTCTACTGTCCTTGTTTACGGGGGTCCTGGACCACTGGAGTGATGGAGTTCTTTGTCTCTTCTGTCCTTGGTGCTGATAACCTTGAGAGGCTGCCACTCTTCCTGTCCCAGTTTGGTTTCCATGGGAACTGGAGTGGCAGCGTGATCACTTTGCTGAGGTGAAATGCCCAGGATGTGTCGAATACTACCACCAGAGAGGAGACTATCTAAAGGGCTGCCCTGCAGGGCACTTCCTCAGAGCCTTCCACTTCCTCTCAAGATGCGGGAGTCCAGATTCTGTCCTCACTTCAATTTAGCCTGGGAGAGGGGCCTAGAATATAGGCAAACTCTCAGTGTTCTCTGAATATCCACCCTTCAGCAGCTGCCTTGTTCCTGGTGTGTGATAATTGCTTATTGAGTGAATTCATGGGTGAGGGCTGGGCTCTAGTAAAACATAAGTATTTCAATGCTCTCTCAATACGTCAAGTGAGTAGCATAGAGCTCTTTGAGATCTGGCCTCTCGCTGTGTTTGCCATTTGACAAAGTGACATCACAGCTCAGCCCTAAACTACTGTAGCTGTATTTTACTTCAATTTCTTAAAAAAAAAAAAAAAATGCAAATGATGCATTTGAGAGTAGACACAGCCAGGCTGGGTGACTGACAGCCACTGAACTCTCTAGAACAGGCCTGGACTGTTGAGCAGGACACTGGGCAGTAGACAAACTTGGAATAAACAGTTCCTATAGTGCTACTGAAATCATGGAGAAGCCCCAGGGTCTGGGTTCTAATCTTAGCCCTGTTCTTAGGCAGCTATGAGCACCCATGTGGGTACAGGCCTGTCTGAATCACAAGTCCTTATGCATAAAGTGAGATGACTATAGGTTCCGTCTCACGGCTGCACTGTGCACAGTAAGTCAGCCGACGCAGACAGAATGCTGAAGCTAGCCCCTGAACAAGGCAAGGCCTACCTGTTCTACTGTCACCCTTGTCATATTCTATTCATTATGAGGTATATTCTCCCTATTTTTACATCTATGAGACTTCAGCGATTTTTCTGCTATCTCGTTTATATAGAGAATAGTGCTGTGCCCCAGCAGACTGTGTTGCGGAGCCACTGAAATCCATTATGTTGTTATTGTTACAACCAAAGGCTAGCACAATGTCTGGATAGTAACAGGGACTATGCCTGTTCCAGAGAGGAAATGCTCCCTCTTCTACGTAAGATCCAATATGTATTTTCTCTGGGTATGTCACTTCTAAGGCTTCATGCCATCCTGGTCATCAGTCAGTTGGGGTTGGCCATGATCAGAATGGAAGTACAATCTAGCAGAAGTCCCTGGTGTCAGGCGGGCTGTGATCTTGCTCCACTTGGTGTTAGGCTAGGTTGGTGAGTAGATTTCCTCTTTCTGCATTCTCCCAGCCATCGAAATTTTGTCCATGCATTTTTCAGGATTCTCCACAGAAGTAGAAGAAGTAGAATGTGCATAGATATAAATTACAGAAATTAGCTCAGAAGATTCTGGAAGCTAGCAAGTCCAAAACACTTGCAGTAGGCTGGTGACCCAGCAAGGAGCTGATGACACAGATCCAGTAAAAGACAGTCTGCTGGATAATCCTTCCGTCTCAAGAGACCTGTGTTCTCTTCAGGTCTTCACCTGGCAAGATGAGGCCCAGCCACGCTAGGGAGGGCAGTGTGCTTTACCCAGCGTTCACCAATTTGAATGCTCACCTCATCTGACAAATGCCTCCTCAGGCCCAGGTTCTTTGCTTGCCTAATCCCTGTCTACAGAGCCCAGCTGTCCATTGCCAGAAAAATCCAGAGTCATTCTTGATCACACATCTCACCTTGTCTCAGACAAGCTGACACATAAAAATAGACACCACAACATCTTAGGGAGCAGTCCTGGAGGGAAGAGCAGTCTTGCCTGGGGAGACAGCTGCTGGCATTTACTAAACTATGCTGGTGTCTTCCATTATCCCTGCCAGCTCTGCATCATATGTAACAAAAGGAAAAGAAACAGAGGCCAGCGCTCACATGACTTATTGGTAGGAGCCCCAAGAAGGCAGTCAATGTACAAGTCACATCTAAGTTTATCTGTCTTTAACTCCTGCTGTTGAAGGATGGTAGTTACTCGTGCCACTATTGTTTTATCATCATATTTAGCACTTACACTTACTGTGCTTCAGGCCTTGCCCTAAGGACCTTAGAAACATCAGCTCTCTTAATTGGCTCCACATCCTAACTATCCCACTCTCCCAAAGCTGAGGCAGATGGAATAAATAGTTTGAAAGTGTAAAGTTTGTGCAATCAACCTTGCCTGGGCACGGACCCCCAAGAGAGCTCCAGGCAGTGCTGATCTCTCTCCCCCCACCTTCCGGTCTCCTTCCTCGATGCTGTTACTGAGCAGATGGTGACTGCTTGCTCTAGGTGGACACGCCTGCTCTCCTGTACTGCTCATGTCTCATCAGTTCTCAATACCGTCTGATGGCTTCTGAGATTAATGCCTGTCTTCCTTGACACAGGTTTGATGAGCAGAGGAAGATGGGAAACAGAAATGCTGGCAATAGCCCAAGCTCCCCCTGGTCCGCCATCCTGTACCCTTGCTTTGTGCCAAGGTCAGCCTTCTGTCCCCAAAGTAAGAACTGTGGATCTCATTAGCAAGCTGTCTGTCTGTCTGTCTCTGAACATGTGCCAGGGTTAAGTGCTGATGGCCTTGCAAAGAAGGAAGTGCCACAGCTGATGTCCAGGACAGTTGCTGGTAGGTTTTGGTAGATGGCTTGGGCCATCATTTAGAAACAGCATGCAGTGAGACATGCTAACCTGATATAGTCATCAGAGTTTTTGAGAAGCGTGTTGGTTTATCATTTCTCCATTATAAAAACTTCATGAAACTGATGCTACATTGGGACATGGACTTTGGGCTAACCTAAAATTGTCTTCCCAGGCTCTGGGCACTCATATTTGCCTCCGGGATAAGCTCTCCGAGATACTTTTGTATTTCTTGCATTGATGAGGTGAGTGGTTTTGCTCCGTCACCACAGGGCTCCAGAGAATGGGAGCAAGATTCAACTTTGGGCTGAAACTTCCTAAACTGTGAGCTAACACAAGCTGCGTCTCTTCGCAACTTCTGCAACTTCCGTTTACTGTGGGAGTCTGTTTGGTAACAGAAGGCACACGGACTTGCCAGCTGTTCAGACACAGAGCGAGGGAGATCTGACTCCACCCTCTCATTCTCATGACTCCGCCCTCCTCTCAACTTCACTCTCTCCGGCGGCAGCTGTCTGCCTCCTTCTGCATTTGCTGGTTGCTTCTACTCCCCTGGCCCGAGCTGTGTGCCCAGTACCTGCACTGCCCTTCCTTACAACACTCTCCACAGTGGCTAAATGGCCTGTTTCGAGACTTCAGCAAGTCTAACTTAGAAGCTTCAAGGGACCCTCTCTCTGCAGACCTGCTTCAGTTGCAGACTCTCCAGCTTTGCCTGGCAGCCTGGGATTCTTCCAGACAAGACCCATCCAGTGTGGCTCCTTTCCTCTTTCTTCCTGGTCCATGGCCATACCTGTGCCTCTAGTAGCCCTTTCTCCTCCCTGGCTTTGGTAAAAGCTGCCTCCTATATCTCAGGTGTTCTTCCCCCATACTTGGTTCCCCCCATTAATTAATTTATTCACTTTACATCCCAATCACAGCCCCCTCCCTCCTCTCCTCCCAGCCCGACTCCTATATACTTTGCTCATTTCCTCCTTCCCCTTCTCCACAGAAAAGAGGAGCCCTCAGTACCAGCCCATCCCAACACATCAAGTCTCATCTGGTCTAAGCGCACACCCAGTGGTGTTTCCTTGAAGAACAGGTCAGGGAATACTCAGCCCAGGTCGGTCTTGTCCTGTTATATGTTCCCTTCTGCCACACTGTTCAGAGTGGACCTCAAAATGCTAACTTGGTGCTAATTGCAGAGTGACTTTTTGGGTGTTGTCCCAGGCCCAAAATAAGGTGTCAGTCCTTCTGCTGTCCCCACTGTGCCTGAGGCGCAGTCACTCCTTGGGACTCACTGCTGGCAGCATCACCCTCAGGGCCATAAATCTGATCCTCGCATGATCTGCAGCATGATAATGCTGCGTGGGCTGAATGGCCCACAGCTCGGCTTGTCAATTTTTTCCACTTGGCTGAAAAAGGCCTAAGAAGGTCACACAAAAGCGGCTAGTGTCAATCATGAGGGCTTTGGAAATTCGCACTTAGTTTTGAAAATTCATGTGACATTTACATTACAGTCTATAATAGCATTTTCTAAAAAATAAAGACTATATGTCACCACAAAACTCTAACAGGAAAGTCAGTGCGTCCAGCATTGCCCTGCAGTGTACCAGGAGGGACTGAAGACTTAAGATGAGCAGGACAGTACCTACCTGTGGCAGACAGAAGCAGTGCCACCTGTGACAGCTGCTGTGGGTGGCCTGGGTTAGGCCCTTTATTTTGCACAGTAGCAGTGGGCAGGTACATCCATTCCTGGCTGGTCTCTTTGTTTCTGGTGTGTTTTGGATAGAGTCTTTACATGTAGTCTCAGTTTCTGTCGCGTTCGCAGTCTTCCTGCCTCAAGTTTGTGAATAGGGGGATAAAAGCTATGCACTACCATCCATCCCAGTGAATTCCCACACTGCTAACGAGCCCTACCTGAGCCCCTGCCTCCGTCTAGTTGTCTGCCTAAGGGCTTCCTTTTCTGTTGCAGCAAGAGCCCACCTTTAAAAATCAGTGGGAATTTGGAGTCTGGAGAAATGGCTCTGTCGGTACTGTGCATACATGAAGACTTGACTTCAGATCTCCAGGCACTATATACAAAGCTGGACGTGATGACATGTGTCTGTAATGCTAGGACTAGAGAGGCAGAGGTGGGAGGAGCCCTAAAGCTGGCTGAGTGTGGTTGAATTATTGAGCTCTGGGTTGACCGAGAGACATATCCTAAAAAAAGAAAAAAGGAGGGTGAATGATAGAAGAAGACACCTAATATCACCCTCTGGCGTTAACATGCATGTGTACACACCTGCATGTGCACACACCTGCATGTGCACACACACACACACACACACACACACACACACACACACACACACACACTATCGAGAGTCTAAACCCCTCAGAATCTAACTGTCAGCCAGTATGGGAAACTAATTAGTGACAAAGACCCTCATTACCTTTGCTTGGATAAGTCTAACCCTATTGAAAATGGATGCTCGGCAGGATGCACGGTGTGTCTGGTGTCAATGGTTCTCAATGACTTGAGATGCTGTACAAATGGAGAGGCCCAGCAGGCAGGTAACATTCAGGCACGTGGAAGGCATGGAGGCATGGCAGTGGCGGTGGAGTTGCCAGCTGTGTTCTTGGCACGGGAGACCTCACATGCAAGTCTACCAAGTCTGAGCCCAGGGCATGTCTTAGTTAAGGTTTCTATTGCTGTGATGAAACACCATAACAAAATCAACTTTGGGAAAGAAAGGGCTTATTGAATCTTACAGTTTATAGTTCATAATCCAGGGAAGCCAGGGCAGGAGCTCAAGGTCGGAACCTAGAGGCAAAAACTGAGGCAGAGGCCATAAAGGAGGGCCACTCGCCGGCTTGCTTCTAGCACCCAAGACCGCAAACCCAGGGTGTAGCGCCAGCCACTCGCAGTGAGCTGGGTCCTCCCACATCAACCACCAATTAAGCCTCCATCCTGAGGGGGGTGGTGCTTGCCTCTAATCCCAGCACTTGAGAGACAGAGGGGAAGAGAAAATGAAATATTCTAGGGAAGCAAGTGTGAAGAAGAAACCCAGTAGAAAGGCGGCAACAGTCTAGAGCCAACAGACTCTTGGATGCTACTGTCATTCTGCCCCAGCACTGGGCAGGGTGGGGAGGAGAAGGAGCTGGGGGTGTCAGTAGCAGGGGTCTAGACGGTTAACCCCAATCCTCATATTCACAAGCAGTCTTGCTTTCCCTTTTCCTGGATACAGCTGGCCAAGGCTGCTGGCCTTCTGCACAGCAGGTTCGGCAACGAAGAACCAGCACCAGCTGTTCAGCATGCATGTCTGCAGGACTAGCGACCGTCTGGGGCTGAGGTCATCATTTTGCTCGATAACCATGGCAAACAATTTTCTGGGGGCTAGTCTGCTGTAGATTAATTTATTATCATCTTCCATTGTGGCTAATGTCTCCCTTATATCTGAAAAATGTGTTTAGCATGCAGAACAGCCATCTAATTTGTGAGTGAATGACTCCACTGGCTGCCCGTGTGAGGACCCAGGGCCCTTTGTTTTCAAACAAAAATGTTTCTATGGGTTGAGGGAGTAATGTGCCAGCATGCATGTGGGGCTCAGAGAACAACTTGTGGGCGTCGGTTTTCTTCTTCTACCATGTGGGTCCTAGCACTTGAACTCAGGTCCTCAGGCCTGAAAGCAAGTGCCTTTACCCACTGAGTTATGTTGCAAGCCACAGGGTCCTCAGTATAGGCTTCCCATGAAATCTGAAAACCTCCACTCTTTTTCACAAGCCCAAGGGGAAGGCTGGGGGTGGGGGTGGGGGTCCTCCCTGAGTACATGAGCAATAACAAAGCAGCTGAGAGTGAAGGCAAGTCTGCCACAGCATCCTATACACAATGTATGTACATCGAGATATCAAGATGGACTTCAGTTTACTGTGCCTGCCATACTGGCTTGAACAAGAACATGGCATGGCAGTAGACACAGAACTAACCATAACATAGTTCATGCTTAGTAACTGACTACAGAGTACGTGGATGCGCAAAGGCTGATGATGTTGGCTTCAGTATGAAATACCATTCTTCCTGAATTATTATTAATAAAGGCTTTCTCTGGACCCCAGCTGGTGGCCTTACTTTGGAGGGTTCTGGATATTTTGGGAGGAAGGGCCTAGCTGGAGAATGCAGGTCACTGGGGGTGTGTCCTTAGGGCACGTATCTTGCTCTTTAAGCTGACGTATTTTTCTAAAGCTAATTGTCTCAGGCTTGGGAAGTCTGACAAGCACAGCCAGAGAACACTGTAAAGAAGAAGAGGCACCATAGCAGAGTCACAGGGCTCTCAGGGGCACATTGGGCAGCTACCAACAATGGAAAAGATGTGTGACTCTGGACCCAAGATGTTCTCAGAAGGCCAGCCATTCCAAGATAAATGCTGCTGTGGTAAGGTAAAAGAAGAGGGGACAAAGAAAGAAAGGACGGGGGACAGCAGGCAAGAAAGCATTATCGAGCATGGTGGGGCACGACTTTAAGCCTAGCTCTCAGAAGGCAGAGTCAGGCAGATGGAGGGGAGTTTGAGGCCAGCCTGGTCTACAAGGTGAGTCTAGGACAGCCAAGGCTGTACAGAGAAACCCTGTAATGAAAAACCAAAACCAAAACCAAACCAATCCAAAAGAAAACAAAAAAACCCAAAACAAAAGAAAGCATTATCATCATTAATGCTGGCCAGGGATGAAGGTAGAGACACATGGTGCCCCTTTGTGTCCATGGCCCCTAAGGTAAAGAGAGCAAAGCTTATATTTATAGATCACCAAAAGAGACCCTTCCCAAGAGGCTCCTTTAGTTCTTTAGCATATCAGGAGGTATATGCTGGCCTCACTGGTCCACAGCAGAGAAAAACACTCAGAAGCCAAATCCAGGGCTGAAGGACAGAGAACACACACACACAAAGGACATGAGCACAGAGGAGGACACTGCCCATGCAGTAGTAGTACAAAGTTAGGCAAGCCATGCTAAGGCTAGTGTGGGGGTGTTGATGCCTGTGCAGGGGGCTCTGTTTATACCCCACATGGGAAGCCAGTGAGCAAGGCAAGGGTGAATGCAGCCAACTCAAACGTCATAAAGGGAAAAGTGAGCTACAGAATTACGAAGTAATCCCTGCTGTGGGTCTCAAAGGAGTGTGTGTCTTGCAGTCTATGTTGTAGGACTGAGAATGTTGACACTTCTGTGAAGCCAGGCTGAATAGCTCACAACAGAACCTTTAGCGCTACCGTCTTAGCTCTCCTCAGTACGGACAAGGCGAGGTACTGTTGGGCTCCGAGGACAGGAGGAATGTTCTCACGAGACAAACCTTGCTCTAAATCAGTATTACACCCACTATTCGGGACATCAACTATAACCAAAAGTGCTTCAGAATTTCCTTCCACAATAAGCCCCTCTGTGCATAGTAAATACAAATTAAGGAGACAGAGCAGAGCTGGGGCAGTGATGTAAGAATCCAATTTTATACCCACTCTTATTAATCAAAGTTTTCTGCCTGTGGTTAGTTTCTTAAGTTTTCCTCTGAGATCTCATATTGCAAAGGAGCCAGTCACTTCACTTGATCCGCCCATCAGCACTTTCCAAGGATTCCACTGTCTTCCTCCTAGATGAAATAGAAATGCAAATCTGTCAGGAGAATATGGAAATGTACTCTTTTAAGCGAGAGGACGATGTGTCAGACATCACAATAGAAACTAAAGAGGTGACAGAGAGTTTAAAGGGATGTTTCAGAGATGAAAATAAGGCTTTTAAATGGGCAGTAGAAATGGAAAGGAATTGCAAAGCTAGCGTGTAAAAAAAAAAACTAATTAGGAGAAGTCAGAACAGCTCGGATGTGACTCACAGGAAGAAAGAAATGGGGCCTGTATGCAGAAGGGAAGCTGTGTGTGAGTGTGGAGCCTGTGGGGGGCCTGGGTGATTCCTCTTGGGGGGCCCACTCATGAGCAATATGTGGCTGGAAAGTGGACCTGCAGGGGAACTTGGGAGCTTCACAGGTGATGGCCTACATGGAGGGCAGACTGACTGAAGTCAAGTGCCCTTGGATGCTCCCTCCTGACAACACTTCCAAGGACTCCCTGCCCGGCATCCTTTGGAATCACAGAGGCCATGGAAACAGCAGTTGTCTTGGTGGTACCCAGAGGGTCTTACTAGTTGAACATCTTGAGGAGTTCTAGAAGATGACAGGTATGGAGAATTCCTATACAGCTTACTCCACAGACCCATTTCCTCTCCAGTTGATGCCATGCCTGCAGGAGCTCTCTTAGGGTCATGCCTCAGCCACTTAGGGACATCTAGACCTATATTCTACTTTTCCTAGGCCAATCTCCTCTGGGAATTCAAGTTCAATCCTACTTACATCGTGATGACTCTCAATCACATGACCCTTGTCCTTGTGGAGCTAGACAGATGGATGCAAATGCCTGCTTCTGAGTATTTGCTCTAAAACTAAACTCATACCTGTCTCCCCTACCCCGAAGTAGATTCTATTCTAATGCAGCTAAACAGGGTAATCTGGTAGCTCAGGTGTATGGGTGTGTCACCATCACTCTCCTCAACCCCATACGACCATTCTGCAAATTACTCCCACATGCTTTCTAAAAGCATACAACTAGAAATGATCACCCTGAGTGAGTTAACCCAGACCCAGAAAGACTCACATGGTATATACTCACTTATAATTGGACACTAGCCCAAAAGGGATGTCCAATGAAAGTCTTCACTTAACCAGGAGCTTGGGATAGATGTGGGACTTTCTATTGGGACTCTAGGTGAGGGAAATATGGGAGAATGGGGAAATAGAAGGATCAAGAGGGTCCTAGAAGCCCACAAGAAGAACATCATGATGGGTGGATCTGAACCCGGGGCGGGGGGGTGTCTGCTCAACCTACTGCACCAACCAAGGACAATATATGCAGTAAACATTGAACTCCATTCAGATCTAGCCAATGGACATTTTCCACAGTTGTATAAGAGCAGGGACTGACTCTGACATGAACTCTGGTTCCACATATTTGACCACTTCCCCTTGGTGGGGAGGCCTGGTGGCACTCAGAGAAAGGATAAGCAGGCTACCAAGATGAGACTTGATCAGCTGTGACCATACAGTGGGGAAGGAGGGTCCCTTTTGTCACAGACCTAGGGGAGGGGAATAGGGTGAAAGAGGGAGGGAGGGAGGATTGGGAAGATAAAAGTAAGGAGATAACAATTGAGATGTAATCTGAATAAATTTATTAAAGAAAAAAAAGACCCCCCAAAAAAAGAAGAAAGAAAGAAAGAAAGAAAGAAAGAAAGAAAGAAAGAAAGAAAGAAAAGAAATTTGTTTCTGGTGGCCTAGACTGTTATCATCCAGTGGCTCCCATCAGGTTCCCTTCGGTCCCACTGGGTGCTCCAGCCATCCCCTCCCTGTGTACCAATCCCCTAAGCCAGGCACATCTTTCTCAGGTTCTTCCCTGTCCATCATCCCCATTCATCAGCCTTGCTCATCCTTCAGAACTCAGTTCAAACACTGCTTCTGTGGCTTAGGTAAGACCACTGCTGCACACACTTCATATTTTCATTGCTATAAGGCTCTGTGTGTGTGTGCATGTGCGCATATGTACATATTCACTCAATATTATGGGCCAAAGGAGGCCCGACAGTGCTGAGCTCATTGGCTTTACTCCTGGCTCCTCTATGGGACTATCAAGTTTCTTTGGATCCTGGTTGGGTATCCCATCTTGGACATGGCGACTGGTCCACAAATCCTTACTCCCTGGCAGGAAGGGCTGTTTAGTAAAATCTGTAGAAATCTTATCCCAGAGCTTCCAGCTGGGAAATGTTGCCTCCTGCTATTTGTCTTTGGTCATGTGGCCAAATGGAGGGAGGGAGGGAGGCCTGAATCAGGAACAGCCAGGAAGGCCAGTGTCTCCCTCAAGATTTGTACACAAATGGCCATGCCCCCCCCCCTTTTTTTAAAAAAAAAACCTGGAACATGCAGACATCCTGGGAACTGTATCCAAAGATAGAAAGAGAAACACCAAGACCTGTTTATGCTTATGCTTCAGCCAGGAGAAACCCAGCAAAAACCCTCAGGCAATGGGCTAGCTCTCTATAGACCTTTGGTAGGACATCCTGGCCAGAGCTGTTCCTCTGGGGTCACAGTGAAGACTGTGCACAGCTGGCTGGAGCAGGTGGAGGTCTTCTCTGGATGTGGTCTTGCCTTTTGATGGAGAGTGTAAACATCCTAAATACTGGTTGGCTGGCAAATTACTGATTGAATTTGGAGAAGGGGAAAAAAAAAACCTAAGTGCTGAGTCTTTTTAAGAAATACCTTTTCATGAATACATTCATGTGTTTTATAGACAATTGTCTTTATAAAAAATGGTGTTTTCGATGAAAACGAAGCAGTCAATAAATGCATGAGAGCATTCGGCTTGTAGCCTTCTGTGGAGCTCAGCAGATGCTCCCAGCACAAAGAATTGGAGTCTTATTCCATTTTGTTTGCCCAGGTCCTCTCAGGATGCTTGAACAGAGAAAGTTCAATGAATGGCTACAGGGTGTAGCAGTGGATGTTTTGTTAGTCTGGCTTCTTTATACAGTTTG